>CP137684.1:9280422-9894239 GCA_037976565.1 Mesocentrotus franciscanus
CACATGTACAAATTAATGTACATTGTACATGTTACATTCATTTATTCATCTTGTGCCGTCCCAGGCCGGGGTCGTGACTATGCACATCCATTGTCTTGATGTTGAGAACTTTAAAAGCGCAGCAAATTCAACTCTTGTGCACATAAACCAGAAAGATCAACCTAACAGATACAAGGTCAAGGTTACCTCTCCGCAAAAATTCAACTCTTGTGCACATTAACCAGAAAAGATAAACCTAACAGTTACAAAGGTCAAAGGTCAGCAAAATTCAACTCTTGTGCACATTAACCAGAAAAGATCAACCTAACAGATACAAAGGTCAAAGGTCAAAGGTTACCTGGTGCAGTCCAGGAACTGTAGAAAGACAGGAGCAAAGCCGCTGGCCTGATGAGTAATGGTCTGGTTGGTGCGGTGAGTGAATCGATGACCAAAGGCTAGCCATTCCTTGTCCACCAGGACCTTGAAGCCAGCCAATGTACGGTAGTAGGGGTCCATCAGAAGCTGCGCAAGTGCACTCACCTTCAAAGAAAAAAAAGGGGACGTTAATTGTAATAAAAAGTGTGCAGTCCCATCCATCTTCAGAACTGAAACATGCTAGCCTATAACCCCAAACATAGAGACCAAAATATCTTTCTGTGTGAATTTTAACCCCCAAAACACTGTCATAATACCTTGGCCACATCAACGAGACTGACACTAGACAAAAATGACATTTTCTTAATCGTAAGACTATTCGTATCCTCTGTCATTAAGATTTTGCATGTTTGAATGTTTGTATCAAATGCTATTGCAAATTCTTCCAAAATCGGATCACAGAAGGATGGTGTAGCGCGCACTGGGCATCAGAATCATTGGTGTACCTACCTGGGTGGTGAAGTCCCATCCGTCTTCAAAGCTTAGCCATACAGATGAGCCTTGGAGATCAATTAGATCTACTGCTGCTCCTGCTAGCTGCATGATGTTCTGGATCTGTGGAGAGAATTACCCAAAGTAAATTTCTCGACTAAAATTGCTACAGGAATCTGTATCTTATTCTCATTACCAATAATACTCTAGAGAGTGAACCCAAATCTGCCCCAGTAATAACTGCTTCTCATTCATTCAATTTTCATCCTTCTCCTTCTCCTCCTCCTCCATCTTTTTCCATCTCTCCCATCTCTCCCATTCATTCTATTTCTCTTCTAATTCTCTTTGATTCTCCTACCATCTTGTGCAAGCCCATGAATGATAGGGGCACTAGGAAGACGAGCCTTCATCAGTCTCTTCTCCACTCCTCCATCTGCTCCTCCTCCTTCTTCTTCTCTTTCTCCTAATTATTTACTCCTCTAATCCCTCTCTCTCTCACCTTATTTATTCTTATCATTTTCATTCATCTTCTGTGCTTCTACTTCTCTTTTCATTTTCTTTCCCATTCATCATCTTCTTTTTTTGTTGGTCTTCTTTCTTTCAGCTCTCTCCTTTCTTCCCTTCCTTCCGTTTCTTTCAATCCTCCTTTTCCATGTATTCTTTCCTACCCTTACCTGTAATAACCACTTTGACTCTCCCACCATGTTGTGGAAGCTCATCTCTGGGTCAATGATGGGGTTGCTAGGAAGACAGGACTTCATCAGTCTCTCTTCCATCTCTTCCTCCTCCTTCTCATTATTTTTTCTCCTTCTCCTTTCTCATTTTCTCTTCATTATCTCCCTCGACACTTTCATCTTCTTCTTCTTCTCCTCCATCAACTTCATATTATTCTTCTTCTCATTCTTTTTCCCTTTCTTTTTCTCATTAAACTTTTTTCTCTCCTTCCTCTCTACCTCTCCATTTCCTTCCTCTTTCCCCTTCTCATCCTTCTTCCCTCTCTCCTTTATTCACTTCCTTCCCTCTCACCTAATTCTCTACTATTTCAGCGTCTTACCTGTAACAACCACTCTGACTCTCCTACCATCTTGTGGAATCCCATCTCTGGGTCAGTGATGGGGTTGCTAGGGAGACAAGCTTTCATCAGTTTCTTAAAGCTAGCCTTGATGTGCCTTGTCTCGTAGTAGTCATAAGGAATGAAGTCACATTTGGAGTTCTGGTCCGATTTGAAGTTCTGCGAGAGAAAAAGAAAATGGGCAACAGAATAATAAGAAAGGCAGAAAGTAATAGCATGTCCATTTATATAGCGCAGCTACTAACAAATATACTCTACTGTGGCTATTACAAACTTCTTTATCATTATCCTGGCTGTAGCTGAGCCACTAAGATAAAGCCACCAAGATAAAGGCACTATGAAGCATTCAAGGAATATCTTCCTACTGGGTACCCATTTACTTAACGTGCAAGGAGAGTGGCAAATGTATGTTAATGCCTTGCCAAAGGATATACATTTTGTAAGTGCCAAAGAACATAAGAATTTGAGCTGCGAACAATGCGATCAAAGGTCCGATGAAGTATCCATTAGGCCACAACACCTCTACAATGAGAGCTTAAGAAATATTGATTTGGTAATACAGTATGTTGAGGACATCCTCCTGAACACGCAAGTCTGTACTCTACTAAAGCGTACACCCGATGTTGGCTTAAACTTGGTCTAAACTTGGGTTTTAACGGAAGTTCAACTGATTTTACGTCTAGTCCAAGTTTTCCTTTGTTTCTTAGGACTTTAAACCTAGCCTTTAGTCACAGGTCTCAGAAAACATAGTACATAAGTGCATGTATCTACCCACCCTCAGTTGGGATTTCTCTCCGAAGACATAGAGAGCAGCCTTCCTCGCTTCTTGCTTCCTGGGCATGGCAAGGTCCTGTTCTGTGACCGAGCCGTTCCTGGTCGCTGATGAACGAGAGCCAAGAGTAAGGTGTTTTTTAGAGATGGCAGGAGAAACGCCACCTCCCAACTGGGTGTGGCCAAGCTCCCATCATCAAACGGCCGCCTACCTTCATCGTATTGCCTGCATGAGTATAGGTGGAGGGGAGATGTTTTTCTTTGGGGGGTGTGTGTGTGCTTGCTGGTTTAGCAAGTTAGTGAAAACCAATTGCAGTTATATAAGGTATTGACACACTTAATTCTTGATTTTGGTATTGGTACCCAGCTCAGTTAGCTGGCCTGCTAGGGTGGTTATAGGTATTGGCACACTCATTCATGATCTTTGTATAAATCCAGGGAATTTATGGTACCCAGTGCACTAAGTTGGCCTGAAATGGTGGGCGAGGAGATAGTGGGGAGGGAAGAGATGTTGTCTTCCTAGGGGGTGTACTAGAAGGCTGGACAAGGTAGTGAGAACAGATCTCGATTACAGAAAGTATTTGCGCACTCATTTGAAAAATTGATCATAGAGGATTGGATGTCACCAAACCCTGTTAGCTGGTCAGTATGGAAGGTAGAGGGAGGATAGATGTGGGCTTTGGGGGGTATATGCTCCAAAGCTGGACAAATTAGTGAGAACCAATTGTGACTGAAGAGGGTATTAACACGCTAGTCTTTACATTTTTGTACCAAAGGCATTTGGACGTTTGGTAAGTTAGTGAGAAATGATAATGATTACAGAAGCAAATGGTACACTCAGTTATAGATAATGGTTCAAGAAGATTTGGACCTGGCTGAGTGAGCTGGCCTGCATGGGATGATGAACAGGGTGGGTGGGTGGGGGAGGGGGTGTTAGCTAGCTTACTGGATAGGCAATTGAGGCGGGACTTGTTATTTATAGAGAATCACTCATGATTTAAATAAGGGATTGGCACACTGATATGATAATTTGAATATTAAGGAAAGCAGGCGATAGTCGGGAGAAAACGCTTTTTCGCAACAGTGATAATAAGACTGTATCCTCTAATGTTCAGAGAGAAAGGTCGTTAACTTTGTGTTAAAGTATATGAGTTAACGCCCTTCTGGCTTCAAACAGAGGATATACATGTATAAGATCCAAAAGACCAGAGAAGTTTAGTAGTTACAATATTTTGAAAGGGAGCACATGTACAGTACATGTAGGTAAGGATGAAATAACCGAGTTGTTAGATAACTGTGTCAATTCCTTATTCTATCCCCTGCAAATCTTTATACCTCCTTATTAGAGGGGTTGAAAATTATCAAGCCTGTCAATACCATCAATAAAGAAAGTCTATTTTATTTTGTGTTAGTAGCAATGATAGGGGAAAACAGGACAGGAATCATATGTATATTGTTTATTGAGGATACAATGGAATTCCAGCAACCTGCACACAGTGATTTGATGTTAAACTTTATTGGAACGTTAAATTAAGAGGCAATAGGGATCTTTAGGGAGAATGATTCCTAAATCCTAATGTTTCTGAAATCCTAGCTTTTAAATTAAGAAGCTCGTGAGAAATGTCTTGACCGATTGGAATCATGAACAATGATGGTAAAGAAGAGTATTATGCATCAATCATAACTACTACTAATAATATAATCTATCCATATGAAATGTACGATAGATAATGTCAGATAATTTATACCGGTACATCAGATAAACAGAGGGTAAACATAAAGTATCTGTCATCATTCTTGTTTCAATGCAATAATACATATATATATATATGTACATGTTATAAACATCTAATTACATATTTGAATAAAGTACAATGTAAATGTACTTTGTGCACAGTTCTATCCATTTCAAAAGGGTTTCATTTGAGGGTAATAACTTTCATAACTTTAAAGTTAATACAGTTTCACCTCCATATAATTCATAGTAAACATTGAGATATATCAATGCAAGCAAAAATAATTATTTTTGGAGAAAAAAAATCAATATCATGTACATTTATGTCAACTTTTTTGAAAAACAATGACAAAGGGAAAGGCATATCCGAGGGAAACAAAATAACTACAACGTAACGTCTGCAACAAATTTATCAAATTTGCAAAGTTCAAAGTGCAGTGACTAAAAAACTACTCAAAACAAAGCAAACAAGGTTACATGTAGGTAATTTCATTCCTTCAAATTCTCTATTTAAATTCTATTAGTGCGATTTTGCTGAAAAAGACTGTTATAAAAAAACTAACCCTAGCAATCAATGTATTAGCTAACACGTTCTTTTTTAAGGGGAGCAAGCCTACAAGTGCTATTAGTTGGCTCATATGTATAGACAAAACTTTTATGTTTGCACAAATTGTTTTTTACTTTGGAACCGATTTAGCTTTATTCATTATTGATTTTGTTAATTAATAGTTTACAATTATTTCGTTCAAGAAATATCTTTGGGTGCCTGAGCTTCAAAAGTATGCTCATAATTCATGTTTTCACTTGGAAACGTTCATTTTTATAAAAAATAATGTAGGAAAACTTCTAGCATGCTCACATGTCTTTAATGCGGTTGTTAATTTTCACTTCTGTTTGCCACCGAGTTATTGCTAAACTATTAAAATTATCAACGTTTCATAAAGCAAAAAAGTCTGCTTTGAAAATGTTAAGGTTTTAGTTAACTACTTAATTAAATAAAATGTATAAAATACTTTATCTAGCAAGTACATCTGCTTTGAAAATGACAACTTATAACTATTTTATTGACAAAAACAATAATTTTCATGCAAATTTTACCTACAAATCATGTCTGCAAATCAATTTATCTTTTAATTATATACAATTATGTTAGAATTAGTGATTTATTTTATATAGACATTATGTACTTCATGCAGTATGTATAATGTTGGATTAAGATTTACATCTAGAATGGAATTGTAGAAAGTTTTACTTTAAGAACTTGTATTACATATGAAACAAATATCTTTGCAAATTTAATACTTCTATATTGGTTTCATGCTTGCAACATAATCATTTAAAATGGGAAATCAATTTTTGTATGCACGTCAAAATGAAATAAATTTTAGAACTAATCAAGAATATAAAATTTGAAAATATTTATTTCATGCAACATTATTTATGATAATGTATTTTTCAAATGGATTTAAAATCATGTCAAAGGAAATATAAAACAATTGTATTAATAAACTATAAACAAAGTCATGAAAATAAATCATAATATTTAGTAAAATATCATCGTAAATAATGATAGACTGTACTGCATATACAGATAAATGAGTTTGAATATATTCTCTGGGTAATGTACTAATTAAATGTAAAAATGAAAAACAGAATGTAGCATTATCCAATCTGTAGAAAGCATATATTATTTTAAGTATGTAATGGAAAAATAATAAGATTATATCTCTATCATTATACTCTGAAATGAAATGAAGTCCTTCTTTTCAACTTTTACATGTACTTTTTATTATTCAAATTAAGATTTGCTAGATGAAAATACTGTAAAATATGATAATTGTTAATGTCTGCACATGCACTTTTACTAATATATTAATGTGTGTACTTGTATGTATTAAAAACTACAGTTTTAGCATAGTCTAAATCTCATCCTGATCGGTTGCATATATGAAAGAATATATAGATATTACTGGTTAAAACAGTCATGTCAGGCATTAGGTTTATAAAGAGTTAATTTTTGGGGTAATACTAAGGGTAATTCAACCCTGTGGGAAAATTGGGAGGTTTCATTCCCATAGGAAAGTCACGAAAAGGTGCAAGTAAGTTATGTAAAATTTCACGAGGGGGGCTGAGTTAACCAAAGTATGAGAATGCAAGAGGGGCAACTTTGTGGTATACTAGAATCAGGGGAGGGGAGGTGGGTGAGGGTGGGGTTAGGGTGGGGTGAGGGTGGGTGAGCGTGGGATGAGGTGGGTGAGGAAGGGGCGAGGGTGGGGTGATGTGAAGGGGGAGGGGTAGAGGAAGAGCCAAAACTTTCTGAAAGTAGTAACTGATTCACAATAAAACATGAAATTTGTTTATGAAGTCCTACAAAAGCAACCCTTTTCTTTCTTCTGTCAATGGCTATTCACCTATTTTTGTTCTATATCATCCTTTCTACGCATCATCCATTTTGAAACCCTTTCACCAGAATTACAGAGTGTGCAAATGCCATCATAACAGTAATTGCTGTAGCAAATCCCTGAGGGGGTACCAGTACCATACTTATGGTAACTCTAGCACTAAATTGAAGGAATGGGGTGGTATACTTAAGGAAAACTATGGTACCAAAGGAAGGGGATGTGCTGTCATTAGATTGACATGCTAAAACTACATTCCAGAAGGAGGGGGGAATGTGCATCTAAACAGTGCACCCTGTTGCAGGGGTACCATCTTTTGGAAACCGTTGCACCATAATACAGGGGAGTGCACCTTTTAGGAAACCACTGGTAAACCATATTACAGGAGGAGAGGGAACAGAGGAGGAGCTATTCATTGGGTAAGCTATCGTTTGTCCAACCCTTGCACCATATAAGACTAAAGAGGGCAGTGCATCCTCTAGAAAACCCATGGTGCATCATATTACAGGGGAATGCACCATTTAAGGAACAGCTGGAAAAAAGGGGTACCATTAGTTGGGTTACACCACATTACAGGAGAGTGAAGCATTATGGAAATCACAGGTACACAATATTACAGAGGGAGCGGTCAAGAGAGAATTACCATTGTTTGGCAAACTTTTGCACCATATTGCTTATGCATCCATTAGGGACACCCTGGTTCATCATATTACAGGGGAATGCACTGTTAAAGGAACCGCTGGTAAAGAGGGGTACCACTCCTCTGATTACTCTTACAGTAAAGGCAGAAGGAGCATGGGAGTAGTCGAGGAATAAACCTTGCACCATATTAAAGAGAGAGGGGAGGAGGTACCAGGAAAAAAATGGTGCACCATATTACAGGGGAATGGGACAGAGTGTTCAACTGCTTAGGTTACCTTTACACCACCATAAAGGGGAGTGCAACCCGGTGCACCATATATCAGGAGAATGCACCGTTAAATGGAACCGCTGGGATGGAGGGTGCCAATCCTTGGGTTACCCTTAAACCATATAAGAGGGGGTTAAATAAACCAAGCAGGCAATTTGAGAGTGAAAAGAGGCAAGCAAGCATACGATGAAGGGCAGGCAGTTTAGCTGAACAATGGGAGCCTGGATAAACAATTGAAGTTATCAAAGAAACATGACATAGCAAATAGAATCAAACCATAAGTAATAACAAATCTGTTTGGAGCTAGAAGGAATTTAACACCATGTTCAAGTACATGAGTTAACACCGTGTTCAAGTACATGAGTTAACACCATGTTCAAGTACATGAGTTAACACCATCATCGAGTATATGAGTTCACACCATGTTCAAGTACATGAGTTAACACCATGTTCAAGTATATGAGTTAACACCCTTCTGGCTCCAAACACATAAAAATACAATAACCGTACTTTGATATATACATGTAATAAATACAGAGTAAATACATCACCACGATAGTATGTTATTTCATGCCTTGTGTCTACTAGAGCGACTGCAACTATCAAAAATTCGACTCAGGTGCAATTTCACCACCCGATGGTATATTGACTTCCCTTCAAATGAAATCAAACAACATTTAGCGCTTAGAGACTTCGGTGGAAAGTGCTTTATAAGAACCGTTTTTATTATTAACATACACAAGGCAATGAAAGAACATACTGGGTATGAAGAGACTTGCTCATCACATAATCGTGCTAACAAACTGTAGGCTACCTGTACTGTTTAATAAACATTCTCTACAGTCACACAGAAATTTTATGGAATCCTTTTTCGTTTTAACTTATAAATTTCTAATATTGATAAACTCCTCCCATCTCAATATCATATTTCCCCAAATTTATTCTTTGTGATACTGAAATCAAAATTCTTTAAAGACACGATTTTAATTTTTGGTGTTGTTGTTGCAGTATTAATGACACAAATTTGCATTTTGATGGCAGGCTGATCATTTAAATGCTTTTAGTAGCAATTTGTTTTCTCCATTCCAGCATACATGTAGATGCTTTAATTTGCAGTTTGTCAAAGCTGTTGCATTTAGATCAAACTCTCAAATTGTTCCTTGTTTTGGTTTCAAAGACAATAACAAAAAGCATAACATGTAGGTGCTAAATAGCAGGTCGAACAAAACAATTAAAATGTTAAAATTATGGTTGCAATTTTGGCAATGGCAAAACATTGAGGTCCTGATCAAGAGGCTGTGACTCAAAGCATTTCATTAGAACGTATCGTCTGTTTGGAGCCATAAGGGCATTTACTAATAAACTTTCACATAGCGTAAGCGCCCTTTTGGCTTTGAACAGACATTCATTAAGCTGTGTGACCGTTATCTCTTACAGTGCATGGGGTAGGCAAGACAAGTGTATTTATGGAGTGCACATCTTGCAAGCATACATGTGTGTATACGAAAATATGAAATAATGACAATAAACCAATTGCAAACAATCATGAGAAAAGGGCAATAAAATACAATAGTGAATTGGGAAAAGGTAAAAACACAATACACTGGACAAGAGTGAATGCAAGTAATCAAAGTCTGAAGAAGAAAAAACATTAAACAAACAAATAATTTCCAGAATCTCAAAAAGAGACAGTATCAAACATAATGCAAGCTGAAATATTGAACCAGTATGATTAATGATGATTAACTGAATTTGATTCCAAACTTTGGAAATGTGTAATCAAATCTTTATTGATCCATTTTGGAGAGTGAAAAGGCCCATAATGCACATGTATCACGACAGTATAGATCAGTATAATATTAGTAAATGTTTATACAGGTAGTGGCATTGATTTGACAATTAGTGAATCCATTCCAAAATATGACTATGAAACATAGTCCTTTTTTAAATTAATAAATTTGAATATCTACTGTATCATCAAAAGTATTGAAACTTGAAAGTAATCAGTAAACGTATTTGCTTTTCTATATGTCCTCACATTAACATGCATAAATTGTATTTTAAAAAAAAATATATTTTTATAAATACTTAGTCTCCATGGAAATGTAAACACATATGCAAATCAATGCTACACCATATGCATATAAGTGTGTCCAAGCTCCAAAGATCTTTCCATGCCTAATTTCATCAGGTTTAATTTACACCCTGTGTCTGTGTTCACATGGTGTGAATTAGCCCGTAGGGAGCTGTAATATAAATTCACAGAGCATGATATATCCACCTGTTGAGAAACGTGGTGCAAGATCTCTGATTGCATGAACAGTAGACGTGATTAAAATTAAACCTGATTATAATATGGTATGGATATAGCCTACTGGGAGACGTACTTGACAGCAGTAAAGCATGTACTCTATACCAATACATTTATCCCTGTGTGTATATTTCTAGTGTTGCAGCATGAAATGTGAGTTCATTAGTTTCCTTTTTGTCTAATTTATCTGTTTTCCCTTTTTAATAGTATGTTATTTTGCCCACCAATATTCATAGATGTAGAATAATTAAAGCCATTTGTGACACCGCTTTTTTGTATTATGACCTCATCATGAGCAGGGATAGACTTGAATGCAAAGAGCACCATGAATACGAACTGGAATGAAACTTGAGTACTTGACAATGAACTACATGTAGAACTCGACTGTGAACTTGAATAGAAGTGTGAATGGAATTGGGAAAGCCATTTGAAGAGAACCATGAACATGAACTGAAACATAACTTGATAATGAACTAGACGTTGAACGTGAACTTGAATGTGAACTTGAATAGAAGTGTGAATGGAATTGTGAAAGCCATTTGAAGAGCACCATGAACATGAACTGAAACGTAACTTGATAATGAACTAGACGTTGAACGTGAACTTGAACGTGAACTTGAATAGAAGTGTGAATGGAATTGGGAAAGCCATTTGAAGAGCACCATGAACTTGAACGTAACTTGATAATGAACTAGACGTTGAACGTGAACTTGAATAGAAGTGTGAATGGAATTGGGAAAGTCGTTTTGAAGATCATGAATACATTGTCGGATCCTATACAAAAACATGAAAACTTGCATATACACATTGGCATGGATGATGATGAACTTGAACTTGAACTGTGAAGAGGAATGGGAACTGAACATGAACAAGGACTCGCACATACATCTACAGTCATATTAACAGGAAAACACAAATATAATACAAGTAGAAATGTGATCAGCTACATGAACTTTATATTGAATGGAAGTGTGATCAGGAACTAAACAATAACATGAATAAGAACGTGCACATACACATGTACACATTAACAGGAACATGGATAGGAATGACAAGTATGGACAAGAACTTAAACACAAAAACATTAACATGAATACAAACAGATGGTGGAACATGGGAACATAGCAACATGAGAAATCACATACATGTACAATAATGCAGAAGAAGAAACAAAAGGTGTTAGATTTTGCTCAAGCTTTAGATGAAAGTTAGTTCAAGCAATTACACCATTAAAAGCAAGAAAATGGATGCACAAGAAAGCAAGGCTAAGGTTTCAGAAAACATAACACTATTTTTCAAAGGGCATTAACAAGAGAATGTCTGCAGTGTATTTATAGCATATTTAGTATTTTCATTGTTGTTCGCTTTATGAATCGTTTGCCTCTTCAAAGAATACGGGTAGCTTAGGTGGAAAATCGATTAAGTAATTTTGGAGATCAAAAGCTCTTCTCTTCAAAATTAAATATAAAATGTACAACTTTGTCTTACACATATTTTAATCTGGATGAATAGAAACATGCCGTAATACCCAATTCTCCTCTTGCTTCAAATGTATTTTGGAACAAAAATTTATATGAACTTTGCGCAGGACTTTTACAAGTTACAAAATGTAGTGCAAGAGCTAATGGTCATATGCAGTAAACTACAAATATAGGAATAATCAGATCTACGGGTTTAGTGCTGCTTTCCAGCTAAATTGCATTATGTTACTTTATACAGTGCCGTGCTAGTTTAGTGTATTAGAGCAAGTTAAAAAAGCATAAGCAATGGGTGCTTCATTATGGAGTGTTTATGTCTTCTCTGTGTCTAAGTCCAAATGCATATAGAGTGAACGTCAACAAACTAGCTTTCTGATATTAATTAATCCTGCTTTGTATATGAGCATTCCAACATGTATTTCAATCATGATCTTGAATAATTTATATAATTTTTTTTTAATCAACTCTACCTCTTCTGAGAGTTGCTACACCAATATCAAATATTCCTGCACGATTGGAGGAAAGGAACAAAGGTTAGCAACAGTTGAACAAAAAATTGAAAATAAACAACAGGGCTTTGTAGCTTAAAACTTGCGATTGAATGCAGACTCAAAGTGATAGCCACATTTTAATCACAATTTCTAAGCTACGGGCCCAAGAAGAAAAAGTGACAGGAACAATTGCAAATATAATAGAGAAGGGGCACACACAGTATGATGGGGGAAAGCATAGGAGTATGGAAACAGAATGATTTTTGGAAATAAATAAAATGAGGTACATGTACACATAGGTTTAAATCTTGGATAAAATATATAAGCTTTAGCAGAGGTTGGGAATAGACTTTGCTGCAAGGGATTTATAGTCTCTTTGAAATTGCAGGTAGGCCTCTTGCACCCTTGAGAGTAACAATTGTGTTTTTAATTTATTATAAATAAGGGAAAAACAGGTCGAACAATATACAGAACTTCTTTCTTTAGCTACTTCCTCTGGAAATGTCATTTCTAGCAAGTGGCATATTTGGAGCTCAAAAAGTCATGTTTAAAGAATATTTAAAGAATATACATATACAGTCAAACCTGTCTATAGCGACCACCCAAGGGAAACACAAAAGTGGTCTTTATAGGCAGGTGATCTTTGTAGACAGATTCCTTTAGTACATGTTTCAATGAGAAACCATTTTCAAGGGAAACATAAAATGTGGTCTTTGTAGACAGGTGGTCACTAAATCAGGTTTGACTGTACAAGAGTATATGGACTATGGAATTTATGTCTACCTAAGATTATTCAGTCTAATAACTAAATTTTTTTTACAGGGGGATGAATAGTAGAGGATAAGGGTGAAGGCAAGGGCAATTTTTTTCAAATATTATAAATATAGTGCAGAGACTTTAGATGTACATGTACATGTTTTGGAAAAAAATGTGGCCTGGGTGTAAATATGTGTACTGCAATTCTAACATATGAACAAATTTTATTGTAATAATGGTATATTTGAATGGATGGGAAGAGGTGATGAGTGTTTTGAGGTAAATAATATATATTCCATTTTTTTTCTTCTTCTTTATGAACTTCTTGATTTTGGTACAGTTACTAAAGTGATCTTCAAAATATTTAAAAATACATGAGGTGGATGATGTGTAAACAGGGCTGGGAAATTTATTGAACAGTGAATGAAGTTTTAATAACAATTTTGCAAGTTTTCATAACTTGTGGTCAGTGCATATGTAGATATACATGTACATGTGTAGTACAGAAATATAGAAAACCAAGATTGCTCGACATGTACCAGTAATTGAAATTGGTGATCGTGATGCTTTATTGCATTGTTTATAATAATACATATGTAATAAAAAGTGATTTCTTGGTATATGATAAATGAAAGAATAGTGGACAGGGGGTTCTTTTTTTAACATTCTTAAAATGGTCCTTAAGGCCATGTTTCAGAAAATTTGACACCTTAAGACAGGTCACAACTGATGAAAAACAAGCACAATTTAAGATCATGCCTTGCTTCACAAACATGTTATTGAACATATCGAATACAAAATATAAACTGCTCAAAGACACTGAAATGAAACTGAACACTTATAAAAGAAAAGCATTAGTCATAAAACAATACCAATTCAAATCAGAAACATCACAAGAAAGAAAATAATAAATTGAACTGACTCACAAAACACATGTAAAAGCACATCAATTTGTAAATGTTCAACCGTGCTATCAAGTAATTTCTGAATCATAACAGTGCATTTTTTAAAATGTGCTGTTTATATTTTTACAAGTAGTACAAGACTCTTTATCTTTAATTCTAGATTCAGATAAAAAGTGTAAAACTGAAAATATTTTAAATTGACAATAATTGAAATAAAACAAATAAGTTATAAGAAAGAAAAAAAGTTCCAAGAGGATTTCTCCTCAAGAAACTTTCAATAATATAAGAATAATAAAAAATTAGACTTGGTTGACAAGGAAAGTCCTTCATGAAATAAAGAAAGAAAATACAGAATGAGATCAATTCTCTAATTCTTTCTCTTTTTCACAGAAGTCCAAGTCAATCACTTTCCTACTTACCTGGTTTTGCCATGTATGCCTTCTGCCCTCCGCTTGACCGAAGAAACCCCCTCTGTAGAAGTGTACCGGTCCCATGCGTTCCCTTGCGAGGACTGATGGTGGGCGTTCCATCCGGGGTCTCTCCACTACTAGTAGGGGGGAGGATAGAGTTCAGACTGACGAGGGAATCACTCTTGTGGGCGCTGCCATAGGGGGTGTTCAGCACGATGGCAGAGAGGTATTTCTCTTGTTCGAGGCTCTTACTCGAACCTGACGACTCACTTGTACCTGGTGAAAAAAATGGGTCAAGAATCGGTGATATGTTGTGTTTGTTTAAGCAGCAGCCTTCATATCGTCTGTTTTAGAGCCAGAAGGGCATTCACTCATACACTATAATACAGATTTAACGCCCTTCTGGCTGCATGTCACTTTAACTCAATGGCTACATGTAGGTACTATTGCTACCCTAAGGAACTTACTGGTGTTGCTCATTTGCATATCAAAAGATGTGATAGAAACTGTCACCGATTCCAAGAGAGGATTCGATTTGCAGGCTGCAACATTAATGAAACAAAACAATGAAATTTGGAAAACTGTAAAGGATCCTCCATGCAAAACCATCACTTATTTTAATACAAATTTCAATCACAAGCCCTTTCTGGTTTTACAATACGTTGATGAGAAATGGAAGCGGCTTTGATTTAGAGTGAGGGTAAGAAGAATTGATCCTGCATCTCAAAGCCTACAGAACAGAAGAAAAGGTGACAGGACTTACTTGAACCCTGTGTTTGTGCACTCTTGATCATGCCCATCACTCCTTTGCCGTGGAACCCGCTGGACCGGATCAGAAGCCCTTTCGTCCTCTGGTGGCGCCATGTGATGGCAGGTAACCTGCCGTGCCGGTGACACTTGGCAAGGCGGCGTATGCTGTCGTCGCTGAGCACCGAGGGTACCACTATTAATGCTGGGTAACTGTGAACATAGAGTCAATGCAAATGGGTAATAATGTATAGCTGATTATCAGTACTCTCCATGTCAGTGGCACTTGGTAAGGCAACATATGCTGTCAGCACTGAGCACCAAGGGTACCCCTATTAAAGCTGGGTGCAACTCTGAGCACAACTCAAAAATAAGTGCACATATGAATGCAAGTCTGAATGCAATTTTTGAATACAAGGTTGAGCCCGACTTGGAATACATCTCTGAGTATGACACTTGAGTGCAGCTCTGAGTGTGCAAGTCTGAGTGCATCCCTTGAGTGCAACTCTGAGCACAACTCAGAATATGAGAACACGTCTGAGTAAAAGTCTGAATGCATCTGTTGATGTTACTTTGAGTCAACACAAGTGTCAAAAGAGAAAGGAAATCATATATTGTATGTCTTTGTTCAATGGCATGCACTGAACTTACCAACAGATCTCTCATCTTCTTAAGACTTGAAATTGATGTTGACTTCTTGACTTCAGAGAGCGCAATTCTGAACATAACTATGAATGCAAGTATGAGTGTGACTCTGAATGCAAATTTCAGAGAAATATGTGTGCTAATCTGTATGCAAATGTGATTGCAAGTCTCAAAGTACAAGCAAATTATATTTTGTACACCAATTATATTATATAAATGATATTCTTTGACTTCATCGTAGATCTCTCACCTTCTTGAAACCTCAAACTTGACTCTGAATGCAAATACGTATGCTAATCTGAATGCGAATGTGATTGCAAGTCTCAAAGTACAATCAAAATATATTTTCTACACCAATTACATTTGGTAAATGATATTCTTTGACTTCATCGTAGATCTCTCACCTTCTTGAAACTTCAAACTTGCTGTTGACTTCAGAGAGCGCAATTCTGAGCATAACTATGAATGCAAGTATGAGTGTGACTCTGAATGCAAATTTCAGAGAAATACATTATTGTGCTAATCTGTATTCAAATGTGATTGCAAGTCTCTCACCTTCTTGAAACTTCAAACTTGCTGTTGACTTCCGAGATCTTAAACATGTCGCCAACTCTCGGTCTGGATATTGCTCCGTTCCCTAGCAGACCTAGTCCTAGCCTCGTATAGTCTTGCACATACAGTCTCTCAGCCAGCTTCTCAACCGTCAACATGTCACTGGGCTTCAGCGTCGTCGTACTATCAACCTCATCTATAACTGTGGAGTTTGGAAGTACACAAATTAAGGGTGACATAGATTAGCATGGGGGATAAATTTAGGGGATATTATGAGATTTACTGGAAACTCCCAAGAACATTAAAAATACATGTAAGCATTTGTCTCTAAGAAAAACTTGAGGACAAATTATAAAATGAAATATGTATTTTTCTCTTTTTAATGAAAATTTCAGTAAGTTACCAAATAGATATGGACACATTCAAATTTATAAGCTAAGTTTTTTTAAGACTAGTCAATAGAAATGCATGTAATAAAATAAATTACCATCACAAAAGGGGGAACTACATGTACATGTAATTTGGTCAAAACTCTCTTGATACAAGTTTTCAGGCAATTTCAAGGAATATTTTAATTTAAATGATGCCCTAACCCAATCATTGATCAACTTTTATCTTAACCAAGAGCAGCCAAGTGCAACTACAAGAGAAAACCCTTTAGGTGCAATTACACACACAATTTGCAAATAAAACAGCATTGCAAAGTGGAAAAAGTAGAATTTAATTTTGAAAAGCAAAGAAATCAGGTTTGGAAAGGCAGCATTTTTTTTTTGGAACACTGAGAAAAACGCACCCCACCTCTTTATAGTGGGTGGAAAAGTAACTAGGCCCCATTTTACAAAACTTGTCATCAGTGACAAATAACAGTTTTTGTTATAAGCTAGTGAAATCCTTGCTTCTGATTGGTTATCAACAGATTTGTCACTGATTTCCATCATTTGTCATTGAAAAAAGGCTTTGTGAAACGGGTCCCTGACGCACATATGGAAAAATATTAATAAATTGCAGGCAACTAAGTTGGACCAACCTTTTTCAGTTGTTACTACCGTTATTTCTAATAGGCAATATATCAAAGGGCAAGCATTGCAAGGCTGTACTTACTAGATAATTAGAAATAGGAAATCTAATTCACTTGAAAGTTTTAAAAGGGGAGAAAATTCTAATTTCAAAAGTCCCTCACTCATGGAGGTTTCATATTGCATTATACATTTAACAACTTATGTCACGATGTCCATGTCATAGCGGTTAAATTTTCAATGCAATATCCATTCAGGTGAATGTGTGCATTCATAACCGATTTCTTGTACCTGCTGTACATACTAATAAATTTGAAAATAATATCGAAGGGGATGCACAAAATGCAAAATCATAATTTTGACACATAATGACACTAGAAATTAATACCAAAGGTCTCAAGAAATTACTGATCGAATACAATCGTTAATCATTCTCATTTTATCTGTTAAAAGTTTGCTGTTCATAATCACAAAATATGAATAATGATTGATTTCTATTTTGGTGTTTATAATTTAATATTTCATTTACACATTTATTTACGTTGATATGACAAGTAAATTAATATTACTTGTTAGCTACTGTGAGCAATTTTTCATGCTATTGTCAGTGAGTGAATACATGTATTTATCTATCTACCAGTAATAATACATGTAAGTCATAATTTATAGGGAATGCCTCCGTTTTTTAATTGCACATAAAATGTTTCGCTCAAAATTTTCCTCATAGCATAGCATACTTGAAATTAAATTAAGTTTACAAAGTAAATTAAATTAACTAACTATTAAAATGGAAAGTAGACTTTGGTTCTGTACTTCACACATATTATCTCCACTTCACGAACGGTTAAACATGGACATTGTTAATTGCTAGTTTTTCTTAGGTCTGAATGATCCGGAATGATCTGAAAGAGTTATAGTCTGTCTTTCTACTGAACATGTTGTGTTGTTACTTTTTTTCTGCTGTAGGCAGGATTACAGAATAATATATGTAGTCACATGCATGTTTCTAAAAATAAGTGTGAAAAAAGCACAGTATGTACAGCTCAAATTGTTTATCAGCCCACTGAATTATCAAGTTTATCTGAGCAAACAGTATCAAAAATATATTGCCATCCTTTAATTGACTACAGGACTTGACAAGTGTTATCTATCTGAGCAGAGATTTTCAACTTGAATTGCATTCCATTCCCATGCATCATTTCACTTGTAACAATTAATGCAGAATGACTAGTTACTGATGCACATACACATTGCAAGCTTCTCATCTATGGGATTAGCAAGAGAGTTATCAGAAGCAGCAAAGGGTCTAACAAGAGGCAACGGGCTTGGATTAGGAAATGTCTTGGATGAACAAAGGAGAAGATCGAGCATTAATGTAGTGGCGGACGATTTTCCCATTTGTTTCAACACACAAAGCTGACTATTAAGATGGTAATTAGAAAAAAATGTATTACTCAGGAGGGTCAATATTTTTACACGACAAACGGGAGAGTTGTCCGTGTCTACATCACAATTCACAGACCAACTTGAAAATTTGAAATTTGCACTTATTTGGTGATCTCATATTTCAAACATTCATAACTCTCTTATTATTGGTCTGATTTATTTCAAAGTTCACCATTCTGTTGCTCTTATTTTTCTGCTTTCACACAAATGAACTTATTACAGGGGTTGGATTGCCCTTGAAGTAATCTAAATGTATTATGATTCCATGGACATGCACAGATGATCTACAACTACCTCCTTAGTGGATGTAATGACTCAGCTTCACATTAGACCTGTTTTCATCAGCTCCAGTTTGCCAAATAACCTGCTATTTTAACTATCCCGATCGCAAATTAACCAGTTAATTTGCGCCTTCATCAGCCCGCAGTTGCAATTAGCGGGATATTTGGTCGAGAAAATATCCAGAGAATTCTTGGTCTTGTTTCCAAAATATCCCATTATTTGGGAAATAGCGGGCTAATTTGTGCTCGTCGAAGCTAGTATGTGATGAGCGTATCGGTCTGGTGAAGACGCAATTTCGAGCTGCGGGATAATACCCCGAGTCTGAAAATAGCGGGTTATTTGGTAAACTCAAGCTGATGAGGACAGGCCTATAAGCAAGCTTCTACACAACCAAGATTCATGAGATTAGTGATGAATTGAGGGATTAGTTTGAAATGCAATCAGAGACATGCTCCTATTTTATCATAACATCCATTTGTACCGAACTATAGGACTGACAGGCATGACTAATGAGGGATTAAGACAGATGTTCACCAATGTTGAAAATGAAATTGAATTAAAACTGGGAGGTTGATAAGTAAATAATGGATTAGTACAGGTGTTCAATGGAGGATTAAGACACATGCTGAAGTATCACTAGGTATATTAGTAAATTAGGGATCAATTTCAAAGATGAACAGGATTATGTTCAACAGGTACATGTATATGTAGAGTATTAATCCAAGCCACTCGCTAACCACCTTCTTAACTATGCATATTCTTTGGATAAGAATGGACAAGGGGATTAAGTAAGTAGGGGATTAGTGAATGAGGGATTACTAGACATCCTTGTTAAAAAAAATAAGGGGGTAGTGTTCAACAGGCAGATGCATTAATCCAATATTTGCCACTGTCACTAATCACATTTCTACCTTATAATGGCATTTCTCATTTTTAACATGGACAAGGGGACTAATAAACATGGATTAATAAATGAGGGATTAGTAGACAACCTTAATCAGGAATTCAGGGATTATGTTCACAAGGCAGATGCACTAATCCAAGATTGCAACAGTCATCAAACTCTAGGAAAATTTCTAAGATTACGAATGGAGAATATGATTAGTAAATGACCGGATTAGTAAATGATTGGATTAGTGAAGGATAAGGGGATTATCATCATCAACCTTGGGTGGGTTGATCTCCGAAGCCTTGACCCCGCTCCAAGGTGAGGAACGAAGACAGGTCTACGTCTGTCAAAAAGGTGCAAAGTAGAGACACAAACAAGTGCAACATCAAATATACTCATCCCTATTCTAACATAATGGAATCAGAATACAGTCAAACCTGTCTTAGTGGCCACCTTTCTATAAAGGCCACCTGCCCATAGTGGTAATGCATTTCGTCTCCCTTAAGTGTTGCAGAACCTGTCTAGAAAGGCCACCAGTCTACAGTGGCCACTTTTTCTGTTTCCATTGGGTGGCCTTAATAGACAGGTTTGACTGTACATGTACAGTAGATTTCTATTTGAAGAGTTCTGTCAATGATAGAAAGTGAAGTACTAGGAGGAAAAGTTGAGAAGCATGCAATGACTACATACAGCCCATGAGACCAACGGCCCACAGGACCCACAATATCGGCCTTGGAGGCCTTCTGAAAATTTATCTAAGTTTTCACTAGACTGATGGCCCAAAAAAGTGAGAGCCGATGAGAACGACCAATCAGTCTCAAGTGCCTTCTGACATCATTTCAGAGTATTGATAGGTACGACCGTCAGTCTCCTAGGCTGTCTGTGAATAGTGATGTCCCTCATGCATCATAATTAACCTATTTTATCTTTACACATGTATTACAAAATGAAAATTCATCAACTTTTGATAGTAGACATATTTAACTCATTCCCTAGTGTAAGCAGAAAATTCCATTAACGAACATGACAGTTGAGCAACTTCACAAAAATTTGGTGATTGTTTCTCTCTGAAATATAGACAAGACTCATCATCAATTACGAGTCATCACACAACTACAGTACTTTCCAGTAGCTAGCAAAACTAAGAGCCACGTCGATGGCCTCTGCAAGGTCCCTCCCAGTGCATGTGTCAGGTGCACTGTGAAGTTTATTGCCATGGAATGTCATACATGCTAAACATTATTTTAAAAACAGACAATCAATACTCATAACCTGGCTCACATTGATAACTTCATTTATTTAGACTTTCTTGCACGGATGGTGCCAAGAACAATATGTACCGGTTATTGAACCAGCCACTGTGATATTCATTGAGTTATCTTTCCATCTGTGATGAGAGTATATATTCCCTGTGAAACAGCATAGTTAGAAAGCAATGCATTATACCTCATTCCCTGTAACAAGCAGTATTTTGTGAAAAACAGTGTACTACAATATTTCGGAAAAAAGAAAAATGACTAAATATTACTCAATTAATATGGGGAATCTGTTAGCCTTTCCTGAGGAATTCAGATTAGAGATTTATTACTGTGTGGTGAGAGCGATTTTTGTTTGTTTAACATAGAGTATCGATTTGGTACATATTGAAAAGGATAACCAGGGCCCTGTTGCATAAAAATTACAACTGATGGTAACTTTGCCATCAATATTAACTACCATGGCAACATCACACAACAGCCAATCAAATCAAAGTTTTCCATGTGACTTTTTTAATACCATTAATGGCAGAGTTACCATCAATGGTAAGTTTTATGCACCTGGGCCCTGGGGCAAAAGAATTTAGTTTTCATGAAGGATGATTCAAAGGAGATTTCACAATGGATTACTCAAGCATTGGAAATATTACGAGTTGCTAGATTACAATCACCTGTTTATTCACCATGCAAATTACAGGCCCGATGGATACCATGTATTACTGAGGGATAGGATCATACCTTGGTAGTGTGATACATGTAATCATGCCATTATGTACACTATATGTGGGAAATTAAAAGCTATTTTGTATCTTACGTTACCGACCACAAGTAAGATTTTAGTATCAGTTTACTGTTTTAAGTTATTAAATAGCCCTACTAAGGCTTAAAACAGACCAAAGTTTGGAGGAAACTGATAGATGTTATGTCAATTTATAAATGTTAATAACTTCATAGGATGGTATTTCAGCGGACTAACTTTAGTCCATGGCTTAATCCTCCGACTAAGTATAGAATGCCAAGTGTCCATATAAAAATGTTTTTAAATAATTTAACCTGTCACTAAATTAAAATAAAATGTAATAACATAATTAATAAACAACAATATAACCATGAAATAATTACGTTATGGTAATTTAGGGACATATCAAATTATTAAAAAATATATTTATATGGACACTTGGCATTCCATACTTAGTCGGAGGATTAAACCATGGACTAAAGTTAGTCCGCTTTCGAGAATACCACCCATAATATCTGGTAAGGCTTGGGACACGACATGACCAAATGCATTGAACTTGTCCATGTATTAGGAGCATGAATTGATTAATTATTTTTTTTATATAGAAGCGAAGTTCTGCCAAGTTTGTGATTGATCTCCTATAATAATAATAATAATAATGTCAACTTATAAAGTGCACATATCCATTCTAAAAGACTGCTCAAGGCGCTCTGTACAATATCATAATAATTATATAATATTAAAACTACAACATAAACAAATGGTGCTCAAGTTTCTTCTTAAATATTTCAATTGATGATGATTGTCTTATTTGTAATGGTAAAGTGTTCCATAATTTGGGTGCAATGTTAGCAAAAGCCCTGTCGCCCTGTTTGTTATTGGTTTTGGGTGTACATATAGAGGCTCCTACAGAAGCTCATTCAAATAAGACGTGGTAAGCAACCACAAAAAACCACTGCGTTATTCTGCGTTATTTTGTTTTAACCTGTAAATGAACGGCAACTGTGCGCAACAAAAGTCCTGGGGGGTGTTTCACAAAGACTAAGATCGACTTTAAGTTGGACTTAAGTATAGCAGGCCGTTCATGCCATTGTTTGCTCTCATCATTTACTGGCATTGGTCTCTCAAGGACGTACAAATCATGGTGAAAAATCTACAAAACTTACATTTTTTGATAATTCATTATTGAAGGAAAAAATATTATCTATAGATCATAATTGAGAGACCAATGGTGAGAGCAAACAATGGCACGAACGGCCTGTTATACTTAAGTCCCACTTAAAGTCGATCTTAGTCTTTGTGAAACACCCCCCTGCACGTATTCATAACGCTCGGTGTTGCATAAGATACAGAAATAAGAAGTGTATGACACTTTTAATACGACATCATTTGTTTTTGAAACGCAGAGGTTTTGCCGCGTCATATCTAAACGAGCCTTAAAGGGATCGTTTAACAGTGTTAAATCTGAGATACACGGCCCTACATGTTATTAGTGTCTGTGATATGGTGTAATAATGAAGCCCTAAAAAAATTGCGCTTTAAAATGATCAAGAAGTGCCTCAAAAAAGTAAAAATCTTTGATTGACCGGTTTTACCATACTCGTTTTCCCTAATAGACTATAGTGTTATGAAAACCATCAGGCGAACGGTTTTCAAAATTTGTAATTCCAATCATAAATATCTTGATAATCAGACAGGCGATCAGCTTGTAAAAGTCATGGGGTTCCTGACTGACCTAAAGGTTTATGATTATCATTGCATCATGAGCTAAATCCAGAATTTTGTTTCAGAATCTGAGACAAAGTTACCAGATCCCTTTAAGTTTGGACTTTAATTACATGATATCTATTTTTGTCCTATCTTAAGAAACAGAAGCAGGTACAGGTAATGTATACACAGCCCCAAATGTGTTTATTGCAAAGTGTAGGATTATTCCTCATACACATAGTGCCACAGATTGAGCTATCTAAATTTACTATGCTCCTAAAAAAATATTAGATAACTAAATTCTCTTTCCCATCATATAAATGTATATTGGTCTGTTTGATGTTATCAATAGCATAACCCGGGAAATCGCAAAGGAAGGGGGGAATTGTTGTTACTGTCCTCTTGGAAAGTAAAGTGACAAAGAAACAAAGACTGGCAAAATAAACAAGTGTCATATATAAAATTAGTGGTATATAAAATCTGTGGCATACAAAGAGAGTAGCATATAAAAGGAAGGGGATAGAGAGAGTGGCATACAAAATGAGGGGCAAACAAAAAGTGGCATATGAAAAGAATGTCATATTAAGAGAGTGGCATATATATATAAAAAGAGTATCATACTGTATAATGTGTGTGGCGAATAAAACTAATGGAATATAAACCATGAAAGTGTAATAAACAGGCCAATTTCGCCCTTACTTGAAAGCTCATCCTCGTCGAACATAATGCTCCCCGGACGACTGTCGGTCCTGACGCTCTCCATACTCGCTGTCAAAACATCTTCCTTCAGCATCGTCGACGAGGCCAGAGGCATGGGCCTCAAGCTGCCCCCCGAAGGCAGGACGTATTTGTCCTTGCGGGTGGACATCTTGGTGGACTTCTTGCCGCCACGCAGGAATGTTTTTGTGGCAAATTTTCTAAGGGGAGAGAAAATAGGTTGGTATATCAACACCCTAAAGTCAAAGCCTACAATACTACAATCTTAATGGATTTATAGAACAACTTATGTATATTTCCATACATTTTGATACTGCTTACAAGTGATTTTTCAAGAAAATTTGACACAACACTCCAAGCAAATATAATAGAGAGAATTTAAAATTGATGTTTGTAGTGAATGGTTCCAAATGTAATTTGATATAAACATTATATCAAACTTTCAATGGTTTGCATAGCGCTCCTTCCTTACACTTTACCATTAGTCCCTTTATGATTCCCTTGTTCCTTTCCCCTTCTCATACACACTCACACACTCTCTCTCTCTCTCTCTGTCTCTCTCCATCTCTGTCTGTCTGTCTCTCTCTACTCATCTCTCTATCTCTCTCTCTCTACTCATCTCTCTATCTCTCTCTCTCTGTCTGTCTGTCTCTCTCTATCTACTCATCTCTCTCTGTCTGTCTCTCTCTCTCTCTATCTACTCATCTCTCTCCATCTCTGTATCTCTCTGTCTGTCTGTCTGTCTCTCTCTATCTATCTACTCATCTCTCTCCATCTCTCTGTCTGTCTGTCTCTCTATCTACTCATCTCTCTCCATCCATCTCTCTCTCTCTCTCTGTCTGTCTCTCTCTATCTACTCATCTCTCTCCACCCACCTCTCTCTGTCTGTCTCTATCTACTCATCTCTCTCTCTCTCTCTGTCTGTCTCTCTCTATCTACTCATCTCTCTCCATCTGTCCCTCTCTCTTTCTCTCTGTCTGTCTGTCTGTCTCTCTCTCTATCTACTCATCTCTCTCCATCTCTCTGTCTGTCTCTCTGTCTGTCTGTCTCTGTCGTGTCTCTATCTGTCTGTCTATCTGTCTGTCTGTCTGTCTATCTGTCTCTCTCTCTCTCTCTCCATATGTTCATCTCTTCTCTTTCAATATATTCCAATTTTATATAAATTTCCAGGTGTGCCCAACACAAGCTCCTTACTTTATGTGATCTCAATGCCTTCTTCCATCAGTACTACATGATTTTAAATCCAACACATGACACTCTATATGTATTCCTAGCAAACTTTGCAAAATGAGGAAACAAATGACTGGAAGATTATGATAGAATCAGTGATGAGAATTAGTATGGTGGCCAAGAAATTTGAATAATGGGAAAGTCTGTCGTACCTCAAGGTGGCGCTCTTCTCTTTGTGCTTCATCTGGGTCGAGAGTGCTGGTGAGATGAGATGGCGAGGGTAGGCGAAGGTATGGAAGATGCTCTGAGGATAGCGGAGCTTGTTGCACATCTTACGGAACGTCTCCAGCCTCTCCAGGCTCACCTCGGCGTCAAACACAATCTTCATTAACTAAAAGAGGAAAAGATAGTGGAAAAACTACTATTTGTTGAGCAATAATGTAATACAATAATAAATATATCATATTTATGTTTGTTAATTTTCATTTGATGTGTTAAGATTTTTAATTGAATTTTGTTGTTACTTTTTCATTCATATGAAACTTTTTATATCATATTTGTTTATGTTTGTAATTCCTTTCTGTGTATTAGCTTTCTCTCTTCACTTTGTTTTATATATGTCATCTTTAAGTTGTTTTTCCTATGTATTTATATTATTGGTGTCTCTATGATCCGTTTTTATGTTTGTAAGTCTTTTTAGGCTGATGTGAGTTTTGCTGTGATTAAATAATTCAATTCAATTTAATTCATAAATGTCTCCAGGCACTTATATGTTATAACCCCTGTTTGTAGGATCATGTTTCTATGTGTTATTCGGTTGTTTATAGACCTGTACCAATTAGGTATTCATGTCTGGGGACCAAAACATATTACTTTAAACGTATTACATGAGGCCTACAAGCTATGGATGCCAAGAGTAGGAAATAAAATGTTTTATTCCAATTTCTATTCTGATTATTACTGCATTGATGTCATTTCTTCCAATAAATTCTAGTCTTTCTCTGTGAAAATTTGAGTATATTCACCCAGACATCTGCAAGAGGTGGAATAAACCTTAACACAGGCTAATGAGTATTGGTTGTTTACCAGAAAAGTTGTAATTTTTATTTTCATTTTCATTATACTTCTTGCATTCTCAGGTAGTCCTAGGTTTGTTCATATTCTTTATGTCAACTGGAAGTGGCGGGTACCACTTTCAAAGGGGATGACAGTGTTAAAACTTACCTGAAAAGTGTTTGATCGAAGCTGAATGCCCTCGGGTAAGAACTGATCTAAGTGGAAGGTATTGCCAATGTTCGTCACATTAATCTTCTTCTCCTTAACAAGTGCGGAGACGGGGAAACTTCTCGTGACCACTTGCTCACAAGCTAGAAATGAGGAAATAAATTACAAGCACGATATTCATAGAGATTATTGCATATTAGGTTGGTACAGGTATGTGGTATTGTTGGATACCTTGAAGGTAATACAGAAGGTTGTGAGGAAGAAGACATCACTTTTTCTATGAAAGAAATGACTCCTCTGAAGAAAAGGATTTCTACACTTTACCTTGCATATCAATGGGTGTGCCCTTTAAGGCAATACAGAAGGTTGTGAGGAAGAAGACATCACTTTTTCTATGAAAGAAATGACTCCTTTGAAGAAACGATATCTACACTTTACCTTGCATATCAATAGGTGTGCCCTTGAAGATGATGCGATAGGTCGTGAGGAAGACAGCGCCCTCTGCTGGTAGGAGTGTAGGTCCGCCCATGACCCCTCCTTGGCTCTCTTCCCTGCCGTCCAGCACCAGGTAGCCTCGAAGGCCCTCCATGACCTTCTCTTCACCGGGCAAGAAAGTGGGTTTCAGGATCTTAGGCTGGAAAAGTGAACAATGTAATTTGGGGAGTTACATTCATTTGTCAATTACACAGTTACAGTGTTAATTACTTAAATACAATGTAAATTACAAAGTTACAATGTAATTTGTTTGTAATAAATTACAATGTAGGAGGTAAACTCTGAGGCCCTCCATCACTTTCTCTTTACTGGGCAAGAAAGTGAATTTCAGGATCTTAGGCTGTAAGTGGGAAATTGCAGAGTTACGGTGTCAATCAAAATTACTATATCTTTATAAAATACCCGTGTTAGAGAGTAACAGTGTAAGTAACAGAGTAACCAGGTTTATCATAAGCGAAAGGTGTCAATGAAAAAGATACAACAGTGTCAATTAAAGACATACCTTTATCAGATTTACTGAGACAGTCAACATGTAACAATTTCTATTACAATTACTGTTGCTGACAAAAGTTAGTGTTAATTACAGTGTAATATGGTTTTCACAAAGAAATCAACTAAGCTATTTAGATTTCATGTCTTGGAAAATGATTTTAATTTCCTCTTTGCATGGTATCAATAGCCTACAGCTGTGAAGAACGCAAGGAAGGATGTTGCAGACTGGAGTTTAAAAGGGTCAAATACATACTGATAAACACTGATAAATGGAGAAAGAGCTAGAAACAGTCTGCATTTATTCAATTGATACTTTTCCTTCTGTTCGTATCCATACTTTCTTTTCAAACAATGTGAAGGAACAAACATGAACATACCTTTTGAATGGGTGGTAACCTCTTGCTTTCCCTGTTGACCGCATCTAACGTCTCTATATGCATGGCTACTAGCCCTGAGAAAGGATAACCAGTCAAATTCATTACATTACATGTGATTCAGATGAACAGAAACATCACACTATAATACAGTGAAACCTGCCTATAAAGACCACCCAAGGGAGATAAGAAAAATGGTCTTTATAGGCAGGTGGTCTTTATGTACAGGTTCCTTTAGTACATGTTTCAATGAGAAACCATTTTCAAGGGAAACAAAAAATGTGGTCTTTGTAGACAGGTGGTCTTTCTATACAGGTGGTCGCTAAAGCAGGTTTGACTGTATAATCTACTTGCTTCATCTATCGGTTCAAATTCTTCATAAAATGAATATGTACTTCAATTCAACACTCAACATTTTTAATAACTGAAATTATACCAATAAAATCTTCAAAATTGCCAAACTAAAGTGAAAGAAATTTTCAATTTGATCAGTCAACCTAAACAAAATAATCAGCAAGAACAAATATGTCAATTATACAGTCATGCATTTATTGCAGACAGATAGTGGCCATTCCATAGTTGTGAGTGCAGCAAAATTAATACAACTGGGGGGTGTTTCACAAAGACTAAGATCGACTTTAAGTTGGACTTAAGTATAACAGGCCGTTCATGCCATTGTTTGCTATCATTATTTACTGGCATTGGTCTCTCAAGGGACGTACAAATCATGGTAAAAAAATTTACAAAACTTACATTTTTTTATAATTCATTATTGAAGGAAAAAATATTATCTAAAGATCGTAATGGTGAGAGCAAACAATGGCACGAACGGCCTGTTATACTTAAGTCCAACTTAAAGTCGTACACTGGTACACTTTCAAGGGTTAAAAGAACCAAGGATGACATAACTTAACTTTTGACAGAAACTGGAAAAAATGAAAACATTAAAAAAAAAAAAATTTAATTTTTTTTTTTATTATAAATATATATTGTTCTTTTCAATTACCTGGTACAAGACCGTGGAGGTTCTTGAGGTGTTCATGTGAGACGCCGGCCTCGGTGCAGACCTTGTCAACAAACCTTGAGATAAACTTGATAACCCTGGTAGCTACATCCTTTGGATCACTCTCACCATAATGGTTGTCGGCGTCATAGCTATCACTACCACCAACACTGGAGGTGTATAGAAGAGAGGGATGGGCAGTGCAAAAAGAGAAGCAGAGAAAGAAAGAGGCAGAAAGAGAAGAAAGAAGAGACAAAAGCAGAGATGGGCAATGCAGAAAGAGAAGCAGAGAAAGAGAGAGGCGGAAAGAGAACAAAGAAGAGACAAAGGCAGAGATGAACAGTGCAGAAAGAGAAGCAGAGAAAGAAAGAGGCGGAAAAAGAACAAAGAAGAGACAAGGGCAGAGATGAGCAGTGCAGAAAGAGAAGCAGAGAAAGAAAGAGGCAGAAGAGAACAAAGTAGAGACAAAGACAGAGATGAGCATGCAGAAAGAGAAGCAGAGAAAGAAAGAGGCGGAAAGAGAACAAAGAAGAGACAAAGGCAGAGATGAACAGTGCAGAAAGAGAAGCAGAGAAAGAAAGAGGCGGAAAAAGAACAAAGAAGAGACAAGGGCAGAGATGAGCAGTGAAGAAAGAGAAGCAGAGAAAGAAAGAGGCGGAAAGAGAACAAAGAAGAGACAAAGGCAGAGATGAACAGTGCAGAAAGAGAAGCAGAGAAAGAAAGAGGCGGAAAAGAACAAAGTAGAGACAAGGGCAGAGATGAGCAATGCAGAAAGAGAAGCAGAGAAAGAAAGAGGCGGAAAGAGAAGAAAGAAGAGACAAAGGCAGAGATGAGCAGTGCAGAAAGAGAAGCAGAGAAAGAAAGAGGCATAAAGAGAAGAAAGAAGAGACAAGGGCAGAGATGAGCAGTGCAGAAAGAGAAGCAGAGAAAGAAAGAGGCATAAAGAGAAGAAAGAAGAGACAGATGCAGAGATGAACAGTGCAGAAAGAGAAGGCAGACAGAGAACAGAAAAAGTAGCAGACAGAGATAGAGAGAGAGAAGGGCAAAGACAAAGCACGGCAGAGAAAAAGAGAGACAAAGAAAGAGAAGCGTGCAGAAAGAGGACAGAGAAGAGAGGGAGGAGGGAGGGGGGAGGTTGGACAGAAACAGAACAGCAGGACAAAACAGACGGAAACATGGCAAGACATGCAAAGAAAGACAGAAACAGATGGAAACAGAGAAGGGTAGAGAAAGGGAGAGGCAAAGAAGGAACAGTAAAGGGAAAGAGAACGAAAGAAGAGTAGAGCAAGACAGAGGCCAAAGAGACAAAATCAGAACGCCAGATAGACACCGAGACGGTCAGGGACAGAAAAAGACAGAGACAGAAAAAGACAGAGACAGAAAGAAACAGAGACAGAAAGAGAAAGAGACAACAAGAGAAAGAGACAACAAGAGAAAGAGACCGACAGACATAGAGACAGAGAATACAGCAGAGCAAGAAAGGGGCAGATGAGCAAAAAAGAGGGCAAAGGAAGAGGGCAGCAGACATGAACAGAAAGAGACACAGACAGAGAGAATAGAAGAGCAAGACAAATGGGATATCATGAGACAGGAAGAGATAGAAAGACAGGCACAGAATTTAAAGAGAAAAACAAACCAAATAAGCAGAAAAACATAAATTCAAGCAAAAATAGATTTAAAAAAAAAATGCAGCAACAAAAGTGGCAAGAGAAGCAGAAAATAGTTAGAGCAGAGAGCAAGCAAGGATAAGGGAGAGGAAGAGAAAAGGACCAGCAAGCTGAAACATACATGTCGACACTAACAATGTTCATTAGTCAATACTGTTTCAAAATTGTTACCATATTATTTTTTAAATTATTATCCTCTAGATGAGGTGGTCACATACAACTAAATGAGACAAACTCTTTGAATTTAGAAATAACAAGACACCTACAATTGATCTTACTAGATTACATAGATTGATTTCAAATTTTGTATTACAAGTTGTATAAACAGTATTCTTAATCATAAATGATTTTAAATTTTGTGTTACAAGTTGTATAAACATTCTTAAATATAAATAAATATTCTTAGATGTACATTGTAAGTCTAGCAGTGACTTCAGATAAGCAACAGGTTACTAGCCCTCTACAGGTTCCCATATAAGATGAAAATATATCACAGATATGAGTCAATTCTTTCTGAATGTATGATTGCAGACTTTGTGGTCAATCTCTTACACCAGCCAAATTCCCAACTTCAACCAACGACTCAACCCAGTACCTGATGTTAATCCTAGTCTTGCACCTGGCCAAAAACCGAATTGCAACCCTCACCCTAACCCTCTATCTCTATCAAGAACATAAATCCCATAGCACATATCGCTGAGGAACATGTCAGATCACCTACCTTCCAGTGATATTACTGCTCCCGCCACTATCACCCTCCAGCGTGATCGAGTTCTTCAGGCCTCTGGAGGCATCAAGTGGCACCCTCATGCACACCATCCTGTTGGCGTAGTGCACCGCCTGACTGTACACGATACTCTCCTCGTTATTCTTCGCCTCTTCCCTGGTTCATGGTTGGGTTGGAGGCGGAGCTGTTCCGCTGCGATGTCCAGCGGGCTACGCTCGCCGGAGGTGATGAGGCCATTGGCTGCTGCACTGGTGGTGGAGGAACCGGAAGCATCGGGGCCAGCCGCGAAGGCCTCGTTGAAGGCCTGTTGGCATAAAGAGTAGCATTGGATTGTTGGTGCTACGGTTGTAGGGAGATTTGGTGAAGTGTTAAGATATTTAAAGGCTTGGAGTGTGAGTGACTTAAAAGAGTAATCCTTTTCATGTGACATTGACATTACATGAACAGAAGAATTGTATGAGAAGGCTTCTGCATATCTACTACACTTCGCATACGTCAAACAAGAAAGTGAGAGAGATAATGGAGAGTTATATAGGGGAACATGATCACCTCATCACAATCGTGAAAAGAAGACAGCTACAGTATTTCGGGCAAGTTACTGAATGGAAGAATACCTTGGCAAACACCATTTTGCAAGGAGGAACTGATGGGAGAAGGATGAGGGGCAGACCTACTAAGACATGGACTGCTAACATCAAGCAGTGGACAGGCATGTCACCTGAGCAGCTAACTAGAACAGCTGAAGACAGGAAGTTATCGAGAACCTGTGTCTCAAGGTCCATTTCATTGTCATCCCAATGGCCTCCAAGCTATGGGACATATATAGATAGATAGATACATGAACAGAATGAGAAAGCTCACCATTTAAAAAAAAATCTTTACCAGAACCCACCTTTCTCTATAAAGCTTTTAAAAACACAAATAAGTTGACTTACATCTCTCTTCTCATATGTAGGTGTGTTGTCTGGAGTGACGTAGAGGCTCTGGATATTCTTCTCTACATCAGCGTAGAATGCTTGCTCCCAAAACTGCTGGCTGGCAAAGACAGGATGATCCTGGGTGACCGTGTACGCAAACTGGATGATTCCCGGACACAGTTTCTGCGTTGACAGGAAAGCACAAAACACCATGGCAATGTTAGATTGGTGTACAATGTAGGTTGAATTGGTGTTACACAATTTCTGTATTTACAGGGAGCACCAATCTTATGCCAATGTATAATTAGTGTACAATGGAGGTTATATTGGTGTTACACTATTTCTGTTAACTTAGGCTTATGATTTGAGTAAAAATAGGGTAACACTGATGTTACCGTGGTAGTACAACACTATAAGAAGGTTATTGTTTATCATTGGTAATCACAGATCCATCCTAAAGTTCTACACTTTTAAACATGTGATTTCTTGAAAATGCAAGCATTTCAGGGTGAATTTTAAAGGTTTTGTGTTCTACCTCCATAGGTGTATCTAAAAAGAAAACAAGAAAAAAAAAGGAAAATCTATTTTTGACCCCTTCTAGTTTCCCTGACACATGAAAGCAAGAATAATTTGGTTGAATTGCACACAGTCATAGTTTTTATTCATCAGGGTGAAAGTTTGAACTTTGAACTTTGAACTTTGAACTTTGAACTTTGAACTTACCCGGCAGAACGCTGATATGAGGGGTAGGAAGTCCATGCTGAGACTGAACTCTTCACTATGTGAATCCTCCTGTAAACATTAAAGACAGTTTTACAGTTAGAAAATCCAATGTCATCGGAGGGGGCTTGGAGTATAAAATGAGCAACAAGTACCAACTAAACAAAACAGTTATTCCTTTTCATCTTGCAAACAAATAGTTAAAATAGTGCATGAAATACTTGGGAGAGTTCAGCTTCTTTTCCGTAATACATGCTACATCATCTGAAGCACTCTGCAAGGAATGTTACTTTTCCATGAGATGTTGAGTGGCATCGTATCTTAACCCTCTCAGGACAGGATTTATTTTAGGGCTAAATTGAGCACATATTGTTCTTCAAATTGGCAACAATAATATTTGTCTTTAATGCTACATTGTTGAAATAAAATGTGATGTCTCTGAAAACAAAGTTCAAGGGCAAGAAAAAATTGTCAATTATGATTACAAAAAGCAATGACTTTGAATCTCTCAAAGTGTTACCAATTTAAGGATTTAAAAGCTTTCTTTCCTTTTTAATATTCCAGGCATCAACAAAATAAAGTCATGAAACAAATAAGAAATGCATGTGTGCAGAAATTGATGCCCTTTCTACTTATGCATCTGGCACAAATTTTTAGGGCTCTGAATCAAAATTTACCCAAACCACAAAATGTGGAATGATTGTTGCAAAATGGGTAACCAGACATTTTACATCCTCTTAATCAGTGGTTCTTTATGTTCATATCGTAACATGTTTTTGAAGGGTGAAAAGGGGTTGACAGACAATGAAACAATCCACTAAGATTGTTTATGATAAAAATCAATGCCTAAGTGGTGACCGTTGATCCCCCATGGTCCCCTTTTTCTTATGTTACTTGAGAGCTGATTTGATGAGATAACCACCTGCCAGTGACCAGCAGGGTGGTCTAATCCCTCCTGGCCAAACTAGTGCAGACAGGCTTTAAAGGATGTGAAATAACTTTGAACTTTGAACTTTAAACTTTGAACTTTGAACTTGGGACTTGAACAGGGTTTACAACTCTGGATGCTGCAATCATCACTCACCTGTAGGGCTGCATTGATCAGCCTGACGACCATGCTAAACTGCTGTGGCTCCAGCATCGCTCGGTTCTTGTTGACATGGAGCTCCAGCTCATGGAGGAGAGCTTGCCTAGCAACCCTGCTCTTCAGGGATCGCATCACTGCTGGGAACAACTGAAACGAGATGGAGTAGTACAATTATGATTTTTGTTTCACCATAAGCAAAGATAGAGAGGTACATGTCTATTCATCCCCTTTTTATGGTAGCTTTACAGAGCTCAATTAATATCTTCTTTCCTATGTGCTAAAACCCTATCATAACAGTGATCATATTAGCATCACTACTATTTTCTTTTGTAGTACATTTTAGAAAAAGGAGTTGCATATCAAGACAGAAAATACAGAATACACATGGACAGGAAATGTGTAAAATGAAGTTTCAATTACCAATTTGTATGGAAAAACAATGATTATTCTTTTAATTCCACCATTTGGGATTTTAATGTTGTCAGTTTTTTGTTTGTTTTTTCCCCATGAACCTGGTGAATACTAAAGATGGGATAACTTAGCCTGTGGTCGATGAAAATCCATGTTATTCTAAATCAATTAGTATTCAAGAGCTCCTTATGTTGAGCATTAAACATTAAATGTCCAAGCAAGAAAGACATCCTGGGCCCGTCTTATAAAGAGTTGCGATTGATCCGAATCAATCGCAAGTCCTCTAATCAATTGCAAGTTTGTAGTCCCCTATCTCTTATGTACATAGTTGCGATTGATATTGATCTCAAATATGATGCAACTATTTATAAGCCGGGCCTGGGTCTAATGAATATAGCCCTCCAACTTGGGACAAAAGATCAAGTTAACATACCCTCCTTGCATCCAGGATCTTGTTCTCAAAGATGAAGCTGATGCAGGTCTTCAGAACCTCCAGTCTCCTGGCGCTGTTGTTGACGAGGTTTCTGTGGCCTTCGAAGGAACCGATGGATGCGTTAGGGTACGTTCTGTTGTTTCTGGTGGCGGGGTTTGTTCAGACTTGGGTTCATACTTTGCATGATCTACAAAAGAAACAACGTAGAACAATGAGAAAGAAAATCATTGGCTGTCCACAAGAGGGGCGTAAGTCTCCGTGGATAAGGCGCACATGTGTATAAGGCGCACCCCTATTTTCGAGATTAAAAAAAAAAAAAAAAAATTCCTTTTGGGTTTGCTTTTTTCCCGACACCATCTCAGATTCATCTCTTATTTCAGCGTGCGGTCCGCTCGAAACCCAAGCCATGATGAAGGGAATTGGGAAGGATTTTTATTTATTACGACTTTACAGTCAAAAGGTCAAAGTAAAAAAGAATAGTAACAATGTTGTTTTTAAAACTAAAGATGACAGAAATTTTTCCTCCCGAGTCAAAACCGAAATTTGGACAGGCTAGATTTCGAGTGGTGAGTCGATATCCCCCGTGTAAGTGAGCTGCAGGATACAGGTGAGTGAGCTGGAGACACGGGAGAGCTTCGGCTGGCAAAGTGCTTTGTGAAGGGGTATAATTTATCGAGACTGAAAAAAACAAAAAAACTCTCTTCCCTTCAAATTAGGAACGTAGTTTAACTTCAAATAGTAGATCCTATTCTTTATTTGCATTATGTAATTCATGTTGAGATACAGAGATTTTCGGAAACCACTAAGTAGCATTTTGAGGACTCAAAATATCCTGTACCTGTGTATTAGCTGCACCCCCGACTTTTGATTTTTCCCAACGGAAAAAAAGTGCGCCTTATACACGGAGATTTACGGTATGTATTGTCAATGGCAACAACGGCCACCTTGAGGGAAGCGGGTGAAATGCTTTGTAATGGATACATGTCACACAATATCTAGGAATGCACTGCTGGTTCCTTTGGTAAAAAGGCACCCAAGAAAGGCGTTCTGGAAAGGAATTTTGGTTGTTCATGTTGCTGATGTGGATGGCATCAACAAGTGGTGTCATTAAAGAATTTGTTAATGAATTTGTTAATGATACCAATTTCACAAGGACTTCTAAAGAATCAACTTGGAACAAGGAGGGGAGGAAGAGGGGGGGGGTCCTTTGATTGCTAAATGTCAGTTTGATATACACACCAAGCAATCAATAGACTTATTCTATGATGCACCAATTGTAATGGAGGTCACAGTTTGTGAAAGATGTCAGTTAGTGATAAATGCCAGAATGTTTTTGATGAATGAATGTCACAGTTTGATATACAGTGAAACCTGTCTATAAAGACCACCCAAGGGGGACAAGAAAAGTGGTCTTTATAGGCAGGTGGTCTTTATGTACAGGTTCCTTTAGTACATGTTTCAATGAGAAACCATTTTCAAGGAAACAAAAAATGTGGTCTTTGTAGACAGGTGGTCACTAAAGCAGGTTTGACTGTACATAGCAATAGCAATCAATCAAGAGATTAATTTCACTCATATAAACCTCAATTTTTAAACACTCACTGCTTTTGCAAGGCCATCATCTATCACATCAATAACTTTGTCGTTGCTCAGGCTCGGGAACGGATACTCGTTGATGCGTGTGTAGGTGCCATCCGATGGTTTGGGGATCTTCTGAAGATACTGCGCTTTGGTTGGGTTCTCCTGCAGGTGTCAAGTGAGAATCAATTTTGTGTTACTTCAATGAATCAAGGATTTTGTAGGAAATCATTAGCCATGCATGTCGTGTGACGTTCCACCCATCCCAAAATTAGACCCAAAACAAGCATATAAAATGACCAAAGGTTTTCTGGGGGGAAAGGGGCTCCAGTGGTCCCCCTCTAAGAGTAGTTATTTTCAATTGAGCATGATTACCAAATCTATGAGATTAAAAGTACATGTAATTATCCTAGGGCAATGCATGCAGATAAAAAAACTATTGTATGGTCCCAACCATTTGCTTTCATGTGCCCATACATATGCCTAAGAACCCCTAACAAGGAAGGCTCATTCAATAATATGTGTGTTTCTGATGATGGACTGCCATAAAATTTCCAACATTCAAAACTCTTTGGGCTCAAAGCTAAAGCAATACATATAGCCCCCTTGACCCTCCAAGTAGCCTTCTTCATGAACAAAAATTGGTTACTGTAAATTGAAAAAGATAATTTGGAGGTCTTCTTAATCTTGACATTTTTAAGTGTAGGATATCAGTAATTTTCCAAACTGAGATCTAAATTTAAAGGGAGTAATTTACAAGTATCTTTTATTCAAGGAATATTCCATTTTCTTGATGTTGATGTGCAGTAGAAGGTCACAATATTATCAAGATTCTCTTCTAAAAAAAAAAACTGAAGCAAGAAGTTCAATTTCAAGCTCTTCTCTCAAGCCTTGAAATTAATCATGCAGTTCTCATCACCAAGTTTCAAATCCTGGAAAAAAAATAAAACCTTGCAAAATCATTCATTCCACATACGTATGTGCCTAAAAAGAAAATACAAGTAAATGATTCCAAATAACGTTTGTGTTGGGTCATGCTTGCAGGTCATGCCATCCCCAATCTTAGCTTTAATCGAATTAATAAATCAATCGAAACAAAATATAAAATCACAATAAATCATAATAAATCATAATTGATCATTATGGAGTCAGTTTTTTCAAATAGTGTTTCCTTCCTGGGTAATACATTCTGGCTAAAAAAACAAACAGTTTCTTCATACCGGAAACTTGGCACTTAAATTTCACCCCAGTCATATCAAAAGCCGTTTCAATAAAATTCCTTTATGAGCTATTAAAGAAAAGCCAAAAACACTCAGCGCAAAATTCAGGGGCATTGAAACTTGCAAGATAAGTAACACACCTGTAATGGCCCAGTACATACTGTAAAAAAAATATATGCATTTGAGATTATGGCTAGTGTATTGTGTAATGTTTGTATTTTCTTTTCATAGCATAGATAAGGTACTACTTTTCTATTGTACTTCAGAATGCTACATGAATAAGTACTTGACAAATATGCCAGGATAGACAGAGAAACTGCCCAAGATTAAAAGTATCAAGTTCTAGAGATTAAAAAAGCGAAAGTACAGGTACTTGTATTTGGTCTGCTAACAGCTGGAAAGGCATTTAAAGTGTGTTAAATCTATTTTAGACTATATTTGATTTTAAAATGCTAATCTAGCCTTTAGGAGACATTCTATAGCATCATGCCCATTTGCTTACTATGCTAAAGCCCGATACCCATGTATTATTGAACGGAATGAAATGAGCGGAGAAAAGATGAAATAGTCTGTTGTGAGCCAGAATGGTGTTAACTCTATGTTAAAGATACTATGTCCCTTTTGCAGCCAACATCAAATTCTGTAGAACTTTGCAGGAATTATGAATATGTCATGTATGTCCTATCTGTGAAATTGAAACGTTAGCAGTGTCCTAATATTCAAATTATGCAAGGAAACCCGTTTACTTGCTAGACTTCACTGTCAGACACTATTGAGTGACTGACTGGCTTTTTCATCTTTGGTAATAACATACATAAAATGAGCTGTAAAGGGTACATGAGCATTTGTCTACATCAATAACCCACTTCTTGTAATGGCCAAAATTAAACTGATTAAACGTAAGACCATTCGGTACAATGGTCTGAAAAATCAGACTATTACTTACTAGCTCTATAGCTCCTAAGTCGATTCGACAACTAATAGTCGTTATTTTCCCACTTAAAGACATTTTCAAGCCCCTTTTTTTAGGGAAGTTCTAAATTAGTATTGTCTTTCAAATGCCGTTGGAATTTAACCATTTCATTTTTTTGGCCTGCAAATGGGACATAGTACCTTTAAAGTATATGAGTTAATGCACTTCTGGAACCAAACAAAATGTTCAAATGGCATTGGGATAGAATAAATACAGGTAAATGGACAGTAAAGGTCAAAAGTTTAGTGCCATCTTTTGAATTTTGAATTGGCTTTTGAACTGCTATCTATTTTATAGGATTCAACAAGCTTACATAGATTTATTATTACAACAGAAGCTCTAAGATGTACATGTATCCAAACTTTTGAGATTTACTGGTATATCGAAGCTGGATGTGTTTAAATATAAGATGTTGTAAATTAAACATTTGTACCCAGTGTTTTCCATGAATTCTAGAAGAGATATGAAAGTTAAAGTGCATGGAATTTGATCTTGGAAGATCATAGAGATGGGATGCTTGGGGAATCATAATAATAATGAATAATAAGTTTCATTTATACAGTACCTTTTCATGAGATACAAAACACATAATATTTATGATTTTTCTTATTGTTAGACTTCCGTATTAATTTGAGTGTAATTAGCTTTGACAGCTATATATATATATATATATATATATATATAGGTATACTTCAATCACATTCAGTTGGTGTATTGCATCTAATATCATGGAAAGGAATTGTCTTGCATGTGTTGTGTACAAACATGCAAGTGTTTGTTTATTGACAGTGCAAACAAATTTGGTTATAGAACATATGGTCCTGCGACAATTGCTCCGTGTTCAATATCCGCCACTAACCAAATTCTAAAATTCAATCCTGGACCATGCCTTACAAGGCACCTAACCTTAGCCATAACTCTAAACCTGACCTTACCTAACCTAACTCTAAACCCAACTATAACATTAACCATAACCTTAACTCTATCTCTGAGAGAAAATAGGGCTGGAGCAATTGTCGAATCACCATGAATTTAGTTAAGAACAATTCCAAGTTAATGGTGTGTGACAAGGAAAGTTAATTGTACATGTAGGATGGGGGATCTGGGGAGGTTTTGCAGGTATTTTTTTTTATAAAAAGGGATATTGTGAAAACAGGTACATATACCACATAACAAACATGTGTAATGTGTAATTACAACAGGTAAGTTTCCCAACTACATGTATTAACTAAACATTGCCAGAACATCTCCTGAGAACCGAAAGAGTTTTATATCATATACTTCTGGACAGAGTCAATAGCCTTCAGGCTCTAAACACTCAAAATTTTACGGGTAAAATTAGTCTTTACGTAATTAAAGGTCAGTGACTTAATACACAATTGTCAATATCAATTTTTCTTATTCTCTGTAATGTATTTGTTAAATAATTATGTTATCAATGGCTGGGATAAGTGTATATAATGTGTGCTTGTTAAAGGTATTAGATAACAAACATTCCTTATATTGTGAGGGTAATCCACAACGGTTCAATATACAACAGATATTAGAAAATATATAGAGATATATTTTATTTATATGTACATGTAATTTTTTTTATTTAATACATATTTATACTTGTTAAACATATTCTTGACCTGAATAAACATTTTAGTTTGTTCTTAACCTATTCTTAGTAACATATAGTTACAACAGTAAATTAGATGTTTAGTTGGAGTTTTAAAGGCATTAGTTACTCCTATAATTGTACTATTAGTAGTCAAGATTACAGCTAAATTACTGTTCTAACTTTGAATAATCTATCCTGACCGACCAATTTCAATCATTATAACACCTACTGTAGCATAAATACTGGAAAGGGTGTCTAATTTCCCACATGAAGCCAAGGAAATCTTACTTTAGGAAGAAATTTCGTTTAGAAATATTGATGGAATGATTCTTGAAAAAGAAAGGGAGATGAGAGATACATTGTTTGATCACATGCCTGGCAGAAGAGCACAAATGGCTGCCCAGAAAACGTATATACTACTATAAAACCAGAAAGATTCGCATGCCTGAAACATTCATGAAATTCACAAAGTCTAGATTTGTGAAAGCTTCATGCCCAAAGCACTTGATTGATGACATTGCCAATATCAAATGTTGAAAGTTGTGAATTTATCTTGACGCTTAAAACGCCATCCGAGCACTTCGCTCAAATGACATGTTGCGAAAGTTTTTGTAAGTAAAACATTTCAGTCCTCGCATTGTGTTGTTTACAGTGTCAGTGATAGGTGATCACTTCAACGATCAAAATTATTAAAAGTTCTGAAATTCGACAAAAAATTGTTTTAATGCCCTTCCACCAAGCATGTTATGGTGTGTGTTTTTTGTTGTTGTTGAAAAGTAATAGACTATAAATGGATGTTTAGTGGAGTTAATAGGTTACAAGTTTCAAGCAAAGTTGCCCTGAGTAGCTACCAAGCTCAAAAGAAACTAAGAATGCAACTGTGCATCTTTACCTCTGTAGACAAAGACAATACAGATGGGTTCTCCTGTTAATAAATGATGAACAGATTAATCAGAAAAATTAGAAAATAAATAGCAAAAAACTAGAAAGGGATCAATCAAATTTGTTTGGAAGACTGATCAATAGCACAAAATCGGGATAGATACAGTCAACTTGTTAGACTGATCAAGGAAGATTTTTTTTTAAAGTGGTCTTTACAGACAGGTGAACTGTATGCAGTGAAACCTCTATAGAAAGACCATCCAAAATCAGAAAAATTATGAAACAAATAGCAAAAACACAGACCTATCAAAGTTATTTCTCGAGCACAAGAGAGAGATAGATACAGTCAAACTTGTACAGAAGACTGATCAATAGAGATAAGAATGGTCTTTATAGCCAGGTGGACAGTGTGAAGCAAAACCTGTATACAAAGACCACCCATTGGAGACATAATAAATGCTCATCATTTATAGGCACATGGTCTTTATACACAGATTTCATTAAGTGTTTCAATGAGAAGCATCGTTTCAAGATAAACAAAATTGTGATCTTCATGGACAGGTGGTCTTTATGTACAGGTTTTCTTTTATACAGTTCCAGTTTTCAATCAAAACTGTTGTAAGACTCATTCATTTCAACCATGTTTGCCATGGATTTATTGCTACAACAAAATCTGAAATAGTAAATTTTGTCTTCCGTTTTCTACAAATTCTTGGATTACAAACCCACCTACTAAGGCTCGTTCAGATACATGTATGAAGCAGCATAACTGCGGGCGTTTTTTATGACGTAAAGTGTAATACGCTCCATATTTCTGTATCTTATTACACAGAGCTCAGTGTATACACGAAATTCCTGTTTTGCGCACACATGCTTTTCATTTACACGTTTAAAAAAAAAAAAAACGTGGCTGCTTTTTTTTGCGGCAGTTTATCTGAACAAGCCTTAACTACAGGTGATAATGTGAAGCTAAACGATGGGTTAATTTCTGCTTTGGCATGAAAACAAATACACAGTGGTAAAGTTTCAGCATGATAACTACAATGATTAGCCACTTCAGTGTATACTCACCAAGCTTGTAGCACGTGCCCCAGTTCTAAATCTTATCTACAAGCGTCGGCATTTCATGGAAACTGAATGAAAATGAAGCCCTAATTGGGTGGACAAACAACTTGGCTAGTGTAATTTCTATCATTTGTTTGCCCAGACCCTTTGGTGTGTTGTCCTGAGAACAAGGACAAGCTGGTAAGGGTCTAAAGAATTCTGGCCTCTTCTGAGTTTTCCTGACAAAGATTTGCTGAAAGATGGATTAATATTTTGCTTGGCAACTTCAGTGTGACTGATTCTAATTTGCTTGCCCAGAAGCCATATATTGGTTGCCCTGAGGCCAAGCAGGTAAGGGTTTGAAACCAATTGGGACTATCTTGCAAAGCTCTACTCATCAGTGGCTACAGACAGATTCTGTAATCCTATGCTTAGCAATTTGGCAAGTGTGATTGATTCATATTTGCTTGAACCGACCCCATATTTATGTTGCCCTGAGGCAAGCCAATAATTTGGTTCAAAATATCTTGGCCTCTGAAATTTCTTGGCAAAACTTTGCTGATCAGCCACTAAGGAACAATAACTCTATGCTTGGCAACTCGGTGAGTGATCAATTCTAATTTGTAGCTTCAGAGCAAGCAGGTAAGGATTCAAAGCATAGTTTGATTTTAATAATTTGCTGGCCCCAAGCTCATATTTCTATTTTCTTTGGGCAAGTGCATAAGGTAAATCAAACACCCTGGCCTTTTTGGCATTACCTGGCAAAAAATTGCAACTTGGTCAGTGATCAATTCTAAATTGCTTGCCCCAAGCTCACTTTTTTGTTGTCTTGGGGCATTTCCTGGCAAAAAATTGGCAACTTGGTCAGTGATCAATTCTAATTTGCTTGCCCCAAGCTCACTTTTTTGTTGTCTTGGGGCATTTCCTGGCAAAAAAATTCGCAACTTGGTAAGTGATCAATTCTAATTTTCTTGCCCCAAGCTCACATATTTGTCTTCTTTGGGCAAGTGGGTAGGGTAGTTCAGCCTGGCCTTTTGGGGATTTCCTGGCCATTTTGTGTTGCCTGTAATCAGGTTCAAGGATCCTAGCCTGCTAACGGGTGGCTGAGGGTAGGTGGCCTACTTACATTGACATAGAGCCTCTCTGCAACATCCCTGATGTTCTTAAGCATTCTCTCAGGCTGTCCCTCCTCTGTAGCAAATGTCTCTGGAAGCATTGCGTTCAACTACAAGGAAAACCACAGAAAAGAAATAAATTAAAGCAAATCTTGAGTTCAAACTCGGCAGGTAGTCTTTTACATACAAAATTTCTGTATGGAATAGTTTAAAGGATACGTCATTCTATATCATGGAAGCTGTGATTATCAAGTCTAAACCACTGAACTATATCTTTGTAGATTTTAGGATGGCCATACACTCTATAAAGAGAGATGAATTTACCAGTGACCTTCAAATTGGTAGCATAAGGATATCATAAAAGGTTATCCAATGACAGCTATGTGGCTGCTACACTAAAATACTTAACCAAAAGATTTTAAATTACGTGTCACTCAGCAACTTACCTTATCAAAGAGATCACAGGGTCTGTAAGGAGGCCCTCGCTCGCTGACAAACGCCCCGAAGCTCATACCGTCCAGAAACTTGCTCAAGAATTCATCTCCTAATAACCCATGCTGGAACAAGAACATACCCTAAAGAAACAAAGACATGAAATTACCAAAAGTTTAAGACAAGCAAAGGCGTTGACCATAATCAGGTTCATGTAAGTTTTCCTTTACCATGACCAATGAGGACGTTTTTTTGGTAAGGGACTCATCTTTCACTAAAATTACAGAAACCATTATCTCTTCAAAATCGCAGATAAGTTTGCTTAAAAGGTCATGTCAATGATGATATAATTCTGAATTTATTTCCAGCTATCAATTGTTAAACCTGTTAAATGTTTCATGGTAAAAGAAATGGCACTGTATCATCACTCCATAATCATCACTATCACCATCACCATCATCATCATCATCGTCATCACCACCATCATCACCATCATCACTATCATCCCCATCATCATGATGACGATGATGATGATCATCATCATCATCATCGTTGTCATCACCACCATCATCACTATCATCACCATCATGCTCACCACCAGGATCAACATCACCCAAATCATCACCATCATCATCATCACCATCATCACTATCAACACCATCATCACCACCATCATGACCATCATCATCATGACCATCATCATCACCATCATCATCATCATCGTCATCACCACCATCATCACTATCATCACGATCACCATCATCATCATCACCATTACCATCATCATCATCACCATTACCATTACCATCATCATCATCGTCATCACCACCATCATCACTATTATCTCGATCACCATCACTACCATTAGCATCACCATTACCATCATCATCATCATCACCATCACCATCAACCTCCCATCATGACTATCTCCATCACCATCATCATCGTAATCACCATCAACATCCTCCTCCTCCTCCTTTATCATCGTACCTTGTTGAAGGTAATAACAGGGCTAGGGTGTATCCTAATGATGGTGAGACAGGACCTGTATCCTAGCAGCAGCTCAGCGATGAGCCGCAGGAAGATTGCACGTATCTCCTTGTCAAGGAGTTCTGGTTTGGACGGCGTGTCCGAACTAATTGGGAACGCTTGGTCTGCTATCTTCAGATCAGGTCTCAGCACCTAGTACATGGTAACAACAACAAAAACGTATTTCAAAATATGCATACTGGAAGACCAGAACTAAATGCATGGAAGAAACTTTGCGAATTTTGAGACTGTTCAGATCCCCAGAATTTTTTTTTAAATATTCAGGTGATACAATACTGAATTTCTGCGATTCACATACGTCTCTAGCTGTGAAAACTACACCCTCTTAAGAAATCACAGAAGTTTCATGTTGCAAATTGTTCAGATTTCATAGTTCGCTCTCTATGTCAATATTCAGGACGAGGAGAGATGCGCATCATCTATGTTGTAGGATTGCATGGGAAGCACAGGCACTTCTTGCGCTAGTGATCATAATTATGGATCATATTCTGCATTCATCATCATCATTCATTGAAGGCAGCACAGGAATATCAATATCATGATATTGGGCAATTTCAACAGCAAAGTAAAAATTGCATAAATGAAAAAACTGAAAATGTATATATATATTTTTTTTTTGGAAAAAAATCAGGAATATCATTGTAGGGGACATCTGAAAAATGTATGGTATTTGTGGCAGATTTTTTGTTGTTGACACATTCAATATTATGGTCTGATTGGACATTTGATCAACCCAGAAAATCATAAGTTTTGCCATCACAGCTATGTCAACACAAATAAGACATCCAGAATATTGAATTTTCATATGTCCATGTGAAATAAATTGTTGCCAACAACACCAATAATAATTATAATAATATCAGATATTTTCATAGCGCACATATCCACCTTGCATGGTGCTCCGATATTACCCCGGCTCTGCTAGGCTACCAATTTCGGTGCTCACAGAATTCAAGGAATTTCTTCCTACTAGTACCCTTTTAAAACCTGGGTGGGGAGCGGCAAATGTAGATTAATGTCTTGCCAAAGGAACATTAGTGCCGCGGTGGAACTCAAATCAGGAAGCATGTAATCCACAGTCTGATATCATATAAACTAGACCACGACACCTCTACACTCATAATGAATACACTCAATTTCAGTCAATCTATCAGTTTTATAATGACTTACCATAGTAAGTTCATAGTTGATCCTCTCATAAATTATATCCGCTGGCAGCAATAGATTCACACATTCGGGTATCGACAGGTAGCCCCCGTCTAGATCAGCGACTATAACATCAAGCTGACATGAAATGGTAAGCAAAGATTTAATCAAATGGTTCTGCACATAAATGTACATCATGTTATACTGGTATATACTGGTATATACTGGTATGTAAGAAAGCTGGAAAGACTAAATATTTGACATTGAAACCAGTATAGACAGACCATTGAGGGAGACCCCCCAAAAAATCTCTACGGGTAAGTGGTCTTTATAAAAGCACATCTTTGATAATAGGATGCTGAAAATTTGTGAAGAAAGAACTCTCTTTACTTTTTTAATTACCAAGGCAAGACAATTTTATTATCTGACTAGCATTTACATTACTTTGTGATGATGTTGTTTTTTTTTTGTTTTTGTTCTTGTATACATATTTTTTTTCTTCTATTTGGGGGGGGGGGGGTTAATGATAGTTCATCTGCTATAAGCTTTACTGACATCTGTAAAGACAGAGGGATCTCAAGGAACACCAAGATTCATATGATAAATGCTTTGGTCTTTCTAATCTCTACATATGGGTCTGACAGAGACGTGGGCTCTTGGAGCAGCAAATAAAAATAAAAGAGACACAAAAAATAGTCTTTATAGACAATTGGTTTGATGAACAGAGTATTTGAACACTTGTTTCAATGACATCAAGAGACAAAAATTAGTTTTTTTTTTTAATGAAAATCATTGAATAAAGGACAGGTGGACAGGACAGGTGGACAGGAAAGGTGGACAGGATACTTGAACAGGATTTACTATAAAACATAGTCTTAACAGCTCACTAGGTCAGGATAAAATACTATTGTTTTCCTTCAAATCTCATCTGTGATATTACACACATAAAGCATAATTGCCAGGGTCATTCAATTTTAAAGACAAGGGTTGTGTTATTAATTTAGGCCAGGATAAAATACTATTGTTTTCCTTCAAATCTCATCTGTGATATTACACACATAAAGCATAATTGCCAGGGTCATTCCATTTTAAAGACAAGGGGTGTGTTATTAATTTAGGCCAGGATAAAATACTATTGTTTTCCTTCAAATCTCATCTATTATATCAACACTCAGAGTGAGAGCCGAATGGTCAGGCTCATTCCATTTTACAGACGAGGGGTGTGTTATTAATTTACCAATTCAGTAGCTTCCTCCTTTAGTGCTGAATGAATCCCCATAATAAATGGAGTAGGCGTACTCAAGACCTCAATCAGTGCAGCAGGCAGTACTGGTATGTATACATAACTGAAAGAAGGAAAAGAAAATGCAAAAGGAATTATTCAATACTTGCGTCAAATTAATCTTTTAAATGGACGATACTAATGTATAGTTGGGAATTTTTGTGTATTAAGGCATTTGTCGGACCATTTATTTATTTATTTATTTTAAACAACAGATTAATGGACCTAATTGATGGACCTGATGTTGCCATCAAAGCTGATAATAGTGAAATGAGCACCTTGACTAATTCTCATTCTGCAAATTGGCAATGCAGAGCAAATAGATACAGTGGCTTGCTTCAGCCTCTTTCCTACCTGTATTTCAGTGGGAAGAGTAGTGAGATTAGCGCTCCGCATGCCTCGGTTAGTCTGGTGTAGCTCCGACAGTGAAACATGATCTTCTGGTCAGTCACGGCAGCGCAGAAGAGCGTGATGATGTTGTGAATACCTGTGTGGAAATAAATTGGTGAATTTTAAAGATGGTTCTTCAAATGATAATAATAATAATATATCTTGTTTACCCAGGGTAGCCTCATCAGTATTAATACTGTTCTCCCCGGGGGCCTGCAATCATATCATACCCCGGCTTTATGATTCAGCATTCAATTAGTGAAAAAATACAAAAGAAAGAAAAATATTATAAAATGTTTATGGAGAACCAATACATAAACACTGCTGGAAGAAAAATCTAATATTAGCAACAGAAAATCCCCCAAAGAAATCCTGTTATTACACACAAACAAGGGAATTTTACATTGGAGGATTGCATTTGTTGTTGCCAATTCCTTGCTTATTTGAGACTTGAATTATCATTGTAAAAATATACACAATATTTCCATGCAACTCTGTTGTGGTACAGTAATAGTTGTGCTAAGACTCTAGACTTGTAGTCATGTTCACATTTGTCACATTCACCAAGTAAACAACTAAATGATGCTGTGGTACATGATTATCTTGTGTTCACACTTGAGACAAGACATGTTCACATTTGTCACACTCATCAAGTAAACAACTATACAATGCTGTGGAACATGAATATCTTGTGTTCACACTTGAGACAAGACATGTTCACATTTGTCACACTCATCAAGTAAACAACTAAACAATGTTGTGGTACATGAATATCTTGTGTTCACACTTAAGACAAGCCATGTTCACATATGATCTACCAAGTTGCTAAAGGGGAATGCACCCTTCATGTATGAAACATGTTTCAGGAATCACTTTTAGACAATATGTTTAATGCAACTGAACAATGCTGTGGTATGTCAATACTTGCGTTTACACTCTTTAACAAGCTGTGTTCATACATGTTCATACTTACCAAGTTGCTGAACGAGGAGAGCCACAGATGATCTAGAGACGGGCAAGGAATCACTGAGAGGCGGCTGCAGCGCTTGTCTGTCACCAGCTCCGATCGAGAATCGAACCTAGCAGCAGAAAGACAATAGATTAAAAAAATGCTGAAAAAACATCTGGGATAAAGTTAGTTGTATTCATGAACGTGTTAACCAAGCCCGGTTCTGAGGAAACTTTTCTTTCATGTTGAATAAAAAACAAAATTTCCAACATGTTCTATCAAATGGTAACAAACTCTATGATACTTAGGCAAATATGCTGGAATGAGAAGAGATATCTCCTAGTCTGTAAATAGATTCCATGGTGATTTAGACGTTATCTGTAATCTTTTTTTTTCTTTCTGGAGGCATACCCATCTCAAAAGTATCATCCCTTACAAACAGTACCACTCCTGACAACCTATTCTCCGCCCCACAGAATGCTTCCACCCTCTTGGCCAATAGCCCTGACATCACAAGCTTGCTTACTCAAGAACCTCCAGGAGTTGGACATGATCAAGGATGTTTCCTTGGAGGGTCTTAGTCAAATGGTATCTTCTCCTCCCTGCCCAAACCACTCTCCATGACCACCCTCTTTCCCCTCTCCTATTAAAAGTGCTTCCTCCCTTTTGATAAAAAGCCCTGAAGGACAAGACAGTTTCCAGAGGATCTCCTGCCTGTGGGACCTGAACATACCCAGCATTTCCATCACAACAGTGTAATTCCCTCACCACCTCTAACCATCCGCGTCCCCAACTGTTTCTACAGTTTTGACCAAAAACCATGAAAAGTGGACCTCTTGGAGGTGGTACCTGTACATCTAGACAACCAAGGATGTTTCCTCTACAATCTCAATTTAAAACTATCATTCCCTTTCACCTTCCCCTTTCCCCTCCTCCAGTGTTTCCTCCTTTTGAGAGGACAAGATTCCTTACCTGTGGACCTCCTGGAGGTGGGACTTGGACATGACCAAGGATGTTTCCTTTCACAGCCTCATTCCCCTCCTCCCTCTTCTCCCTTCCCCTTCCCTCCTCCCCTCCCCCAGTGTTTCCTCCTTTTAAGAGGACAAGATTCCTTACCTGCGGACCTCCTGGAGGAGGAACCTGGACGTGACCAAGGATGTTTCCTACCAGTGTCTCCATTTCAACTTCTACATTATCGACATAAACAGTGTACATCAAACCAAGGCAGTTCTGAAAAATAGTCAAAATAATGATACACATTAATGAACACCGATAAATGTCAGATATTGTATTGAAAACAGAGTTGCTTTTACCTCCATCAAAAGAAAACCCATTAAAAGAAGCCTCGATCCTAATAGGCGAGTTTTGAGAAAACTAAATCTATGTTCAACAACGACTTTAATGGATAATCTGAAGAGGCTAATGTGGAGTACATGTAGCATTCTATAACTAATTGAAATACCTCGATCCTGATTGGATTATTTTGCAAAAAGCTGCGTTCAGTACACATACCTTCAAGGTTTCAGATGAAAGTTTTAAAACCCTTGATCCTGATTAGCCAAGTTTGCGAAAAGCTGCATTCAACCTAAACAAACTTACCTTCAACGTTTCAAAGTACTCTAATCTCGATATGAGCGCAAGACACTTGGGGGCAAACATGACTGTGTGTCTAATCAACGCCCCGTCCACCTCATCGTTCTCCAGGTCGTCGGGTCGCGATGGGGTCGTATTGACGATCTCGCTGAAGGTCAGGACTGCGCAGTAGTGGCGCCTGGCCTCGATGTCCGTCAGAACAGACACATGATAAGTTGGTGGTTGAGCCTTGCTGGTAATCCTCCATCCTGCGGGCTGGCAAAACTGCAAAGTGAGAAAAAGAAAAAGTTGTATTTTATTTATTCACAACCTGTCTATTCATTCATCATTCATTCATTTATGCATTTATTCGTTCATTGATCTATGCATTTATTCGTTTACAGTATTCATTTATTATTCATTCATTTATTATAATAATCATATTTGTATGGTCCTAAGGACTGTATTTCTTAGCACTTTACATGTACTTTCTATTATGCTGGTCATTGAAATAAAATGCCATTTCTCACATATATGTATTATTTATTCATTCATTCATTTACCGGTATTCATTTATTCATTCATACATTTATTCATTTATTCATTTATTCATTCATTTACTTATCCATTTACAGAATTTATTACCTCATCGATTCACTCATCTATTTATTCATTTATTCATTTATCAATTGATTACGCATTCATTCATTCACATCGATATCATCCTTTCTTAAATCTTCATAAACATGGCCAGACTCATAGCTTTCAAAAGAGGAGATGAGCCACTAAACTAGATGTGATTCATCAATTGAAGAATATCTTTATAATGCTCATCCAAAACCTTGCGTAACGGAAATAAAATAATCTCTTCATATTTATGCAAAGTACAAATCTGCCCAAAAGGACAATACATGTAATTATTCAGAATCGAAAATTAACTCCATGTAGGCCTACATATGAAACAAGCTTTAATTGGAACTGTACAGTACTGTATATACATGTAAACATAAACATAACCTTTCTCAAATCTAGACTGCACATAGCATAAACAATAAAAGTACAAAGACTCTTTTGCACCGCCGTGAAAGAGACCAACTAGGATCAGTTTGATCTGCTAAATTTGGCAGAGATGCAAGCCTTTGAAAGCCCAGTGATCCTCCCAGAGCAAAACCTCATCAAGACCCTTATTCCATACGTATGAAAGTTTCTCCATCTCTCTGCGTTCCTGGCAGTCTTAGACAAGAAAATTAGGAATCTGTCCAAGCAAAATTAAGAATCTCTGTATTAAAAAATAAAGCAAAATAAGGAATCTCCAAGGTAAATTATGAATTTCTCTGAGCAAAATTAGGAATCCAGTGAAAATTGTATTCTCTTAACACAATTACTGTACCTGTAGTTCCTGTAGTTTTCAGATTTACAACATTTATAGTCTGAGAGGAGGAATCTAGGATTCAAAACACCGAAAAAAAAGGGAATATCTGATATCCTAAAAAATGGGATGGTTGCCAGATAACAGATCTAGAACTTCACAGAGCAAGTGAGATGTGCATGGATGTGGAGACTGAAAATTTTAGTTAGAAGGGAAGGATCATTTCCCACAAAATGGAAAGGTTTGCAGCTACATGTACATGTACTTGTACACTGGCTTGAGTATATGTATAACCAAGTGAATAAGGACTCTGTTGCATGAGTAGTACGTGTACATGTACATGTCATGTACATGTAGTCCTTCATACAAAGTAAGTGAGATGCGCATGAATGCGAAGATTCAACACATTGCGTAGAAAGAGTACAAGAACTTTTTTCCCAACCCAAATAAGAATATGTGGCAGCTACATGTACTGTACATGTTCATTACTAGGTTTAGGAAGATACTAGCCACAGTCCATGTACATGTAGCCAAGAGAATTGGAATTCTGTTGCATTAAAAACACATGTAGTCTCTCACATAGCGAGTGAGATGCGCATGAATGTGGAGAGACCATGTGCAAAGCATAATGAGGCATGGAGAGAGAGAAAGCCCTGGCCGCTGATGTTGCCATATAATTGCACTGCATCTCATGAGTCATGCACGACTGGACGGCTTGATAGCAACATGAAGACGCTTACAAGGTCTGTGATAGTAAGCGACCCCACCCTGTATGTTCTTGTATATCCGTGGGATTTGAGACAAGATAATTAGGGAAGCGAGAGGGGAGAAAGAGGGAAAGAGAAAGAGAGGAGGCTGAGAGAGACAGAGAGGGAGAAAAAACAGATGGAGAGACAGAGGGGAAAAGAGACAGGGGAGAAGGAGAGACAGGGGAAAAGGAGACAGAGAGAAGAGACAGACGGAAAGAGATAGGTAGCGAGAGTGACAGAGAGACAGAGAAAGGAGGGAGGAGAGGGAAAGAGAAAGGAGGGAGGAGGTGAAGCCTATAAAACAGATGAGAAGGGGAAGCTGGAGACAGACAAGCAGAGAGAAAGCGTGAGGATGGAGATGAAGATGGATATAACTGGAGACTGGAAAGAGCTCATGATGAGAACAGAAGACAGAGGAGAGATGGAGAGTGCTGGGGATGATGAAAAAGATTTTAAAGTGACTTAGTAACATTGCCTCAGATTCTGAAACAAAATCCTGGATTTAGCTCATGCTGCAATCATAATTATAAACCTTTAGAAATCCTGACTTTTACAAGGCGATCGCCTGTCTGATTATCAAGATATTTATGATTGGAAATCGAAATTTTTCGTTTTCCTAACGGTTTTTATAACACTACAGTCTATTGGGGGAAATGAGTATGGTAAAACCGGTCACTCAAAGATTTTTTACTTTTTTGAGGCACTTCATGATCATTTTGAAGCTTCAATATTACACCATATCACAGACACTGATAACACGTACATGTAGGGCCATGGATCTCAGATTTAACATTGTTAAACGATGCCTTTAAGGAAAGAAAGGGGAGAGAAAGCTGGTAAACATGTAAAGCAGAAAGCTGGGAAGAGTGATGAAGAGTGAAACAGAGTGGAAGAGAGAAGGGGAATGTGTGGGATGTGCAGGGATTTGTGAGGATATGCGAAGATGGTGGGGGAAAGCTGCAGAGAATGTCAAGGCGGGGTTACATGGACGTAGGCTACATCCGTTGGTAGAAAGAGCTAGAGGAGTAGAATGGAAGAGAGTCCTGATGAAGAAGATGTGCAGAAAGGGAGATGGATAGGTGTGGGCTTATCAAGCGGGAGAAAGCTATGTGAAAAGACAAGAAAACTAAAATCCACCAAAAATCTCAATGGAATAAGACATGAAGATGGAAGCAATGGATGAGCACAACTGTGTAATTCAGAATACAAAGCATAGCACACAGGCGCGGGGCCAGTGTACAATTAAAACCCCGAAAAGTCGTAAAAGCTTTTGAATTCGTAACGGCTATCGAGGCCCTGTTTGGAGAGAGGAGCAAAATTCGTCCAAAATGCAACCGCGTATCTCCCTTATTTTACCACCAAAGATCGTGATTTTTTAGAGCACCAACATAATGATAATATTATTATTCAAATAAATTTTCATTCAAAACTGTTTGGTATTATTAAAGATATAGGTACTTTTCAGTTTCAGAGGTCTGTGAAAAGAGGCTTCGTTTTTTTCCAGACATACATGTAACCGAGCGACAATATGAATATGCAAACAATTAGCATTTTACTAGACTTTCAACTCCAGTCTCACTCTCAGCGAAGTTTCGTGTTTGAGCAGTTAGTAGTTTTGTGTAAAAATGCTTTCAAAACTAGGGGAGATTCATGAAAAGACTGGAAACTACAACTATATCGGAGGTGTACGCATACGCTGTTTGCTTCACCGCGCTCACCGGCCATGCATGCATACCATATATGGAAAATACGTCATCGATCAGCTGTATTTACGTTGTGGCTAAGGCAGGGCTACCGAGTCTAGTAAGTCGATTGAGCTGAGTTACAATTACAGCAAAGAACTCCACCATATTTTCACAGCTAGTACAGATACTTATTTATTTATAAGTCATTGTTTTGCTAAATTTCGACCACACATCAGCATGTTTTACTCGCATCATTACAAAGACCAAACCGTCGATGCTTCGATCATGAGATTCATACACACACAGTGCAGTCCTGCACGTATCTACGGTACGTGTGACTACAATTCACCAGCACGAACCCTTATAGATGGGACAGTCCTACGCTTCCGCGAACGTTTTGCCCTGGGTTCGTTGATGACATTGCCTTCGATTTTTCCAGACATAACCGAGGGACGTAAAATCATGAAAAGATATTCGGAGGAGAGCTTTAATATACTTTGATTTATCAGCTCCAACAGTCTCGATCTTGAGCAATGACGGAAAATATGAAAAATACTGCAATATTTTCAGTGAAAAAAACACAAAAAATGGCGCTTCGTTTCGCACAGTTTTCCCTTTTAAAAACAGGATTTGACAACTAACTGCAATATTTATGAGTTAGAAAAACTCTTCCTCTTGAATTTGACGCTTTAGTCATTTCATTTGGTGGTTTCTAAAGCGAGATATTACAGTTTAGCCGAGACTCTTTTGTAGCGGTTAAGCGTAAACAAGTTGTTTACTTTATGCAAATTAGGCTTCAAGGACGAAAGCTTTCGCACCGTTAATTATACACTGGCCCCGTGCCTGCACAGGATTTTATATTTTTCATATAAATTACTTTTAATCAACACCTATTCTAATCACAAACCCTACATGTGCTCATGTACCAGGCTACACTGAAATTCAAAAAAGTCCTTCTCAACTGCATTGAGTGTGCATATGTTGGCCTACTTCACTTTATGTTGGCCGTGCATACTATGTATCAAGGCTCCATGTACCAGGTACGGATGGATGCCTCTCATCTCATGAGTCATGCCTGGCGATGCTCATCAGTCTCAAAAAAGAAATTACATTTTTCTTCTAATCACAACTGATTTTAATAACATGACTAAACCATAGAAATGTCCTTTTCAACCGGATTGGGTTTGTACATGTATGATGTAAGTCTACTATATACCAACTGCTTGTACTACATATATATCAAGGCTCCGTGTACCAGGTACGGATGGATGCCTCTCATCTCATGAGTTGTGCCTGACGATGCTCATCAGTCTCCCCAAAAAATACCCTTTTCTTACAATCAACACTGATTTTAATCACAAACCTCACTAAACCATAGGAAAGGTCCTTTCCAACTGAATTGGGTTTGTACATCTACGATATAGGTCTACTACATTAGACACACATGTATATACTGCATGTACAAGACTTATCAAGGCTCTGTGTACCAGGTACATGTAAGCCTGGATGCCTTCCATCTCATGAGTCATGCTTGACTTGTGGCGATGCTCATCGCTCTCTGGGGTTCCACGACCCACCTGCTGGTGTAATAGTATCCAGCATTATGAAGATAAGATTTCATGAAATCTTCACTTCCATCTGATAACAAATATCCCCAGGAAGAAGAAAAAAATATGTAACATTAAAGAGAGAGACCTGTTACAATGTATATTGTTTTTTCTTGGTTTGTTTGTTGTTGATATTGTCTTGTTGGTTGTCTTTTGTTTTTGATGTGATGTTGTTGGTGGTGGTGGTGCTGGTGGTGTTATTGTTTCTTAAATTTTTAACAGAAAGAAGCCAAAATGATTTTGATTGATGGTCATATTGAACCTGAAGAAAAATCCTTTTTTTTTTCAATTAAAAAAACAAACCATTTTCTCAAGTGACATGAGCAAATTTGAAAACAATAGATTAAAATTAGTCTTTTTTAAACAAATCTGTTTTTACTTTCCACCTGAAACTTCCCATTATTGGCCACTTTTCCATAGAAATTGAAATGTAAAATTTCAATAGAAATCTAAAACATTTCCACCCGAAAATGTCAATATGAGTGGAAAATATTTCCTCCTGAAAATGTCAATAAAAACAGAAAAGCAGTGAATTTGTACGGAACATCTACCAATCAATGATAAAGGCTTGCCAAAAGAATTGAACACTTTCCTTATTGAACGAAGGTGTTTCTTCCTTCTCTGAGAAGTAGATTTCTTTTCATCAAAGATTGAAGAGAAGGGCGCTGGAGTATTGGCCTGCATGGAGATCACCTGCTAGCACAATCAATCTCCAGCCCCAGATACTGGGTCATTGGAATCTTGAAGTACTACTAAATTCAGTGGATGTACTTTTTAGATGACAGTATGAGCATGTCATGTTGTCAGCTTGTAATATAATGATTGTCACTTCATAGGAAGTACTCTTGAAATAGAGAAAAATTAATATAGATACATACGTGTACATTAATATACATACTGGTCATTAGAATCTTCAAGTACTACTAAATTCACTGGATGTACTTTATACGACAGTATGGGCACGTCATGTTGTATATTTAATGATTGTTTGAAATGAAATGAAATGTATAGATTGTAATGTAGTGATTTTTTTAAATGCCTGATCAACAAATATAAATGTCGCTTTATAGATGTGCTCTTTAAACTGAGAAAAATTCCATTAAATGTACATTTACTTGTTTTGACGAACAAAAGCAGAGGAATTCAGTCCAATTGTAAAGTTTGATCATTTAAAGAACTATCACAGCATTTGAATGCAGACTTGCTGATCAGGAATTGGTTTAACTGTGCATAGATCGATCAGAAGCTAAAAATGCTTCGCTGAATATTTCATAAATAAAAACGTAAAACATTCAGCCTACGCATTGAAGCAAATGAAACATCAGTATGGCCCTAACATGTACACAATATGCACATCTTTTTCTCTCATTTTCTCTGAAATATCTAACTCTAGTTTACATGTATACATGCGTGGGTGTGTTAAAATGTGCCCTTGACCGATACTGCAGCTTAGCCCTCACAATGTTCAAAGACATCTTTGTCACAGTCCTAATTATGACATAATGCGAATGCACAGCCAGCTGGTGTAATCTTATATTGCCCCATATTGCCCCATATTGCCTTAACATTATACACACCCTACGCGTGCATCCTGGTTACGAGATCTTAAGTTATTCATAAACACCCCAGGGGAAAGACATTACTCCTTCAGACGACTAACCTTGTACCTGAGATATTCAATGTTAAGTGTGATAGGCTGCACTAGTCATGATGGTGGCGTTATTCATATCATTAGAGTGTCATAGTGTTCAGACAGTGCTGCATCTTTAATGTGTAGTAGAATGCACTATTTATGATTCAGTGTTGTTCATACCATTAATGTTCACTTCTTTAGAGAGTGGCATAGTGTTAAGCCTGTGCTGCATTTTTAATGTTCAGTGTAGAAGAATGCACTATTAATTTCTCGGTATTGTTCATATCATTAATGTTCACAGCTATAGAGAGTCGAGAGTGACATAGTGTTCAGACAGTGCTCCATCTTTAATGTGTAGTAGACTGCACTGTTGGTGTCTCGGTGTTGTTCATATCATTAATGTTCATTGGTTCAGGAGAGTGACATGAGAATACTTGGGCGTGTTCAGACAGTTGCAATATTCATTGTGATGTTGTCCATATCATAAATTTCCATTGCTTATAGAGAGTGACATGGGAATAAGGACTGCTTGGGAGTGTTCAGACAGTGCAACATTAATGTTCAGTGTAGTAGAGTGCACTACTTATGCTGTGGTACGTGTGCTCACATCATTAACATTCAATGCATTTTGAAAGCAACATGAAAATATGCAAGAGTGTTCAGATGGTGCAATTTGACCTGTTCAGTGCTTTTGGTGGTTTACATACATGTACACTTTAAAACCACACCACATTTTTATGTTGAATCTAATAAATTTGAACCAAAATTCCTTATACATTTCTTAAAGGGAAATCCAACCCAAATAGACAACTACTCTAAAAGAAAGCAGAAAAATCAGAGAAGAAAACTGATGAAAGTTTGAATTAAATCTGACTAAAATAAGAAAGTTATGAATTTTTTGAAAGTTGTAATCACTATACATATGGGCACTTCAAATTGGCTGAAGCGGTAATGTCAATGTGATGTAGTGCAGGACTACTTTCCCATCTGGTCCAACATATAAAATGACTAAAATTTAAATTTTTAAAGATTCATTGCTCAGGAGGGTCTATTCTTTTTAGAGGACCTATAATAATATGCTTTCTATAATATGTTTTGAGTAGTGCCCCAAGGGAGAGCGAACTCATGAGAAAAACAGCAATTAATGATATTTTTATACACAGCAAATGGAAGAGTTATCCACGTCCTACGTCACAATCCACTGACCGAACTACCAATTTGAGATTTGCATAGACTTACAGTAGTGATCTCATATTTCAAACATTCATAACTTCCTTACTATTGGTCTGATTCATTTCAAACTTTTGCCATTCTGTTTCTGTTATTTTTCTGCTTTCATACAAATCAACTTATTACAAGGGTTGGATTGCCCTTTAAATTCAAGAGCTTTCATTTAATTCCTTGCCAATTGTCATGAGGAATCTAAGTTTTGGACCAGGAAAACTTTCTTTTTTCCTTCTTACAATTCAAAACAAGCACATAAATTGTGAAGAAATTGTTACTATAGATTTATTTTCTCAAGAATAATACAAAGAGTGACCATAATAAATACAACAAATTAGAACATCATGTTTCATGAAACATTGGTCACAACCCTTAGGGATCTCTAAAATACATGCAACTTTACTTTGATCAATTAAATATTACACTGTCATAACTTTAGAGTTGTTTTTAGACTGTCATAACTTTAGAATCATAATTTATCATGTTTTGTTTGTCATGCCTGAGTACACATACAATGTACACATAAATGTATTCGGGGGTTGATGCTTCTTCATATTTTTTTTATTGTGGGCTATTATTTTCCAACATTCACCAAAGCAACGTGTAAGTCAATACAAAATTCCCCCCAAAACACTGTATGTGGTTTAGATGTCATGGCTTTGGCAAGAGGGCGAGTTTTCATCAAATTAAAGACATTCAGGGCCCTGTTTCATAAAACTTGTTATCAATAATAAGTTACAAGCTACTGTTATAAGCTACTGAAATGATGGCATCTGATTGGCTGAGAGCAAAGTTGTCATAGAAATTTAGCATTTGTTATTGATAACAAGTTTTATGAAACTGGGCCCTGTACCATCATGGGTTATCATGCATTGGGAATCTGACAGACTAGCTGCATTTACACTGTAACCCAAATCATCGATTTTTCTCACATTCCAGGGTTTTGCTGGTAGTTGCATAGCAAACACGATGACAAATTGAAGAAAAAAAAAAAAAATCGAAATTGGAAAATCCACCTCTGGAGTGTTTTTTTTTTTAAATGCCTGCCACAGTTTCACTGATTTTTGCAGTGTAATTGCAAATTTCCTTATTAAAGATACAGATTTTTGCTCACGTGTGAGCCTGTGAGGGGCACCGACGTATGGTGCATGCCCACACCTCACCAAAAAAACGCTACGAGCAAACTTTGATGGGTTTTTATAATGGAATTTTTCCAGCAATGTAAATGGCAGTCGAAAAAAGCGTTGATTTTTAAAAATGATGTTTGGGCAGTGTAAATGGGCCTATGGACACCACTAAGGTCATGACCCAACAGCAGAGTTATTGGTCACGAAGAGTGGACTTCACTTGTACATGTACAACTGACAGGTCTTAATAAGCAAACCATCCAGGAAGAACCACCGGACAGGGGAAATTAATCATCGTAAATTTCTTGCCCAAACCCTGACTGAATGCTTTTCAATATCTTGCACCAAAATTAAGAGTAATTTCCACGTGGGACATGAGTTTCACTGCGTGTTGGATTTGTACTCATTTAAATGGTAAAATTCCAGGTGTACATGTGTAAATGGCAAAGGCAGAGTGGTAAAAATCTGTCGTAAGCCAATAGACCGGTTTACTAACATATTCAAATTTGATGCATACTTTTTAAACAAAGGTTGTTCTTGACAACCTGTAAGCTTGCCCGATGCTTGCCCGACATAGCAACACATAATGTATGCAGACTGGATTCCTAGTATTGTAGTTCATTCATTAATAACAGGTTAATGGAATAACTCGTCACTAGGTCCCCAGGAAAGAAACACCCATACATTTGAATATGTTAGTAAAACCAGTACATTGTGAGGCAATTAATGCACATGGACTACTTGAGATTGTGGCTTTAAATGGATTTCACGATTACGAAACCTCAACATCAACAAATAGCGCCAGAAACTTAGCAACAGGCACACACATGTGGTTGATCCTTGGCTTCCATTTATGCCAACCAAAACAACCACGAAGAAAATCCTTTAGTACGAATGGCGCATGAGCTTCCCCAAAGTCAAACCACAAAATATCACTATGATTCCATTTCCTCATTGACTTTGTACATACTGAGCATACATCCACATTCAACTACCGTTTGCTATGAATGATGGGGAAGAAGAGGACAATCACAAAAGAATTCCATATTTTTATTGGCTTTTATGGGTGTAGTGACTCAGTAATAGCCCACTGGCTTAGAATCTTTATTGACAAGATTGAATGACAGCCTCATAGCGCTTTATTATACGCTGGTAGCCTTTACAGAACTAAAAATAGAATAAGAATAAAAAATGTACACTCCACAGTTACTTCTTAGCTCTTTGTTTAAATGTGTATTAGTATGCTCCGCCGTGAACTTTATAAATTTCAACTGTCAAGCCTTAATTTTACGCAGTGTAAGAAGAGGCATTTATAATTGTACTCTAAAACCAGGGCTGTGTTTCACAAAGACTATAAGATTGACTTTAAGTTGGACTTAACTATGGCAGGCCGTTCATGCCACCCTTTGCTCTCACCATTTACTGGCATTGGTCTCTCAAGCGACATACAAATCGTGGTCACAAATCTACAGAATTTACCTTTTTTGATAGTTCATTATTGAAGGAAAAAATATTATCTAAAAGATCATAATGGTGAGAGCAATCAATGGCATGAATGGCCTGCCATAGTTAATTTAAAGTTGATCTTAGTCTTTGTGAAACACCCCCCAGGACATTTTCACATGCATGAAACTTTCGTAAACTTTGCGAGTGATGAAGATTTGCAACAGTGTCAGTTCACAAAAATGTCTATTCGCGAAACAGACATCGTTACAGTTATGATAGTACCTAGTGTACATGTGGACCTTGTGGCAGATTAGCCATGCCAGAAACAAGTTCTCCAATGAAGCCTACTAGACTACTACTACTAGTACTACTACTACATGTAATGACAAAAATTCCCATGAGGAAAAAAAAGATTACCTAAACACTTTCTTTTGAAAGTTTTGTAGTATTTCCTGCCAACTTGTTTCAGTATTGGCAAATAAGTACCACATCTGCAATTCAACATAATAACTGCTTTCAGAGAATCTTTTCCCGGTACATACATGTATCTTGTACTGTATGTAGTAGTATATTACTGAATACAGAACCTTAATGCTGATTATAACAATAACATCTCTCCCTTTCCATCTTAATTTATGGGAAAATGGCAATGGAAGAGATTGGTGCACCAAGTGATATGAGTTCCATGCTGGGATTTGTATTTATTGCCCGACACGGTCCACTGGGCCATGAAATTTTAATTCGCATTTTCTCCTCATTTGTTTGAAAATCCACAGGCGAACTGCAGGAGCGTCCCAATGCTATAGCATGTGTTTGGAGGCAGAAGGATGTTAGTTCATATAATTTATACAGAGTTAATGCCCTTCTAGCTACAAACCGCTAGTGTGTATGAATCATATGAGTCACACGCTTGCTCAGTGGGGCAGATCGAGAAGGCCTTTGAAAATATTACTGGCTGTACTTAATGGCTCACTAAAGAAGAGCCTGATTGCACGGATCGCTCAATCTCCTTCTCTCTCTCTTCCCCTGTCTCTTCTTCTTCATCTTTCTCCCTCCTTCTCTCTATCTCTCTCGCTCTATCTTTCTTGCTCACTCTCTATTCATCTACATGTATCTCTTCCTTCTTTCTCCCTCTCTTCCTCTCTCTTTCTCTCCCCGTCTATCTATACCTACAGTGTACACATGATACGAGTATCTTGCTCTAATTCTCCTACCAATGTTTCTGTTCCCTATCTCTCCCCATTAGAAATATGAGGCAAGTCATTATTATTAGTCACACTAGCCCACCCCCCCTCCCCCCACTCTCTCCCTTTCAACCCACAGTCTATCTTTTCTGTGGCACCCTTTTAATCTCTCGTCATTACTACCCCTCTCTCCCATCTTACTCTTTCTTTTCTCTCTCTCTACCTACCCCCTCCTCTCTCTCTCTCTCTCCTTTTCTTATCAATTTCATGTTTCTCTTCACATTTTTTGTCATAACCTCTTATCTTCACCCCCCTCTCATTTTCTTTGAATCCCTTCTCCTCTTTACTTATGTACATTGTCCTATTTACAAGTACTTTATCCCTCACTTTCTCTCCCTTTCCTTCTCCTTCTTCCCACTTTCTCTCCCTCTCCCTTTCTCTCCCTCTAACTTTCTCTCCCTCTCACTTTCTCTCCCTCCCACTTTCTCTCCCTCTCACTTTCTCTCCCTCTCTCTTTCTCTCCCTCTCATTTTCTCTCCCTCTCCCTTTCTCTCACTTTCTCTCACTTTCTCTCACTTTCTCTCCCTCTCCCTCTCCATCTCCCTGTCACTTGGATTCTCTCATCCGCTCTACAGCCTACTCTCTCTCGTCATCTCCCGAAGTCACTCACTCGATATGCCTGCCTTGGAGACGAAATCAATCTTTTATACACTCACAATCACATGACTAATACTGTTCATGGAGGTACGTTTCCCTTATTCCCTCATCACAGATCAGTCTTCTTTTAATTCGATACCTAGCTGTACCTGAGGTAAAATGATGAGGCTTCTTAGGTTGCTCATTGTATCATGTATCACCATAAAAACATGCAGGTATACATGTATATCCATGTACACGTAAGACTCTTTTGAATTGGAGTGGAGATGGATTTTTTTGGGGGTTCTCCAAGTTCTGTACACAGATCATGATATTCAAAGAAAAGAATGGGTCTTCCATCTTAGACATCAACTCAATAAAAAAAAATGATGCCTGATTTTCAGTATAAAATCTGTGATTTGAAAATGAAAGTACACGTTTTCAAACTGGTTCCAAAATCATCCTCGAGATTCTGTATTAAAGCGCTTGTTCATTGTAGCCTATCTAACCAACCCCCTGTCCACACACAACATTTTCCGTGATTAGGCGTGATTAGTTATACCGTTTCGCGATAGTTATATGATGAAATTGTGTGTGTGGACGCTTACTAACGATACGTCGTATAACGATACGTCGTATAACGAAACGCAGGTTTGGGCATCGTTTCGAACTAGAACTCAATAACTAATCACGCCTAATCACGCTTAATCATGGAAATTTTGTGTGTGGACGGAACTAGTCTAAATGGGCGGGGCTTAACGTCGGATCGCACGCGAAAGGAGACCTGACCTCTCATTTCCGCTTCCATTTCATGACCGCAGTAGCGAACTGCGCACCTATACGACATTTCGCTGTATAGTTTTGGGATTACTTTCTTGTGTGTGTGGACACCCTGGAATTTATACGATGATTCTTTATACGACGTTTCTTGTGTGTGGACATCCTGGAATTTATACGATGATTCTTTATACGACGTATCGTTATAGAGTTTCGGGATAAATTGTTTTGTGTGTGGACACGCTGCAAGAAGCCTCATTGATAAGAGGTGTTTTGCAATCTACAAAATAGCTCTGATAAAGACTGATATACATATAATATGCAGTTTGAACAATTTCAATTGCAAATCAATATCTTTTTTATTGCCTGCCATATTCTTAGATGATGTATATCTAAATGATACATGTACTGTACACTATTAAAAGGTTTAAACAAAAATCAAATGTGTCACAAAAATTGTGCCATCTAGTCTTCCCATTGGCTAGCTGGATAATTGCATGCACTCTAAACTCATTTATCGTCAACGAGAGTTACATGTACAGACATGTAAATCATTCTGTATAATTATGTAGGATGTGTTGTACAACTACTTTTGATGATGAATAAATCAAATCAGTGGGGGGTGTTTCACAAAGACTAAGATCGACTTTAAGTTGGACTTAAATATGGCAGGCCATTCATGCCACTGTTTGCTATCACCATTATGATCTTTAGATATTAGATATTTTTTCCTTCAATAATGAATTATCAAAAAATATACATTCTGTAGATTTGTGACAATGATTTGTACGTCCCTTGAGAGACAAATGCCAGTAAATGGTGAGAGCAACCAATGGCATGAACGGCCTGCCATAGCTAAGTCCAACTTAAAGTTGGTCTTAGTCTTTGTGAAACACTACCCAGTTGATCATCTTACCAGCTCGAGACCTTGATGGAAGGGTACATCTTCCCAGTCGTTCTCTGGAAACCTTTGAAGGATCTTCCCAAAACCCACATGGTGACCCTTGCAGAGTGGAGCTGTCAAGAAAACAAAACAACAAGAACAACATCGTTAACATTCCATTAGATTCCACTAGTGTCCTGACTCTTTGACAAGACTTTAATCTAAATTTGCCACTCTCCACTCGGGTGTCACAGATACTGTAGGTACTGGTAGGATCGAATTCATTGAATACTGTGAGCACCCAAACCGGTAGCCTACATGTAGCTCAAGATGGGTTAATACTACTGTACATGTGTAACTAGTGCCTTGAGTACTTTGTGTGGTGTGGGGCATATATACAAATATCTAATATCATCATTATTATTATCAGTATTGTTCTTTTTTTGTACAATTCATCCCACATTATGATGTACTGTACATGTAAAAGAGAAAACAAATACTTTTCAGCCAGCTTAGGCTGGACAGGTTTCAACTTTCAAGGGTTGGATGAACAAAAGTGCATTGACACCATTCTTGTGACCCAAATGTGACCATGTGATCATGTGACCATGTGATCATGTGACACAAACATGCTCTTATCATACATACATGTACCAGCAAAAACAGAGAACATGCATCAGGCGTATGACTGATAAGTGAAAGGAGATATGGTGATTAGAAGCCAGGAGAGCATGAAATCATGTCATTTTATACAGAGCTAAAATACCCACCTGTCTCCAAATCTGGACATACTGTACAGTACATGTAAATACATGTATGACTTACATGTACATGTAGAAGTGCCTTGTATTATCTATTGGTTATCACTACAAGGAGATTTCTCTGAATATACATGTACACTGACATATTACCATTAAAGATACTATGTCCCTTTTGCAGCCAACATCAAATTCTGTAGAACTTTGCAGGAATTATGAATATGTCATGTATGTCCTTTCTGTGAAATTTAAACGTTAGCAGTGTCCTAGTATTCAAATTATGCAAGGAAACCCGTTTACTTGCTAGACTTCACTGTCAGACACTATTGAGTGACTGACTGGCTTTTTCTTCTTTGGTAATAACATACATAAAATGAGCTGTAAAGGGTACATGAGCATTTGTCTACATCAATAACCCACTTCTTGTAATGGCCAAAATTAAACTGATTGAATCTTTGCGCAGCATAAAACGTACGACCATTCGGTACAATGGTCTGAAAAATCAGACTATTACTTACTGGCTCTATAGCTCCTAAGTCGATTCGACAACTAATAGTCGTTATTTTCCCACTTAAAGACATTTTCAAGCCCCCCTTCTTTTAGGGACGTTCTAAATTAGTTTCGTCTTTCAAATGCCGTTGGAATTTAACCTTTTCATTTTTTGGGCATGCAAATGGGACATAGTACCTTTAAAGGCCCACTGTCACACAAGAAAATATGTCATAATGTCATATCAATGTAGCATTTCAAAATTTGAATCAGTTCAAGGAGACTGGTCTAGATAGAACAACTATACTTTGTACACAATGTAAGTATACCGGTAGGCTTATTAACACACAAGACAAAAATGTGATTAAAAAGCACCATTTCCACTTTCATTTTTAATGTTTTTTGGCACCTGTTCACAAGAGGGCAAAATATATTTGTAATTTGTGAATCCTGCTCTACAGCTTCAAAATTGTGGCAAATGGCAAATCTTCATACATGTACATGTACATGTACCTTCCCTACCCTCCCTACCCCCCACCACCATCCAATTTCGTATTTGTTTGTCCTCGCGTGCAAAGTACATTTTCATGTACATATCGTAGAAGGGCTTTCACTCATATACTTTAACAGAGGGTTATCACCCTTATGGCTCTGAACAGATACTGTACATCCTCGCACACACTCTCTCATTCAATCACCCTTCCTTGCCAAATGCTAATATTAACCATCCATTCTCCTCCACTTCTTCCTCCTATCCATTAGGCTAGGCTCAATTCAAGCACTTTGTAAACACTAACCCTTGATAGAGGTAACATGTGAAACAGGATCTGAACTGTAAAGACTATGTAGAGTGCATTGCTTGATTTTTTTTTTTTTGGGGGGGGGTTATGTTTTTTGTTATTGTTCGGTACTATCCCTTATTTTTGTGTGACTGATCTTGTAATTTGCTTGACTGATATTTTCCTATCCCAGCCTTGCTTACATGTAGGATTAGTCCTAGATAATATACATGTAGGTCTTGGGCCTTCACTGTATGTCGATCCCCCACAATGCTTAAAATTTCATGTTCTGTATTTGATATATTACACACACATGTACCATGATATATTCTATGTTTTGTTCTTACTTTAACATTTTTATGTCTTTTGTTATAAAATATATTGTATCTACATTATTTGCCTGTTTACTATTTCGTTTCATGAGTCATGTGGAAAATAAGTAAAGTTTGATTTTAAGGCAGTGTACTATAGCTGCTCCTGACATCAATGGACCCGCAGACTGACAAAGTTAAAAGCTAGAGCTAGACTCAAGGCTTTGTGGAATTTATTTAGGAGTCAAAAGAGAGTCTGAACCTGCAGACTAGCCTTAACTGACTCTCGAGCTGCCATCCTGTTTTACTCCCTAAATCTGTCATAATTGCATGGTATTATTTACGCCGTTTGTGGCAGCCCTGTACTATCACTGCCTGTATGCATAGCAAGCATTCTCAAGATGAACTCAAGGTCCCCTCTCAATACCAACATTTCATTTAGGGAGAACAAACATATAGAAAAGATGTGTTTACAGTTTAGTTTATTAGATACAAAATATATCAAATCAATGTTAATGTGTCACCTTAACCAGCATTCTATCAGTTTACAGATAATCCTTGTTTTACTCCCCAAATCTGTCATAACTGGATAATAATATTTGTGGTAGCTCTCTACTACCACTGCCCCTATACATAAGAAGCATTCTTGGGGTGAACTCAAGGTCCCCTCTCAATACCAACACTTATTTATAGGGTACTAACTAATCATATAACTGTAAAGAAATATATATAACAATTTGTGTACAACTAGTCTATACCTGTATTAAAAATATTTTAAAAATCAACCTGATATTCTTTGGTTTAAACAGTTAGAACGTACATGTATTACGAAAATAAATGAAAACATGATAAAAACATGCGCAAAGAGCCTCGGTCAAACATGGGTTCCGTGCGCATGCCCACGTGTATGGGTGCATTGAGTAGTTAGTTTTATCTGCAAGTTGTTTTTAACTTCACTTAGAGAATTATTTAACTTGCAATTTGTATAAATTTATGTAAGTAATATTTGAAGCTGATACTTTGAAAAAAAGGCCAGTCAGGAATCCCAAATATTAAGAGTAAGATATTTTTTGGCGATTGGTCCCCTAAGATTGGACCCTTCATCAATAAAAACAATTCATAAATAACAATAAAATATGATCCAGTGCGTCACACAAACCCTTTTTGAAGGAAGTCAGGCTTGAACTTTTTAGAATTTGTTTTTATGAGCCCTACATGTATATTTTTTAAAAAATTGGGGGTTCGGACATAAGATTCCTCGGTGTCTAGCCCTGTGTTACAAACTAACCATCACAATCAAAGGCCAAAAAGCAATGTTACAGAATTTTGGTACAAAATAAGTTATACAGATATGAAACAAGGCCTTTATTCAGTTCGAAACGAAACGAAACCTCCATGATTCTTTAAATGTGTTTCCATGTACAGTAAATAAAAATAAATTTATGACTAGAGCTGATAGTCAGGCTCCTATTTATCAGCGATACCTCAGTCTTCAAGCTTTGCACTTACTCAATCAACCTCACGTCTTGATAATCATTTCCTAGTTTGCAGGCACAAACACTTGTCCTTGGTTTTTAATACATTTATAACAGTGTCTGCACTTTGAGACTATACTGAGGGCATACCGCATAGGCTCTGTGCTTTAGCTGCTCGGTCACAGTCCCAGACTGACAGAGCTAGGCTCTGCTCAAGGCTTTAAGAATTTGTCAAATTAGAGTCTGAACTTGCAGACTATAAACATGTTGCTGTTTATTTCTCTTCCACGCCTCCCCATTGCAGATCTTTGCTGAACACATTCCTTTTCAAGGGCACAGTTATAATGCAGATCTCAACGAATATGCATGCCTAATTAGTACCACCTCGTTTCCATGGATACAATATCAATTAATCAACAAGCACTTCAGTGTTGATAAGACAGCCCCCTTTTTACATCAACATAATTACCTAGGTTGGTTCAGCTTTCGAACGGCCTTTATAAATCTATCGTACAATGTGGATGGATTATGAATGTTTAACTCAGAATTGTCAAGTTAATTACAATTTTGGCAGGGCTTACCTGCATCTTAATTTACCATTTTTGCTTTATGAGGGTAGTACCCTTTACAGCGATAATAAAACTAGTAGTGGGTTCTTGTGTAGCACTCATGTCTGTCAGACTTGACACTCCTGGTGCTCCACAATTATTACCCCTGCTTTAGCAAGATAACTTCAAAGTTTAAAACTGTGACCTAAACTTAAAACTATGTACAGCCTGTCAAGTGAACTTCACTACGGTAATGAAGTCAAAAGTTGGTAGTATTTGGGTCATGTTTGTGTATTTTTATAGGGAGTTCAGCAACACGAAAAGGAAAGTGTTTCAAAGAACTATGATAATAAACTCTATCCAAAAGACAATTGAGACATACTGTACATGTACACATTTACAATCATATATTACTTCGGCCTACCATCAACAGTTCAAAGCAGAAGTCAATCCCTATTTATCAGGAGTTCAGCAACACCAAACGGAAAGTGTTTCAAAGAACTATGATAATAAACTCTATCCAAAAGACAATTGAGACATTTACGTTTACAATCATATATGACTTTAATAGGGCTACCATCAACAGTTCAGTACATAGAAGTCAATTCCTTTTCAGCAGTGAATACAGTGTATACATGTACAAGTGTACATGTAGCTCAATATCAAATTCATATTCTATACAATTTGATAAGATATTAAAAAATGGTGTACAGTGTTACACAAATTTCCATTGGCAATATTTTGTTTCTTTTTAAAATAAAAGAGAGAATAACAATTGGATGAAGAACTGGTAGTAGATTCTGTTGATATCAATGCTGTGTACATGTAGGCATGATATAGGCAGGATGTACTGTACAATGTGGGATTATTATTTGTTGTTGTTGTTTTTCATCATTAGCATTATTGTTTGGTTTTCTATGTTGTTATTGTTGTCGTTTTGTTGTTTTTTGGTGCTACTGCTGCTACTGTAATTCTTGCTACTGACCTTTTTTCTTGACATTTAGCTCAGTGTATATTACACAAGCAGCAGTAGTACGTTCCCACGACAACTGAAGCACTACATGTTTATACACATTAAGTACTACAATTGACATCTACAGTTACGAGAGGATGTGCAGTGTTTTGTAATCAAATACCAGCGCAAAGTACCAATGAGCAGAAACTCTAGAATATCATTTAAAGTGTTCACTGGTCTCCCTTTCTTTACAAATAGCTCATGCGCTGTACATGTACCTGTACATGTACATATATTGTTTCCTTGAACACATTCACATAACCATATACGGGAACAATCTGAACCAAACCAGAGAAAATCTAAATGTTGCTCTCATTTTAGTTGTCTTCTAAAATGTTGTCGTTCCGGGTAGAATGATTAATGGAAGCATTTATAATACAATGTACTGTAGATTAAAGATTCACACTTTAAATTTGATCATGTTGCCTCATTCTCATATGATAAAACCCTAATAATTAGGCAAGCCAGAGTTACACTGTAGTACATGTACATGAAGCATCTTGGGCTTTCATGCATTCTATATGCACCTACAAATACATGTACAGTGTACTCTATAGAATATACATTCATGTACATGTACATGTACATAACATGTACATTACATTAATTGTACATCACCTGACATGTGCACCACTGTAGAGTACATTACATTACATGTGCATTACTGTAGTGTACATTACAGGTACATGTAGAGTACATGGATTGTTTTTCACCTAGCATGATGAATACCGGTACTGCTGAAGTACATTGACCCATGCACAATGTAGGCCTATATCACCTTCAAGGAGAGTCCATTTGCTTTTAACCTAGCGGGGTACATTGCGCTGCTTGCTTCAATTACATGCACGTGACCAGTTATTTTGTTATGCCATTGAAGGTCTTTAATAACACATGAACATACTGGATGGCGAGACACCGTATTGTACATCATATCGTGTTACCATTGTAGGGCCTATGTGTATGTGTAACATGATATTTGATTTCATTTGATTTTATTGTTTTATATTCCACAAAATAACAGTTTATATATACATGTACACATGTACATGTACATGTTTATATTATAAAAGGTCAGCAAGATAAAGCATAATGACAAAAACAATGATGGCAGTAAATAAGCAGTAACGTGAAATATGAGGAACCTATTAAAAAGCAATGCTTGTATAACATACATGTACTGTAGGTTCCCAATATGAAAAGACAAAGAACGTGGTACAAAATACAATTTACAGATGGGTAAAATGTAGTGTCATGTAGTTTATGCAATCTAGGCTCTGTGCTTGGAAGAAGGCATTATCCCACTGTACCAATCTTCCTTTCACACTGAAACTGCTTCCCTTATCCCAAACAACTACATCACTCTCCCTCACGCAACCATTCCCCTTAAATATCTTATCACAATGCACCCCTCAAGTCTGCCCCACTGCACCCCAATCCTACCTCTTTGCACCCCTCGTCCCATTCCACTGCACCCCAATCCCACGTCTTTGCACCCCTCATCCCATTATACTGCCCCCTTTTCCCCATTTCATTGCAACCCAAACATACACTGTATCCCACTGCACCCCAACCCAACCTCTTAGCACCCCTCATCCCATTATACTGCATCCCTATTCCCATTACATTGGACCCCAAGCCTACCCCACTGCACCCCAACCCCAGCTCTTTGCACCCCTCATCCCATCCCACTGCACCCCTTTTTCCTATTTCATTGCACCCCTAACCTATCCCACTCTACCCCTTTTCCCATTTCCTTGCACCCATCTCACTCCACAACATCCAATCCTCCCTCATCCCATCTAAACTCTCACCCTCTGACTGCCAGACTCTCTCCCCATTACTACTATTTCTACTTGCTATAAGACTTGTTCACACTCACAGAAAATGAGAGATTTGAATATCACGATTCACACCCCCTAATTTTCTTTGAAATCTCATGTTAGTTTTGACATAAAGCACTAGACTGGTCTTCTTTATCAGAGTACCGGAGGAAGAAGAAGAAAAATATATCCAGAAAAAAACATGCTAATCTCTCTAATGAGTCTAATCCCATTTATTTAGTGAGATAATAATAGTAATAATAATAATAGTCACATTTGTATTTAAAGATTAATAATATGTACACCTGTATCTAAAGTGCTTCACACAATCTCACTAATCACACTGATCACACAAGGTGAGATCTGGGCCCCATTTCACAAAACTCGTCGTCAGTGACAAATGACAGTTTTGTTGTTATAAGTTAGTGAAATCCTTGCTTCTGATTGGTTATCAGCAGATATGTCACTGATTTTTGTCATTTGTCATTGAAAAATACTTTGTGAAACGGGTCCCTGATCGCTATTTAAAATAGAAAGTAAGGTTCACTTTGCCGTTCCAAACTAAAAAGTGAGATTCTGATCGCCAATCAAGAGAAGAAGATCTTTCAATCTCACTAATTGCTCCACGTGTGAAAGCCCCATCGTCACTCACTGCTACATTAGCTGAAGATACTATACTATACAGCCATCCGTCAGTCATCACTACAAATTCCAAGACATTCTTCCAATGCCTCTAATCACACAGGAATTATAGCATGGGTTAGGGTTAGAGTTAGGGTTAGAAATAAAAAGTAAAGTTTCCTTTGCCATTCCAAACTAAAAGTGAGATTCTGATCGCCATTCAAGAGAAGAAGATCTTTCAATTTCACTAATTGCTCCATGTGTGAACGGGCCCATCATCACTGCTAGCTGAGGATACTATAGTTCTCACATACAGCCAACCGTCAGTCATCACTACATATGCCAAGACATTCTTCCAATGCCTCTAATCACAGGGGAATTATATTATAATACAGATAGCCAGGGATGATAGTAGCATACACATAATGTCCATTGCATGACGCTACACAAACATACAATGTATGCTGGACTACACGTACAATGTATATCAATGCATACATGTAGGCCTACATCTACTAAACTCACTTTTGAGTGAAGAATGAAATGTGTGTAGTGACAAGTAAATATAAAAAGAATGAACAGCAAAACTTGTGACAATCTTTATTTACATAAATTGTAGGCAAACTGCTTCATAAACTCGGGCTACATATATATATATATATATACAGTATAGCAAATATCAATTATGATAATCATAATGATGAGAAAATCAGTCTATACATGTAGATGTAGAAAATGCATGGCGCTCAAAGATTTACGTGTAAATATATGCTTATGAGTCTCATGCACTGACTCTCTTGAATGCAGAACATTTTCTACACTATTAGTATTATTGTTATCACTATTATTGATGCCCATGGATGACCGGGGCCCTGGAACATAAAAAGCAACAATTAATTGTACATGTATTTACCCAAAATAATTGTACACCTATAACTCCATATTAAAATCAATCATAACTTACAATAAATACTTAAATAGTAACTTATAAGTGATTCATGATGATGTTACATATAGATACACGTAGAAACATGCACAATGCATTGATTACTTGCAGCAAGATTTGAAATACATGTACAAGAGATTTTGACAATTAATTGTAAGATAACTTTTATGTTACAGGGCTCCCCCATTATAAATTGAATGCAAATAAAGTTCTTCTGCTAGCTTGCCCAGACAAATGCATGATCTGGGCCCTGTTTCATAAAACTTGTTATCAATAATAAATGCTAAATTTCTATGACAAATTTGCTCTCAGCCAATCAAATGCCACGATTTCAGTAGCTTATAACAGTTATTGTAACTTGTTATTGATAAAAGTTTTATGAAACAGGGCCCTGATAGGCCTTTCTCCCAAAGAGCAAGAAGTACAGGGACCCGTTTCACAAAGCCTTTTTTCAATGACAAATTACAAAAATCAGTGAGAAATCTGCTGATAACCAATCAGAAGCAAGGATTGTGGTAGCTTATAACAGTTACTGTAACTTGTTATTGATAACAAGTTTTATGAAACAGGGCCCTGATAGGCCTTTCTCCCAAAGTGCAAGAAGTACAGGGACCTGTTTCACAAAGCCTTTTTTCAATGACAAATTACAAAAATCAGTGAACAATCTGCTGATAACCAATCAGAAGCAAGGATTGTGGTAGCTTATAACAGTTATTGTAACTTGTTATTGATAACAAGTTTTATGAAACAGGCCCCTGTCTACTGAAGATGTGGAACTACTCACAATCACTCAGCAATTATGTTTTCATTAAATATTAAATAGAGGAAAATGGGCAAAACTTTGACTGATTACCTCAAGTTCATATACATGTCATGTAGAAAATGATTAATGAACTTGAGAGAGGGTCACTGTATTGTTTTAAGTATAATGAACATGAATGTTAGTTTCTGATTTTTAAAATACATCCAAGAGGCCTCCAATCACTCAGCAATTATATTTTCATTCAATGCTCCTAATTAAATAGAGGAAAATGGGCAAAATTTTGACTGATTACCTAAAGCATGTACAACTGTACATGTATATGTAGACAATGATTAATGAACTTGAGAGAGGTCACGGTATTATTAAAATAAATATACCGTAATAAACATGAAAGCTTAGTTTCTGATTTTTAAAATACAGTAAAGAGGTCTTCATGAAAATGCTAGACAAGCACCATCTGCAATACTTGACTACTCTGGAGTAGTATTTTGTCCACAAATTACACGACAGCTGGCTGGAGAAATCTTTGTTTATACCATAAAGGCAGGTATAAAAAGAACTGCTGATGAAAAATCACATTTAAATACTGTTAAATGTATCTCTCTCTCTCTCTCTTTCCCTCTCTGTCTCCCTCTACAATGTACTGTACGTCACTCTCTCTCTATATCACCCCTCCCTCCTCTCTCTCTCTTTCTCTTTCTCACTCTCTCTTCCTCAATCCTTCCTCCCTCCTCATATTTTTTCAATTTGACAGACCTCCTAATAACAAATGATGCATGTCCCATCACAAGCTTTCCAACCGATCCCGTCTAGCAATTTTTTTCTGTGGCAGATTCGGAAAAGCTCTAGAGCGTAGCCTATTCAAGTACAATTGGCAGCGTTCGGATTTGATGATCCTTTCAGCCTTTTAGCCTTTCAGTTGGAAATGAAGAAAAAAAATGACAGCCCATTCAAGCATGAAAGAAAACATATTTTCTTGTAGCCCAAATTGTCAAATGCAAATCACAAAATAATAAGTACATGTAGAGCAATGCATGGTTGATTATCAATGAATGTCTTGGAGCAACAATAAAATAAAAATTAAAAAAAAGTTACATTTAGGCATGGCAAAAAGGGCTATGAACTTGCCTGATTTGGGTCATTAGACATTTAGAATTAATTTTAGAATCAGACATGATTTTTTTTTTTATGATCATGAATTAAATTGGTGCAAATACTTTTAAACAATGAACTTACATGTACTGTACATGTATACATCACAAAAGGGATGTGAAATCTTTCACACTATAGTTTCCAATTTTGATTTAGCCAGCAACGTTAACAGCAGGGTTTACTTGTACTTAAACAGGTACTAAAATTTATTCAGACCAGTTTATTAATATATTAAAATTGTATGCATATTTCTGTAAACAAATTCAAAGCTTGGCCAAGGCTTGTCTGACACAGCAACAAGTAATGTATGCAGAATACATTGCAAGTATTTTAGTTCATTCATTTAACATACACATGTTAATGGAATACCTCTATACCACATCACTAGTTCCCAGGAAAGACCCATAAATTGTAATACATTTAGTTATCCGGTCTATTCACCCGCAATACAAATACAATATATGAGAAACGTAAAAACGTAAAAACGGTGTTCATCGTCAGTCACAGATGGTGTACATGGTGTGAAAACCTTTCATACAACATTTCAGTTTCAGTTTAGCCACCAGTGTGAACAGAGTGTACAAAAGAAAACCAAGGTCTCTCTCTTCCTACAGTAACGGATGAGTTGCATGTCAAGGTCCCTGGTCACTGGTCAGGAAACAATTAATCAAAACCTACTAATGTCTTGTTGTCAGTTTCACACTACAGATTTTGACTTTTCACACAATTCACCGAGTATTTTCCAGAATGAGTGATTATGTCAATCACTTAATTACTGTTAAACAAGAAACTTTCTCATAACATGAAGCTTTTGCAATTGGAAGCTACAGTCATTTTCAAAACAAGAAACTTTCATGACTTGCAAAACATTTGGTGTTGTGTAAGTTCTGATTCAATTAATAATCAAGACCTACTAATGTATTGTTGTCATTTTCACACACTACAGCGTTTCCTTTACATACAATTCACCGAGTATTTTCCAGGACGGTTGATAGTATCAATCAAATAATTTCTGTAAAACAAGAAACTTTTGTTGATGAAATAAAAAATAAAAATCATTAAAGTCTCTAAATTGATGAATGAACTATTTTCATGTACAAAGTGGCAATTTCTTTTTGATTTTTTTTTTCAATTTTCATTCACATTGCTTCATATCTTGATCTTGACTATGAAAAAGTGGAAAATGCAAATAGTTGGTGCCACTATAAAGAGGAAAAACTGAATGACCTTTAGAAATCTCTGAACCGCTATGAGTTAGAGCACCTTTTTTTATACATGTACTGTATATAGGCTATGTGCAGCTGGTATTGTAGTATCCAGACACTGCCTTCACTAGTCTTGCTCAGTATGGGTTAGGGGAAACAATTAATCATGGCCTCTTGAACAGATCTTGACTGGTAGCTCTTAAAAGTAGAAACAGGAAGGCACTGCCGATAAAAACAGTTGTAAAGAACTAAAGTGTACAATGGCCGACATACATTGTACACCTTCAGGCCACAGGTCCAGATACATGTACAGACAGTAGTATGCTTGCATCTATAGTGTACTACAGTATGTACATCATACATGTATATGTTTGACCTACATGTGTACAGTACAGTACATGTAATAATGTACAGTATATGTACATGCACATGTAGTACATGTCAAAGGGCTCAATGGTAACAGGGCCCTAAGCACAAGTTCAACTCTGGATCCCCAACATTTTGAAATTCAATTCGGAACCCAACGCAGTGATTGTACACATACATGAACATGTACAGGTACATACATGTATAGGCCTAGATACATGTACCCTAAATATTTCAATCTAGACCCTTGTGCATGTACATTGTATAAAAAAAATAATTTACAGCATGTAATCCTGATGAACATCATATAGGCCTTCATGCAAAATAATGATTGAAATACATTGTACTGTAAACACACTACATGTATATCAAGTACAGCATGCATGCCCTACATGTCAGGTAGAGCAAAAGAACATGGATGCATTCAGGCCTCCCGGGCGCTGTTTCATAACACTTGTCATCAATAACAAATGCTAAATTTCTATGACAAATTTGCTCTCAGCCAATCAAACGCCACGATTTCAGTAGCTTATAACAGTTATTGTAACTTGTGATTGATAACAAGTTTTATGAAACAGGGCCCTGCTTTACAAGAGCATGAGACATGCTTCGCAAGTCAAGATAGATCCCTAGTTCCCTACACACTCAACAGTAGCAAGGGGATTCTGTGAAGGCCAACATGTTTGTAAGCCTGTGGTTCAGAAGCCCATATCTTCTCCTCATTATCTTGATCCTTTTAGCACCCAGTTAATCCCATTGTCAATCCCCACTCATCACTCATCCTCCAGAGAATCCTGATTACATGTAGGTACTTTACACTGGCTACTGGTTTTCAGTGCAGATTGGTATGTAAACAGGCTTAGGCTTACATGTACATGTACATTTACATGTAACAGTTTCGATGGTGAGAGTACATGTACATGTACATGTACAGTACATTGGTTGAAGGATTGCTCAGTGCAACACAATGGCTTTGCAAAATTATTCATTTGTGTACTTGTTCAGCTCTATGACAGCCCTTTCAACACCAGTACAGATATTAAATGTACATTTAGTATATTAATCTTGCATTGGAACAGTTATTATCTTGAAGCCTTTAAACATGTGCATGTACATGTCTAACCCATCATAAATACAACGTGGCACAGGGAGATTACTTTTGTGGCATTATCTGGCGCATACAATGTGGAGAGTTCAATGTACTGTGACATCTACATGTAATGTACAAGTAATATACATGTACATGTAGGCATGTATTAAAGCATAAAAGTAGCCTGCTGTACATCTGCGCAAGCTGTACACCTGAAGCGAAAGGAGAGAGTACTAATTGATGTCATGCAGATCGGACGATCTAACCAATCAATCTAGACAGCTTCTACATACAAACATAGCAATCCTGTTGTTTTATGCCCAAACAGTACTGGAGTTTAATGTACACATACACATGTAGGCTAGTATATAACTGTCCATGTACATGTACATGTATAATGTGTACTTACATATTAAAGGGAACTGTAAATTACAGTTCCCGCCTACACATGTTCGTGTTTATGGTACATTCATTTTGTGTTAGGGACCATGGCACACATAAACATGTATCTCTTTATTAAACAAGAAAGAACTAAATTATTGGGGGAATTAATGGGATTCCCCTCATGGCTCTTGTAATTTTGTCTGTACATACACATGTGCATGTTTATGGTACATTCATTTTGTGTTAGGGACCATGGCACACATAAACATGTACATGTATCTCTTAAATACAAGAAAGAACTTGGGGGAATTGATGGAATTCCCCTCATGGCTCTTGTTATTTTGTCTGTTCATAAAAGTTTTTTTTTTTCCTTGAAGGAAATGGTTCCTTCTAGTGATTTCTACATGTATGTACATGTAGTCAATTGAACAACCATAAATAAGTTTTTTTATTATTTTTTTTTAATCTTTTTTTTCAAGGCTTCAAATATTTGCTCCCTAATTGTCTTTTTTTCCGCTGACCTTGTGTCTGTCTTTGTGGCCCTATCAAGAATACGTTTTTTGATGTCAAAACAACAACTAAAAATCAGACTGGTAATATAGAATATATACCAACACTGAGGCAATTAACCTTAGAAGTTTCCATATTAAATTGCTATTTTACTACATGCATCATATATTTATTGCAGATTAGTTTCTAACTTCACACCACAATCTATGGGTTTCCATACGTGTACAAAGTAAGAAGATGCACCAACAAGGTGGCCTGTACTTCTACAGAAGAAGAAGAAGAAGAAGAAGAAGGAGAAGAAGAAGAAGAAGGAGGAGGAGAAGAAGAAGAAGAATAAGAAGGAGAAGAAGAAGGAGATGCTCTGTTCAAATTAAACTTTTTACTCAACCCCCTTAAGCAAAAAAAAAAGGTAAAATTGTGGTTACCATGTTTGGCGGGAGGTTTTTTTCATAAACCGGGAGATTCTACATCAAAGCGGGAGAGCGGGAATAAGGGCGTGGTGGCGGGAGTCTACCGCTACGCACTGGTGGGACAGCGGGAGAATGAGCGTGGAGGCGTGAGACTCCCTCCAAATGCGGGAGGGTCAAGAGCCCTGTGTAGTACAGACTGAACATGCTCGGGTGTACAGTATGTGGAGCAGGGCCTTGAATACTAATGTAGCAATCCAGATGTCATTGCCAATTTGCTATTCATGTTCATGGCAGACAAATACTTGTACACTGTATGTGTACGCTGTATTCAAACCCTACACACTATTGGTAATGGAAGTGCATGCATCGATTGAGGCTAAATTCAATAGCACTTCTGCCCACTCACATTTACTATTACCAAGCGTTATCTCATTAGCCAGACGATCCATAACAGGAATTAATTAGCAAAAAATAAAATGTGAGCATTTTTATATCTGGAGAGGAGTGGGCTGAATTTTGGCATGCGGAATTAAAGAAACGACCTTGTGGGCGAGATGCTTCCCTCGCTAAAGGCAGCATTGTGAAATTCATTCACATACACGTACATGTACTGTACGATTGGGATAGAAAATGTCAAGGACAGACAAGAGTTTTTACAATGATTATAAAGCTTTACATTGCAGCTTCAGGGGTTGCTTGTATATTACAGTGTATGTACATAAATGTACATTATGTCACTGTTGAAATTGGAGTAATGTATCAGGCTTTGCTCTGAATAAGTACTGGTATAATTTGTTTAATGCAATTACATGTACTTGTAGATACAATGTACATGTAGAGGCCAATATGTGTTATGCAGGCCTTTATGAACAGTGGTATACATTGTACAATGTGTATATGTAATTGTCGAAATGAAGAACATGTATCATGCATTCTTTCAAAATTGATTCAAAGAGAGGAAATTTGTCTCAACTGGACATCAGTTCATTCAGCAACTCTATAAAGATCAAGATGCACAAACTGTACAAAAAAATAAGTACATGTACACCTACAAGTATGTTTTGTATCCTTGAGCATTGTGAGCATTTTTTTTTAACTACCTGAATTTATATAAACCTAAAGTGTTTTAATGTTTTTCCGGCAATTTTAATTTTACCCTGTCCCCTTGGAACAGGGTAAATAATGATCATGGATAAACCATCAAACAATGACAAAATTGTTTTACTTGATAAATGATAACCAATGATTCCCAGACTACATGTACACCTCTTGCCAACAAGAATCACTGAATTTCAGTGAATAAACTTTCCCATTCAAAACACAATTCTGAAACACACACTGAATTCTAAAGCAAAATCCAAGCTTGCAGAGAGCAAATTATGTGATTAACAATAGCTCGGTACACACTGGGATACAATCCAAGGTTAAAATTTTCATTATTATCTTCCATGGGTACGCCTTTTTCTACAAAGTACACACATAAGCCATACAATACAGGTATCAAAGTAAACAGAAAATTATGTTCAGGTCCTGCCAGACAAAACAAGCAGGCGTGTTTACATTCACCTAAAGTAAGCCGGTGTGTTTATATTCATCCTAAGTAAGCAAAGGGTTGGCAAATATGATATCACCATTTCAACGCTGGTCAGAATTTGCACAGAAGATGATACGCAAAAATCTAAGCACTGTTTGTGCAGGACTTCACACTTGCATTTTTCACAGGAGGTCCAGATTTAACTTTTAGGGTCTGTACTGTACATACAGTAAATATATCCTGTTAAAGCTAATCTTGAACTCTGGTATGGGAATCGTATGTCGAGAGAACATGGCTCAAATTCATTCTGGATTGTTTATCCTGGATTGTTTATCCTGCAGTAGATTGATTGTTTGAACTAGTAAAATAAAAACAAACTTACAAAAAATTGCTGGAAATCATCTTCGATAAAAACCACCACTCCCATTTGCACATAGTGACTTGTGTTATTAAGCACATGTACTGTACAGTACATACATTACATGTAGTGTCGGGCCTACTTACCCGGATTTCCCTATCTTTCTATGCTCACTACTCAGCCACTACATTTTCTACCAAAATTGTTTGGTACATGCCATTTATTTGTAATCTTGTACATTCAGTGTAAGTTTTGTTGGATTCTGTGAGAATTTATTTTCTATCATTACCAGAAGTCAAGCTTAATCTTCAAACTTTTTTTGTTTGTTTTGTTTGTTTGTTTGTTTGTCTGTTTGTTTGTTTGTTTGTTTGTTTTTTTGTTTGTTTGTTTGTTTGTTTGTTTTGTTTTTTTTTTTTGGGGGGGGGGTCCTGAAATAGAATGTAAGGGACATACAAAATGTATGCACCGGGTGCCTGTTACTGTAAAGCTCTGCAATATACGTACATGAAGGACTATAAAGCATGTACATGTACATGTACATGTCATGAATAAAGATTATTTTTTGAATTATTGATATTATTATTACTGTAATCTAGGATCAAGAATTTTGTGGGGGGAGTGTGTGTGTGTGTGTGTGATTGGGTTTTTACAGACGTGTATCAATCAGATGTGATTATTTACGTCTGGGGACCGACCTTTAACGTCACCATCCGAAAGACGGAAAGACGGGGAGGGGGCGGCGGGTGATTTTATCTGTGAGCCAATGGAACCTTCTAGAAATTGCCTAGGCTAGCATCCTCAGAGGTAGAACATTGGTCTCTTAGCCAGGAAGTCCTATGTTTGTTTGAAACCAAGTTGAAATATCACATAAAGTGTTTGCCCTTTGGAGAGGAATCAATCTTGATTTACCAAGTCCCTGGGATATGAATTTTCTTAGGTCTACTGACTGCTAAATACACTTGCTTTCTTTACTTAGCAGTCTGGTATAATAATAATCACCATTATTATCAAGTTCGCCCATAATTCAGGCATTTCGGGGCTCCTTACATGTACCAGTGTCTTTTCCTTGGGGTCCTATTAAAGCAAAATCGTTTGGGGATCTGAATGGAGACACACCTTTCAATCGTTTTGTGCAAAATGTCAACACTCCCTTAACTCATGATATTCCCCTTACATCATGATCACGATTGAGTAACTCTCCTAACGCTCCCAGCGGCTGGGTATTTCTAACAGACTGCAAACTGTCAGTTATCACACGTATTTTACAAATGGGAACAAGTTCATTGCAGCCGGGTCGAGACACGTACAAGGTACAAAATGCATGTGGACTATGGATCATAGAGTAGACATCTAGACAGTGAAAAAATGTACATTACATGTATGGGATGAGTCATCACTCTTTTAATAGTAACATGTGTATTGTTACAATGTAAATGCTGGCACTATTTTCTGTAAAAGTTCCTTTTCGAGCTTTACCTGTATGTAATGTACATACTTGTTCATGTATGCTATCAACAAACATGTATTTCCGTGTGCCTTTCTTACAAGTTTTCATTTCTCTATAACAATACCGGACATAAAAAAAGCCCAAAGTCCTAAAAAAAAAAAATAATAATGAAAAGAAAGAAGAGAAAAAGGGGTCTCAGGAGTTTGAGGAAGAGAGCACACATTTGCTTGTAGAATGTTTGTGATGGAGCTAATAAAGTTACTTCATCTCCTCGTTGGATTACAATTAATATTTTGCCGTTACAGTAATATCTTTTCGTAGTTACTATAAACAATATACATTGTACCTGTCAACAGTCCTTCATGTACATGTGTACATGTTCACTGTGAAGTCTGAAATTGGACGCAATCTACAGGTACCTGCAATATCAAAATCCTGTATGTCACTATGAATATTTACAAACTCTTGGACTGGCTTCAAAAGAAGGTCATAATGAAATAGTGCACAGCCCACCCAACCCTCAGGCACAGACAATATTTACAGGCCAGACCTGCACATGATAAACTACAGTACATGTATACAGTACATGTATACTTCAGTAGTATGGTGCAATACTATACAATGTGTACATTGTGTATGTAATGTCAGACTCTAAATAGCTGCAATACCTTGCCAGCATCAAATCTTACTCAATGCAATTACATGTATCCATTGATGCAGATTTGTGAATGTCATCGCATAACACAAGTTCAGGACAGCTCTGCTCTACAAATCACGTGCTAACATCGCATGTACCGGTACCTGTACATTGTAGATGGAGAGATGTACATGTATATGAATGCCTAGTCTGGAGACTCAGACCCTACAGTATTCGACACAACATTTTATAAATCCTTGAACATAGCCTTACACTGACAGTCTCTGGCTGTTTAAAATATCAGCTATAAAAAGATGGTGCCTAGCCTATAGCGGTACAATGAATCATGTACAACGGTGCATGGAGAGTCACACAGCTCAGACTCTGTGCTAAGCGTTACAACTGCCAAGACTTCGCGAAAACAAACTATGCTGACATTCAAAACATGTACTTGTAGATTGAGATGTGTATGGATGGTTGAGTAGAGCTAGTCTGCTGGTAAAGACTTCATTAATTTGTTTGACAAGGAGTTGGGATTTCTTCATAGGATTATGTGTTACACACGACCGCTTGTGAGTTCATGGAGTGACCTTTGACGGTGCAGAAGAAGACAAGAGACGCAGAAGCGTGATCACTCAATACAGTGCTTTGCTCAAGCTGCTTACAGAAGAATACATGTAGGTCTGTGAACTGCAGTCTCTATAGTCTAACATATTAGACCCCGTAATATGCATTAATTACTGTAAAAACTTTCACAACATGAAACCTTCTAGAAAATTAACAAACAGCCATCCCCATGAAAAAGAAAATTTTGTGAATTTCAAAAAATAAATGAGGTACCTCATTCATTTTGTCACTGCTCTGTGCATTAAAACTTGTTCCACCAAAGGTTCTAAAAATATGATTGTTTTAATTATTGTCGACTTACCACGCGAATGAATGGGAGCCCGAATTAGGCAATTGAGTCCTGGAGGCTAGGCTGGAGGCAGTGTAGGGTTTGTGCAAGCAAACTATGTTATCACTGCACTGTTATCGATGGAGATGTGTATGGATGGTTGAGTAGAATCATGATGGAAGCAAACACGAGACCAAGGAGTCTCCTTACCATCCATTACACTGATTAAAGTACAGCTGTGTATACACACAGTCTGGGGCACTTGACTCAGAGCAGAGACCGAGCTTGTAACCGGACCTCCGAGCTGACTCATTATACTATGCAACCCAATGTGAAACATTCGTTACTTCAAAAGCCTTTTTACACAATATGAGATGGAAATTAGACTTGAGAGAAGAAATATGAATGTGCATGAATTTATTCTTTGCTAAATTCTTTACAATTTATAGCAGGGCTTAAATTAATCCAAGGCCACCAAGGCCATGGCCGTGGATGCCCTTTTGATTGGCCTCAATGCCCCTCTCATTGGCCCTGGAGATTTTTTGTGCCCTTTCCAATTCTTCCTATTTGTGCTGTAATAGTAATACAGTGTACATGTACATGTATAGGAATGTGCCCTACAGAAAAATGGCCTTGCCCTAAAAATATTGAAATTTAAGGCCTGCTATAGTGATCACTTAATTTAATAAGAGCATTTTTTTATCTCTTGTCGATGTAACATGAATGTTATAATTTTCTTGCAAGTTACAAACCAAAAATAGTCACTGTTTAGTTTAAAGGTAATATGTCCCATTTGCAGGCCAAAAAAATGAAAAGGTTAAATTCCAACGGCATTTGAAAGACAATACTAATTTAGAACTTCCCTTAAAAAGGGGGGGCTTAAAAATGTCTTTAAGTGGGAAAATAACGACTATTAGTTGTCGAATCGACTTAGGAGCTATAGAGCCAGTAAGTAATAGTCTGATTTTCAGACCATTGTACCGAATGGTCGTACGTTTTATGCTGCGCAAAGATTCAATCAGTTTAATTTTGGCCATTACAAGAAGTGGGTTATTGATGTAGACAAATGCTCATGTACCCTTTACAGCTCATTTTATGTATGTTATTACCAAAGATGAAAAAGCCAGTCAGTCACTCAATAGTGTCTGACAGTGAAGTCTAGCAAGTAAACGGGTTTCCTTGCATAATTTGAATATTAGAACACTGCTCAAGTTTAAATTTCACAGATAGGACATACATACATGTAACATATTCATAATTACTGCAAAGTTCTACAGAATTTGATGTTGGCTGCAAAAGGGACATAGTATCTTTAATGTAGTAAATGTACACATGTACAGTACATGTACATTAATCTATATAGTACATTAATCTATTTGTGTTTGTATTTTATAAGGTATAACTTATTGAATATCATAAAACTCACGGGTCTGACATACAAAATGTAGCCCCTGACATAAAACAAACAAATTATGGGACACAGGCATTCATGTGTATCCACTGTACTGTAGTAATAATCCTGGTACAATGTACAGTACATGTACATGTAGGCAAATCAATTATCAATGATCCTAATGTATTTAATTTATGGATGACTGGGCACAATCAATTAATCCCATATACTTTTCACTGGTATGGAGGCAGAAGGACATTAACTCAAATACTTAAAACAGGATTGAATGCCATTTTGGCTCTGAAGTCTGAATACTGTAGATGATTACTTTATTCTAAGAAGCTACCGTACTGCTACATGTGTATCACCTTCGAGTATTATAATGCGCTAAAGAACCTACTTATTCTAATTTACTATTATTATTACTTTCACTTTTGACGGATGAATCAAGACAGGGTATTAAAGTCATCACAGAACAATGCTATCTTGATAGATGAAGGCTCAAGGTTCAATTGCTGACACAATAAAGGCTCGTTCACACGTGATAAAGTAAACTGCTTCAAAAAAATGCTGCAGCAAAATATAACGATGTTTGTGAAGTGTGCTTCAATTTCTGTATTTCACAACACACAAATTTAAGTAAGAATACATTTATAAGAGGCCTTTAGTCTGCACGCAGCTACTGTTTTTTCATCTCCACTTGCCGATTTTTTTTTTACACGTAAATGTTAAATGATTTCAATTTTGCAGCAGTGGTTTTGGGTGCAGTTTATAGTATCACATGTGAGTATGAACAAGGCTAACAGTACATTGTAAAGTGGGAACCATCAACCATCCTTGCTAGGGTACATGTATTGTAGACACACACACACACACACACACACACACACACACGCACACCACGTACTGTACATGTACATTCTACATGTATATACAGTATGTGATTACTGATTAATATACAAACAATTTGTGCATGGAATACCCTTACGATAAGTACCATAATTGCTCAATAAATATAATAAAAGCTATTTGAAATTTATTGGAAAGTCCAACAAGTAAAAATGAAATATGACTAAACAGACTAATAGTCCTAAAGACAGTCTTGTTCAGGTATGCACTATTAAACCATGGCAGGTTTTTTTTAATGATGATGTAAAGTGTAATATGCTTGACATTTCCTATCTTGTAACACAGAGCTAAGCGAATAAGCATAGAACCTTTGACGCGCGCAGTTGCCATCAGGGAAAAAATTAACTTTTTTATTTCGGGGGCTCCATATCCAATTTTTGGCAAATTTTCGGGGGCTACTTTTTCAACTTTCGGGGGCTTTTTTTCCATTTCGGGGGCTCTTTTTTCTGGGGCTACTTTTTCATTCATTCATAAAAAAGGACACACATATACAGTTTGATGAGTTTATTTAGTAGGCTTACTGTCTATACTAGACTAGTCTATAGATCTATAGTAGATCTATATCTTTGATTAAAGTTTCGGGCTTCCTGCTTCATAATTACCATGATTGATTACCCATTCAAAAAGAAAGCATTTATCTAGTTAAATAACTAAGTTTTAATGCATTGATTTTAATTGATGCAAGAACTGTGTCATAGTAAAAATAAAATGAGTTATGTTTTTAAACGACTGTCTGATTTTCTTGTGAAAACTTAAAATTTGAAAAATGATTATCAAAATTAGGTATACAACTATACATGGCCCGAATAATCACAATCTAAGCTCAGGTTTCATACCTCTATTCACGAAAACTTTATAAAAATCGCGGCAATAATGATGCAAACAGATAGCACTTTCAAAGTGTTGTCGCCGAGTCTCTTCGAGATCGACTCTAGCTCACACAGCCGACAGTTCCGACAGCAGCTGCAGTCGCACTGCACTGTACTGTACGTGTGTGGAATAACTGAACGGTCAGTCACGATGATTTTCTCCGATTTTCTTGTGAAAACTTTACTTTGAAAAATGATTATCAAATTCAGTAAACATGGCTTGAATAATCACAAAATAAGCTTTGATTTCATACCTCTATTCACGAAAACTATATAAAAATCGCGGCAATCGTGATTGAAATAGATTGCAGTTTCGCGATGTTCAGCGAACGGTCTAGGTTCAGCTAATTTGTGTATACAAATTTACACGGAGATTCAGAGTACGCACTTGTGCGCGCCGCCGACCTAGAAATGCACACAATGAATACGAAGCTAGCAGAGAACGGCCGCTGTCGTTACGGGCGATTTTAGATCATTTCCATTTTTGAAGTCGCCCCCGTAATCGGATTTTTGGCCTATTTCGGGGGCTGTTTATGGTGTTTCCGGGGCGAATTCGCCCGCCGCCCCCGTGTATTTTTTTCACTGGTTGCCATTCACTTACACATTAAAAAACCCATATAGGCGGTTTACTGTGTCATATCTTAACAAGCCTTAATAGTGCCAACCAAATTGATATTTGTAAAGTCAATTATGCCAGTTGAGAAGAAAAAAAACAGCATTCTGAATGTAATATGTGTACATGAACATGTAAATGTACATGTACAGTGTAGTTTCAGAATGCTCTAAAATCACAATCAAGGAAGTATCTATAGATAATGTTTTTAATAAGTCCACAGGAACAAGACCGTCCAAAACAGAAACTCTTGGAAATATTAAATTAAAACTGATTCAAACTAATCTGAAACCCAATGAAATAGACCAGTTTCGTAATTTAATCAAATTTAAGTAATTGTTGCTAGGTACTAGGTAGGACAAACATTATGGCTTGTCCCATCTAACAACACGTACAAGGAAATGAATGCCAATTCACATTCCGACTATTGAAATATAACTATTCATAACAGGCGAAGGAAATGATTTGTAACAAAGCAATTAACAACGATTTGTGCATTTCATTTGATTACATTACGAAAATGGCCTATTGGAACATGTTTTTGACAACCCATAGTGAGTAAACTCTACAAAATTTCAATGTGTATTAGTACATGTACACATGTATGTGAGGTTGACTCGGCCTGGAAATGTTTTTGACATGCACAATTTGAAAGATTTCCCATGGCATAGCCATACGTGTAGGTACCGTTAGCCAAGACCTTGCAAAGGGTCACTGCATTAATGCAGTGGTTGGCGCACATGGCCTGTATACATGTACAGTGTACATGTGCATACTCTTTTTTAATGTATGGTAGACAAATTAAACGTATCTAAGTCAAACATGAGTCAAACATGACCTGACCTCGCATAGATGAGCACATTTGCTTAGCTTGATATTGTAGCGACTCACACATTCGCTCTACTTTTATTGTACATTCATGTTCACAGTAATTTTCCATCATGTTACTTATTTATATTCATTATTCGGACCACGTGTGTTTATCCCTCCAATCGCGCATCGTGGTTCGGCGCATCGTTCACCCGCGTATTTTCAACACCACGAGGTTTTCTTCACTCCCGCTTACACCTCGGTCGAGTCAACAACTCCTGCATCCATCTTCAGTTGAGTCACACGTCTCTGCATGATTTTCTCTCCGGGCTGAGTTTTTTCCGTGCCTCTCACCTCTTTTAAGGCACGTCAACTTTTTCTCTGCCGTCTTCAACGGGCTGGCAGTCTCCCAGTAGAACAGTATAATCGGGACCGACAGGGCGCTTGATTCTCCGCTGGGAGCTGCCAGTTTCTTCGTTCCGGTAGCTCTTTTCCCACACATACATATCTCTAAATTGGTGACCCCGTGTTCTACTCGGAAGCTTGGGTGTACGATTTTATTATTCCCTGACTTTTTGGACTAGCTTACAATGTTTTTAAAATGTATACATTCTGGATTATGTATCGAATGTTTTATGCTCTTGCATTTATACACGTTTATTCGATGCATACCATGTCATGTATTACTGTTCTATTCATGGCAACTACAAAGCCGTGCACATACCATGCTTGTTGTATTACATTCTTTCAACATGCCATGCTTGTACTTTTCTTAGGCTTTTGTCAATTACTGCGTACACTATACAATTCATGTACTTTCACATTTTTGATCAGTCATTGATTCTTGTGACCTTTTGTACTTCGCTTATTTATCGCCTCTCATCTGTGTATTGCAATACACAGCTTCAATTCTGGCAGGGGAGTAATGTAGCGACTCACACATTCGCTCTACTTTTATTGTACATTCATGTTCACAGTAATTTTCCATCATGTTACTTATTTATATTCATTATTCGGACCACGTGTGTTTATCCCTCCAATCGCGCATCGTGGTTCGGCGCATCGTTCACCCGCGTATTTTCAACACCACGAGGTTTTCTTCACTCCCGCTTACACCTCGGTCGAGTCAACAACTCCTGCATCCATCTTCAGTTGAGTCACACGTCTCTGCATGATTTTCTCTCCGGGCTGAGTTTTTTCCGTGCCTCTCACCTCTTTTAAGGCACGTCAACTTTTCTCTGCCGTCTTCAACGGGCTGGCAGTCTCCCAGTAGAACAGTATAATCGGGACCGACAGGGCGCTTGATTCTCCGCTGGGAGCTGCCAGTTTCTTCGTTCCGGTAGCTCTTTTCCCACACATACATATCTCTACAATATCAAAGGCAAGCACAGCATACACAACAGCAAGTTCAAAGTCAAACATTATTCTATCCTCACCTATGCCATGGCTATGTGCTTCAGTTTTCTTGGTTTGTTTGTATGGAGCTTATATCTTCTTTCTTTCTTTCTTCCTTTTTTCTTTCTTTTTTCTTTCTTTCTTTCTTTTTTCTTTCTTTCTTTTTTTTTCTCTTTTATTTTTTAGATTGTTCTAGAATCTAGAGTCTACTTTTCTTTCTTTCTCTTTTGAATTTGGGGGAAGGGATTGGCCTTGCCCTTGCCCTTGCCCTTGGGGTCAAATTGGATCAATTCAAAGTATCACTGTCAGCGTATCTTAGATTGAATACACAGAATATGAAGAGCAACCAGGCATTAAATAATGTTTTAAAAAATAGATTCCTGCCTGGAACAGCGTGACACAACTCACATTAGCATAGCATTTGTTATTGTCATGCAATTTTTGCTTGTCAATCACTTCAATAATGTGTCACTCATCATCTCATGACTCATGGACACAAAAACACAGACATGATATGACAGACTTAGATCTACATTATATTAATGAATTTCATCTCTTACATTTTGCAAATGAAAAGCATACAACAAGTTATATACGTTTATCAAATATCACTGCACACTTTACTTGCTGAGACTGAGTAACCTGCTCAAAGCAGTGTGCGGCCGCCGCCCTGGCGAGCTGGGCACCGGGCGTTCGCACAGACCGTACCGCAGCTGTTCTGCTGTTTGACACTAAACTGCGTGCGTTGTATACGATAGCGACTCCACACAGTAGCACTGCACAGGACACACACCCAAAATTACATCGGACATTTCAATGGTAAAAAACACCCTAAATACATCTCGAAAGATCGCTTACCTTCTTTATCGTGGTCATATCCTACCACGACAAAATAGTCAGCCAATCGTGACATTTCCATCGGTAGCTGTTGGTGTATTATTCCAGCTTACATGGCAAAATGGTAATTCCAATTATTCTGCATAGTGAGTCGCCATGTTGAAAATTCCGGACATAGTGAGAGCGAGAGCGCAGTTTTCTGCGCATGATTATTTTACCGGCTAACACTGCATCACTAGCTATAAGCTCGCTCACACTCGCCCAATGTTGTCATCATTGGACAGTTGGTCATTGTAGAAATCGAATAAAATACCAAAAGGGGAAATATTTGCAAGCTATAGTTACATTCATGACATAAACTTCTGAAATGGATAATCTTGACTAAAAACCTTCACATTTTAATGGAAAATACAAGGGAGTAACAGTAGGGCGGTGTAGTATAGGGTATAATAGGGCTCGATTGGTTTCGGCGTGGCGGGTGCAGATATTGGGGCATGCACCTGGAGCAATCAAGCCACCAAGTTTGGGCTTCCTAATAACTCTTATTTGGATTTTCAAGTATATTTTATTTTGTATAGTAAGTTTCACAAGAACATTAGGAGTTACGGTCTTAATCTTCCATTGTGCGGCTGATTAAAATTAAAATGGATAAAGTGCTGACGAACGATTCAGATCATGCTCTGAAAAATTGGTCGGCAAAGAGGTCCAGTATCTATATATGACATTCAAATGGCCTGGTATTCAATCAACATCATCTATTCATTTTATCTAGCACCCGCGGGAGCATAACTGGTGTTGTTCTTTTCATTTTTATTTCTTTATAATTAAAAAGGTTACATTTTGGTTATTACGCTCCAATATTTTGCCTGCTCACCAGTTGCAAAATCAAATTAAAATTGCCAATTCATATTCGAAAAAGAGATATCAATCACCCCCACAATTATGCCCAAATGCTTGTGCATATTTCTACTAGTGGTTTGATAGCTTCAGGGAAATTTCCCTAACACTTCATTAATTGTCATTGTAATCAAATATTTAAAAAGTGGTAGGGATTGAATCTAGTAATCAAACTCTGTTTACCTGTCTGTTATAGGTTTACGAAATGCGAGGAAGCGGATTGACTTAATCGGGAGGCGGGGTCTAGAGGGGATTCCCCTACTCCAAGGGAAGGAGAAACTAATTTTCACCGTTTCACCCGTCTTTCCTTTTCTTTCCCACCCTCTTACTTCTTTCGTTTTCTGTGGGTCTTTCTTCCTCTTTAATACCCCCCTCTCTGTTTGTCATTGATTTTACTGGAGAGGGTAGAGGGTGCATGCGGGGTGCTTTCAGTAAATGTCATGTATATACAAACATGAAGGACTTATTTAATGTTACCTCCATTCTGAACTCACAAATCTCCATGCAGACAATATTTTATTGCCATGTTTTGTTTTATTTTGTTTCATTTTTTATTTTCGGAGCAATTTCTGTTAGCCCATTGAAAAATTATAAGTTATATAATGAGTTTTTACACCCCGCCCTATTCTGATAAACTATATTAATTGTGTTAAGTGCTTTCTTCGACGTGGGACTCGGGGCGTCACTAAACCATTTTTAATTTTTTAATTTTTATTGCAGGGGTGCTAATATAGCTGACCTAAATTGCCGACAAAACTTGACATATGATCTATGCTATGATGTTGGTAAACTTAAAAGGTTCTAAAATTCTGATTTTCCTTTGAAAAATCCTTATGGGGTGGTATCTCGCTCCATCCTTTAGCAACCCCTTACTTACCCAGAGTGACTTTATTTTCATTTACCACACATATCTCTTTAAAAAGTCAATGACATTGTTAATTTTTGTCTGTTGTATTTTTGTATTATTGTATCTATGTATACAGCACTGCAGGGCTCACGGAAAGAGTCGGTGGAGGTATAGGAAGAGGATGCGACTATGGGAAACCAAAAAGTGGCAGAAATTCTTTTAAATGGGATGTGTTTGATTACGATGAGGGTGTAGATTACAGGTTTGTTAGAAATGAGGAAGAAGAAGAGGCGTTGAAACCTCAATATTTTACTTTCAGTCAAGGAGATCACAGTATGTTTATGTTAACATTCAACCTACTTGTAGACCCATTGTCTGTGGAATTCTGTGTAGGCGAACCAACATTGGCTAATGGCGCATGAAGCCTAAAGAGTAAAGGATGGAGAACAGAATTAAAAGAATATGCGAGAACAAAGATAATGAAGCGAAATAGAAAAAGGTGAAGGAGCAGCCATGGGGCGGATCTAGGATTGTCCGGGTTGGGAGACTTGGGGGGCGGTGTATATAAACTCCACAAACCCGGGAGTGGGAATTTCATCCGCCTTTCCACATTCGCCAAGTGTCAGAGGGCGGGCGTCGGGACTCTCACAAGTTTCCCCCATTTCATGTAACTTACTATTGGGAAATCCCGCAAGTAATTCATAATTCGCTGAATATAAACATGCATTGAAAGAGAGAGAGAGAGAGAGGGGAGAGAGAGAGAGAGAGAGAGAGAGAGAGAGAGAGAGAGAGAGAGAGATAGAGAAAGGGAGAGCCTATTCTATTTTATTTTTCCTGTCAAAGGGGGCACCCTACCGCGAGCCCATTAATCTTTGGCCCACTGGATAAAAATAATGCTCACCGTCCCAAATTGCGTTTTTTTGTCTATCGATAGATGGCGCTGTTGAAATTTATTGTTAGACATGTCATTTATGAATAAGAGAAATGAGAGATATGGGGCCCGTCTTACAAAGAGTTGATATCAATCACAACTTATTTGCGATTGATATCAATCGTAACTCTGTACATAAGAGATGGGAGACTGCAAACTTGCGATTGATTGGAGGACTTACGATTGATTTGTAAGACGGTGCCATGGTGTGTGAACAAGAAAGTTGGACAGCTATAGAGGGGAATGAAGACAGTAATACATATTTTTAGTGTGGAATTCGAGTATTTTGTAGCCTACTTATAGAATGAATGGCATATATCTTCAGTACATAATAAGTACCAAAAGGGAAGCCCCCGTCCTTATTGTGAAAGCGATGAAAAAAACATTTTTGATTTTCGTCAGATACTAAGATACGTCAGTATTACAAAGTTTTGGTATGGGGTCATGAATTTGGTTTAAATGAACATATTGGAAGCATATGCGATTTTACAATATTCAATGATCGTTGTCGCGGTTGAAATCGAGTCTAAAGTGATGAAATTGTAAATAATAAACCCTTTATGTTGTATAGCGCCCTCTCAAGACTGATATTACTTTAGCTTTAAAACAATGTTTCTTGACTATAATCGACCGATTTGCTATTCCCGTTTGGAAATTATATATCGGAACTGCATATTCTGAGATTTTCATGGTCGCAACTACCATGGAATTGCCTTAGGCGCTATTTTGAAATTTTTGAAATTTACCGGGAGCACCGGTAAATTTGGATTATTCAATTTGCTCGAATGCAGAAGTGTTTTAAGGGCTATTTTTTTTAGTGCTTCTAATACATCCACATGGGCATCCAAATATATTATTCAATTTGCAGAATAAATATCCATCCAATTTCAAAATTTCCCAAAACTTTGCATTACCTTTAAGAGTAAATAGGGCATCCCAAAAGTCTGTTTTCATGACCCCCCCCCCTACTTGTCAGCTTTTAATAAAAATAAAAACTAAAAAAACTTGTGCCCCTTCCCCTACAATTGCTCCAGGCTTTATTTTGTCAAAGATGTAGGGTTATAGGGCTGCAATTGTTTTTTTTAGGTTAGGCTTGGGTACCAGAACAGCATTTGGTCCAGGGTTAAAATTAGAATAACCATTAAGTAATTGTTGCAAGAGCATGCATCCCAGAACTGATGTTTATGGCATCTAAATTACTACTCTTTGTTCAGTCATTCAACTGTCATCTCCTTTTATTTGGCCTACAGAAAAACGTGACATACATGCAACAATTTTAATTCCTCTTTGACTTTCACAAACTCAGTTTTTCAGTTCCATTCTCTTCTCATTTCATCTTTACACACCCCCACAACACCCCATCTCTTCCTCAGCAGGGACGAGACGAAAATTACCCAAAAGGAGGAAGATTAAATGGGGGTCCGGGGGCAACGCAGAAAACGTTGTATATATTTACATAAAAGGACACGTTTTCCTTGCATTTAAATTCTAAATTTGAGGAATATTTGTTGCCCCATCTTGCAGGGAGTCTATAACATTGTTCAGATGAGAGAAAAATGCTGCTAAGGTAGTGAGGTCAATGCTAGATGTACAATTAATGATAATCTGAAAGTTGAAGGGTTTTTTACCCGTCTAGAAAATCTCAGAGGAATCTCATCCCAGCTCAGTCAAAATGCACTTCAGAGACTACTTCCACTATCTCAATCGCAGTCTCTCACTTCTATTCTCTTCTCATTTAATCTTTACATATACTGCCACAAGACGAACCATTTCCTCAACATATACTTCCTCACTCAAAATGCACTTCAGAGACTACTTCCACTCTCAATTTCACAAGCTCAATCGCAGTCTCTCACTTCTATTCTCTTCTCATTTAATCTTTACATACCGCCACAAGACAAACCATTTCCTCAACATATACTTTCCTCACTCAAAATGCACTTCAGAGACTACCCCCACTCTCTCAATTTCACAAGCTCAATCGCAGTCTCTCACTTTCATCTTTACATTTTACCAAACATTCATGACACAACGCATCTCCTCAACATGTACTTCCTCACTCGAAATGCACCTCACAAACTCTTACTTCCAATGAACTCCTAAACCTGTATTATACAGTCACATACTAAGGGTGGTATTCTCAAAAGCGGACTAACTTTAGTCCATGGTTTAATCCTCCGACTAAGTATGGAATGCCAAGTGTCCATATGAATATATTTTTGAATAATTTGATATGTCCCTAAATTACCATGATAACATAATTATTTCATAGTTATATTGTTGTTTATTAATTATGTTATTACATTTTATTTTAATTTAGTGACAGATTAAATTATTCAAAAACATATTCATATGAACACTTCGCATTCCAAACTTAGTTGGAGGATTAAACCATAGAGTCCGCTTTCGAGAATACCACCCTAAGTAACCACCAGAAAAGGTGCAACAATTACTCTAAAAGTGTAATATCCAAGTCATACTGCCAGACCAACCTCAAACCAACAGTTTGGCCATTTGGGGGTAATGTACTTATAGTAATATTTTGTTTTGTCTTTTGAAGGTACCATCAATGTGATTGGGGCATGAACATTTCAGTTCATGAGAAGTTTGTAAACAGTCCATAATGAATTGCACCAGAGCACTTCGTCTGTAGGGAGCAAGAAGGGCATTGACTCTTGTGTTTAAAGCATACGTGTGAACGCCCTCCTGGCTCAAAGCAGATGATGTATTGATGGATTGGCTACTACACACCACAATGAGACAATCTCAGATACTTGGACGACACAGAATGTAATGACAAAGTTACAGGATTTGTGTGGTCACATTAATTTACACATCGCTTTATTGAACAATCAACGTCTATCCCCCTGCAGCTTCCTCACTGTGGCTGCTGTGACCTGCCTCGTCCAAAGCCTCCTTTCTGTGAGATGGAAGCAAAGTGAGAGAGAGAGAAAGAGAGAGAGAAGGAAGGGAGAGAGGTAGAGATGGAGTTAATAGAAAGAAGAGAGGTGGATGCAGAGAGAAAAGGGAGAGGTGGAAACAGAATAAGAGTAGGAGAGAGAAGGAAAAAAAAAGTTGTATTACTTACATTGCAATCATATAGCAACGTTGGTGATTGATACAAAGGGACCATACAAAATTGCTTCAATGCCAGGAATACTACTGGATACATAACTTTATCGTGTGAAACCTTGAGGGCAATAATTTGTTCTCATGGCAAGTCATAGTTGTATTGACTAACACATGTCTAGCTATTGAACTTTGTACAAATAAAGCATTACATCTAAGCCAGTGGTTCAGACATAAAATTAGTGAGGAATTAATTAATTTCAATCCTTGTTTTCTATGCTACACCAGCAAATGAATATTGTATTCAGGAAACAAGTTGACTGACAACCAGGAGCAATCCAATTTGCCATAAGCCAGCAAAACAAGCTAAATAATACTTTGAAGAAAAGAAAGATTTAATCTTGAGAGGGGTTGTAGTATTTCTGCACAGATAATAATAAAGAGGGCAGATCAGTTTCATAAAGGGGAAGTATGATAACTTACGAATTGGAAGTCTTGGGTAGCTCCGGCTCCAGCATCACCCTTCTTGTCTGGTCCTCCTAAAACACGACAAAAAATTAAGAAATCATAAAGGAATTTGCGAGGATTCCAGTTATTTTTACCTACATTTTAGATTTATGTATTCTCTGGAAATCTATAATCCATGCAGGGAAAATAGTGCTGCTTCTTTTATAGATGTTACTTAGTCACAGGTGCAAAAAAACCCACAACTCGACAATAACAGGGGTCCAAGATTGTAACTCTTAACCCTAAACCTGGATATCCAGTCTGGGCTTCTCATCCTGCTTCAAGTGAGTGTAAAGCAGTTTGAAGCAGAAATGGATTCTCATGGATTCTCATGGATGCAGTGCAGGTTTTCAATAAGATGACATGAAAAACACCTGGAATAAGGCATGACCTCATGCATGAATCATGTTAACTCAACTCATACATGTCACACAGTTAATGTGGTCCAGATGGAAGATTAAACCCAAAGCAGAGATGCCAACCTCTTGACACAAAAAAACAAACAGACTGAATATCCTAAAAAATCAGATTTTCACGAAAACTCGACACGACCACTGGTCCTGGGCCAGTAAAATTTCAGAAAAATGTTTTACTGGTGAGAACGGTCAAGTAAAATGTTTGCTCTTTCATCAAAATTCAATGAAAAAATTGTAAAGCAAAGTTTTTGTTGGGGTTGCGGGGGTTTACTTGTACATGTTTCTATGCGATTCTGCAGTTTTTATGGGTTATGTTTTTGTTTTTTTGTTTTTTTTAAAGACGAAGAATCGTATTTTAAGAGGTGATATCGTATTATCGTATTTCACTGTTATTATCGTACTAAATACGATTTAATTGTACTGGTTGGCATCTCTGCCAATGGATACCTTTAGCATTTGGTAAACATGCATTATCCCTGGACTATATAGCTCAAATTATCTTAGGCTTTGTATTTTACAGATTTCATAAGACTAGATGGAATTCAACTGCGCGCAGTCGATGATGCCTCCGCCATAGAGCAATTTTACAAACCAAAATGGAAGCAATTTTTAAAATTCAAGTTTGATTGTAATCCATCTGTTGGTTCTAATGATAACGCGATCACGAGCTATTTTAGGATACATAATGAGCCCTGTGACCTTTGACCTCGTGACCCCAAATCTAATCAGTTCATTGGCTCTGCAAGATACATACATGACCCAAGTTTGGCGGTAATCCATCAATCGGTTCTTGAGATAATGTGATCACAAGCTATTTTGCATACATAACGAGCCCTGTGACCTTTGACCTCGTGACCCCAAAGTCTAACCAGTTGATTAGCTCTGCAAGATACATACATAACCCAAGTTTGGCGGTAATCCATCAATCGGTTCTTGAGATAACACGATCACGAGCTATTTTTGCATACATAATGAGCCCTGTGACCTTTGACCTTTGACCTCGTGACCCCAAAATCTAATCAGTTCATTAGCTCTGCAAGATACATACATGACCCAAGTTTGGCGGTAATCCATCAATCGGTTCTTGAGATAACGCGATCACAAGCTATTTTTGCATACACAATGAGCCCTGTGACCTTTGACCTCGTGACCCCAAAATCTAATCAGTTCATTAGCTCTGCAAGATACATCCATGACCCAAGTTTGGCGGTAATCCATCAATCGGTTCTTGAGATAACGCGATCACGAGCTATTTTTGCATACATAATGAGCCTTGTGACCTTTGACCTTGGACCTCGTGACCCCAAAATCTAATCACTTCATTAGCTCTGCAAGATACATACATGACCGAGTTTGGCGGTAATCCATCAATTGGTTCTTGAGATAACGCGATCACGAGAACGGGACGTACGTACGGACGGACGGACAACCAGAAAACATAATGCCTCCGGCTACGTTGTAGCGGAGGCATAAAAAGAGAATTTGTGTATAGAGTACTCAATGTGTACTTGCTCAGAAGCCAATTGTGAACTGTCAGGAATACTAATTGATTTTACTGAATTAGCCTGAAAAGGGTCTGTGATATTTTGGTGTCCCACTTGTCAGAAAAGCATTGAGAGGTGACAGGGCCTGAAATTAGGCGAAACCCTGATAACAACCTGTTTAATGAGGCTGATTATTAAAAAAGCCCAAGTTCCCTACCTGGTCCACGTCGGTACTCCTGCCGCTGCCCATCGGATGGGGGTCCTCCCCTCTCGGGTCCACGGCCCTCAATGACCCTAGGCTTGGGCCTGGCAGTCTCGGTACGCGGCTGGCGCTTGAGGGTGGCTGGGACGATTTCGGGTGGGAGATGTAGGTAGTCCCTGAGGTACTGGATGCCTTCGTTGGTCAGGTACCAGTAGTAGTGGCGCCAGGCGAACTGCTCCTTGACGTAGCCACGGGACTTCAGAGACTGAAATGAGGTGCAGGAGAGAAGATATTTACCAAGTACCATACCAAAGCAGAATAAAGCACTCAAACATTTTTAAAAATATATTTGAGATATCATTAGTTTTCATGCAATTCTAGAAAGCATGACATTTTGACATATGCATTTCAATAAAGTAGAAGGGACCTCAATAATGCTGGACCTGTAAATTTTTCACAAAAAAAAAAAAAAAAAGCTGAGGCATAAAAATGATACAATTTATAATTATGCATAGAAACCAGGAAACGTGACTTTCATTGAACATCCCCCCTAAAAATGATTACCTTTAAAGTCTTATATTCACAAATATCTTCCTATGTAAAATACAATTTGATAAAGAGAGCTCTTTTTTGGATTAGTTCTCCTAAAATGTAAGAGTTCCTCATGACAATTTGTGTGCATGAAAATTTTAATTTTCAGATTCACAAAAGTTTCATGCCATGAAATCACTGATTTAATCACGACCGACACAACAGAAACTATTTACAATTTGCAAAAGTTTTTGCCGTGGAAATGGACATCCTTAAGACAGTTTGCAATAATTTCATATTGCAAAAGTTTATAATTGTACAATAATCCCCTCCCCCAGCTGTTCCTTGTTCTAGAATGTATATTTACCTGACAAGCCTTGATGACATGGAGGTTGGGTACAGACTCCAACTCGGGATGTTTGGGGCTGTAGAAATCTTTCTTAGCCACGATCACGCCCTCTTTGAAGAGGTTCTCGTAGATGGCAACACGGTTCCCCTTTGGCATCAACATCCTGGGATAAGAGAAAAAATGAAGATAGGACATGACTATGAGTAGAGTATTTATGACACAAATCACTCAGACTCAGAGGCTCAAACATATGAGGAACTGTCTTTAACATTTAATGGTGCTTGTATATGGAACATCAAAATCAATTTAAGCAGGTTTTAGTTCTCTTATAGATCTATTTGCTAGATTAGTGTTTCAAAAATTCAATCATGCAGACAGGTCATCAGTAGGGGCGCTGGTCCAAGAATAAGGATAAATCAGGATATCCTCGTAAATGCGGACAAATGGCGTCCTAAAGAATAAGGATCGTCGTTTTTTTTACATCAGCGCTCTGCTGGTTTCGGATTCCTGACCCGCGCGCTGGCGATGCGAAAAACGGATCCCGCATAATAAAATACCCCCAGTTCACTGTCTACTTTCATGGATTCTTCCCGAGGATTTATCGCTCACAAGGTGAAAGTCTCTGTACAAAGTCAATGTGAAATGCATCAAGAAAATCATTGCGGAGTCTGGTAAAAGTAGCATCTATTCACTCTCTTCACACGGCAGTGATTCATTACATGCAAAGTGCAATGCCATTCGCAAACTCCCCGACATGACTCTTCAGCAACACGCCAATGCACGCCACGGTCACTGGACGAGTGCTTCCCAATTCTTTACACACATACTGACATAGTCATATGATTACGAGTACATCATTCATTAGGGTGTCTGAACGATTTTTCAATTTTCCCTTTTGGATTTTTTTTACAATTATGGTTGGATAATTGAAAAAATCATTTAGGGTAACGCGCCCGGTATTCGGCCAATATCCAGTATTCGGTCAGACAGCTGTTTCAACAGCTGTAACAAACTCAAAAATAAATTATGAGCCATGAAACTTGCACAAATCAGGCAGCTGAACAACTTATCCTAACTCTCAAAATTAAATCAGGTATAGGGCCCCGGAAAGATTTCAAAATTAACTCGAAATTGGTCAGTGTCGCACAACTTTCTGCACTTCCGGGTTCTGTTAGCACATGAGTTAACATGCATAGCCATATGTAGAAGCCTATTGTGAAACAACTACGTGTGCTGGTGCAATGAAATTAGTATGTGTGTGAAGAGAAGCTCTTCCGTGTTCGCTCCATCGCAGCGAATTTGCTAATGATGCACTTTTCGCCGTGCAAGAGGTATTTATACATTACCCTTGCCATGCGGTAGCGCTCGTCCAGTATTCGGTCAACGCACCAACATTCAGTGCTTTGCGGCGCAATTGTGTGAAAACAGTGCGCAAATACGCTTCGCTCCTTGTCAACGGAGATACCACGCAAAAATCGCGTGACCTAACTCTAGGTGGCGCAACCGAATACTGGGCAGAAAACTGCTCCTTCTTCTCTCGGAAATATTTTGCTTAGCATCATTCTATATTTTAAGTGACTTTAAAATCCTGTTTTAGAGGACTAATTTTCTTTTCTTTTGATGGGTAGATTGCCAAATAAAGGAGGTACAAATTCAAAATATGAGCGATTTCCCCTTAAGTGACCGAATACCGGGTGCGCTACCCTAGAGTCTCCTCAGAATAATACATTTCAAATTTCAAGACTCACCGATGTTTCTATCAAAAGTTACAGCCCCCCAAAATCTATGCAATATTCATCCCATTTTTGTCAGAATTGACGAAAAAGACGTACACGCAGAGTTATTTTGTTTTGCTAATTTAATATAGCTAAACAGCTGCATCTCCCGATCTGCAAGCGTACGCGTGTTGCTGCATGCACAACTTGAGCGCGTTCGCAAGCCCCACCTCTGTTTCAGTCCATGTGCTAATTCACAAACACACCCCCGGGGTCCGAATGCATAGACCCAATGCATGTGCGGATTTTACGCGCTGTCACCATTGGTTCGGGCTGAGCGGAGCTAACGCCTCCCTACTTAGGTGATCCGAAAAATGGGGGGAAGGGTATTTTCAAACTGTAAATATTGGCTCGTGATCCCTTGGTGCTAGTGAAAAAATAAGCGCTTGGAGTTGGATATATTCCTTACGACTGGGACTACTTATCGCTCGGGGCGTCATATCACAAAAGTGGCAAATCTCGGAGCTAGCCAGGAAACAATGTTTAAAATTAAATCGCTGTTTTGACCAAGATATTTTTAGAATTTCGAGATGACGCCCCTTTGGAAATTAACCTGCTCTTTCATACGACACCTCGTTTTTTGAGTATCACCTTCAGGATCATGAGCAATAGAGGTTTGAATCTCGATTTGGTAATTACATTGACCGCTTTTGCATGATCGCGCAATTAATGCACGTAGACTTCATAGGGATGCGTGCAATCTCAATGGGAAGGATTTTAAGCACACAACATCGGGTGCGCGATCAGACACCCTATATTAAAGTGTCGCTGTCGATGTACACTACAGTGAGTGATTTCAAGTTCGGTGTTGAAAGCTAGTGTTGGTGTTGTGAGAACACCAACACCAGCTACAACACCGAACTTGAAATCATGCTGGTGTTGAGGTTGACCTCGGAAAATATGACGCATTTCCGGTAGTCTGTGTTGAGGGCTGGTGTTGAATGTCGTCTGCTGAACCGAGTATCGCGGTTGGTGTTGACGATTTACGTGTAATTTTCCCATTCACCAACACCAGCCCCTAGGGATTGGGAAATTCATGATTTCAAGTTTGGTGTTGGTGTTGGTGTTGCAGTATACCGCAGGTAACTATGCGTGCATCTGTCAAGAATCTCATGATCAAGCCAAGGTAAAATCCATTTTCCCGTCAAAATAACTGTAAATCATGGGAGCTATATACGTTTTTCAAGAGAAATGATATTTTCTCTATTCATTTTTTAATAGGGTAGCGCGCCCGGTATTCGGTCAATATCCAGTATTCGGTCAGACAGCCGTTTCAACAGCTGTAACAAACTCAAAAATAATTTATGAGCCACGAAACTTGCACAAATCAGGCAGTTGAACAACTTATCCTAACTCTCAAAATTAAATCAGGTATAGGGCCCGGAAAGATCTCAAAATTAACTCGAAATTGGTCAGTGTCGCACAACTTTATGCACTTCCGGGTTTTGTTAGCACATGCGTTAACATGCATAGCCATATGTAGAAGCCTATTGTGAAACAACTACGTGTGCTGGTGCAATGAATTTAGTATGTGTGTGAAGAGGAGCTCTTCCGTGTTCGCTCCATGGCAGCGAATTTGCAAATGACGCACTTTTTGCCGTGCAAGAGGTATTTATACATTACCCTTGCCATGCGAAAGCGCTCGTCCAGTATTCGGTCAACGCACTGACATTCAGTGCTTTGTGGCGCAATTGTGTGAAAATAGTGTGCAAATACGCTTCGCTCCTTGTCAACGGAGATACCACGCAAAAGTCGCGTGACCGAATTCTAGGCGGCGCGACCGAATACTGGGCAGAAAACTGCTCCTTCTTCTCTCGGTAATATTTTGCTTAGCATCATTCTATATTTTAAATGACTTTAAAATCCTGTTAGAGGACTAATTTTCTTTTCTTTTGACGGGTAGATTGCCAAATAAAGGAGGTACGAATTAAAAATATGAGCGATTTCCCCTTAAGTGACCGAATACCGGGCGCGCTACCCTATGACTTTACATTTGATATTCGATATGATGTAATTCATTGGAATTTCTGAAAGGATTATGCTTTTATCGCAAGACTTTTCGCCTGTAGAGTGACGTCACACGGCGTTGAGGCTGGTGTTCAGCTATCGATAACGTGATCGGTATCGTCCTTCTAAACTGACCGTCGGTGTTAGAGCTCGGTTTAGCGGCCTTTCCACGCTCTCAACACCAACACCAACACCGAACACCGTACTTGAAATCACTCAGTGGCATAATCGACAAAAATGCATTTATTTAACTTATGGTGAATGATCGTCGATTGATTTTCCGTTGAAAAAAACAGACATTGAGAAACCACAGATCTATCTAATGGACCCCAATGATGACGATTTACGAATAAAATTTTGTCAAATTATCAAGTACGTATTCCTACATGCACAGATGTGTAGCTCACGGACATGGAAACCCACATATAAATCCGCAATTTTTATCCACTTGTGATTTAACTTTGAAATTGAAATGCCAATAAATGATCATCATTGATAAATAAATATGCATAAAATATTGAGTTTTATTCAGAATTTACATGGATTACAGAGATTAAAAAGGATTTCATAAAATTGACGACCACATACTTGGCTGCTTTGGCAGAGGTCTACGGAAAAGGACCATTGATGGGTAGAAATTAGCATACCAAATTTTATCTAAACTACGGTATCTTTCAATAGTCCAAATAGCAATGGCAGAACATAGAAAATGTAAAATAATAAAGACCAAACTCATACTTCTCACACACATTTGAGACCCTTTCTGAATAGAGAACAGAGGCAGAGAAGGGGAATGACTGCTGGCGTACTGATGGGGGGGGGGGGGCCTTGAGGGATGGAGGGGGCAGTTGCCCCCCTCCCAAATAAAATTCAAACATGGTTTATTTCTAATTCGATACCATGCAGTGATAAAATATGTTGCTGAAATGACATGATTTTCCTGTTTTTTTCTTCTTCTTATATGCCCCCCAAAGTTTTCGCTCATTACGCCACCTGGGTATAGCAGGTGGAATTGATTGATGAATTTTTTTATTTTAGGGAGTATAACAACATAAAGATAATGAAATATGATAGTATGAAAAAATTATTTCGGACGGATAAGATCACACTGCCTGCCAATATCACACCTTTTCTACCGATCGAGGGGTCCTAAAATAAAACAAAAAATTAAACCAGATAAAACAACATATCACAAAATAAAATAGTGTTTGAAAATCTTCATTGCCCAGAATTTCAATTATATAACACTATAATTAATTTCCTTTATTTTTATGAGTTACAAAGCGCATATATAGGCCTACAACAGAAACATACTCACAAAGAAACAATTATGATGAAGCTTAAATTATGAACCACACTCATATAAAGATAAATATTAGAAAAGATTTGTTTTCAGACCATAGCGATATATATTACTAAGTATATATCTCTATATGTTTCAGACACGTCTTGAAAGCTGCATGTTGGAGTTTGGAAATTCTTTAATACAGTGGCAACGTGTTCCATGTTTTGGGGGCGACAACTGGAAAAGCACTATATGTAGCTAGGCTGGTCTGCACCTAGTGATCATCAAGCATTAAAAGGAATTTTAAAAGATAATCAAAACGTATAGCATATATATGCAAGAATAAGGGGGCTGACGTACTTACCACGCACCTTAATTTTTGGTGGAGGGGAATGTATCGGCCATACCATTATATCACTTCACTGCTAGAGGATACTCATTTTTCTTGCTAAAGTAAACCTTTCTTATTTTTTAAAAAGTTCTCTAGTTCCCTTTATAAGTAAAATGTACTTCAACTTAGTTCACGGCGATCATCGCCTCATTCCTTTCTGAATGTGAAAATGGGAGTAAGTTTCATGTAGGATTGGTTTTGTAATAATATTTTGTTTAAGTCGCTAGAGATAATTTGAAGCTACTTCTTGTCAGCAAATCTAAAAATCTGAGGTGGATTATTAATCTATTTATTTAACTTAGCTTCGGGCATTTTTCTTACTGCTCTTCGTAGAGTGTTTGTCTTTTCGAGGATATCGCCTCTTCATCCAATTCTTGACTTAAACTACACCGCTAGCTTCTGATCTCGCGTTCCAGAAAAATTGTTACAACGGCAAATTGTTTACATTGGAAACGGACATAATTTTCGGGTTTTCATCAATATGTTGGACATTTAGGTGATAAATATCTGGTCGTAAGTAAAAATCATGTATTTCTCAGTGAAATCTTCAAATTTTGTTCATACTTGTTTGCATGAAATGTCAAATGTATGCAGATGTACGCCTGTCACCGAATTGTGTCGCATTCACTTCTGTCATTTTTATTGTACATTAGTCCCGTATGTTAATATCTATGTTAGAATGATAAGTCGGAATTGTAGTGAAATATTTTTAGTTGCTATGAATGGAGAATGGCGAAGAAAATACCCTGACCTAACTCAGATAAGTTTAGGGAAGATTTGAATAAATGTACAGGCAATCAAACTGTGTGTCTTCAGGGCAGGCCTGTCGGAGGGAGGGGGTGCGATAATTGGGTGTAGTCTAGATCTAATTGGAATTCCACCCCTCTTTTTTGAAAATTGATTGCTTGATATTCGAAATTTTGGATTGATCCAGAATCTGGATCAAGTTCATTTTTAGAATTTTAACCTTCAATTCCCTCATTATCTTAAGGTCCTTACCCTAGAAAGAAAAACAAATGGCAGTCATATGATATCTGCCTTCAGATTTTCAAATGTCCATGTTCAACAGATCAAATTTTTTGAAAACCAAATTTGTTTTATTGTTATGATTATGAAGACATCCAGGAAGCAATTTACATCAACCCTCCAATTAGGAGCAATGTCAACCATGAGAGATGGGCGTGGCTCCAACATGGATGGTGCAACGGAGGAGGAGGATGATTGGATCGAGGCTCAGATCCAAAGAGATTTAGATGCCCTTTCACCCCTGGATGATAGCGCCCTCTCTGGTGAAATACAGGATGAAGATGACATCGTCGACACAACTGGAGATGAAGAGGTAATGATTGTAGTAAAAGGATGTTGAACAGGGATGGAAAAGGGGAGGGGGGGGGGTTGGAGTTGACAAGCTTTTGTCCTATTCTGTGGACTCTCTCACGCTTAGTAAACCCCACATGACTTGTGACGGTCCACAGGAGTGGATGAAAGCCTGTCCATCAAATATTAAGGCTGGTAGAAACTTTAACTCCATGTTACTTGTGAGTTGAAACCAACAAACCAATGAAAGTTTCTTTTATCACAAAGAGTTTAAATGTCGTAACAATTCTAACCTTATGGCACATCACAATTTTCCTGCTGGTGCTGGCTGAATATATATGAACCTACTTCTCTGATCGAATTCGTCGCGCGGGTGGCAGAAGGGCGTTAGCTCGAATTTCAGGTAAACAATGATGCGCTAAGCAGAAGGGCGTTAGCACTGTATCGCCTCAAACTTTTATAAAACTGACTTATTTCCAAAAAAAAAATTGTGGCCGTGTTCTACTATAACATTTCTATTAGTCTCTTAAGTATTAAACCAATTTTCGGCACGAAAAGTAGTTTAACTATAAAACAAATCTTTAAATGCAAATAATTCGAAACGTAGATTTCGAGTCGCTTGCGCACTTACGCCCTTCTGCCACCCGCGCGACGAATTGTTGATGTACAACAGGAGAGGATTTTCTTTGCAGTGATTTGTATTTAGAAAGATCCAGTAAATCTAAGGTATGTCGATTAAAATCATCAAATAAAAAAAAGAAACAAACAAAACAACTTCAGCAACAACTCCAAGTCAAACAAAAGCACTAGAGAGTGGTTAGCGCTTTAGCTCATGAAAGCTTCAGAAGAGCTCTTGATAAAAAAAAACCAAATAGCTCTGTTAAAAACATTGAATTTTATTGAAACAGACTACAAGCTTGAACCTTAGATCATCAACCAGACCCCAGCTTGCACTTGGTCCTTGCACCCACAACCGCTATGGTGACAGGGCCTTCTCAGTCTGTGCCCCCATTCTTTGGAACACTCTCCCCGCCCATATTCAGTACTCGCCCACCACTGACATTTTCAAAAAGAATCTAAAAACTCATCTACCGTGTTTAAAAAACAACCCCAATAACTATAAAATAAGTGTGAATTTGTATTACAATGCCTAAATACTGTCTTTTGTTAAATTGTTGCTATTATTAATATAATGTTAACTTTCCCAGGAATGTACATGTTATGTATTTCTTTAGTGATGTTAGTATTGTTTGATTTTCTAGGTTATTTAAGTAATGTTAATTTGTTTAGTTATGTTGGTAAGATTTTATTTTTCTTGGTAATTTAAGTAATGTTAATTCCATTAGTAATATTGATTTTTCTTGAAGTAATCTTGATTTGTGTACAGCGCTTTGAAACATTTATGTCACAAGCGCTATATAAATTGTTTGTATTATTATTATTATTATTATTATTATAAAAGATTGGTGCAAGCAATCTCTTTTTTTTCAGCAGCAAGTCTAAAAAGTCTAGAAATGATATCATGTGAAGAAATCAAAGCTACATGTCTTGTTATTTGTACATGATTTGAAATGTGATCATGTGATGCTTGTTTCCATAGGAACCGCCTCCCAATGGTACCGTACCAGAATCAGTGACCCAGTTCTTAGAAATGGTGAAAAGCAGGGCTCAGGATGCCCAGCTAGCCCTAGAAGAGTGCAACGACCTCCTTGATTCATCACACAAAGGTAAGATGTTGATTTATCGTACCAAAAATTAATCTGTTTTTTAAAGACTAAAACATTCTTGAAGAAGTGTGGAAGAGTCTTCAAACACAAAATTTAGTTCAAAATTTTGCTTGCATCTCAGAATAGATGCCAAGCATTCCTATTGTAGAGGAAAGATTCCTATTTTGGAGCATCCACTTCAATTCTATGCACCCTTGAATTCTTCTCTTTTTCCTGTATACCAAATGCCTGTGTAAAAGCATACAACTACAATATATTCTTAATTATGCCTTGAGAAATTCTTAATTTTTGCTGTGGAAGGCTGACAGCTGTGACCTTTATTGAAGATGAATTCAATTTGACACATTTTCACTTGACTAATTTCTCCAAATATATTGAATTTTCTGGATTTTTTGTAAGGATATTATTATTATCTAACTCTTGAGGAGTTTTCTATTTTTTGCTATGATTTGAAAACACAATAATACATTAAAACAAAAAATTGTACCAATTTCCATCTCTGCTACCGTTTTTATTCTAGTCACTGATGAAGACGATGTAGAGAACTTTGCGTACCAGTCCAAGGAATTGAGCGAGTTGGCTTTCCAGTTAGGAGAAGATCCTGAGGAACTCAGAGACAGGGTAAGATAACGATTCAAAAGATAAATGTTTTGATTTTATACATGTACAGTTAACAACTGAATAATTCATACCCCTTGTGAATTTGATGTTTTTGTAACTAAAGATGAAAGGTGGACAGGTTGAATTAAGGCCTTTGTTGAATACTTTTAGATGGAGGCTTTAATATGTCACATTCTCAAGAAACTTAAATCAGGGCAGATCAATATTTCACATGCTTTAAAATATTTTTTAAAAATTGGTAAGGGTATGAATTTAGTTGTGAACTGTATATCTTGTTGTGTGCGGAGGGGATTTAGCAGGGAAATTCTGTGCTCACCGAGTGATAAGGAATGCCCCCTGCTAGCTGCCTTCTGGAGGAAACACAGTGATCTATTGTTATATTGTCTGCTAGTCAACTACCAGGAGCCCGAGGAATTTATGTCTTTTTGCTTCTCAACAGACTAAATAATGAAAATAGTCAACTGTCTTTTTGCAAATGAAGTTCAGTTTTAAAATGTTCTTGTTTATTATGATGATGGGGTTTGGTTGTACATGTATTATCACTTTTCCTTGTATGATGCTTTTTTACTTTTCTTTTTGCATTCTATTTATCTTTCCTTCATTTTTGTTTCTCCTTGTTTCCTCTGTTTTTTCCCTCTTTACTTGTAATCATCTGTCATATTTTCAGTTTCACCTGCTCTTGTGTTCATGACATTGGAGGTGTCGTAGTATAGTGGTTCATTCACTTGACTCTCAATCCAAGGGTCGAGGGTTCAAATCTCATCCCAGCACTAACGTCCTGGCAAGACGTTAATCCACGTTTGCCATTCTCCACCCAGGTGTAAATGGGTACCTGGTAATTGCTGGGGTAATAATAATTGCAGGGCCCTTAGGAAAAACAGCTTTGAAGCTGATGCTTCCCTGGGTAAACAATATTATTATTATTATTATTATCATGACACCAAATAGAGTTATCAAGAATTCTTATGCTGAAGACCCCATGTATTTTTTCCTCCTCACCCACCTAGGTTCTACATGAGCTTGAAGAGGCTGACAAGAAGGACTTAGACGATTATCAAGGTCAGGGGTCAGAAGGTCAGCTCAATGGACTGGAACTGGTTCCTGTTCTTCATGAAGGTTTGTTTCTTCTATACTTTAATCAATCAATCCAGGTATCTATAAAGCGCCAATATATAGTTGCCTAATCAAAGGCGCTGTCAATTGTGTTGTGTTCATGTGGCATTCCAAAATGTAGAATTATAATGCATTCAAGAATAATGAGTAGAATTCCTGCATGGAATGCAGTTTTTCTTGTAAATTATTTCAGAGAAATAAGGATTAAAATCTTCAAGTTGGCAACTGGTATTCTAAAACAAAATCAGTGTTTTCCAGTGCAACTTTGATATTTTTTATTGACTATTTAGAGTTCATATGTAGAGATACATGGCTGTAGGAATGTATCAATGTTCGTTAATTATCAGTGTTACCAACTCAATGGGGAAACCGAAAGCTGAATCTTTTACAATTTAGAAAAATAAATTACCATTTTGAGTTATCATGGAATATTTATGTCCATGTTATAGAGAGTGGAGCTGTGATGGTCTACACAGACATCAACAAGTTTGAGCAGGAGTTGATGGAGAAAGTTCAGACCCTAGAGGGCGCTCTCCAGGAACGAGAGGAGATCGAAGCCAGAGAGCGAGAGGAAGCCAACCGGTCCATGGCGATCTTGGACCAGAACGCAGAAAAGCTTCGTCAGCTGAAGCATCAGGAGAATGACGAGGAGCAAAGAAGGATTGCACAGGAGAGAATGGTATGTTCTACAAGGATGGTCTGCAAGAACATTTGTAACCAGTTTGATGTTTGAGGATTGTTTTTAAACTGACTGCTAAGAAAGCAACCAAGGGGCCAACGGCTGTAAGTCCTCTCCAAGGGACTTGGTAATGATGATTAGTGCCTTACCAAAGGGCATGAGCACATTGACTTGGTTTTGAACCCGGGACCTCTTGGTTACGAGACCTTTGACTTCTCTACCACTGAGCCATCTCGCCTCCTCAACTCTATATGGATACCTTTAACATTCCCTGTTTATACAGTATTTTTCAATTTTTGTTAATCTGTCTTCACCTGTAAGCCCATTCTTTTGGACCCAGGTTAGTAACAGAACTGCATCTTGACTGATATGCGTCAGACTCTGTAAAATCCAATATCACACATCCATATATCTGTCACATAGATCTTCTTTTTGTTACAGCAGTGGAACAGTATGAGAACGTATTCCTCAAGTTTCATTCCACTGACCTATGCGATACTAGAACTGAACATTATCTTGAATATTGACAGCATCAAATTATTTCTGAATGAAGCTTTACTTTGAGATTTCAAAATGAATAATGATAATGACAATAGTGTGTTCTTGTATAATGCTCATGTGTGTCAGACTTGACACTCCTGGCGCTCCACAATTAGTACCCCGGCTTCAGCATGGCTGCCATTATGTAGCAAGTAGATTTGTAATTGTTTGATATTTTGTCTCATTTATGATTTTGTCTTTCACAGGTCACAAATGCTAGAATGGAAGAAGAGATTGCTAATGAAACACGACAAACAGAGGAGGAGTTACAACAGTATCAGGTGAGACCAAATATCTCTTTGGCATTCTTTTCATTCTTCAGACCCGTGTTGATCCTTATTTTATAACAAATCTTACTTTAAGTCAATAGATCTACTCTATTTCTGTCCTTATCTTGGTCATAATACAAGTAATTCTTGAATCCTACACAAATTATTGGTTGAATGCAGTCATGTGTGATTCATTATTTAAATTATATGTTTTTCATTAAAAATCATGCAGTAGTTTTCAGTACTATCCAATGATTTAAGTACATGATGCCTAGCAGTGTGCGCATAAAACTTTTAGAAGTAAGTGCGCTGATATTGTATTTGTACTAAAGTAAACCTACTTCACTTTTGATGTATTAATGTGAGTAATGACTCCTGTTTAGAATAATAACTATCTAGGAGTTATGCTGTGTAAAACAAATGATGCAAGTCTTCATTCCTTCACTGCAAGATTTATCCCCTCTCATTGAGGCTGTGTTGCACCTATCGTACTAAGCTATCAGGCTTCTAGTGATAGATGCACATAGCCTCGAATTGAGTGCTGACAGATCACATACTGAAGTTATTTGCATGAATCAACTATATTATAACCATCTTTCCATCTCTACTTATTTCCCTCTCCTCTCTACACCCACACACAGCACCAAATAGACGAGCTAGCCAGGCAGACAGCATTAGAGAGGGGGGCTTTTGAGCAGGAACATCACCAAGAGATACAGCGACAGACCACCAAGAAACAGACTGCTGCAACTACAATCCAGGCAGCCTTCAGATCCTACAGGTGCGACTAAGGAAAATGGATTTCGTATGGACTTGATAAATTAACATGCCTTTCAAAGTGGCAATGATTCTATTTTTCAATGTTACTTTTCTTTTAGTGATACTATAGCCAAATTTTTATCTTTTTATAGATACATATATATAAATCTATACAAAGATAAAACATGAACCTAGACCAAACCGTTATGGATGATCACTACGTTAAATACTACTATACAAAAAATTACCCATTGAAAGGAAAATATTGATTTTCCTTATTTCTGTTGAGTTGCCAATTGTAAAATGAAACTGCGTAATCCCCTGGAAAATATTTTTATTTGATGAACCCCTTTCTCATGAACCTAATGGAATGAATGGTACATACAATGTAATGCTGCTCAAAGAGGTGACAATTTGAAAGGGAAAATAGTGATATTTCCATATAACTATGGACTGGTAATTTGAAGATTATAATTCTATTTATCCTTGAAAAATAATCTATTCAATGATCCACTTAAAGTTAGTTTATTTGTTTGTATTTGTATTGTAGATCCAAGGAGAAAATACAAAAACATTGCAGTTTTTTTTTCTTTCACTGATGAAGTCACCTTATATGGATCACTTTCTTCTGTGTTTTTTTTCTGTAGGGTGAGAAAACCGTACAAGAAGAAAATGAGGATGATCCAAGAAGGACTTAAGGAGAAAAGAGAGAATGAGAGACAGATGGAGATTGTGGTTGGCAGGAAAAGAAAAGAAGAGCAAAAAGGAAGGAGAAACTGGAGAAGATGAAGAAGGAAGAAGGAGAAAGGTTGGTAGTTTTCTTTTTTGTCATGATATGTCGTCAATTTAGAGTACTACTTGAATGTTTTTGTTGTTGTATTTTCTGTTCTTAAAATAACAACATACAAAAGTATGATGCAAAAAAAGGTGTTTAAATATGGATGAAGCATTATTTGATAGGTAACATTTTTATCTCTAGGAACCATGAAAAAGATGAAAAGTGTGAACCGTATATTTTTTGATAGATGGTCATTACAGAAATTATTATTATTATTTAAAAAAAAATATTTTGTTAGATTTATTTATTTATTCATGCATGTTCACAATTTTACAATTCATTGGAGTTATTAACATCACATGAAAAAGAATATAGTATAACAAATCATTTTCAATTTTACAATCCATTTGAATTGACTTCACATGAAAAAGAATATAACAATGTTTTATCAAAGACAAGTTGCAACTATTATACAGTTTAAAGAATGAACACACAAAGATGATGAAACATAAGCAAATAGAGCTTGAATCATTACAACACCTTTCAAATATATAATATATGACAAATATAATTCCTAAAGGGTTGTGAACTATTTACACTATTTACAAAGAACAAGTAGAAAAAACAAGAAAAAAGAAGTATATTGTTAAGTCTAGTAAAATGTCTTATAGATCATAAGAGAATTAAATTTATGTTCAATATAATGAGAACTGATATATAGATTTACATATGTAAGTAATATGTAAATTAATCATTGAATTACTTTTACTCTTACTTTTCATGTCTTACTGTTTATACTAGAAGTGCAGCAATTAAAAATCAGATTGAAATGATTGATCAAACAGAACTAATGTGCTCGTTGCTATGATTATTCATTGCAGGAAAAAGCGTGAAGAAGAGGAGAAGAGGAAAGAAGAAGAGAGACTGGAGATTGAACGACTGGAGAGAATAAAGCTGAAGAAGGAGAAGAAAGAGAAGGAGAGGTTGGAGAAAGAACAACTGAAGAGAGAGGAAGAGGAGGCAAAGAAACAGGAGGAGCTGAAGAAGCAAAGTGAAGAAATCCTGAAGCGAATCTTGCCGGATAGACAGAAGGATGAACAAAAGGCAATTGAAGGAGGACCAGAAGCTCCTGCACCTGATGCAAAGGATCCCGAAGGAACTCTTAGTGCATCTGCGAGGCAGCAGGACAGCTTGAGTAATGATAGGACTAACAGCGAGAAATTTGCTAAAGAAGGGCAGATTGTTAGCACAGGAGAGTCTGTCTTTATCACTGAGAAAAGTGTCAGTTTCATAGAAGAGCCAAGTCCATCTTCTAAAGGAACTCACTTTTTGATGGGTGATGAGGTCAAAGGTCAGCAAAGGTCAATTGAAGTTCTTGATAGTTCTGCCCATGATAGAGGATTAGGAAAGTCTTCACAGAGTCAAAATGAAGCATCGGGGGGAAATTTGGATGAAGAAGGAGAGATGCACCCAAAGACAGATCAGACAAGTTCAACCTCTAAAGATCATTTTGGAGGTGGAAGATCAAACGTTGGGAATACTGGAGGATCGGAAACCAGGGGTCTTGACACTCTGAGTGGCTTGGAGTTGAGAGTGTCTGGGAAAGAGATACAAAGTACTGTCGGAGCTGAGGAAGATCAGAGCAATACAATTTCAAGGAAATCAAAGGTCGCTGAGGATATTGCTTCCGCAACCCCACCTGCTACCAGTACTCACCAAAATATAACTCTTTCTAAAGATGCTGAAGTAGATATGAGTAAAGAAGCAAATAGTGATTTGAAAGATGAAAATAAAGGATATTCTAATAATAATTCAAATTCTGGAAATATTACTCAGAAAGAACAAATAAAGACTGAAAGGGGACCGGAAACCCCTTCGATAAAAACACGAAAGGAAGACAGAAGTGGAGAACTCGGCAGGGAAGAGGGATTTTCAGGAGAAATGCCCAACTTGATGGAGCACCGCCCTCTTGTGGCAGAACTAGAGCAGCGACGTCTACAGTGGGTTCAAGACTGCATATCCCTGACGTAAGTATAACTTCTTGATTCAGATGTGTATTTCCATTATAATAAATGTAAGCATTTCATGAACGTTTAAACATCACTATACAACTCACTCCTACACGTAGATCATAATCAAATGATTAGTCAAATACATCACATCTCACTGAATGTAGACACCCAGGTTTTTTACCCCTACAGTGTGCATTACACCCCCAAACTATCTATCAAAATTACACACAAGATGCACAGGAGCTGCACGTGTAGCTTACCGACTTGGAAATTTACTTGCCATCGATTATGACTTCGACCAATCTTGAATTATCTGCTTACAAAATCAAGTCTTTCAAAATCAAATAACAAGGATCTAGAAGACTTACATTCATTGTCCAATCTATGCTCTCTCTGTTAACCTGTGTGCACGTATCATACTATATGGAGATGCACGACGACTGATCTCATGCTGATAGATTGGTTTAAAATACTTAGTAGAATGCATCATTTGTCTATCATTGTATTTTGATTTTCATTCTCATCTAAACAGTAAGCTTGCTAGCAGAGCCAAGCTTGCTAGTACATCCACCAAGCCTAGAAGACAGCTCCGTAGACCAGCCTCGGCTAAGAAGATCCAAGCCCTCTCAGAGGACCAGATCAAGGCTGTCTCACCACCAGACATGCCCTTAGACCAGGTAAGGAGTGTTGATAGGGTTCCATCCAATGATACTCTCTCATTAGGCCCATTTACTCACAAAATTATTTTGTATGTGTTCATTCACTCATGGGATATTAATTCTTTTATCTCACTTCCAGATCAGGTTTAATCCAATGATAATCTGCCATGAGGCCTATTTACACACAAGAAAAAAAAGTCCCTTTGTTGATGCCCGTGCACAAGTTGGATATATGATCTGAAATTAATTTCTTATTTTACTTTTAGTGACCTGAGTAACTCACAGTGTAAGGCAAATTGTCAAAGTTATTCACACCCACACACAATTTCTTGTGATATGATAGGTACATGTATATATGGAAAGAAACTCACTTGTTATGTAATTATGCTCGCAATTTAGCAGTACAAAAAGTGACAGGTTAAAAATAAAAACTTACAGATTTTTACTTTTATTTTAAAATTGCACAGATATGTCTATTAAATTGTAATTCAAGCTCATTTTCAAGCAAAGATCAAAAAGTATTTATGCCTGTAAGTAATTGCTGATGCCTGTTTTCTTATAGCCAGACAACAAAGTTCAGTATTTCTGCCATAATTTTGATCATTTTTATCAACTTCTTTCCCTCTAATGTTCCTAGGTGACTACTGTCCAACTAAAAGACCTCCCAGGAAGCTCACTGACCTCACTCATGAAATGTCGAAGGTTACGAACTTTGACTCTGAACAACTGCGGTGTCACCGCCCTGGAATGCCTGGATGAGAGCCCTGATATTCTGTGGATTGATGTCTCAGTAAGTACAAAAATTTGTTGCTTGATTAAAAGAAGTATAATCTTGTGTTTAATGGGGTATTTGACACTGCTTGGGAATTTACAAAAAAAAATCTACAAAAACATGTAGATGTTATACATCATTGACAGTATATTTCACTTGTATAACTGAGAGTTCTACATATTGTGGTTACCAGGTAAACACCTCAAGAGATCCGTCAACCAAGTTCATCAAAGTAAATGGTTTTCCTAAAACGCAAATGGAATGCTCTGTCTGCAAAACTACTTTGTAGTATAAATAACATTGAGTGAAGATCCTAAATGTGTTATCATTGTTTTAATTACCATTATCATAATTTTATCATTATCTTCTTCTTCTTCAGCACAATAAAATAGAGAGTATGCTATGCAGAGACCGGAAAGTTCTTTCTGGCATTGATGCTTCATGGAATGTACTCACATCGCTACAAGGGTTAGAGGGCTGCAGCCAGCTCAGGAAACTCAATCTCAGTCAGAATAAGATCACCAGAGTTAGTAAGTACTCAGCAACATTTTCTCTTCGTGATTTGCGAGCTGTGTTTGTACCTGGGCGTATTGCTATTTTATTACTTCCCTTTACTGGGGAATTTTAAAATGATCTTTAAGCACAAATCAATACAAAAAGAGACATTGATAGAAAGTAAACCATTAAAAATAAACTTGAAATTAGTGATCTCTTTAAAAAAAAATTCTGCATGAAGTCACAGTTTTGTGTGTGTGTACATTTACATGTATACAAATGCTACAAAAAATGTAGAAATCAAAGAAAATCAAGCAAGTCAATTTCCTTTTAAAATCTTTAACTATTTGTTTCTAACCTCTTTTTTCAGTTCAGTATAAGTTTGTTGGAATCTGCAAGCATTTTAAATATTGTTCTTTCCGGAATATCAGACAATATCATGTATATCAAGATACCTTTCCTACAAAATAAATTTGAATAAATGTGTTTATTTCTCTCAGGTGGTGTTGAATCACTCCTCTCCCTAACCCATCTTGACCTGGGTCACAACCAACTGGTCAACGTCTCTGGGCTGACCTCTCTGGTCCATCTCCAAGACCTTAACTTGACCTCCAACCATCTCAGCAGTGTCCGAGGGCTTGACCAATGTCCACTACTGCAGAGGCTTGACCTGAGCTCCAATTCACTGTCACAGGTGGGACATATTGTCCTGTTTTAATCATTGCAATTGTAACCATAATGACCTTTGTATCCTAGCCTTGGGCCACTAAATCCTTTTTGTGTAGTCAATTGTTTAAAGATTGGCTAGTGCCTATTTGTTGAATTTGATTGCATTTCCATTTGTGTACAGACAGACATATGGATGCCCTGATGAGTTTGATAAATAATAACTGTTAATTGCTAACAGAATGTTGTATGATATTCTCCTTGTTAGCATATTTAGCATTTTGTAATTGAAATCTTACCGTTTTCTCTTGTGCGAATGGGCCTTAGAATTATTTTTGTCCCTGTTTTTTCGATTACAGATTCCCTGCTTATCCAACAATGTGCTTCTGCGTTCCTTGTCACTAGCAGGAAACAGTCTTTCTTCTCTTGGTGACTTCACTTCTATGTGGCTCCCTCTATTACAGTATCTAGATCTTAGTCAAAATGGGTAAGTTTTACATGATGCTTTCACTCTTTTAACAGGATTCCCAGCTACCCTGTAGATCAGGAGTGGCCAACCTTTTAAAGCTCGCGGGCCACAGCTAACGATTGGCATAACTTGGCGGGCCGTCTTCCCCCAAAAAAAACACACACTCATGCAATACGTGTACACACCTGCAATTTTGCAAACATATTTCTTGATTCACAACATTTGTATATTTACAAACGTTAATGCGTGCGGAAATTACAAACTGAAATTAACATGGCGAGTGATGTTAATGTCGTTACCTGATGTAATGTAATGCATGAAAGGGAATTTGAGGAGTTTTGTATGCAACCACGTAACGAGTCAATATGTTGTGAATGATGAAAACAAATTATTGAAATAGAGATAGCTGTGTGTAAATGTTTTACCCTATTTCATCGCTGCATGCTATGCGGGCCGCATTTCGTTTATGAGCTATTTTTATAATTATTTTTTTTCAATGCTCCGCGGGCCGCAGGTTGGCCACCCATGCTGTAGATTATCTAAAACCTGGAAAACAGGTTTACATTGTCCAGTCAGGAAAAGGTTAGGGAATTTGAGAAAGTAAAATTGGCCTCCAAAGAATGTACCGGTAGTAAGTCCTATGTAATTTGTTTTCTGTTCATTGAAGACATTTCAAACTAAAATTGGTTGAGATAATGATGCTGAAACTTGAGACTCCATCTGGGAAAAATCAGGGAACTTTGTTTTCACGAAATACTGGAAATCCTGTTTAACGATCATCTTGAGTCTTTGTGTATGGGAAGGGTGATTCAATATTTGTTTTGCAACATTACCTCCTGATTTTATTTGTCATAGATGTGAGGTTATAGTTAGGGTTGTGATTTGGTTTGAAGTAAGGTTTACAGTTATGGTGAGGGTTTGGTGTATTCATATGTACAAGGTGAAGTAAGAAACATGACTGCAGAGCAATTCTCGCGTTTCACAATCCTTCCACCCTCTATCGGTTCAGTTGCGACAGTCACTCTAGCGTGGTAATTTTGGGAGATAGGCCGATAACTTACTCGACAAATCAGAAGCCCGTTTCTCAAAACCAACGACAAGACAGTCATAACTTTATCCGCCAACTACGGAGATGTCTCTGATCTTCCTAAACTGTTTCACGAAGAGCTTACTAGCTAGACATCATGTGAAATTGATACTATCGGCGAGATGAGGAGCCAAGATATAGCCTTAGTCGCAATTCCACCGGATTAAAAAAAAAAATGGCGACACGCGGGTGCCTCTCATGGTACGAACGTTGGTGGCGCATGTATTGTGAAATGTGAGAATTGTCGCTGGCACCTGCGTTGTACAATCCTAGTAAGGTAACATGTATCAAAAGACACTTATTATGTACTGGAGCATATTTTTTAAAGGATTATCCATTTAGATACTGCTGTAAAAATCCAACTATTTGAACATCAGTATTTACCTTAAAGTGGGTTAAAGCCCCTCTGTACTAGTTTGGCCAGGAGGGATTAGAGGGATTAGCGTGGTCACTGACAAGTGGTTATCTCATCAACTCAGCTCTCAATCAACATAAGAAAAAGGGGATCATGGGGGACCAACGGGCACCGCTTAGGCATTGTTTTCTATATAGAGGGAGCAAGTAGCTACAAGTAGTGCAGTGGGGCTTTAACTCTTTCTCAAAATATCTCATTTACCAAGAACAAAAATTAGTGGATGTCATATGGGCTAAACATTTCCCAGATTTTGGAAAGTGACAATTTTGCACAACCTCTCATTCTCAGGTTGTCAGAGCTTGCCCCACTGAAGTCTTTTCTTCTGCTAAACCATCTCAGCATATGCAACAACTTTATTTCAGGTGAGTTCATATTGAATGCTATTTAGAAGACTCTGCTATTTAGGTGTCATGATATGCAGTGACTGTCGGTGATAGGCCTAATATATATTTACTCTATACTACAAGTGGCGCTGAAACTCCAGTTCTCTTTTATTATTCTTTAGCGGAGATTTGTTGATCACTGAAATATTTTACTAGGGTGATGATCTTGTGACATACACTATATTAAATTGTTTTTTGCTGAAAGAACAAATTATTGCCTAATGTAACATGGTATTTTTTGTGTGTTCATTTTGTAATTCGATTAATCTCCAAGGTATAATTAACTAAAAACTGAAATGTCGACCCTCAGATAGGTCTTAAGAACATATATTCTTGAGCTTCTAATATTTTTTTGGAGCAGATTGCTCCAAAGGTAAACTTTGTCCAGAAAATTTAAGAAAGTTTTATCACTCACTGAAGTATTGAAAATATATCTAGTATTCAGATACCGGTACTAAAATATCACAATTTTTAATTCTTTTAGATACACCTACATTTATCAGATCAAGCTTTCTGTGGGAACGATCTTCCCTTGATTAAAATGATCCCAGTCACTTAGATTTTCTCCTTTGATTTCCCAGATGTTGAATGCATCGTAGTAGGTTTAGAAGGATGTACCCAGCTCAAGCGTTTAGATGTTCAGGGCAACGCCCTCATGGAGGAACCTCACTATCAAGATGCCATCACCAAGGTTCTCCCAGGACTACAGCAACTCGACTCTGATATGTTGACCTCAGGGGTCAAAGGTCATGACCCAATTGTAACCTCTAGTAGCTTTGAGGTCATGTGCAGGTCACAGGTAGCTGCGCAAGATGCTCTTCGGAAGAAACAGGAAACGGAGCTGAGGTGAGAACAGCGTGACTCATTAGCCTGTTAGGTCAAATGATCATGACCAAGTGTATAGTAAATGTCGTCCTGCCAAAGGTAAACAGATGTTATTCAATCAATTTTATCTAAAATTTTTATTTTAATCACAGGGCTGGATTCAAGATTTTGCTGAAGGGGCGCAATTCTTGAAAATATCTGAAAAGCATAAGAATGGAAAACATGTTATTAGATTTTGAGGTGCTCAAAAACTCCCTGACCGGACAGATCTGTCTCCACATTTTCAGGTGCATTTTGGGTCTAAGATTTGAAAGGGGACTCAAAGCACTTCTTATATAACATCAATTTTCAGTAAAGGTATGCACACTTTGATGTTATATAAGAAGGGGGTTTGGGCTGCTTGTACCCCATGCCCTGAATCCACCAGTGCTAATAATGTTGCGTTTCTTATCTAACAGCTCTCTGACCGATCAAGGTGATTTAAAATTTAGAGGAGAGAGAGCTGAGATGCTCTCAAGACATCTGGAAGAGACCTTCCAACAAGTAGTGGATCACCGCTATGCCCATGAATATGGAGAGACAACTCCAGCTACCAGCGTCGACACCAATGTTACGCCAGCCAAGGAGTCTAACAGAAGCCAAAGTACACCCTCAGAGGCAAAAGCTGCGAATCAGAAGAGTGTTACACCAGTTTTGGTATCGTCTTCTGGTGTCGGTGTATTGCCAGCCAAGGGCGGAAGCGGAACTACAGAAACTGTTGCGAACCAGAGACAAGCCACAAGTCAAGTTAATGGAAGTACAAGGACATTACCAACAGATGCAGGCTCAGTTGGTGTGAATGTAAAGGAGAGCAACTTGCAGGGCACAAGGTCAAAGCAAGAGCCTCATGGGAAGGGCAGCCGTGAAGGTCAGAGGTCAAATAATCCTGGCAGCAGGGTGGATGCAAAGACAGTCTCAAAAGCCTTGCAGAAAGAGCTGAAAACTGATGGGTAAGAATTGCAAATTTATGATTGGTGTGTGCTGTGTGGATTTGTTATGTTGTTCAGATTTTCATTGAAAAAGATAGATGATAAAGAATGGGCCGGTGATTAATTTGTAACCACAATTTGTAACCCCCCCCCCCCCAAGTAATGTACATGTACATGTCTCAATTTACATAAAATCAAATATTAGTACCAGTATTGCATTATATGTACATGTATGAAACCCTATAATTATTTTTCCACTTGGTACCAGAAGGGAAAAAAGGGAAATCAGCAGCCCTTCCCCTTCTGAAGAGTGAATAAGCTGTTTTCACAGCATACTTCCCGGGATTCTGGACCTAAGAAATTGTCAAAAATGTCAGTCTTACCACCCCCCTCCCCCCTCCTCCATCTTCTGACTATCCTATGTATGCCCCTAACTGCACATCACCATTAGAAATTGAACTAATTAGCGTCCTTTTCTTCTCCTCCAGTATAAGCCTATCAGACCGTGCTGCCACTGTGATCCAGGCCCGATGGCGCGGCTTCTCTGTCCGACGGAGCATCAATGTCGGTACTAAGCAGTGGCTGGCCGCTCTGAAGATACAGGCCTATTGGCGAGGTCATAAGGTCAGACGAAGGATTGGAGAGGTCAAGAGGTCGTTAAGACATGACACCGGGGTAAATGTTGACGAGGATGAAGCAGAGTATGCAGAGATTGATCTCGATTCCTTTGATTTTGATGAGGTGAGATATGATTGGGAGTGAAGGTTTAACGATCATGACAATACAGTGAAACCTGCTTTAGTGACCACCTGTATAGAAAGACCACCTGTCTACAAAGACAACATTTTTTGTTTCCCTTGAAAATGGTTTCTCATTGAAACATGTACTAAAGGAACCTGTACATAAAGACCACCTGCCCATTATATGGAGACCACTTTTCTTGTGTCCCTTGGGTGGTCTTTATACACAGGTTTTACTGTATTATCAATATTCCAGGTGTTTATGGTATTCAGCAAACTCCAGTTGTACTATCACGGTGGTGTAGTAGCTATAACAAGCTGCAAAATTAAAAAAATAAAAATAAATATTTAGTCCCATGTGGAAAACTTTCTTTAGTATAATATTTCATTTTGATCAAATGGCATTGCAATTTGCCTCTACTAGCTCTTTTTGGTTTGAATTTTAGTGAATCAAATTTAACCATTGAAGATTTAGAAGATGCATTGAGAAAATACTCTGAAGTTATTCCCTACGTATGATTTGGCATATTTAATTGGTTCAAATTTCGAGCAAATTGTAGTGAGTATGCAGTATAAATTATCTTTATTTGTCATTTATTATTAATCTATGACAGAAATAGACACATATACTGCTTGTATATAGAATTTATATAGTGAGTCCTCGAGTCCTCAGTATTAATGATGATTATTCACTTTTGAATTTGGGTTTTTTTTCTTCCAGGACATGCTGGATAAAGGATTGACCACACCCTCTGAGACCCCAACCCTCCTATCCAAATACCCACCCCTCCCTCCAACATCCAACTCGGCTCATGCAAGGCCCAACCCTCGCCCCACCCTGCCCTCATCCCCTTCCCCCCGCAAACCCTACCCCCCTTCCACCACAAAACCCTCCTCCCCTGAAAAACCCCAGACAAGACCCCTCCGTCAAGCATGGAGGGGTGCGGACTCGCCCCTCAACCTGCACCAACAGGGGCAGAACCTACCCGGTGGTGGGGCTAATGGAGGTTTCTCACCCCCTGAAGGGATTGGAGGGGGACTGGTGATGAGGAAGCCGCCCCTCCCACCAACCACACCCTCTAGCCTGAGTGGTACTGAGGTACTCAGCATGGGCACGCCCAGGACCCAGAGGACAGCAAGACAGGAACAACTCACAGAAGAATGGTAGGACTTTTCTCTCTTCATACACGCATGTATATCAATGTGGTTTCATAAACAATGTTTCAACGTTAAAAGTAAAATATTTAATGGCTGAAATTTTCACAAAAATGTTTATTGGCGTATGGCATAATTTATCTCAAACACTAAAAACCTAACCCCTTCTTGTGCCACCAATTTTTTGTTAAATAAATGTCATAGATGAACTTTCAAGGGTCATGTGTACTACTTTGTTTTGTTGTTGAATTGGACATTAATGATCTGTGGGAGTCGACTTCATTATAATGTTTTTGTTTCAGGAAGAAATATTGAGTCATTCTTAGTCCAACACTTATTTCCCGCTCATGGAATAAAAAGGGGTGATCGAACTACACGTAATTACACAGGTGGGACTGCATAATCAGTGATAATATATAGTTATCTAATGGGTGTGTATTGGGTTTTTACAGACGTGTATCAATCAGATATGATTATTTACGTCTGGGGACCGACCTTTAACGTCACCATCCGAAAGACGCGATTCAGTTTCGAACCTGCGTCCTCGGCTGAATCAGTTTGTAACTTCCACTGTTAGCTGGATTACAGGCGCACGCCACAACGCCTAGTTCTTCTGAAAAGTATTATACATGTACACTGCAGAATCTTAAAAATGGTTAAAAATTTTATTAAATTTTCCCTTTGTTTCTTTTATCTGTCATACCAAGCATATCATGAAATGAATTTGATTTGATTTCATATTTTTGTTTTCTCTCAGGGGATTCAAGGATAGCGTGACTGCAGATTTGATGATGAAAAGGGCTAAGAAGCTAGCCAAGGGAAAGAAGAAGAAGCTAGGTAAGTTGAGGCTTTATTGATGTTACCATCTAAACAAAAATCTGTCATAAGTTTATGAATAAAGGGTTCAAATTTTAAAGCTTCTTAAATTGCATAAAATAAAAATTTATTTTCTTTAGCTCACGCTTGACGGGACGTCCCAGGTTTAAAACTTCCAACCATTTTATGATTGTCCTCATGTACTCTATTTCTCAGTAAATTTTTTTTACCAGTATTTATCTCTCGTTTTTTCTCTCTCTCTCTCTCTCTCTCTCTCTCTCTCTCTCTCTTCATTTCTTCTCCTGTTACTCCTTTATCTGTTCTTTTTCTCTTCTACCGAGTACTCCAATTTTCTTGTTTCTCTTTTTCCTTCCCTCTCCCTCTTTATCATGATGCTTAATTTTTATTGTAATATGAAGTATTTTTCTCATTCATAGTCTGCCTATTTCTCTTTCCTATTCTCTCTACATCTTTACACTATATTAATGATATAATGATTATCCTTTTCATTCAGACCCTATTCAAAGATACCAGCAGATCAGGAAGAACCAGGATGCTAGCACAGCCAGACCTGTTCAGAATGCAGGCAAGAAAGGGGTTCAGAGGAAAGACTACTTTCAAGGTATGGCATGCAAAATATGTAATTCTATGATGAAATACCTTTGATATACGAGCCACCAGTAATTATTTCTTGCTTAAAAAGCTCTTTATACCTATATCTCTATGTACTCAGATTTTGCTATTATATCTCCATATGTGTAGGTACATATACATTGCCTTGGCCCATCTTACAAAGAGTTGCAATTGATCCAAATCAATCGCAAGTCCTCCAATCATTTGCAAGTTTGTAGTCTTCTATCTGTTATGTACATAGTTGCGATTGATATCAATCGCAAATAAGTTTAGATTGATATCAACTCTTTGTAAGAGTTGATATCTACCGGTATTCAAGATTCTTCTCAATAAATAAATTTGACATAAATATATGTACTAGGCATACTGCCCTTATTACAATATGTGCCTTGTATATTTTGATGCTGATATATTACAAAGTAGAGAATGTTAGCAGATATGTTGCAATTTCAAGTGCATAATTTTTAAAACTCTGTATAAATTTACATATATGTATAAAGTTTGATAAATCTCTCTGGTTTCTGTCTCTCCATCTCTGTATATCTGCTTCATTGTTTGTGATTATCTGTTTCTCTCTATCCCTGTTTATTTGTTTTTCTTTGTCTGCCTTCTCTGTCATTTTGTTTGTTTCTGTTTCTTTACTTCTTCTGCTTTCTATCTTTCTCTCCCTTCACCCGCTGACTCTCTCTCTCTCTATCTATCTCTTGCCCTCTCTGTGTTTCTCTACATCTCCTTTTTTCTTTCTTTCTCCCTTGTACCTCACAGCTCGTGAAGAAGAAGTAGAGAGAAGAGCAAAAAGCAACATAGACGAGAAGAGTCACACACAACATAGAACCTTTGAGTAAGTTCTCTCAACCAAGTCCCCAGGGTCCACATTCTTAAAACTGTCATTTCCTGGACATAATTTGCAGCATACATTTGGCAGTGAAATCACTCTCAGGATGTGTCTGTTCAAAAGAACAAATCGAAACAATTTTTAACAAAAACAAAATAAGATGTCCCCCTTTAAATGCATGTTACTTTTTGAACATGCATTTCAATGTGATTTAAATAGACAACAGTTTTGAAAAACTGGCCGTTAGAATTATTCTTAGAATGGTAGGTGCATGCATATATGTTTAAAAGAAAAAGGGATCAGACTCTGTCTCTCATGAACTATTTATGAACAAGTCAACTGAACCAGTGTTTTGATCAATTTCTATTGCAATTTGTTACAAGAATCCTAAGGGAAAGAAAAATTTGAATTTAAAATGTTTCATTTTTTTTATTCCCTCTTTCTTGATCTTTCACACAATGCAGCTGGGTCCACGGCCAAGTCAACAACGACCTCCCGGTATCGGACTCCCGAATCAACCCTCATGGGATACGCAGCAGGCAGTCTAGTAGTGAACCGAACCTACCGGCCATCAGCCCTGATGTCATAGGTCAAGGGTCAAGGGTCAATCTTGTGGTAAGTCCCATGGATTGGATGTTAAAGCATTGCTTTCCTGAGTATCTGAGTGGATTTCATGAGTGTTCATAATGGATTGTGTAATGGTAACTGCAGCAGGTACTAAATGAACATTTAAAGTAAGGATCCCATGTTGTAAACAGTTGCGATTGATTCAAATCGACAGCAACTTGATTCTTATCTGTGATTGTAAGATACGATCAATTGTAAATGAATCAATCTTAAGATTAATCTTACGCTTAATCTTTATAATACGGGGCCCAGAAGAGATAGGTTATTTAAATTTACGATCAATAACAACTGTTTTATACAAGACAGGGCCCGGTTACTAATTTGTGGGAGGAGGAGGGAAAGTGGCTGTGGCACTCTCCTCATTTCTACCCCTTGAGGAAAAAATAGGGTATTAAGTTTTATTAGGGGAAACACATCTAGTAGTGAACCAAATCTACCTGCCATCAGCCCTGACGTCATACAAGGGTCAAGGGTCAATCTTGTGGTAAGTCCCATGGGTAGGATGTTAAAGCGTTGCTTCGTTGGCTATCTGGGTTGATGTATTCCTTGTTAACCTTACACATCCACAACCTTTACAAACTTGTATCAGAACTAGGATTTTATGAGACGAAGTACTGTATTACCCATTAATTTTGCAAAGGCTTTATTTTCATGAATTTCACAAAGTGTTGTAGGGTCACAAATTGCACAACACACACAAATGTGCTGGCAATGCATGTGTAAAGATTTAGTGTAAGTAGCCTCAGTTAATTATTGTGAAAACAACAACAGTTTGTGTCCCTGTGATCTGCAAAAATATCTGTAAGCAAAAATAGCGGCTTAGACAGTATCAAGTACCTCATTAACATCGACGCGACCCATACCAGACCAACATTAGACCAACAACTGACTGGACAGACATCACATTTCCCAGAATGGCCAACAGTTGGTTGGTTAAAAGTCCATTTTTGGTCTGTTTCAAGCTTGACTGAAGTATGATTATTTCTTTCATCGAAAGATCTAAAAGTTCTTATCAGAACTATAACAGCGAAAGAATTAAACAACAGTTCTTTTAAGAATTAACACATCTCTCCAAGAAAGAATACCCCAGTCCTTATATAAGGCCTAAAAAAAACAATGTTGTATTGCCCTTTAGGTGCCAAAACATGGGTCGGTCGGTCGGAAATCTTCTTTAAAAAAAAAAAAAAAAATTTTTTCTTTTTTTTTCTTCCTCTTTGGGCTGATATTTCTCAGTTTTTTTTAAATACATATTTTTTTCTAAAAAACGGTAAAAAAAAAGAAAACTTTTTTAAAAAGCCAAAAAAAGCCGACCGTAGATTTCAAGATTTTTGGGTCGGTCGCAAAGGGCAATACATCTTTTTCTTTAAGGCCTAAGGACCACACTAATGGTATACCCGTTTAAATATTCCTCACTAATCTACCTCACCATGCAAACCTATAAACAACATTTGAGTATGATCATTGTTCATGATTTCTATTCCATTTCAGATGAGTCCTAATGCTATGGAGGTTCAGTCAGTAGGCAGTGTCAGCATCGGGGATTTCACTTCAAGGGAAAGGAGTCACTCATTCTCTTCTCCAAATGGTAGGTCTTACATTTTTCAGATTTGTAAAGAAATTTTTAGCTTGCACTTAGTAAATAAGGATCGTGTGCTTGATCTTATATTCGAAAACAAGTCAGAACATAAACAAACCCTTTACAACAATAGAAACTTCTCCCAGGAAGCCTAACATTTTTGTTTGTAACATTTGTTGTGATGTCTGCTAAATATCATAGACAGTGTCTATATGTGAGTTGTACAGGGATGGGAGAATTCCTGGCACACTAGACCACAAGTGATCAAAGCAGTCTTACAGATATATATTCTAGATATACGTTAAAGAGTAATGCCAACACACCAAATAGATCTGGTGAGCATGTACCATCTCTTTTTTCTTGTGCTATAGATCCAGAAACGTTTGTGGCATGAAAGTTTTACGAATTGTAAGTGACAGCCATGACGAAAAGAAGTGTTTCTTCACAGAACTTCAAGAAACTTTTGTGAAGTGCTTAATTTCAGTGTTGTGTCGGATGTGGTTTTTATTTTATGACGTGATACTTTGTAAGAATCTGGACCCAACGCAAAATTCACAAAAATTTAATTCATCTGAAAACTTAGGGTTTTAAAGTAAGGGTCAACAAGAGAGGTAAAGGTATTCTTCAAAGTAAGTCCTTTGATAAAGAAGCCATCTCACAATTATTCATCCATTATTTATCATTTATTTGGTTCACGTGCAGAAGAGAGAGTCCAGTTCCCGCCAATCAAGACAAGCTCCGCACCTAGCGGCCACACCAAGCAACGGATGGCAGCACAAGGGGGAGACAGACGGGGTGGGGGAGGGTTAGCATGGGGGAGTGCGGGGAGCAGGACTGGGAGGGGTAAGATAAGTAGGTGACCCCACCCATGTGTTTCCCTATCTTAGAGGATTATAGATGTTTTTGGTGTGAGAATGTCTTGAGGGGGTGTAAGGGAGCAGGATGGGGAGGGGTAAGATAAGTAGATGACCCCACCCATGTGTTTCTCTTTCTTAGAGGGTTCTAGATACCACTTTTATTGGTGTGAGAGTGAGGTGGATCAGCACAAGAAGGCGTCAGGTGAGGTAGGGAAGGGGTAAAACGGGTAGATGGCCCTATAACCCCTGCACCTTCTAAACTTATCTTTGATGGTCCTAGCTGTTCTTGGTATTGGAATGAGTTGTGGCAGGAATGGTTTTACAGGGTCTGGGAGCAGTAGTAGTATGGGGCAGTGCAGAAAGCAGACCTTTGTGGGGTAAGGTGGGGAGGAATGGTGTTACAGGGTTTGGGAGCAGTAGTAGTATGGGGCAGTGCATAAAGCAGACTTTTGAGGGGTGAGATGGGCAAGAATGGTGTTACAGGGTTTGGGAGTAGTAGCATGGGGCAGTGCTGAAAGCAGACCTTTGAGGGGTGAGATGGGGAGGACTACCCGTTCCCCTCCACCTTGTATCTCCCTATCCTAGAGGGTATATCTAGGTGTTATTGGTGTGAGAATGAGTGGTTAGAATGCAGTGTAGTCTGCTTGTCAAAATCAGAAATTCAGTGCGTGTACAACGATAACATGTAAAATTCTTTGCGATGGAGACCATGATGTATGTATTACAAGAATAAGAGATCTGAATGATAGGAAAATCCTTGCAATATTGATGGTTATGCTGTGTAAAGATTGTTTTGGGTTATTTCATTCCAGATGATTGTGACGGCATTCTTGTGTGAGGTACAATTGATAGATTTCTATTTACCTTTGAATCAAATGAAATTCTGCCCTCTATCGGTGAAAAACTGATAGTGGCGTTTTCATCTATTAAGTAAAACAGAGAGTAGATTAAATTTTTAGTAATACTATATTTGATTTATTCGAGGGAAAGAGAAAGAAAAGAAGATATAAAAGGAATATACAGAGAGAGAGAGAGACAGATAGAGATATTAATAGAGATTTAATAATTTAGAGGAGAAATATTTTAATGAAGCTAAATTATTTATGACATGAGATAGATATTATGGGAAAACTATTAAGGTATAGTTATGAAGAGCCTTACCATTAACAAATATTTCTGCTATCTAGTATAGATGTAACTGAATATGTAATTCTGTATGAAGTGAACTTCCGTCCAAATTCTTTCATAATGTCAAAAGAGCTTCTGTAATAAATTAATGTCTTTATTGTACATGACAGTGTGAAATGACTGTCTTTATAACATGATGTATGACATTTATGTGTATTCTTTCAATGGATATAGATTCTGAGGTGTGAATTAAACCTGTCTGTAACATACCTATAACATATGATATTACATAGTAAACAAATATTGACTGCTTTGAGGGGCACGGTTAAAACTATCTCCCAAGGTGATCTCAAAACTGTACTGTGCCCCGAGACAAGTCGCGGAGCATAGCACAGTCTCGAGATCACCGAGGTGCTATAGTTTTAACCGTGACTCAGAAAGTAAGCTGTCAATATTTGTTTTATATACCGCATCCCCTGTGTTGAGATATTTTAACAATATCTTCCTATCAAAATGCAATTATTTGTAGAATCTAGGAGAATTTACTCATTTAAAAGCATCGTATGTGTCTCATTGCGCGTATTTATTGTTGACTTCACATGCAAACATTGCATCCTTGAATTGTACGTGCGAGTAGAACTATGCTTGGTCAATATATTTCGCTGAAGGGAAACATGAAAAGTGGTCTTTATAGGCAGGTGGTCTTTTTATACAGGTGGTTGCTAAAGGAGATTTGACTGTACTTGTTGAGAGATAGGAAAGAATTAAGTTTGTATAAATACTATTACAAGTACTATTACCCTGCTATTATCCAGCAGCCTTTATATATATAATTCTGATAATGTGTTTAAGGTTATTGATGTGCAAATAAATATGTGCTTACTATGTATGAACAAAAGATATATATTTTCTCGGTCATTTGTTGAATCATTCATGTGTTGTAACACTATTTTTCACGGTCAAATAAACTAGTCACATTTGTGTCTTTAAATTGGCACCTCTTCATTTTCCCTCACTTTTACAGCCCAAAGACAAAATATAATTTATGTTGCTGGTACATACCTGTATACACCATATCAGGAAAATTACCCCATGGACAATCACCCCCGGAAAATTACCCCTCGGAAAAATACCCCAAGGACAATCACCCCCGGAAAATTACCCCTCTGAAAAATACCTCAAGGACAATAACCCCCGGAAAATTACCCCTCGGAAAAATACCCCAAGGACAATCGCCCCCGGAAAATTACCCCTCGGAAAAATATCCCAAGGACAATCACCCCCGGAAAATTACCCCTCGGAAAAATACCCCAAGGACAATAACCCCCCGGAAAATTACCCCCAAGGACAACCACCTCTAAAGGACAATTACACCCCCGGAAAATTACCCCCGTAGACAATTACCCTCGTGCACAATTACCCCCAAGGACAACCAAGGACAACCACGCCGAGGATAATTCCCCCCGAAAATTCCCCCCTGTTTATTAAAGGGGAAGTCTACCCTGATAATAAGTTGATTTTAATGAAAGCAGAATTTTTCTATCGGGGGTAATTGTCCTCGGGGGGTAATTGTCCTAGGGGTAATTGTCCCAGGGTGGTTGTCCTCGGGGGGTAATTTTCCGGTGGGATAATTTTACCGCTGGTAATCGGCCGGGGGTTATTGTCCAGGGGGTAATTGTCCTAGAACAATAAATAAGAACATTAATAACGCGTTTCACAAAAGACATACATTTACATAATATACACGTTTAATTAATAAAAATTGATTTCCCTTGTGACTCTCATAATTATTTTATTTCTAATTACATATATTATCAGTTTGTTCGCACATATAGGTTCTTTTCCTGAGACCGCCATCGCATTCAACCTCAAGCCAGGGGCGGATCCAGCCGGCGGCAAGGGAGGGGGCCGAAAAAGGGGCCCACTTCACCCGTGCGAAAATTTGAAAACCGTGCCGGCCGATTTTTCGCTCAGTGGGAGGGGGGTAATGAGCACAATTTTTTTTGCCTTTGAAAATTGAAGAAAAAATTCACCGCCACCCCCTTGAGCGCCAGGGGAGGGGGCCCATCTTCTTTTTTTCCCCCAAAAAGGGTGTTTTTACACGTTTTTTTTCTAGGGGGGGGCCCGGGCCCCCCGGGCCCCCTCCCTGGATCCGCCACTGCCTCAAGCTTAAGATGGCGGTCTCCTGCTTTTTTCAATTTTGAAATGATTTGTCAACTATGTGTTTTTTTAAAGGTATAATTATTTAGTTGATTTATATTATGATATTAATATATATTTCTTTTGACTTTTGTTAATAATATATATGTACCTGATTTGTATATTACTTTGTATCATGTTGAAAATGCTCAAATGAAATCAGGTAAACAAACAAACAAAACAAACGAGTGAACTTACTACAATGGTTGGATTGCCCTAAACACTGCATGCGCGGAAATATGAATAGTGCTATTTAGCGGTAATCATTAATGTAATTCGAAACCTTGTCGTTTTGCAAAATAAAACTCCCCTTTTCGATTCAAGCCAACTTTCATTTTCTTCCATATTTTCATATCAACAAAATACTCAAGTTATAAATAAATACAAAATGACAAAGATTTTTCAAGAGCATATCGACTGCTTTAAAACACGGAAGAAGGGCGATCGTATTACAAGTATTGGCTTATTCGGGTCCGCCTTATAATAACACAATACAATTTAGATATAAGAACAAAAGGCAATCACAGAAAAAGAAAGGGAGAGAAAATGAAGAAAAGAAAAGAAAATGAATTCAAAATTAAGGGGTTGCAAACATAGTCCAACAAATTGCTAGAAAGTTTATAACAGCGCTTTATCAAGGTACTGTATGTAACAATAATAATAATATATGAGATTTGTAAGGCGCCATATCCACTTAAAATACAATGCTCAAGGCGCATTAGCCCAACTAAAAAGAAAGAAAAAGAGATCACACAAAAGAATCTGCATTATAAAAAAATGAACAGAAGTTAGATAGAACATACAAAAATGACAGAACAGTTAGTTATTTGCCGATAAAAACAAATACGTTGTAAGATTATTTTTAAATGCTTGAACAGATGTACTATTACGAATCGAGGGACAGCTTTCCACAGTGAAGGCCCTGCATGAGCTAAGCCCCCCACCCACTTAGTATTGAGCTTTAATAGGAAGAAGAAAAAAAATACGGAGTTTTGAGAGCGTAAAGATCTGGACGGAATCTAATGATTTATCAAATTAATATTGTACTGTTGAACAGAACCATGGACACTACGAAATAAAAGCAATTACAACAAAATGGCAATATACATGATAAATGAGCAAGGTTTCAGTAAAAAAAAAAAAATAATAATAATAATTCTAGAATGATATTGAAAACATAATCAATCAAAAGCAATGACTCAGTCCCAGCCAGCGGGTAACGAACAACGACGACATTGTGCTGTTTTGGGGTCGTTGATTCGTTTCGTGTGACCACATATCACTTTTTTATTGGGGTGGGGACAAGTGGGGAGGGGGGACACCAAAAAAGAAGGGCACTTTCTGGAAAAAAGGGAAATCTCAAAGCGAAATTATACAATTTTATAGACAGTGGTATATACCCCTTCATTGTGATTACATTACCAGGGATGATTTCAATATTTGCTTCTCTTTATACATCATACAAGATATTGCTTAAGCATCATACTTTGCATTTGGGTGTGATGGTCTGACTATTCATTTGCGAGGGAACGAAGCGAGCGAGGAAAAAATTAAGATTTGTGAGGTGGCAGTGCGAAAATTAAATCTTATAAAGAGGGAAAACCCAACCCTGATGGGGTTATAAGCACATCCTCATAATGGAAGACTGAAAAGCCCTTTGATACGTAACGTAATTATATCATCTATAAATGCGAGCGAGCTTTGGGGGGAATTGCTCTTAGTCGCTTTAAATTAGGGGCACGTTTAATGATGAGAGAAAAAGTTCGAAAGGGATAAGACACTTATTCGAAAAGAAAAGGAGCACATGTCAAACTACAAAGGGCAATTATCAGAGGTGAAAATGGGGCACTTCTTACACCTAAAAAGAGGCACTCACCAGAGATGAAAAAAGGCACTTATGAGAATGGGAAATGGGCATTTGTCGACGGAAAAGGGGCATCCATCAGATTTTATTAGGGGCATTTATAAGAGGTGAAAAGGGGGCATTTATGAAAATGGGATAGGTCCCTTATTAGAATGGAAAAAGGGGCACGTATCATTGTTAAAAGGGGAAATTATCAGACGTGAAAAGGGGTACTTATCGCATCTAAAAAGGGGCACTTATGAGAATGAAAAAGGGGCACTTATAATAAAGGGAAATGTGCATTTGTTGCAAAGAGCGTCATGTAAAGATTTGGCGCGGTTTGTTAGTTTTTTTCGGATTTTGTTCGGATGTCAATTTATATTATCTGAAATGTGGTCATTTGGTTTCCATTTCCCAATATGTCTCCTGTCTTCTGTTTTAATATTGTGATGTAGTGCCAGACAACTTTCTCATTTGTTCCAACAAATAACATCACTGAAATGTCTTATTTTCTTTCTTAAAGGTACTATGTCGCACATCTGTACTTTACTGTCGTCTGTACTGTGTGCACACGTTATTTCTTATGAAGGTTGCAGGTTTACAGTGTTTAATCGCCTAAGTAAGATTGTCGACCCGTTTTATAAAACAAATAATACACAGGTTTTCGTTCGTGACGATGCAGCGCTATTCGGGTATTCACAATGGCACAAAATACACTCGGCTACGCCTCGTGAATTTTATTGCACCGTAGTGAATACCCTCATGCGCTGCATCGACCATAACGCACTCACACCTGTGTATTATTTGTATAATAACATTCGTAAAAGTATAGTAAGTACATACTTTTTTGGTCTTAATCAAAAAGATATGAACAAAAATGAGCAAGATTTCCATATATCTAAGGATTTACCCTGTATGCAAACATTAAAGAACTATATACAATGACGATTACAACCTTATTATTGTAATACAATGCTCAACTTGATGCAATTAATGAATGATGAACTATTTTCCGTGGGTTATTCATTTCCATTGTCACCAGTAACTCTTTCGGTGTCGTTGTTGAAAATAAGGGTGTCTTTGTTTAAAAAGGATAAACTACAAGAGCACATGATCACTGGCATGCACCCTTATTAAACGGTTTGAAATATTATCTTTCAATTAATGTAAATGAATGCTTAAGAATAGTGGTGATATTGTTACAGATCAATGTATCTATAGAAATAAACCTGTTTATTAATGTATTTCAATTAATGCACGTCTCTCCCGAACCACCAGTTACCAGTCGTTTTATGAAACATTGCGTCTATAGGGCTCGAACCCACTTTACATACATTTGTTGTCGAAATGTCGGACAAGCCTCTGGCAAGTTTTTAAGTTGTAACTATAGGAACTTTTGTTTAAAAAGTTGCATGGAATCAGTAAACAGGCCTTAGAGAGCAAATGACAGATAATCTGAGATTTGAATGAGATTTACAACGAACATACAAGTCATGTAGAGACCTAATATACTACACATGTATTACATAATGAACGCAATGTAGGCCTATACATAACGTTGCTCAGCCGATTAAAATTGTTACTGGTAATTTGTTTTATCATAAAAATGAAAAAATACCCAATTTCGGGCGCAGTCTTTGGATCAACAACATATTGATCAATAGCTCGAAAATAAAATGTCCACCAAAGAAGTATAAATCGAAGATTTACTCAGGGGGTAACCTCGATTATCATATTGCTATTTGTTAGCTCCAATTACCAAATAATATGTATGTACATTGTACTAACTAAAATGAATGTACATGTTAGTGATTTGGAAATAAATTCAAATTTGAAGTATTTATCAATGTGCGAACATAATCGTGATATAACATTAGAATCGTACTTCAAAGACATTTAAGTCGTAGAATGTATATGCTTAAAACTGACCGATTGCACATTGAAACCTACATTGCACATTGAAACCTAAATTGCACATTATTTTTGTCCATTACCTTGTACCTGTAAACATATTACATATGAAAGACTGGCTTAATGCACATATAAAGCATCAATAATTATGTCTATCTGTTTCAGTTTATACTCAGAAACATGGTGAAGCGGATACAATGTAATACATCAAACCCTCCTAAAACCACATTAGAGATCTTTCGATTCCTGATTACTCGTATACGCTTTGCATAGGCGAGTCAAAGGTATCTGGCCATTTGATATCGCATACGCTGCAAAGTAAAATGAAATTATGACCATAATTATGTTAACATCCTATATATTTTTCATCATGATGGTCTGATCCAAGCTTCTAGGATGCCTATCTGCCCCTAAGAAAGTGATAAGGGATCGTTTGTGTGTGGGAGTTTTACAATCAAATAATACAAAACAGGAAAAGGGGAGACCTTGCTATGCCCCTTGAGATTTGTTTGGTATAGAAAATTCCCTCCACACCCAGGAAATCTTGGATCCGCATCTGGATGAAGTTGTGTATGAGTTTAGGGACTTTGCTGATGTCGTGGTTGATGACTACGGGACGTCGTCACTGTATTATGGTGAGTGTTTGGTTGTCGTGGATCACGTGATGATCGGGGTATATTCTCTGAAAAGCTTGGTTCCTTTGGATGATGTAGAACGTGTGTTTGATCATACGATGGCTGTGACGGTGGTGGTAAAAAAGTTCCTGTTGACGTTTCTGAATGCAATGTGTGTCATTGGATCGGATGTGTCATAGGTTGATGAGGATTGATGATGTGCCGTATGTCATCATATGATGAATGTGTTATCGAAAAGTACCGGGGCAGCTGTCATTGATTGAGGCTGTTGAGGGTGGTGCTGTGGTGCCATCTTGGGAGTATGAATGTGGCAGTATGGATATGGCTTGTGGAAACGTCGTGCCAGCTGATTTAATTGTTCACTTTGTTGTGAGCCGGACAGGTGGGTGAGTTGACTTTGTGTTGCTATTTGTGGTAGAACGTGTGTTTGATTTTGCTGATTATGCTGTTTAAATTGAGATGGTAGTCTTCCTGGGAGATTCGCCATCTGCAATGGTGCAAGTGGGACCTGGAGAACCGATCTTGATCTTTGTTCATTGTTTGTGAAGAAAGGATTCTGGAATTGAAGGGAGCAAAATATAAGACAAAAAATCAAATGAAAATGAGATACCCTGCGAATTATTCAAAGAACCTTTCCTTTTTTATTCGTTTGATTTCTGAAAGAACCCCTTGTCAGATATTGTATATTGTATCGCTTAATATATCGATAGTGGGATGTTTAAATGAAAGGGCGAGTTTATTCGGGAAAGGTTAATGCACTAAGGGGCCCAACCCGGGGGCGTATTTTTTTTCCCACTTGAGTTCCGGACCCCAGTATGAACTCATTTGCATACAGCCAATCAGAGCTCATCTTGTCAATAACAAGCTTTACGCGTGCTAAAGATTTTACGGATGCGAAACGGTTAACGGTGCGAAGTTCTTACACACAATCACACAGACAGCGCTATATGGCTTGCAAATGTTTCATTTGTGCTCTAGCATGTCTACCTTTAGCAAATGTATTATAGATCTACACCTCTAATAATATCAGCTTATGAAATTGCTGTGAAAAATTATTACTTAATTAGCACTAAATTGAAATTACTCTACAGCTATCAAAGATAGGCCTTATCGTCTGTGAAGCCACTTTATACAACTCACTCCTAGATCCTAATCAAATGATTGGTCATGCGCGGTCACGTGTGATTCATTTACTGAGACTATCCCACGTTTTTCATGAAAAAGCGTGCAATAGTTTCCAGTACTATCCAACGGTTTTTTTTTAGTGCATGTACATGATGCGCAGTAGTGCGCGTAGAGGTTTAGAGCGCTTATACTGTGTGTAGGCCTATTCTTGGGTAGCACTATGCGTAAATGCGCATAGAGGTAAGTGCGCTTATCTCTGAGTGCCTTATTAAACTTGAGATTTATTTGTCAGCCATACCGTCACGAAACAATCTTGATTGAATTCTTTTTACATCAAATAACAAGGATCTAGGAGTTTCGTTGTATAAAACAAATGATGCATGTTTTCATTCGTTCATTATACGATCTATCCGCCCTCGTTGATGCTGTGTGTATCTATCGCACTCGGCCTAACGGCTTCGTGCAATAGATACACACAGCCTCAATTCGAGTGCGGATAGATCGTATAATGAACTCGTGCGCATGCAACATTTGTATAATATAGAATGGAATAGAATAGAATAGAATTTATTGACTCTCAAGTTCGATCCCCTTCTGGTGTATGGGAGTACAACACATTTACATGTCATGATAATGATACATAATAAAGAATACAAACATAGCTCAGGGAGTAAACTCACAACTCTCTGCATAGCTTAATAATACAAAGAATATACAGAATACAACAACAACACAAATGTATAACGATAAATAGGAATGATCTAACCTAGGCTATGGTAAACATAAATACAATATTATACAAATGATGCATGCGCATGAGTTCATTATACGATCTATCCGCACTCGAGTTGAGGCTGTGTGTATCTATTGCACGAAGCCGTTAGGCCGAGTGCGATAGATACACACAGCATCAACGAGGGCGGATAGATCGTATAATGAACGAATGAAAACATGCATCATTTGATTTATACAACGAAACTCCTAGATCCTTGTTATTTGATGTAAAAATAATTAATTCAAGATTGTTTCGTGACAGTTTATGGCTGACAAATAAATCTCAAGTTTTAATAAGTCTCAATATAGTGCGCACACATAGCAAGCGCACCTCTATCTATACCCATTTACGCATAGTGCTGCGCAAGAATAGGCCCATGTGTATACACGCAGTATTAAGCGCTCTAACCTCTACGCGCACTACTGCGCGGCACTGAAAAATCGTTGGATAGTACTGGAATATATTGCACGCTTTTTCATGAAAAAGCGTGCAATAGGATCAGTAAATGAATCACACGTGACCGCGCATGACCAATCATTTGATTAGGATCTGGGAGTGAGTTGTATAATACGTACAATATGGCAAGCATAGCCTACATGAAAAGTGGAGAATACCACATGAACAAAAAAACTACATAATTGTTTTAACTATCTAACAAATTATAAGTTTCATTTTTTTTTAACGTAGGAACTCATTTCTAAAGATTTTACGGTTGAGAAATTTATTATAGATCTACACCTCTAAAACTAAAAGGCTAAACATCAGCTTATGAAATTAATTGCTGTGATCTATATTCATAGTTCCCAGGTAAGAATTCCTGCAATAAAAGGAGTAAAACATGATGATTAGTGCTAAGTCATAATTTTTCACAGCTCATAAGCTGATATTCAGAGGTGTAGATCTATAATACATTTGCTAAAGGTAGACATGCTAGAGCACAAATGAAACATTTGCAAGCCTATGCCATGGTTATGCAGTATGCACGCACACCATGTGTGTAGAGAGCTTGGCACCATTCGCACCATCCGTAAAATTTTTAGCATCCGTAAAATCTTTAGCACACATAATAAAGCTTGTTATTGACAAGATGAGCTCTGATTGGCTGTATGCAAATGAGTTCATACTGGGGTCCGGAACTTAAGTGGGAAAAAAAAAATTAAGCTCACGGGAAGGAGAGAGACAGAGAGGGGGTGCTAGATCGAGATGGGTGATGGGGTGATGGATAATAGTTATAAGGGTAAATAATAGGCCTACTGTGGACTGTTGTCATGGGTGTTGTAATATATTTGTAGTCTAATTGTCTTCTATTGTTTCAGTGGTTATAATGCATTAAGTTCATCTGGAACGCATCATTCAAACAAATGGGAAACTTACAATTGACATAATTAAAATAATTATTAAAATGGCTGTAAGAGGTATGTTTTCATAAATCTGAGGTAGAAGCTAGTTGGGCAATTTCATAATAGAAACCATAGGTTGTGATATTCCTATTTAGATTGTATCCTTTCATTAGCTTTTCCATCATTCTGTTCCGCTTTTAATCCCTATGAGTAACACAGATAATCAATGTGACAATTTTTTTTTAAACAACTTGACCTAAAAAGTCGTATTTCAAACAAAATGTAGCATGTTAGAGTCTTCAAGTTTTATTTGAGGAGGTTTTATATCAGGGCACGGGAGACCCTACTTGAGCTGTGAAAGGCGTTCTACCACCCCAACCCCCTTCTCCGGGATCGCCGACAACGCTTTTGATTGCCAGTCAGTGTTAAACATGATTTTATTTTCACGTAATTTATGGTACAAAGTTAAGAACAGGTTTATCATTCATTATCATTAAAGTAAAGAACAGGTTTATCATTCATTATCATTAAAGTAAAGAACAGGTTTATCATTCATTATCATTACTGCAACTGTTTTGCAAATTTCCTGCAATAAATAATAATACACCCCCTCCCAGATAAATCACCTTTGAGGATGAAGCCAGACGAGCAATTTCATGGTAGAAATCATCATGGAAGTCAGTATGTCCGTAATCAATGTCAGAACCCTTTATGGTCAGGTCGGTGAGACAAGGCAGACGACATAGAAACTTGGCTAAATCACGTGGTGCTTTTGGGTCATTCCCATGAAGAGAACAACTATCAATACACACCTTCTCTATCTGTTGAATTGTTGTAATTCATATAAGAAAAATTAAATCATTAAATAATCACCCAAACACGTTTTTTCTTCAGCACCTTCATGATCAAATGCGCTACGATCACAATCCATGTATTTCAATGATGATCAACACATACAAGCAATTTTTTTCTCCCTAGATCATCATCTGAATTTTTCTCTTCCTAAGATTACAATCTTGTTATGACTTAAAAGAAAATTATCATTATCATGAATAAGAAGTTCATAATGCTATCCATTGCTTATTAGAAGAAAGATGTAATGAATCAAGGAACATGTAATTTACTAATTTATTTACGCGTAAGCAATAAAATATTTGTACGATGAACAATGCATGTTATTTTTCTTTCTAGAGCATCTTCATGATCGTAAAGCCTATGATCACAGTCTAGAATATGACTCTAACATAATAATAATAATCATCATGTAATTAAAAGTACATCCGATTGTGTTTAATTTTACTAATAATGGGTTTCCTGATCCTATTTCAAATGAATGAGAGTAATTGTTTATTTGTGTTTGTATTTATTATAAAACTTCATTAACGATGTACAGGAATACTTTGTTTTACAACGCATAGGCATCATAATTATTACAGATATTAAAAGAAAAGTGTAATCGATTCATTACACTTTTCTTTAAATATCTGTAATAAGAATGATTTACTCTCCAAGTAAATAATGTTTTAACCCATAGTTTCATGACTTAAAGCAGTCTGTTTAGGGATGTATATAGGAACTGAAATTTCATTGAACACCATGGTCAATACAGGTTGATTTAAATATGAAACTATCAGTCAGATGACGGCAATAACACATTTCAATTACCTTTTTTTTGTACCAAATGCCATAATTAGATACATTTCATTTTCTCGTAAATTGTGGTACAAAGTAATTGACACTTTCGTTATTCATCATTCAAGGCAACTGTATGAATGACCAAAAGTCTCTATTTCCATGTAAAACGTTAAAAAACATTGTAAATCACCTTTGAGGATGAAGCCAGGTGAGCAATTTCATAATAGAAATCATCATGAAAGTAATATCGTCGGAATTTATTGTCAGAATCCTTTATGGTCAGGTGGGTGAGACAAGGCAGAAGACAAAGAAACTTGGCTAGGTCACGTGATGCTGTTGGGTCATTCCCATGCAGAGAACAACCATCAATACACACCTTCTCTATCTGTTGAATTGTTGTAATTCATATAAGAAAAATTAAATCATTAAAATAATCACCCAAACACGTATTTTCTTTAGCACCTTCATGATCAAATGCGCTACGATTACAATCCATGTTTTTCAATGATGATCAATAAATACAAGCCATTCTTTCTCCCTATAGGTCATCATCTTAATGTTTCTCTTCCTTAGATTACATTCTTGTTATGACTAAAAAGAAAATTATCATTGTCATGAATAAGAATTCAACATGCTATCCATTGCTCATTTGAAGAAAGGTGTAATGAATCAAGGAACATTGAACTTACTCATTTATTTACGCGTAAGCAATAATTATTTGCACGATGAAAATTGCATGTTATTATTTTTTCTAGAGCATCTTCATGATCGTAAAGCCTTTGATCACAGTCTAGATTATGCCACTAACAAAATAATAATAATCATCATGTAATTAAAAGTACATCCGATTGTGTTTAATTTCACTAATAATGGGTTTCCTGATCCTATTTCAAATGAATGAGAGTAATTGCTTATTTGTGTTTGTATTTATTATAAAACTTCATTAACGTGTTACAGGAATTCTTTGTTTTACAACGCATAGGCATCATTCTTATTACAGATATTTAAAGAAAAGTGTAATGAATCGATGAACATTTACTCTCCAAGTAAATATTGTTTAACCCATAGTTTCATGACTTAAAGCAGTCTGTTTAGGGATGTATATAGGAACTGAAATTTCATTGAACACCATGGTCAATACAGGTTGATTTAAATATGAAACTATCAGTCAGATGACGGCAATAACACATTTCAATTACCTTTTTTTTGTACCAAATGCCATAATTAGATACATTTCATTTTCTCGTAAATTGTGGTACAAAGTAATTGACACTTTCGTTATTCATCATTCAAGGCAACTGTATGACTGACCAAAAGTCTCTATTTCCATGTAAAATGTTAAAAAACATTGTAAATCACCTTTGAGGATGAAGCCAGGTGAGCAATTTCATAATAGAAATCATCATGGAAGTAATATCGTCGGAATTTATTGTCAGAGTCCTATATGGTCAGGTGGGTGAGACAAGGCAGAAGACATAGAAACTTGGCTAGGTCACGTGATGCTGTTGGGTCATTCCCATGCAGAGAACAACCATCAATACACACCTTCTCTATCTGTTGAATTGTTGTAATTCATATAAGAAAAATTAAATCATTAAATAATCACCCAAACACGTATTTTCTTTAGCACCTTCATGATCAAATGCGCTACGATTACAATCCATGTTTTTCAATGATGATCAATAAATACAAGCCATTCTTTCTCCCTATAGGTCATCATCTTAATGTTTCTCTTCCTTAGATTACATTCTTGTTATGACTAAAAAGAAAATTATCATTGTCGTGAATAAGAAGTTCAACATGCTATCCATTGCTCATTTGAAGAAAGGTGTAATGAATCAAGGAACATTGAACTTACTCATTTATTTACGCGTAAGCAATAATTATTTGCACGATGAACAATGCATGTTATTATTTTTTCTAGAGCATCTTCATGATCGTAAAGCCTTTGATCACAGTCTAGATTATGCCACTAACATAATAATAATAATCATCATGTAATTAAAAGTACATCCAATTGTGTTTAATTTCACTGATAATGGATTTCCTGATCCTATTTCAAATGAATGAGAGTAATTGCTTATTTGTGTTTGTATTTATTATAAATAACTTCATTAACGTGTTACAAGAATACTTTGTTTTACAATACATAGGCATCATACTTATTACAGATACATGTATTTAAAGAAAAGTGTAATGAATCGATGAACATTTACTCTCCGTGTAAATAATATTGTAACCCATAGTTTCATGAATTGAAGCAGTCTGTTCAGGGATGTATATAGGACCTGAAATGTCATTGAACACTATGGTCAATACAGGTTGATTTAAATATGAAACTATCAGTCAGATGACGGCAATAACACATTTCAATGACCTTTTTTGTACCAAATGCCAGAATTAGATACATTTCATTTTCTCGTAAATTGTGGTACAAAGTAATTGACACTTTCGTTATTCATCATTCAAGGCAACTGTATGATTGACCAAAAGTCTCTATTTCCATGTAAAACGTTAAAACACATTGTAAATCACTTTTGAGGATGAAGCCAGGTCAGCAATTTCATAATAGAAATCATCGTGGAAGTAAAATTGTTGGTGTCCATTGTAAGAGTCTTTTATGGTCAGGTGGGTGAGACAAGGCAGAAGACATAGAAACTTGGCTAGGTCACGTGATGCTGTTGGGTCATTCCTATGCAGAGTACAATCATCAATACACACCTTCTCTATCTGTTGAATTGTTGTAATTCATATAAGAAAAATTAAATCATTAATTAATCACCCAAACACGTTTTTTCTTCAACACCTTCATGATCAAATGCGCTACGATTACAATCCATGTATTTCAATGATGATCAACACATACAAGTAATTTTGTTTCCCCTAGATCATCTATTATTTTTTTCTTCCTAAGATTACAATCTTGTTCTGACTAAATACAAAACTATTATTATCATGAATAAAAAGTTCAACATGCTATCCATTGGTTAATAGAAGAAAGATGTAATGAATCAAGGAACATGGAATTTACCAATTTATTTACGCGTAAGCAATAAAATATTTGTACGATGACAATGCATGTTATTTTTTTTCTAGAGCATCTTCATGATCGTAAAGCCTATGATCACTGTCTAGCTTATGCCACTAATATAATAATAATAATTATCATGTAATTAAAAGTACATCCGATTGTGTTTAATTTCACTAATAATGGGTTTCCTGATCCTATTTCAAATGAATGAGAGTAATTGTTTATTTGTGTTTGTATTTATTATAAAAACTTCATTAACGATGTACAGGAATTCTTTGTTTTACAATACATAGGCATCATTCTTACTACAGATATTTAAAGAAAAGTGTAATGAATCGATGAACATTTACTCTCCATCACGGTAAATATTGTTTAACCCATAGTTTCATGAATTAAAGCAGTCTGTTCGGGGATGTATATAGGAACTGAAATTTCATTGAACACCACGGTCAGTACAGGTTGATTTAAATATGAAACTATCAGTCAGATGAAGGCAATAACACATTTCGATGACCTTTTTCTACCCAACTACCAGAATTAGATTTATTTCGTTTTCTCATAAATTGTGTACAAAGTAATTGACACTTTCGTTATACATCATTCAAGGTAACTGTATGACCAAAAGTCTCTTATTCCATGTAAAACGTTAAAACACATTGTAAAGGATAAAGCCAGACGAGCAATTTCATGGTAGAAATCATCATGGAAGTTAAAATGTTGGGATTCATTGTCATTGATCTTTATGGTCAGGTCGGTGAGACAAGGTAGAAGACATAGCAACTTGGCTAGGTCACGTGATGCTCTTGGGTCATTCTCATATAGATCAAAATTATCAATACACACCTTCTCTATCTATTGAGTTGTAATTTATACAAGGAAACTTAAATTATTAAATAATCACCCAGTAGTACATTGCATTGTGTTAAATTTCACCAATAATGGGTTTCCTATTTCAAGTGAGTAAGAGTAAATGCTTATTTGAAGAATTGTGTGAAGAACCGATGAACATTTACCTTCCTTATTTATTTACGGGTAAATGAAACACTATTCCAGGGGATGAATCTAGGAGCTGTAATTTCATTTCATGATAATTATCGAGCAACCGATCAAGGCAAAGGTCTCTGACTGTATAATCCCATCCCAAGTAATTTTGTTAATTAGGGCAATATCGCGAGGTCGAGTAGCGACAGAAATCGCACTTCGGATTTTTAAACTTTGCACTCGTTGATCACACAGGCAAATGAGAGCCTTAATCCCAATCTTGCTATGGCGACATTATTGATTTATTTTATTCAGGGGGACGATTCCCCAGGGGCGGATCCAGACGGCGGCAGGGATCAAAGGGGGCCCAATTCGTGAGAAAATATTTAGCGGCGAAACAGCCAGCCGGTGAATAAGCGGGGTGGGGGCGTAAGGAGCATTTTTTTTTGCCCCCAAAAATTTGAAAATGAGCACTACTTCATTTTTTTTGCCCTCTAAAATTTGAAAATCGTACCCCCCCCCCTTGAGCACCAGGGGAGGGGGCCCGTCTCCAAATAAAGGTAAAATTAACGTGTTTTTACCTGTTTTTCCCCAGGGGAGGGGGCCCGGCCCCTGCCCCTCCTGAATCCGCCACTGCGATTCCCTTGATTATATGAAAGAGTAGAGCTTTTCAATCAAGGGTATTTTAGAAAGTAGTAATTCAGAATTTTCTTTGACGGCTCGAGGGGAAGATGCGACGTTCATTTATATCTCCCCAATTAGCTAAGATTTTGACTAATGTGTTATTCATGTTCGTATACCACTTCGTTTGTAGTGTCAGTACCAAGTTTTAATTTTGAAAGTTAGCAAAGTAAACGAGCAAATTCTGGCATAATTATTCCCTTCTGTTTCAATTCGCAGTTTGCGGGAAATGTGCTTTCTATTCTATTGATCTATTGATTACAGCTTATAAGAGATGAACTTCGGTATGTAGATTTCAAGCTTAAATATACGTGCCCCAATTTCCCCTCCAATGTGTTTTTATACTACTTTGAATTCTAATTTCATAAAAAATATGCTTAAAGAACATTCTTTAAACAAGGTCGAATTGACCGAGTAGACGACCTATGGGATAATATTTATTAGGTTTTAAGTGCAAATTCGTGATGATTATTGATGATTTACATGAATTAATTTTCTAGTTTGAATGTAAGTTATCATTTAGTTTTCTTCCTGGGAAATCTTTGTGGGGGACAAAGTGCCACCCTCAAATAAGCTTGTGGTCGAATGCATCTAGACAAAAGAAAAAAAGTACACATTTGTCAGATTGAAGGCAGTACATGTGATCTACAGTACGGTGACATATCCACTCGACCACGATACCTCTATACGTAAACAAGAAAATGTGTTTTTCAGGAATGACGACCAGTTACAAACATGCTCAGGAGGTGCATGATGAATGGCATGAAAATGTGTTTTTCAGGAATGACGACCAATTACAAACATGCTCAGGAGGTGCATCATGACTGGCATATGAACATGCAACGGGGGTGATTCATTCATTACCCTATATGTATCACCTTTAATCTCAAAATGCTTGTTTATAGGTTTAACGAAGAACAGACAATATGATAAATATCCATGGGATATAGCGCGATCACATATTAATCAATATCAAATGTTGTGGCCCTTGCTAAACTTTTTTCTTCTTATTATTTGCGCATTTCAAATTGCGAAGTGATCTCATCCATGTATCAATGCCAAGATGAAATGACAAACTGTTAACGACTACCTTTGTGGAAGAAACGAAAATCATTACAAATTAAAAACACAAACAAATATATCAATATATCAAATGGCCAGTCTTTAATATGTCGCTTTTTTGGTTTATTGAAGAGGATAGTAGTTTAACAGTCTGACATTTTCATCGACATCCGATGAATAAGTTAGAATTACTTTTGAGGATGAAGCTAGACTTGCAATCTCGTGGTAGAACTTGTCATGTAGCCATGGAAATAGAGATAAATCGTCGGCCTTATAAAGTTCATATTATAGTTATATCGACTGCTACGAGAGGACTAGCTGTTTCTATACGCTCAAGGGATAGTTGAATCCCCTGCTATCACCCCGAGGCGCGCCTGGGTGGGCGGCGCGCCTCGGGGTGATAGCAGGATTCAACTATCCCGCGAGCCAGTATAGAAACAGCTAGTCCTCGAGTATTAAAGCAGTCGATATGATTTTATATGCCGAATTAAAACAAAAATCTACCAAGAATTCTTACCTTAGCCTTTTAGTGAGTAAAAATTTGTTAAAACATCACAGAAAATCTGAAAGACTGTCTGTTAATCTTCGCTTAATCTTCGAGTGAAAGTTTCAATCATTTGGGAATCGCAGACAAAGAGCACTGTATATGGCGTCCGTGCTCGCACGTAGACAATTTTAACACGCAAACCAATGGGGATCGCAGTAAACCAATGGGCATCGCAGGATAATGAGGCGGAGGGTAGAAACTTTTAACTAGGCCCTGTGGGCTATTGCTATGCCCTGTGAGTTGGGCATGGCTTGAAATCACGACTCCAATTTCGACCAATCAGATGGCTAGATTTCTAAAGTGAGGTATATAATATTTTATAGTCAGGTCGGTGAGACAAGGCTAAAGACAGATCAACCTGGCTAGATCACGTGATGCCGTTGGTTCATTTAAGATGTAGATCACATTCTATAGACATCTTTTGTACATATCGGAAAGTGAAAAATAATGATGGTTATTATCATGATATGCATTGTTCCTTTATAGGAAAGACAACTACTCTAACAAAAAACAGAAAAATGAGAAGCAGAATGGTGAAAGTTAAAATTAAATCGGATGAAAATCAAGAAAGTTATTAATGTTTTAAAGCTGTAGTCACTATACATATGGGCACTTCGAATTGGCTTAATCGGTAACGTCACTTCGACGTACTGCCGGACTACTTTCCCATTTGTTTCAACACACAAAATGACTAAAATTGTATGACTCACGAGTGTCTTTTCTTTTTAGACGAACTACAAATAATATGTTATCTATAATATATTTGAGTAGTGCCCCAACGGAGAAGGCACTTCGGAAAAAGACAGACATTAATAACGACAAACAGGAGAGTTGTCCGAGCATACATCAGAACCCAGTGAACAAATTGTCAATTTTTATATTTCCATAGATTTAATAATGCCATATTTCAAAAATTCATTACTCTCTCAATATTGTTCCGATATATTTCTAACTTCACCATTGTGTTTCTCTTATTTTTCTGCTTTCATACAAATTAAAATGGTTGAATTGCCCTGCAATGCTGACGATGACGATGATAATGGTGATGATGATGGACGGAAAATATTTCAAGCGAGTCTGTTTTTAGGATTTGAGAATTTGAGATCGAGTGAATGAAATATTATCTGCTTCTGAATGAGTGAGGAGATGCTATATATATATATATATATATATAGGGGAATTTTGAAATAGATTGATTTTTCAAGAATGTACAACAAATCTAAGAAGTGTTGAGGTTTATCAAACTAGCAGAGATCTGTTATTACAGGTTAATTTCTAGTATATTCCTACACATTAAAGGGACACGAAAAGTAGGAAGAAGAATGAGGAGAAGGAGAAGAAGTAAAAGAAGAAGATGAAACAAAAAGGAGAAAGATAAGAAGAAGAAGAAGAAGGAGAAAGAGAAAAAGAAAAATACACATGTATATATATATATATATATATATGTCTGCGATTTCCTATGATATCTATGTCATACAGAGTACTTATTGGGTTTTATCCAGTAGCATGTCAACATCAAGGCATATTATTTCAATGAAACTGTATTTTATATGTCATTAACGTCTTGGCATGATTACAGACTTTATCAAAGACCGTAATCATGGTCATGATTACAATTATTTCAGATTATGACAGCAGTTTACACATTACTAGGGGAACCGGGTTATACCTGTATTAATACAGTAGTCATTATAATCATCATAATCTTACTATACACGAGTAAAAGATGGGGCTAATCGGAGAGCAGCAGACGGGCTCGCTCGGGAACGAAAAATAATAAAGTTTTCCCTATTGTGTGGATTGTATTGGATTGAGATACATAAATTAAAGTGACGTCAAGGATACACATTTGCATTGTTGGGGCAAGTGGGCTATTGGACTTGTTAGAAAGTCAGGGGTGCTAAGAGAGGAGGTATACATTTGTATTTGATTTTGCCCGAACAGTGAAAATTGACGTGCCTCGTTTGCCTTCCTCTACTACGCCATTTTACACAAAAATTGTGCGCAAAATGAAAGGAAACAATTATTAACCATGTTCATGGCAAAGCCCTCTTCTAAACAACCTAAAATTGTGTCTTTATGTTTCCATGAAGGTGATCTCATTCATAAAAAAAAAAATCATCAATCATTTCGCAAAAGCACGTGAAATGAGAGATTAAATCATTTACCCGCGATAAATTTAGAATATCACACATAAACATGTAAATTCATATTCCACTTGAATTTTGATTACAAAGACTGCATTGGTGCATTAAATATTGCATTGGGAAGACGTAAAGCTGTAGCTCGACTTACTTCTGAAATAGTAAATCATTCTTCAGTTTTGAGGGGCCTAGGTCGAATGCAATAAGGTATCTGGATCGGGGAAGGGGGCAAAACATCCAAGCCGATGACCATCAACGTAATTCAGCCAGAAAGAAACCTTTTTTGGGTTGACGTTCATTTATATCTTTCCTATTTGATTAGCTTTTCACTAATGTATTATTTCTGTATTTATAACACTTCAATGAAGTGTCAGTACCAAGAATAAGTTTGAAAGTTAGCGAAGTAAAAGAGCAAACTTTTAATATAATTCTATCTCTTGTTTCAATTCGCAGTTTGTAGGAAAGGTGCTTTCCTTACAATTGATGAATAATTTATTGGTTTCAGCGTATAAGAGATGAAATTAGTTTAGGTTTATGGCTTCATTAATTTAAAGATACGTACCCCAATTTTAATTCCACTGATTTTTAAAAATTATTTTATAATATTTGATAATACTTTGAATTCTAATAAATATATACGCTTAAAACAACATTGTTTAAAAATGGTCACATTGACCGAGCAGAAAACCTGTAGGATAACAATCATAATTTAGGAGCTTTAAGTGCAAAGTTGTGGTTATTATTGATGATTTCCATGAAACAATTTTCTAACTTTAATGTAAGTTATAATTTCGTTTTCTTAATCATAAATCTACTTGGGTGAGCAAAGTGCCACCTTCAAATAAGCTCGTGGTCTAATGCACCTAGACAAATGAAAAATTTGTAATTTGTCTGAGTGAAAGCAGTAAACGGTATATCAGTGGGATAATTTTAAAGGATTTTTATATATTATTTTATTTCCAAACATATTTATCTCATTGAAAATAATTCCACACGTAAGAACATTATATACAGTACTTCCATTATCTATATTCCGGATATGGTTTTGTCTATATGGGTCACTTTGGTACATATTTTGGTACTGCTATGGTAGCATTGTGTTATCAAAGGTTCACAAATTTTAAACAAATGAATGTCATTAGAATTGAAACACTTAAACGATCAAATCTGAAAAAAAACAAGACACATTAAACATGTTCAACAACAATTCACAAGTTAGGTCGTATGGGTTACTTCTCATTCATATTTGCGACATATCGGGGAACATTTAATAACTCAATTAGAAGAATTGGCTGCCAATACACTGACACACTTATAATTACCTTCGAGTCTACTCTTTCAGAGGAAAACCAAGCATTGGAGAAGATGGCGCCATCCATCAGACGTAACTCCTGGATGGACGTCCGATGACACAGAGCATCAGCTAAGCTTGGTGACATTTTCATACATACGAGACTCTTCTGGACCTGTTACAAATAAATAGAATTTGTTTAAACATCAAAGTTAATACACAAATCACACCTAGACCAACACGAGTCGACAACAGATCGCTCAAACAATTCCATTACCACAATAGCGAAAAGTTAATCAGTTTGAAGTCGGTGTAGAGTCCTTTTTGCGGTATCAGTCAGGTATAAATGAGTTGAGATTAAAATTCAAGAAAAAAAGGGTCATATATGTGTGAAATTTCGATCGCAGGACTCGTAGTGGAAATAGGTCTTTTAAATTGCTGCTCAATGACAGAATTTTGAAAATATTTGGAAGTAGAAATAGGTAAGAAAGTCTGGAACAGAGGCTCAATTTCTCGTAAATTTTAATCATATGCAATCGTCCTGCATTGGGATTTACAGGAGGAAACCTCCACCCGGCATATCAGATCTGCAAATATTTTGAGCGAATAACGAGTATTATTAAGAAATTGAGTATATTCTCTTAAGCTTAACCTACGTAAATTAACTTTTATAACAGTTGAAATCAGGTCTGTGATACTAAGTATATTCATACGGTATCCATGCCCAAAACATATATACATGTATATATATATATATATATATATACCTTGTCACGTTGAATGCTAACCTTCATCCTGTTTTCCAAGTTGATAGCTGATACCATGGGATCGATCTCATCAGTGTAACAGTGAATGACGCTGCACAGATACGATCAAAAAGTCACTGAAAAAATAGGTATGTACTATTAAAGGTCGTCATTAGCTTCATACTATAATTCTTGGTATAAACTAATGATGCAGCCTGAAAATGTGCGGCCTTTGTCCAGTTTTGTTTGAAGTACGAAAGAATCAACAAAAACCCTTCCCCCTCAAAAGAAAAACATTGTTTATAGCATCCTCGCGTAGTTAATGTAGCCATACAATAGCTATTTACATGCTGTGGTGAGGAGTAAAAAACAATTATACAAAATATAAAGAATTAAACTAAGGGGAAGGCAACCCTTAAGGGATGTCCATAGATTCAGTTGGAACATATATACTTTGTTGGCAAATATGATCCTTTTGTTCATGCTGAAGTTGACAACATACTTTCCGACATTGTCCACCCCTCTCCCTTAGAATGTAAATGCTAGCTAGATTTATAAGGTTCAGACAGGTACAAATGTCAATAACGAATGCCGATACATTTGACATTTATAACTTTTTTGTACTTGAAATTGAAGCAGATCAGGGGCTGTAATCCCAAAGCGGGGAGTGTGGGAGTCGTGGTCCGTCTTCATCCCTTGGCAATTAAAAAAAAAAGTTGCAACAAAAATATAGCGTGAGTAAAAAATCGTAGAAAAAAATACAGCGAATAAGTAGTTTTCCAGAAGTGGACAAGTGTCCTGAAAAAGGTTCTTAGCTTATTTCGTAAAATAAATAAATTTTGATGTTTACATGGCTGAGGAAATCATCACTTATACCGTATTGTGATCCTAAATGTTTGATCATGTCACAGGCTGACATTTGGCTGTAAGGAAATGAACAAATTGAGCTCAATAAAGGGTACAGGGTAAGACAGTGTCTTATGTAAAATCCTCGGCTCGATCGTAACTCCACATAGGAAATATAAAAAGTCTAAAAGTAAACACAGCCCAATGCCACAGAGTACACGTAAAGGCAAAGTTTCCGAATTCCAAAATGATTTCCTTGCTTGGTGGCTACGCTCCATCGCACGTTTGTAATTAACACAGTCTGGCTGCTGTCATCAATCTATTGCAATTCGTGTATTTTACGAACATAAGCTCGCCGAGACGAGAGCCAAGTTTCAAAGATGCAATTTGCGAAAAACCTCCATAATCTAGATGGGGTATTCATCCCCTCGTTTAATAATCTTATGTAATAACACTGTAAAAGTTCTCAGGTTAAAACCAGGGATCCCAGAGTGTTTTTGAGAGTGCGGGGGTAACCTCGCTAGTCATAACGAGAGGTGAGGGTCGCTATTCATAATTCATATTGAGGGTCATTACTCATAAGGACGGCTATTCATAATACGAAATCGGGGTCGCTATTCATAAACATGAAGAAGGGGCGCTTTTCATAATTTCTAATGGGGGTCACTACTCGTCAGGACCGCTATTCATAATACGAAATGAGTGTCGCTATTCATAATACGAGAAGAGGGTGAATAGCGACCCTCTTCTCGTATTATGAATAGGGACCCCTATGAATAAGTATCCCGATTTCGTATTATGAATAGCGACCCTCTTCTCATATTATGAACAGCGACCCTCTTCTTTGATTATGAATAATGGTCCTGGCTTGGTTCTGGAAATTTTTTTCGCAGTGGCAGAGGAGGGTGCAAAAAGAAAAGGGGAAACGCAACATTCATGGAAGTATAGAGCGATTAAATTGGGGAAGATCGGACTTTGCTTTCTATCGACGCACTTTGCTAAATTACATTTTTGTTTTGCGAGAGAGCGCCTTGACTGAGCAAGAACATGTGCGTTCTGTTATTTGAAAACGTTTGACCACACAGGCAAGTGTAGGTCCATTTCTCAGTCTCTCAGTGGGTTAGAAAAGTGTGAATCGTTTAATTTAGATACTTCACGGCGATTTCTAAATTTTGGAGGGGAGGGTCGAGACAACCACTTCACAGATTTTCAAGGCAGAGGCATCCCTAATTCTCTTTGAAACACCGACCCTCGGTGAGGAACTAGTGGAAGTTTGCATTTCACACAATCAAGCATGTGCCCGTGAATAAATCATACATTAGGAATCACAAGACCGATAAGGCAGTGCTTCAATATAGGTTGTGTATTGTGCGAGGGAGAAGAGCGACCGAGGAAGAAGGTTTTCAATTTTGGAATACTGAAGCTATGCATTCTACAACATATTACAGCCAAATTAATGTGTATCACAAATGTGGTATGTACTGAAAATAGTGACACCGGTTCCGCGGCCCATTTGAATACTGACACATGTACATGTATTAATTTAATCTTGCCCTCTAACTTACTTTCGAATCAAAGTGTGGGAATTATTACTCTGTGATTTAAATTGATCCGAAATACAAATTAAAAATATACTATTTTCTCATTCAAATTTGTGAGTCTACTACATAAACAAGCACATCATCAGGATACAAAAGTATACAAGTAAATCATCAATACAAAATCTTCTAAATTGAGATGGGGATGACTTGGGGTGTCTACACACGTAGACCATCCAACAATTCGCAGACTACCTTCCTTGCATTTCGTTTACCGGTCTTGCATTAAATCTTCGCCCCATGCTACCAGTATGACCAATTATACTACTAAATCTACCAAAAGGGATGTTCAATATATGTAACAAATCTTCAAATGTGGCGAGCTGAAGTGACCCATTTGTTTTGATATTCGGGCACTACACTATGCTATACTATACAACAACCATCTTCAAAATGTTATATTGACTTTGTAATTTTATGTAATGTCTTACCATAAGTTTGTCAAGTGTTGATGTTGTTTGAGAGAGCTCAGTATTATTTTACAACGATTGTTTCCAATCACAAGGTTGTTGAATGCAAGTTTGGTAAGTAGTGGAAATGAGTTCAAGAAAACTTGTTCCAGAGAGGAGGGATCTCCGACCAGAGGAACATGGCATTCTTCATCCTCTTTAGTTTTGCCATGTCTGTTTTCTGTGGCGAATGACAACTCTTTAAACCCAGAATGAGCTAAGGATCCTACGATGTCTGGGGATACTGTTTTGGGAAGAAGTGACATACAGGTGCTCCAAGTTTGGAAATAGCATTTCCACAGTAAAGCCATGCTGCAGTATGTCGTTGTGGCACCGACTATCTAGGTGAAGTTTACGTACCGAGCTACCTGACACTCCAACCTATGTGAAATAGGATAAAACAAACGTTGATTATTATTTATTTATTTATTTCTAATCTTTTGTCAGGGTAGCCCATTCACCAATAAGTAGTGGTCTTCCATGGGGCCCTGAATAATTATGAACATATTTACATAAAAAAGCATAACGTTTATACAGAACAGTTAAAATAGAATTCCATAGTACATTTAGAAACATATAACACAGCAATAATAGACGTGGCACAAACGAATGCTCGTTTGCAAAATAATCATATATCAGTAACCTAGTTCAACTGTAATGCCAATTATGTGAATAAATCATGTTAATATTACAGAATATGCACGTAGTGTATGTTCGGTGGAGCCATTCACAAATAAAAACTTTGTTTAAACAATCTCTTAATTGAATCTCATCGAATTATGTAGCTTATTCCATTCAAGTATAGAAGAAACGATTGGGCTACACTTATAACAATCAGTGTGAAATCTGGGCACACGTAAACATCCACTGTCTATTTGCCTTGTATGATGCTCATGTACATCATTAGGATTGATTAAGCCTACCTGAAGGTAAGAGGTGCTAAGTTATAACGCATTTATATATCATAACGCGGCTTAACTCATGAGATAACCTTTAAAATTAAGGAAATAAGCATTGAAATTACAATCTTACAATCTTCTAGATCCAAACAGAATCAAGAAAATTTCTCTCTAATTCTCAAAGGTATGAGAATCATTATCATTCTCTTCAATTTTCTAAATGTGTTATTCGATGAATTAACAAAATTGTAATTTATACAATGTATCGCTACTAATGATAATTTCCTTGTTTGCCATGTTTTTTTTAAAATCAGTTTCATGATCATTTTCCTATATTTTAATGGATTAAGTATGATTATATGTAATATAACTCAAGGTTCATAATATTTGTTTCTTATGTTGTTTTATCTATGTATTTTTTTTCTTGTGTTATTTATGTGTGTATTTCTTACTTATTAAGTCTGTAAATATTCTATATTCATTGTTTTTATTATGTAAGGCTCTCAGGGATAGCAGTTTGTGAACTGAGGAGGCAACCCTGCTTATAATAAAACTGTAAATAAATCAATAAACAAATGAATAATATGATATAATGAAATTTTATGTAATGTATATAATATAATATAATACAATATAACATAACAAAACATAAAAAACATAATATAATATAATATAATATAATAAATTATATCATGATAAGATGTGACATAAAATAAGAGGATATGATATAATATGATATGGGCGATCCGTACATGTCGTACGGGACACAGATAAATGTGATTTTCTTAAAATCTAAGGTTACGCTCAAAACTCTTTGAGTTACATTGAAAAATATCACTGAAAATGTACTTAATGGACAGTCTAGGTATCAAAGAAGACTTATTACGGCTTTCATATTAAAAAGGTATTTCATAAAAAATGCCCACGATTAACATCATATGGACGATATGTCGTAAGGGACTTCTCTGGACTGTACACTATCAGCGACCTATCATATGATCAAAATAGTGTTTCTTCTTAAATGAACACAATCGAACAAAACAACATTAGGATAAGAAGTTTGAATCTTCCATGTTATGATAAAAATTGCAATATCTATTCAGTTTTGTAATTATAGACCGGTGTCCCTCTTGCCCGTTTTCTCCAAAATCTTGGAAAAATTATTTTACTCTCGATTATTGTCTTACATTGAGAAACGAGGGATTTTGTCAAATTTTCAATATGGCTTCAGATCTGGTCATTAAACTATATTGGCCTTGACATATTTTTTGGACCAAATACTTACTTCCCTTGATGATAGCAAACATTCACTCTGTTTGTCATTGGATATCTCAAAAGCTTTTGACTCAATTAATCACCAAGCCTTATTATCCAAATTGGAGTACTATGGTGTGAGGGGTTTGCCATTACAGTGGATAAAGGATTATTTAAAGGAAAGAAAACAATATGTTGTTTATGATAATGCAACTTCATTTGAAAAAGAACTTATATGCGGAGTGCCCCAAGGGTCAATAATTGGGCCACTGTTGTTTATTCTATATATAAACGATTTGCCAAATGCTTCAACTTTGTCATATATTATTTTTGCAGACGATACCAATGTCTCTTTAAGCGAGAAGAAATTAGATACTCTTATTCATAATATGAATAAAGAAATACAAAAGGTTAATATTTGGTATAAAGTGAATGGGTTAAGGATAAACATTGAGAAAACAAATTTTATGCATTTTGCACCATTGAATAAACAATATGATAAGAACTGACTTACTCTTAAGTTTGTTGATTCACTAGAGCCCTTAAAGCAAGTACATAGTGCCCGCTTCTTGGGAGTTAATATTGATGACAAGTTATCATGGTCTTTACATATTAATGATATTGCATTGAAGATTTCGAGAATTACTGGAGTCATGTCAAAACTGAAATTTTTATTACCGTCAAAGGTACTGCTTTTACTATACAATTCATTAATTCTACCTCATTTACAATATGGGAACATGCTATGGATAAATGCATCAAATACATTGTTAAATCGTTTATATTTGTTGCAAAAACGTGTAATACGCATAGTTGCCAAGTCTCACTATCTGGCCCATACCAACAATATCTTTAAACAATTAAGGGTTTTGACTGTATTTGAATTAGGTAGGTTACAACTGGGAGAATTTATGTACAGGTCTGAAAAGGGACTATTACCAAACTCACTTCAAAAATGGTTTAGATGCAACAGTGAAGTACATTGTTATAACACCCGAAACTCCAAGAATTTGCATAGCATTTATTATAGAACGGCTACTGGCCAAAGAAGTGTTAAGTATCAGGGTTACCTTACATGGTCTACTTTAGATGACAGTCTCAAACAATCTGCATCATTACGACAATTTAAGTTGAAATATAAAAATATCTTTGCAATTCTAAATAGTCATTTTCAATTTAAAAATAATTATAATGTTTCAAATCGCAATTATGTTTTCATCGGGTCAATTTAATCTAATTATACAACCAGACATTTGAAGGGAGAGTCCACCCTGAGGATGGGTTTCCTTTGCCTTTACTTGGCCACACACATTCTCAGGGTGGACTTCCCCTTCATTGCTACCGGGGCTAGACTCGATAAGCTTCGCTTTTTCTAGCCCCATCTACATTACTTACCTTTTTTTATGTTTTAATGTTGATGTTTGTTAACTGATGTAGATTTTCATTGTTCTTTTATGCTTATGTATCTGTTTTCCATTTGCTCTATGTGTCAAATGTGTACAATGTATTTTCTTACCTTGTATATTTTTCTGGTTTTTAATGTGGAAAATAAATGAAATGAAATGAAATATGAAATATGCCATATTATGGGACAACTTGTTTAATTCGGATACGAGAATTCACAGAATCACTTCCTGGTTTGACTAAAGCAATCTTAGTAATGATTACGTGGACAGACAATAATGCATTCATACAGTTAAGCAAGCGCCTGTATCAGTAATCCGGTACAGACTTTGAGACCTATGATTTTCCTTGCTTTATGGATGTACAGGTGCTAGTTCTCATTATTGACTTACAATATAAAGCATTCCTGAGTGAGAATTTATATATAATATTTGGAGGAAGAAATATTATTAACATTATTGTTACATATGGGTCATGTCCCGTACAACATGAAGTATGTCATACAGGACATAGTTGATTATGTTATTAATAAAAGAGGAATTAAGTAAGTCTGCACAACCTTCATATCATTTTACTATTTGTACAGAAAATTAAGAGAACCCAGGCCTACAAATTGTAGACCCCAAACGGAAGCCTGGCGAAAACTTTTCCACTTTACTATGTCATAGGGGACAATATGGCTGTAATGGTGGGGCCAATATCGGCCAAGTCCAGAATCTGACAGGTTCTTAAATTGTATCTCTTTCATATTCCCTACACTTGCTGCAAGCCGCCGATGATGGCGTGATCAACGAACTCATACGCCCAGACTAAGATTCGGAGATCATACCATCTCTGGCTTGCAGCAAGTAGGGGGAGATCACGGTGGGGGAGATTATTATAAATAAAAACGGCCGGATTCTGGACTAATATCGGCCCCGAAGTCCGCATGCGATTGAGATTATATTTTTTTACAATGGATGGTGCTTTAGATGATAACCCAGATCATTGATTCATAATATTTGTAAATAGTGTAATATGCAACTGTTGCAACAACATGTATTTAGTAAAAATTGAAAAATGTTAGAAATGTATCAAATGTCCACCTTTTCCTCCAAAAAACTGAGTATTAGAAGTCACCATAATACGAATACTACTTAATTGAGTTGGTTTAGGTATTTCATAAAACTCTCACAAGTTCGAACAAGAAATCGTCCTATGATGTAGTATAATAAAATATAATAAGATATAATATAATATTCTAATATATCATAATATGATATAATATAATATAATACAATAGACTATAATATATAATATAATACAGTATACAGTATTATAGATTTTTCCGGCCAATTTCGTTATTTATTCAGTCATTAAAGAAATACCGTTCACTCAATTTCATAGCGCAAACACCATTTTCGATGGAGCCTGTCATTCAAAATTGTACTTTAATTGGTCATTCAATTTAGTGTATCGGACATTCAAATGTATTCCGTTTAGCGCATGCTCCAATATTCATTCAAGTACAGCCGCACTTGCGGAAAGATGATCTAAATTCTTAAATGTGCAGTCAAGTTCGTATTTTGTTCATTCAAAACGGATGCGCTTTTAATGTTAGGGTATTTCAAGACCTTGTAAATATTTGTATTATATTTCCATTATTGTTCTCCGTTCTACTATACCGAGAGCGGATTCCTCAAAATTTTCAAAAAATCAAAACATTTTTATGTGGGGGGTGGAATGTTCATGCTAAACGTCTTTCCTTGAAAACATGAAAGGTTAGGAAATGTATCTCCATTAGTTAACGGACTGCACGACACAAAGTTATCAGCGATGTTCCTTTTAAAATGTAAACAATTACGAAATTTTATTAAATCATTTTCATATAGCTCATGCAATAAACAAGGTAGATATAAAGTTTTCTTCCCGAAAATAGGTATAACATTTTTTGTTAAATCCTATTAACTTTAACCTGCCCCCCCCCCCATCGTATCCATTTACATATAAATATAATTTAATTATATAGGCCAACTAACAATTAAATCTCAGTTCCTATAATCATTTTCATACATGTTTAATGCTCAGCAAATTTGTAGAAATCCTTGTTGTATTTTTCATTATATGAACAGATTATTGTTGTCAAGTATTTGCTCTTTGTAGACGGCACAATAATATTTGCAAGAGTCACTAGAAAAAATGAAGCTGTATGTTTTAGCCCAATCAATCCTTAAAGTATATTTACGCTGGCTATGGCACGCTAATTTCAACATTATGTCCTCCAAAGTAGGCATACAGCCACGATATTCATGCCTTTAAAGTTTCCAAAATATAGCAAAAGAAATACCAAAATTATTTTCCAAGCTATGTATTGATTTTAATGACCCCTGACGTACCCTAACTAGGATTAATTGTGAGTCTTTAAAAATTGAAACTTTGCATTATTCATCACTTCAGAACCTATTGTGCACTATAGTCTTAACTTATTATTCATTATTTGTTCCTTTTTTATGCAAATTTCCCGGTAAAAGGATGGCAAACAACCCCTCAACCGCTCCCCCAACAAAAAAGAAATCCGGGGCACTGGAAATGTGTCTCCCAGTGCCGGAAAGAGACTTCCCTGCTTACATTAATTCACATGACTTCTCTCATTTTTTAGCTCTATATAACTTATTATTCATTATTTGTTCCTTGAGGTGTCGTGGTCGGGTAGATACGTCACTGGACTGTGCATCACAAGGTCCGCGGTTCGAGTCCCGCCGTGGGACTAATGTCCTTTGGCAAGACATTGATCTACATTTGCCACACTAATATAAATGGGTACCTGGCACGAATTAATTCATTGAAATGCCTGAGCCATGAGCGCCATACAAGAACCCACTATTATTATTATTATTATAAAGGGCTTGGTAGGGGTATGAAAAGAGTTCCTATCCTCTCGTTAGAAAATATTGTACATGGTGTCTGTATCATTGGAGTTTTTCTTAGAAAACTAACAATTTAAACCCAATTATGTTCGTGGGAGGGGGCGGGCTGCAACATCCCCCTGCCCAACCAGTACGCCAGTGGCCACAAAGAACTAGTGTATCCTTTCATTTGTGACATTTGGCAATGTTTCCCTACATAATATCGACCGAATTCTGTGAGTTCTCGTTTAAATAAATTTGCTCACCACCACTGAGCAGGCTCCAGAGGCTAACTCTGTGTATAATCGTCCATCAAAGCGATTGTCTTGTAGCGTCAAATCCCTCAGTCTAGGGAGGTTATTCAATAATCTAGCCAGATGAAATGATGTATGTTCATCTGATATATCCATATTCTCCAGTGATAATCGTTCAACCTATGATTGTGAAGAAAACACATGTAAAACAAAATTCTTTTCAGTAACTCTCACACACACAAATAGAAATCTGTATAGGAATTCCAATTGAAATGCAAAATTAATGAGCATTAAACAATTACAACTAATCTTTAAAATGGAAATCTTCATAACTAGAAAATTAATACATTATGCTTACTATTCCATTTTGTTTAGAAAAACGAATTTTCCAGAAAGGTTCAGATCGAGTCGAACATCAATAACTGAAGTTACTGCACTATTTCATAGTCACCTTATTTTTCAAATGCGGATAATAAAAGAGAAATATATTGTAAAGCTTTGAACAACTAAGACATTATAAGAATGTCTGGAGAGCGCCATTGGTATGTATGTTTCTGGAAGAAAAAAAAAGATTTCTTGAACCCCCTCCTATTCAGATAATCCTCAGTCCGCCCCAGTTTGCCTCATTCGTATACCCTCTGCGAGGATTCCCCATACCTTTGATATATTGACTTCACTCTCCAGGATGCCATAGAAGTCGTCATGGAACGTCGCGCCACTGAGTTCCAATGCTTTTAACGCTGTAGATGAGCAGATGACGTCTGCTAGGTCACGGGAAACTGTCGGACCACAAGATCTTCCAGTCAATATTAGAGTTTCCTATTAATAAACCAAAATGTGTTAGTATAACTTGTAAGCAACTAATTGATTTGCTACAGTTTGATGCCAGAAAAATAACACCAAAATGTATAAGAATTAGACTGAAAATATCATATCCATTTTTTTCTCAAAATTCATTTCTTACATGAAAGAAAAATAATTTCAGACTTAAACATTGAAATGGGTGTATTGCATTTCTTTCATAGATCCTGATAAAAAATTCAAAAACATATACAACCAAAAGAAGTTGTTTATGACAACATTATTTCACAAAGAACCAATTCCTGGCGAATTAATCATTAATACACATTTGTAAAATATAATGTGGTGTTTTATCATTTCATGTTACGTTACTTTTTTTTTAAGTTGTTGCATATTTTTTGCAATTATTCAACTATTCTCACCAGTGTTGTCTTTTCCATGATGAAAAGATATCCAGACACAGTATGCGCTGACATATCTTTGTTGATTATGAGTGAATTTTGTCCTGCAAACTGTTGCTGTTCAACCATTTTTGCCGCGTCTTCATCATACGCTTCGAAGGCGATATCCACTAGAAAGTCATTATCCATGCTCCTTAAGTAATTTAGCCTGTTAGTGACATCAATACCAACGTTCTTCGATTGAGATACAGTAAAGTATAGAAGGTAGCGGAACTCTTCTGCTCTCGGAATCACATCACTAATCGCCGTTTCATACTGCTCATGATCAGACTCCAAAAGAGAGGCAAGATACATACCGGCGAGGTATTCCTGGAATAACTTGTGAGGGAAGAAGACACTTGCTCTCACAAGATTCGTCGACTTGTTATTATGTCTATCTTGTCTACATACTAACCGGGTTTCAGAACTGAGTACTCCAACTCTACAACATGTCTCCATTGCTTCTTCACAAGAACTGAAATCATCTTTTTCATAAACTAATTTCTTGTTCATGATGCCAGATAATGCAATTTTCCCAATTTGTGAGAAACAAAAGTCGGGCTGCTTATATTGTGTAACAGTTTCTATATCAAGATCTGTGACCTGCTTTGAAACGTAGTGGTCTTTCAGGGATATGATGATTTCTTGGAAAAGCTGAGAAAATGTCTTCAGTCTGCGAATTAATTCTCGTTTTTTGCTATCAGAGTCCCGCCATAAAATACAAAGCATTGCGATGTAAATTGGAAAGGGAGCCATGTTTTCTTTAATGACATCATTGTCTTCAATAAGTTTGACCAAATCTCGACTTGCCTGAGAGTCGTCCGCAAAATATTTGTTTATGTAAATTAAAATATGTCTTTTATCAAATCCGGCCACCGCAATAAAAGCATATGGTTTCACGAAATTTTCGTTTAATTTGATTTGGTCTGCTTTCCAAGGCCGCGTTGTAATAAGGACCCTGCATTCCTTGAACTTTTCCGACCTGATAATCTTAGCAATGTCGTCCCCTTGTTTGACAAGATCATCGTCGTACTCATCCAGCCCATCAAGTATAATGAATACCTTCGAGGGATTAGCCAATATGTATTCGTCGATCTGGTGTGGTTGTACCGAGTTACTATCTGAGAGATATGTTCTTGCGATATCCCCTACTGTTTGATTCCTTTCGATGTCACGCAGAGGAATAACAAGAACCCAGACAAATTCTTGAAAATCATCAGCTCCATTCGTCCAGTCCCATGCCATCTTGGAACAAAATGTTGTTTTACCTGCTCCTCCTTCGCCTTCAACCATGAGACGTTTTGGTAGTACCCCGTTTATCTTTGTTTTGAGAAGTTCATTGTAGTCTAAGGGTGTCTTCTTTGTCGTTCCCTGTTCATTTCTGAGGAGAACTAGGTCAGTGTAAATCCTTTCGAATTCTAAAACTAAGCTGAAGTTAAGTGGGTCTGTCTTGATCTTGCATAACTGTGTTCGGTAGAAAGTTTTGAAGTCATCACCACAACGGGTAACCTGTTCCGTTGTGAGAGGCTTTTTTTCGTTTGCGATGGACGCTAGGGGAGAAAATTATAATAATCTTATATTATATTTGTCTATACTGTATCAAACAACATTTGATATATGTTCAGGGTGCTTCTTATTTACTTATACGCAGTTTAATTTTGTTTTGTTTCAGTAATGTACAGATCATAGAAAAAATGAAAAAAATTCAAATTTTTAAATTTACCGAAGGATCGATATAATTTCTTTGAATTAGGACAATATAGGGCGGAAAGAAAAAATATTTCACACTGTTTATAATGTAAAACATGAATGTGCTCTAAAGATTCTATGAAATTATTCAAATTTGCAGAGTGCAAAGCCACGATTTTGTTTTCTGATGTAATTCCTTGTATATGATACTCGCAAAAACAATTTTGTGATGGTTTTAGTATTTAGTGTTCTAGTGGTAGGACAAAAACGGAATGAAGCTATCAATAAAGGAAATTCAAAATGCCAACTTTCTGAGTAAACTCTCCCCTTTTCGGTATTTCACTTGACATGTGATTACATAATTAGACCCCTGTACATTCAGCGATTTAATACAGATGATACTCCGGTTTAGTTTTCAGCAACCGAAAAAGTTTCATCATGTATTAAATTATCACTGGTCTTAGACGACATTATAATGGAGCAAACAATATTTTCCAGGACACTGTCAAAAAATGAAATAAACGTTAACTGACACTATTAAGTTTAATATTAGATATTAACACTGACATTTCCAATGCCTTTACAAAATAATAGTTGCTTACCAGTTGGAGCTGCTTCTTGCGGGAGATAGCCACCTGTTGGGAAAATTTATACAATTGTTTAAACATATGTGGAAAAGTTGGTACAATAATGTGTTTTTTCCCCCGAATGAATTATACAAATATGGCATTTAATCTTTATACCAATTCAGCGATTTGTTTTTTCTTCATAAATTTAAAGAAAATATATGTACTGGAAAGGAAATTTTAATCTAAATGGCTAGTGGTAATACATAATTGCTCTGTATATACATAATAAAAACAGCAATGCTATTATATTTCACTATTACCACGAAGCCATGAACATTGCATATGTTTTATCGTAAATATAAAAAGTGCATCTAATTTTCTTTTTCACCTTAAACGTGATATTGGTTCTTTTTACCCATATTTCAAATGGTCTTTATATTCTTCAGTAAAAGGAGCTTTTGTTTTGGAATTTTAAAAATGCTTAAAAGTAAGATATTAATTCATGCTGTTTCTGGAAAGTTGTTAACGAATTTGTTAACAAAGATTCTATACAATTTTGCCTTGGGCTACATGCCAAAAACCCGATTATACATTGACAAAACCTACATGTATGTTAAAGCTTCGAACAGCACCCTGAGAAATATTTCCTAGACCTTTCTATAGAACACCAATCGGTTAATCGTATGATTCATGGAAAAATACGATATATTACGATTAATAGGAATATTGAAGAAAGAAGTGAAATTCATGGGTACTTGTGCCTATTAAGGCTTTTCAATTTTCCACTTTTCCTGAGGATTTGTGGAGGAACACACCTGCAGAGTCTAATTCTTGCATTTCGGCTTATAACAGTTACCTTCCAAATTTGTCAGCTTCTGTAGTGTGCCCGCCCAAAGGAAATAATAATAATGGATGAATGATGAACATAAATGAATACAATAGAATATAATATTAATATCAAATACCAAGAAAAAGTTGTTAAAGTGCATTTCAATTAAACAATAACGTTACCTCTGGAAATTTTGTCACCGAGTGCGTCTAGGTTAACACCACGGAGCGCCGCAGCAATGCCGTTGCGACAATCTGTGCCATCTCTCTGTCTGTTCATCCACTCACAGAAGATCTCAATCAGTGATCCTGTGACATTCCAGTGATGTCTGTCAAGAATAACCTGGCTCTGAGTGTACGATACACCAAGACCAATGCACAACTCTGCGTATTTTGATAAAGATACATCGTACGCCAATTTTACCAGTTCTTGTTCTTGAATATTTGTTGATCTGAGTAAATAAGAAATGGGAAACGATAAGTACTCCTGAAAAATAAACAAGTGGAAGAATGAACATAATCATGAAGCAGTATAATTATCTAAGCGTTATATTCACCAGCGAGTAGTAAGAGGACTAACTAGAAGTGTTAGCGAATGGTTTCACTCTGCTATCAATAGTTAATTTTATATAGAAGCCGAGTAAGATCCATTCTTTTAGTGCCGATGTTTTCTACGTTTGAGTGTTCCAATTTTAACACATTTTCGAATTTTCAAGGCAATTTGGCATGGTTGAAAGACAGAATAATGGAGCTGCTGGTTTGATTTTAACGATGAAAATAATTATGATAAAAATAACAATGTATCTATAAAGAACATTTTCCATATACACGTTCAATTGCGCTTGACGATTAAGTTATAAACAGAAGAGGTGAGCTTTGACTTATATTTTGAAGGCACGGAGAGATACCTCTATTTCTTTTCCTTTTTCATTGATGACCATTTCATTAACGTTATGGTTTATTTGGATCTAGTAGAATGTAAAAAAAAAAAAAAACTTTTTGAACGAAGATGACGAGATTTGAAGAGATGTAAACAAACTGGTATTCCACAGTGAATGGACGTTAACTTAAACCTTCGTTGGATTGTGGTAAATCACCAAGAGAAATGGTAACATAAGAACTCATTAGATGTCTTGAGTACGCCCCCCACCCCAAGAAAAAAAGAAGAAGAGCAAGATGTCTACCTTTCAAATGGACCTGGATTTCGCTCTACATCTCCAGCCTTTACCAGGATCATCTGAGGAAGGCAGGTGTTCTCTTGCATGACAGGATCATCAGTGGTTCGTTTCAGGCTGCTTGGAACCCGACTCGAAACACCGTGTTTTCCGTCTGATAGTACCTATACAAATTTGTGGAAAGGCTGAATGAATCTACAATATACGCACATACTTCAATACATACGTCAATCGCAAGTGAATAAACTAAATATGAATATATACAGTGCGTCCCAGAAAAAACGAAACCGAGAAGTATCGATGTTTTATCATAATTTAATCACAACTATAATTAATGAATGACACATATTTGTAAAGCTTAGAGTCTCCTCTTTCAATTGATGCTACTCAAGTGATGCATATTTCACGCATGAGTGATCAAAAGCAATTTGAAAGAAGGAAACCAAAAAGTCGTTTGGCGGGCGGTATCTGAATTTCGAAGAAAACATTACATTTCTAGAAAGTTCATTTTTTGCACTTTCATATGACACCTGAATCAGGAAAAATGAGCCAGGAATAACAAAGTTCTGTTTGTTTAAAGCATGGAGCTAAAAGACAGCTCCATGTTTAAAGTAATGCTTGCATTCCCATAATTTTATCAAACAAATACGTTTTCACTGGCTGCCTGCCCTAACAACACAGAAAGAAGACAAGGGTTTCGTTGACGATCAGCCATGCATGAAGACTTTTGATAACTCTCTTTGTTGCTACGGCAGGCAGCCAGTGAAAACGTATTTGTTTGATAAAATTATGGGAATGCAAGCCTTACTTTAAACAAACAGAACTTTATTATTCCTGGCTAATTTTTCCTGATTTAGGTGTCATATGAAAGTGCAGAATATGAACTTTCTAGAAATGTAATTTTTTCTTCGAAATTAAGATACTGCCCGCCAAATGACTTTTTGGTTTCCTTCCTTCAAACTGCTTTTAATCACTCATGCGTGAAATATGCATCACTTGAGTAGCATCAAATGAAAGAGGAGACTCTTAAGCTTTACAAATATGTGTCATTTATTAATTATAGTTGTGACTAAGTTATGATAAAACATCGATACTTCTCGGTTTCGTTTTTTCTGGCACGCAATGTAGAAACACGAAATATCATTATAATATTTGAAGTAGAAAACAAAAGTTTGTCTGATCTGATACAATTTCTCAGTACTAGAATGTAAAGTGTGGAAGTTGAGAATTGTATACATGCTTTTCTCCATATATTAATTGCATTATTTGCCTGCACACATGTATTTGGCGCGTAATCACTTGTACACCTATCTCAAGACTGTTGAATGAAATCCGAGTAGAAGAATATTACCTCGTGAAAATGGTACGTACCTTTCGGATTCCGGATCGTATGGTATATTCTGCCTGCGCGATGTTCACTTTCATGGATTGATTGTTGTTCTCTTCAGTAGGAGTTCTAGATGACGTGTTGTTCTCTTTAATACCAGATTTATTTGTAGTGTTGCTGTCTTTGATAGCGGATTCACTTGTTAAGTTGTTGCCTTTAATAGGAGATTCAGTTGGAGTGTTTTTCTCTTTGATGGTACATTGAATTGTAGAGGTGTTGTCTTTGATGCTAATTTCAATGCGAGAGTTGTAGTCTTTGATGGTAGATTCAGTTGTGGAGTTTCTGTCTTTGATGGTTGATTCAGTTGTAGTGTCGTTGCAATTGATGGTTCGTTCAGCTGTAGTGTTGTGGACTTTGCTGGTAGATTTAGTTGGAGTGTTTTTCTCTTTGGTGGTAGATTCAGATGAAGAGTTGTTCTCTTTAATGGTAGATTTATTTGGAGCGTTGCTGTTTTTGATGGTACATTCAGTTGTAGAGTTGCTGCCTTTATTGACAGATTTAGCTGTAGAGTTGTTATTTTTGACGGTAGATTCAGTTGGTGAGTTGTCATCTTTGATAGCAAATATGGTTGGGGTTTTGCTGCCTTTGATGGTAGACTCAGTTGTGGTGGTGTTGTCTTTGATGGTAGATTTACTTGTAGAGGTGTAGTCTTTCATGGTAGATTCAGTTAAAGAGTTGTCTTTGATGGTGGTGTTTCCTTTGGTTTTAGATTTAGTTGCAGTGTTTTTGTATTTGGTGGCCTTTCTCTTTGATAATTTATCTTTTATGGTAGATTCAGTTACAGTGTTCTTGTCTTTGATGGTAGATTCCGTTGATATGCTGTTGTATTTGATCGCAGATTCAGTTGAAGCGCTTTTTTCTTTGATGGTAAATCCAGTTGTAGTGGCGTTCTCTTTGATGTGGGATGCAGTTGTAGTATTTTTCTCTTTGATAGTTTTTCTCTTCGATGTTTTTGTCTCTGATTGTTTACTTTCTGACGGTCCATCTCTGGTAGTGGAGGAAGTGCTGCTCTCTGTGATGGTAGCATTCGTTGGAATGTTGTTGCATTCTTTGGTAGATTCTGTTGTAGTGTTCTTCTCTTTAATGTTTGATTCAGTTGGAGAGATGTTTGATTTGATGGTAGTTCCAGTTGCAGTGTTGTTTTCTTTGTTTATATATTCAGTTGGAGTTTTGTTCACTTTAATGATACATTCAACTTTTGCGTTCTTATCCCCGAGTAGCACCAGATTATTTTGCACGTCTTCATTGGTATTTATAACGTAAGACAAAACAATGTAAGCCAAACTGCTGCATACGATTATTGTAAGACATGTACTCCTCAAGGTAGATTCACCATCCCAGTTCAGCAAAGGCTTAGAACTCTCTAGCAAATTTGAAAAATCAACGACAAAGAAGAAGGCCAAAGAGAGCAATAGAGAGAACAATGCCAGCAACAGGGTGAAGAAGAAAGGGAATGCAGAGTCATCTCCATTGCTCTTATAATTTGTGGTTGATTCCGCTTGAGTGGTGTTCTCTTCAATTGTAGATTCACTTCCACTGCAGCTGTCCTCTTTGTGAGAATCAGTCGGCGTGTCGTTATTAATGATACTAGATTTATTTGGGGCATTGTCCACTTTAGCGCTCGATTCGTTTTGATTGGACTCGCATTCATGTTCAGATTTGTCCTTCTTGTCAAGGAGCCTTTTATGCAGTAACTTGAGTCGCCGGATTCTCTCCGTCAACAGCTTTTCTTTTCGCTCTCTTATGTCGTACTCCCTGACTGAATGTACGAACCTTCCTATCCGCACCCGCCATTCACAAAGTGAAACAGGCATGTTGGTTTCGTCTAGGAATCAAGCTTCCGCTGAAGTGGTATTTCGTAACCTAATGACAAGAAAAGAGATATAAAATACGGGTTAAACGTAGGCCTATCATTTTTTTGGAAAAAGCATTGCATGTCCTATTTCTCCTGTACGTTACCAACCATATGAGTTTAGTTTATCCGATGAATTTTTCAAGTTGAGGGTCCTACTAGAGCTTAGATCAGATTGAATTTGATAAAAATATGATATATGTATATTTAATTCAGATTCCAATTATGATGTTATATATATGGTTGAGTAGATATGTCACCGGACTGTGGATCACAAGGTCCGCGGATCGAGTCCCGCTGCGGCATTAATGTCCTTTGGCAAGATATTAATCTACATTTGCCACACTCAACCCAGGTGAGGTAAATGGGTACCTGGTAGGATTATTCCTTGAAATGCACTGTGCGCTCATAACGGCTACCGGAGCTAAAGCTAGGCTAAAAATTTCTAAAGCTCTTTGAAAGCGTATATAGATTTGATATGATAATGCGCTTTACAAGAACGGAATATCAGTATTATTATTATCATTGCATATATATATATATATATATAATGCGAAAGGAAATGAGAGAACACTGGCTGCGTAGAAATTTGTGGGAGACACTTATTTTTACCTTTACAAAAAATTTCCAAAAGGGAAGACAGTTATTGCGAGCTTTGATTTTAGCTACGTAACTATTGTCTCCTCTTTTCCTTTCGCATTGTATTTATTGTCATGAGAGTTGCCAAAGCTGTTGTTTAGTTTACTTCCTAAGATTTACATATGTAAACTGACATTTTGGGTGTATATAGTATAATGTAATGTAAACCATTTTCTTCAATTTATGTTAAATTAATGATTAATATTTATCCCCTCAAAAACAGGGCCGATCTATATACAACAGGATTCATGTTTGAATTTTGTATGGGGTTATCTTATATTATCTTAATTTGGTAGTTCAGAGCTTGACTTAGCCGATGAATTCAAACTTTAGTAAAAACGTATTTACATAACATGATTTAGATCTCCCAATTCCTGATTCTTCTATTTGCAGTGGCGTCAACAGGATATGAAGGTGGGGATTGAGATTTGGTAGGCAATTATTATTGGAAGTCTCATCACCAGCATTCCAAATCTAGCTGTGAATAGACCAGGGGTAAGGGCGGGTAGGCGAACGAACGAGATCCATAGTTGATGTGCGTATCGAAATGAAGGGGGGGGGGAGATATTTCAATTAATTTAAAACAAAATAATATATAGTGTACAACCCTTCATATTAAAAAAAATAAATAGAGGTGGTTACTGGAGCGGCAGCCACCCACTCGAACCCCCTGACACCTAACACCTCACAGTCTCATTAAAACGTAACCTATAGTCTTCAAAACAAATCTTATGAGGGAAAAATCTTACACTCTACAAGTTTGATCTTTCAAGCCCAATTCTGCAGAAATGTTATTTTGCTATTTCGTGTTAAAGATGTGTTACTATAACCATATGTGAGAAAGGAATCTTACACTCTACAAGTTTGATCTTTCAAGCCCAATTGTGCAGAAATGTTATTTTGCTATTTCGTGTTAAAGATGTGTTACTATAACCATATTTGAGAAAGGACTCCCGATCATTCAAAAAGAAGTTTTAATTCTCGTAAATACAAACAATAATTTGTATTAGATTGCTCTGAAAGAGCTAAAGATTTGTAATTATCTGATTTTTGCATGTCACATTAATCTCTTACAAATGTAACAAAAAGTAGCTGAAACATTTGGACCCTGAATCATGACGTTTGTGTATTCCCAAACACCCATTTCTGTGTGCGGTGCGTGCGATGTACACCAAGCCCGAGTGAATTTCTTTTCCCTAACATTAAAAAATGTCAAAGTAGATATTATAGATATATTGACTGCTATTAGAAGCATTCCTGTTTCTATAGGCTCAAGGGGACGTTACATCTTGCTATGACCCCGATGCGCGCCTCGGACAGCTGTATGTTTTTCCTTTTCATCTGCAACTTTTTCTTCCTTTCTGCATTTCTTGTTTCTTTCCCTTCATTTTGCATAATGCTAATACCTGAAATTTAATAATCACGTGCTTCTAATGAATACCTAAATTGATTTTAAACCGCACACACAAAATCCTACACGTGCTTGAGTTGTAATTACAGAGCTATAAGAGCTCAGATATGATTGCTCCAAAGTGTTCATTTACAATATTTTTCGCCTTTTCCTGTTTTTGAAGACCTATCAATTAAGGACCTGTTCTTATTAAAACAAAATGCAAATACATGCACTTTTTTATCGATTTTGACAATATTACAGTAATGGTACGTTTCGGGTATAAAATGGCATCAAACTTGATTTGCAGACAAAAAGTTATCTCTTAATTACCACTCGTATACTTATAAACAAACTTTCAGCTTGTGTGTGTGTTTGTGTTCTTTTGCATGTGTGGGGGTGGTGTTTTGTTTGGGGTTGGGAAGTAAGGTTCATGTTATAACTAATTTCATTCCCCCCAAAATCGATCCTAATTTGTGAATTGTACATGTATTAAGTTCAAACGAATTATGTTACTATGATTAAATCAAAAAACAAGATGAACTCCTGCCTTTTGATGTACAAAAAATCTTACGAACGTGTACAAGAGATATAGAAATGAAGATTTCTTGGCATGATGTAATTTCTTTAGGTGCCAGGTAAAAATGAAAGAGGTAAAAATGTCACAGCAAAAATATGTCAGAGGTAATAATGTAGATAGATAGATGATAAATGGAATTTATTACATTCTTCGTGTCTGGCAGTTAAAAACTGAAATGAACATGAATTACAATACAAATTTCCAAATAACGATAACATAATAATGTGAGATACCAATAGGCCACCACCGCAATGCATTCAAATCCAATTGAAAGGAAATACCAACGAAGATTGTAATCCTGCTAAATGAGAAATGAATCGTGGAATGAGGCGTCGAGTCCCCTCCTCAGAAATATTTATCCAATTATAGCCGAGCTAAAAGGAATCACACATAATCTTACTCAGTTCAAATAAAAGTAACTGGCAACAAGTGACATGAGAGGTCTCTTCTAGAACGTGTTATGAAGGCGTTTACAGTGTCTCTTTCGCAAGGTAAGAGGAGAGTTTGTCTCTGGGTCATGAATCCGGTTTGATAACATGCAGTGTGTCGAAGAAAATGATCTAGAAATTGATCTAATGCAGTTTTCCTTTGCAAACATGTGCTTCGTTCCATCAGATTTTCATGTAGAAGTGACGGATAACCCGCATGAAATGAAAGACATAGACTGCGTGGGTCTGATGACGTGGCATTCAGCAGGTGCCTGATGCAAGTCGGTTGAATCATGTGGTCCAAAAACGACACCAGAGGGAAATACATATAACTAGTGCTAACCAACCAAACAAAAGAATACATATCTTTTGCTCAGTGAATCAGTACTTAGGCATTGTGATGCAAATAATATCCCGGGATAATATCATGCGATAAAGAGGCATGGGCATTCTGCTCAACAAATGGAAACCTTAGTCTTAGTCTTAGTCAGAAAAGAAACAACTTTAAATGACGATTGTGGGGGAAGAGCCTTCAATATACATCAAATTCCATTGCATCTGAGTACTTTTCCCACAATTCGATCATTTAAATCTACTACACTAGTGAATCTAGACAATTCCAAATCTTCTCTTGCAAATGTGAACATGTGATTGTTTTTTTTTTTTTGGGGTGTTAAGCGTTTGCCAGGCTCTGGTTTCCAAGTCGCCTTTTGATTATGTTTTGAGTTTTGACATTCGATTTTTGTTTTATTATAACTGTTATACATGTGTTTGTTTTATAATTATTTAAATCTAAGGAAATTTATACTGAAATTAGGAACTTAAACTCAACGATAATTCCCCACCATGTTTGAGAAAATATTCATGAAATTCGAATGAAGCAGAACATTTTTTCGAAGCGTAATGTAGGCCTAGCCTTACTTTGTCTCTTCTTTGTTACTTTTGTGGGTGCGTGTGTAGTTTATACGGGAAATTTGTTGTGTTTGATATTCCAACACACCAAGCAAACAATCACCGAATCCAAACGTCCTTTTGACATTCTTTTCAAGATGGAAATTCCTGCAAGACTCATAATTATATTTTAGTCTACCAATGACATTGTGGGCAATTACTTTCTTGACTATTAGATCATGTAGGAAAGAGGCTCTCTAAGTTGAAGACAAAGTCATCACCCGTCATATGACGATTCTACAAGTAACCTTGCTCAAAGCCTAACGAATCTTCTTATTTTAATTTAAAAAAACATTGTGTAATGGAACTAATTGTGTGTGTAGTGTTTCTGTTCTTCTTCTTAGTTTATATTATCTAAAAGATAGTGGTTTACTCAACGACCCTGGATTTCTTAACACAAGAGAGACAGACAGACAGACATACAAAAGAGTGACTTTGCCTGGAAACCACACAAATCTATGTCCGATCCCCATTAGCCATACCATGATATACGGACTGGCACACTCCTTATACCATGTCACAGTATCGTAGGTGAATAAGATATTTCATGCGGCTGGGATTGTAACAAGGGTAACAGAAGAAAGAAAAACAAATTTGAAAGGAGCATTCTGAAAGGAAACGTACCTTGATTGAAATCATTTGTAATGATGTTCACGCTGGTAGGTTTTACATTAACAAAAAAAGAATCACTTTATAATCACCGATTGTAACGTGAGGAGCGTGGGTGCTTAGAAGCTCAAAAACATGTCGAATAGATTCTTTAGAGTTAAATTACAATGAAAAACTATTCGATGTGCAAGCATGTCCAAATTTTGGTATTACCTTGTTTCGCTTTGATACAAACATTCCTTGCTAAAATGATATACGATAACAAAATCAGACAGATTATAACTGAAGAGAAAAATGGAAACAATATTTTGGCTTCTCTTTATGACACTTTACCTGATGTTCAGGTCCACCACCCTTATCAAGAATTCACATATATATATATGTATCATAATGTAATTCAGGAAATAAGTGAAAACCCTAAGATGTTAATACGTAGCTACATTGATGCATTTAGCTATGGTAAACTATACTTGAACCTAAGAGGGCTTTTTAACCGTTAAGCTGATGTTGAATACGAAAACCTGAATTTTATGGAAACATTTTTTGTTTGCGGCGTTCTACATTAGTAAAAGAATATCCGAACAAGACAAAGTATAAATCTAAGCATATATATCATGTATATTGTCCAAAACACACGGGTCCGTATTTCAACACTTCACTTGTTAACACTTCAAATAATCACATTAGATTCCTCCGTCCCCGGTACAAAATATTACAGTTATTTGTTCTTATTAATCAATTTTTATGAAATTTATTTAGGCTCTGGCACACTCTAGAATAAGATACCAACGCCATTCAAGCTATGTAACATATTTATATCCTAACCTATATGCCGATTTTGTACCGCTAAGCTGATGATGTTACAAATTTGGCATGGTTTGGTGTAGAAAACAAAAAAATTTGTTTATTTTGAAACATCAAATTAAAACAAAATCATTAGATATCACTTTATATTACAAATAGATTTGGGTGTAAGAAGAACACGTCTTGAAGCGTGCTGTGGTACAAATAGCCTTCCATACTTATATAATCATGTATGGTATAAAATTGGCGTCTAAGATGCCCCCCCTTGACAGATTTTTCAAAATCCGGCTTCGTGATGCCCTGCGCTTTGCCACCCAGAGTTTGCCTGCAAAATTTCAAGGAGAAAAAAGGACGGAAGGGGACGAAAAGCGTTCTGAAAAATGAAGCCGTAGCCATTACGTGTTATAATTGTGCGGAAACCCAAGACACGATCGATTTTCTTTTTACTTTTGACGGCATTTTGGGGATAATGCATGGCATACATGCTAACATTCTTGCAAAAATACTTAAGAGTAACATTGGCTTGGATGACACGCGCATATTTTTACTAAAAGTTCAATTTGTTGCTCAAAATTTGAATGCATGCCCAAAATCATGATTTATCATATTTTGACCAAATATGTAGTGATTTTATTTTCATCATGAGTTTGAAGTAACAAATCTGTTTGATATACATTTGAAAGTTGTATATTACACACATAATGTATGGCGCAGTGAAACCTTAAAGTGTGATTTACTCAGAATATGGGGTTATTAAAACTAATCATATTTTAAAGTTTTTTAATACACCATAAAGCTGTCCATTGAAACACTTGTTCTTGATAACAAATTTAATATACAAATTATGTTGTCGTGCCACCCAGAGAAAAATAATGATCAGGTAACGTGGTGGATAAGTAATTTTATCTCAAATGACTTGATTACTTTTACAGGATGCGCATTTGAGTGGAAAACACTCTGTACATGTACAGTGTACACGTGCCGTATAAGGTGATTCTCACAGGTATTAGTTATATTAGTCCAGGGGCCAATAAATGAAAAGGCCCAACCCTTAGACACAATCTTAAATTTAGTATTTCTGTTAGGACATTTAGCTATCATAATGCGATCGTTTGCCCTAAAGTTGGTGGTGGGTGTGACAACAAGAGCTATTTCCAGGGTAACGGATCAAGAACATTAGAATTTTAGAAAAAGTCATATATTTGTAATATAGTAAGTTAAAAACACTTGGAAACATGTCTTTATTTGTCTTTAAAGCTTCTCACTTGATTACAACTGCAAATTATTACATGTGTCAGTCATGTTTAAGTATTGCTGTTGCTATGGAAACAGTGAAAAAAGATTCATATTTGTATACAAAATTACATGAATCTAATATTCATATTGTTAAATAAATTTTTGCATTATTCTAAATGATGATTTTTCTGTTAGCTAGGACCCTCAGCTATAGTAATCTGTTTGTTTGCCATAAAGTATGAGATGGAGGTGACTGCTAGGCCGTTACTATGGTAACAGATCAAGAAATGTCAAGAAAAAATACTTTAAATGTTTTTCAACAACATGAAACAAATGGTAATCATCGAATAAATTTAGCTGACCGTTTGATTATAACAAAAAGAAATGGGTCATTTGAAGCCAAGGTCTTAAAAGAAAATGGCCGTTGCCATGGAAAATGAATGATTAAAAAGTTGACTTCAGTGAACCAGGAAAGAAAAGTGAAAATCAACACAAATTTAAAAACAAGCAGAATATGAGCCATACAAAATAATATACATTCGTTATCTCGTATCCTCAGCTGTCATAATCTGCTCGTTTTGTCATAAAGTTGATGGTGGATGTGACCACCATGGCTGTTACCAGGGTTAATATTCGGTAACAAATCAAGACAAAACTGAATATTATAAATACATTACCACACATTTGCAATTGAAAAACATTAAAGCCAAATGAAAACTTCATGTTTGATTGCAATGTAATCTGAGCCATTTAAGGTCACTATAAGTTAGACAAGAAATGTTGTTAGTATTGAAAAGATATAATGAAAGATTATAATTTATGGACAAAAAGTGCTCTAGCTTTTAATTCACAATCCGTTTGAAGTTTTCTTTTGTATTTCAGTATAGCACACGGTTTCACCCATATCATACTGCGAATATAAACATACTGCAACAGTGGCGGATCTGGGTGGGGGGGACATGCCTGTCCTCCAAAACAAAAACACACATTTTTTTTAATGACCTATTTTCTTATCACAGAATTTAGGGACTTTTGTCCCTTTTACATGTTTTATAATAAGGCCAAGTGTGACTAAGACGTAAGAGATTATTAATTATTTTTGTAGTAAGTTCGTTCCATTAGAATAGAAATTTCAGTTGCAGATACTGTAAAAACTAAAATCAATGTATAGAGGTCGAACTGAGGAACAGAGAAAACAAAAATGAATGCTCGGTATATCATGTGTATTATGATGCTTTGCAGGTGACTAATCTAAGATTACCATGCAATAATCACGTAATCTGAAACTAAAATTAAAGGCAATTAAGATTTTGTCAATATTCCATGATAACTATTCCGATCTTTACTTAACCTTTAGTACCTATACATGACATTAAATTATAAAATAAACAGCAGAAGTGAATCCTACTCCTTCAGAAGCTAGGAATACTCCTATCATGCGTCATCATGGAACATGGGGCTCAAAAGTTTATGCAAATTATACAAATTGCCCAACATTGCCCGAATGTTGACATTTTTCTCTAACGACATGAGATCACGAATCATCATAATGATCTTGATTATCAACAACAACAACAACAACAAATCTTCAAAGGAAAGGCCTGTTTAGGTTCATTAAATGCAAAGTCCAATATCCTATCGGGGATTTTGGGGGAACCGCTTCGAACAAGATGATGTTCCATACGTTACCAAAACCAAAATGTCTTATCCTTGCCCAGGAATAGACTTTGGAAACTTAAGACATGCTAATGTGTGTATAGTCCACCTTCTCATCATTCTCACCATATTAATAACATTTAGTCAAATTGTTTATGATATTTACTAAAGATGATGATTTCTGCAATATATTCATGGATCTTATGTAACTCTATTCCGATGAGCTTGTTATAGTAGCTATTGCTTGGATCAACAAAACTTAGAGGTAACGAGTCAAAAATTATACATTATACTCACTGTTTGCCTAGATCCTGCTATTTGCGAAATGAATCGTGGAATGAGGCGTCGAGTCCTCTCCTCAGAAACATTTATCAAATTATAGCCGAGCGAAAAGGATTCACACCTAATCTTACTCAGTTCAAATAAAAGTAACTGGCAACAAGTGACATGAGAGGTCTCTTCTAGACGTGTTATAAAGGCGTTTACAGTGTCTCTTTCGCAAGATTAGAGGGGAGTTTGTCTCTGGGTCATGAATCCAGTTCGACAGATGCCAAAACATGCAGTGTGTCGAAGAAAATGATCTAGAAATCGATCTAATGCAGTTTCCCTTTGCACAAATGCGCTTCGTTCCATTAGATTTTCATATAGAAGTGACGGATAACCCGCATGAAATGAAAGACATAGACTGCGTGAGTCTGTATTTCATCGTCTGATGACGTGGTATTTAGCAGGTACCTGATGCAAGTCAGAGCTAACCAACCAAACAAAATTATACATATCTCTCGCTCAGTGAGTCGGTCCTTGGGCATTGTGATGCAAAGAATATCATGTGATAAAGAGGCCCGGGCATTCCGCTCACCTTAGTCTGTTCCCAGACAGAAAAAGGAACTACTTAAAATGACGGCTGGGGGAAGGGGAGAAGGGGACTTCAATTTATATCAACTGCCATTGCATCTGAGTACTTAATTGTCCCACAATTCAATCATTTAAATCTACTACACTAGCGAATCTAGACAATTTCTCATCTTTTCTTGCAAATGTTAACATTTTTTTTTTGGGGGGGGGAGGGTTAAGGGTATGCCCTGGTATGCTCTGGTTTCCAAGTCACCTTTTGATCAGGTTTTGAATTTTGACATTCGAGTTTTTTTTAATTATAACTGATATACATGTCTTTATTTTATTATTATTTAAATCTAAGGAAATTTATACTCAAATTAGGAACTTAAACTCAACGATAATTCCCCCACAATGTTTGAGAAAACATTCATGAAATTCGAATGAAGCAGAAAAAAATTCGAAGCGTAATTTAGGCCTAGCCTTACTTTGTCTCGTCTTTGTCATCTTTGTCCCCATCCATGGTGGTTGTGGGGAGGGGAACGCATTGCTGTGGTGTGTGTGTGTGTTCTTTTGCATGTGTGGGGGTAGTGTTTTGTTTAGGGTTGGGTAGTAAGGGAAAGGGTTATAATATGTTTCATATTATAACTGATTACATTTCCCCCAAAATCGTAAGTTGTGAATTGTACATGTAATATGTAGAACGAATTATGTTATTATGATGAAGAAGAATTATATTTTGAAGAATTATTTATGTTGTTCTAATATGGAATAAAAATAATAAAAACAAAATTGAGGAAAAACTAAAAGGAGAATGTGTAGATGGGTGCGTGTGTATTTTATACGGGAAATTCGTTATGTTTGCTGTTCCAAACACACCAAGCAAACAATCACCGAATCCAGAAGTCCTTTTGACATTCTTTTCAACATGAACATTCCTGCAAGACTCAATTATATTTTAGTCTGCCAATGACATTGTGGGCAATTGCTTTCTTGACTATTATATCATGTAGGAAGGAGGCTCTCTATGTTAAGATGAAGACAGAATCATCACCCGACATATGACGATTCTACAAGTAACTTTGCTTGCAGCCTAATGAATCTTTTTTAGCTAAATTAAAAACTTTGTGTTATGGAACTTATTGTGTGTGTAGTGTTTTTGTTCTTCTTCTTAGTTTATATCATGTAAACGATATGGGTTTACTCATGGACCCTGGATTTTTTAACACAAAGAGAGAGAGAGAGAGAGAGAGACAGAAAAAAAGAATGACTTTGCTTGGATCCTCATGAGTCATACCATGATATACGGTCTGGCACACTCTTTATATCATGTCACGGTATTGGAGGTGAGATATTTCCTGCGGCTGGGCTTGTAACGAGGGTAACAGAAGAAAGAAAAACAAATTGAAAGGAACATTTTGAAAGGAAACGTACCTTAATTGAAATCATTTGTACTGATGTACAGTGGTATAAGTTTTACATTAACATTACATTTCATGATCACCGCTTGTAACGTGAGGAGCGTGGGTGCTGAGAAGTTCCAAAGCATGTCGAAAAGATTCTTTAGAGTAAAATTCCAACGAAAAACTATTTGAGGTGTAAGCATGTCCAAATTTGGGTATTACTTCGTCCCACTTTGATATAAACATTCCTCGCTAAAATCATATACGAGAAAAAACTCAGACAGACATATAGCTGAAGTGAAAAATGGAAACAATATTTTGGCTTCTCTTTATGACACTTTACCTGATATTCAGGTCCACCATTCTTAACAAGATTTCACATTTATATATATATATATATCATAATGTAATTCAGGAAATCAGTGAAAACCCTAAAATGTAAATACCGAGCTACGTTTATGCATTTATAGCTATGGTATACTTGAACCTTAGAGGGCTTTTAACCGTTAAGCTTATGTTGAATAAATTGAGAAAACCTGAATTTTACAGAAACTTTTTTTTGGGGCGTTCTTTATTTAGTAAAAGAATATCAGAACTAGACAAAGTATATCTAGGCATATATATCATGTATATTGTGAAAAACACACGGGTCCGTATTAACAAAAAATTACAAAATGTTACAGGTATATGTACTCATTAATCAATTTTTATAAAATTTATTTAGGCTCTGGCATACTCTAAAATAAGATTCCAACTTCATTAAAGCTACGTTACATATGTATGCCCTAACCTATAGGCCGATTCTATACCGCTAAAAAGATTAAGTTACAAATTTGGTATAGTTTGGTGTAGAAAACAAAACAAAATTGTTTATTTTGAAACATTATATCATTAGATATCGCTTTATATTACAAATAGATTTTGGGTGAAAGAAGAACTAGCCACAAAGAGTGCTGTGGCACGAATAGCCTTCCATAAAATGGCGTCTAAAATGTCCCTCAACTCCCCTTAAAAGATTTTGAAAATCCGGCTCAGAGATGCCCTGCGTTTGGCCACCCAGAGTAAGCCTGCAAAATTTCAAGGGAAAAAAAGAACGGAAAGAGGACGAAAAGCGTTTTGAAAAATGACGCCTTAGCCATTACGTGTTATAATTGTGCGGAAACTCAGTAGTAGGCCCGCCAAGACATCGATTTGTTTAATTTCGACGGCATTTGGGGGGTAATGCAATGGCATCCATGTTAAAACCTTTGCGAAAATAATTAAGAGTAACATTGGGTTGGATGTCACGCGCATTTTCTTTACTAAAAATTCAAGTTTTTGCTCAAAATTTCCAAAACCATGATCTATCATATTTTGACCGAATATGTATTATCTAAGAATGATCTTTCACTTGACTTTATTTTCATTATGAGTTTGAAGTAACAAACCTTTTTGATAAACATTTGAAAGTTGGATATTATTATAATGTATCGCGCAATGAAACATTAAAGTGAGATTTACTCAGAATATGGGGTTATTAAAACTAATCATATTTCAAAGTTTTTAAAGCTGACATTCTTAGGCAATCCCAAATATTGAGATAATTACATCAATAGAAAGCTTTTAACCCCCAGATTAACACTAAATGGCGATCAACCAACAAAACAAGTTCAGAATAGTGAATTTATGCGAGTAAATTAACTCCACCAAAATCTCGAAGTCGGAAACGCGGAAATGCACGGAGAAACCGGGTTCTCTATTCTAGACGTCACAGCCGGGACCATGGGCTTAGTGAGAGTGAATGCCAATGATATGACCACGTAAATGCTATCCTGTCAGAGCTTAGAATTTTTCTTGTTAACGAGTTTATGTGATAGATTTTCTGTTTTTATTTGAATGTAGAATAACTAAGCAACGTTTTTCAGTCGCTGACTTCTTTTTATATCCTCACATTATCCTTTTTGGTAGAGTATTAAGACGGGTTTACTGCTTGGGAAACAAGGTTAAAACATATGCACGTATGAATAGGCGGGTGTACATATACATTATCTTGTCATCAGATAAGGTACAGGAGCAGTTTTGTGAAACGAATTATCATGGATGTGTGTGACTGCCTCTAAAAAGGATACAGTACCAGTTAAATATTTTTTAAAAATATATATCAACTTAAACGAGATCAAGCTTCCTCTATTTAGCTGACGTCTATATGACTAGTGATTGAACGAAATTCATCCGCGAGTGATGCGGCTCTTGCACGAACGTTCGTGAAGCAAACGGAATCGGCAGGTAAGACCAGGCCGCTGCTCTCGGCGACTTGTGGAACATACGAGTGCTAGGTATCTGTATATCGCCAATTGCAAGCGAGTGCGACGTTACCAGTTAAGGAAAAACACTAACAAAGACCTGCTCCTCGATCAGTGACCACCGGTGTCGGAATTTGGAATATCTTACAATGCACTCTCGTCCCTTTCTCCTTCATTACTTTCAAGTTCCTCCATAAACTCTTCAAAATCCATAAAAAGATCGTTCTGGTCAAACTCTCCAGTCATTTTCAATTGATATAATTATATAATATGTACCGTACGTGTATTAGTATTACGTATATGTGTAAAGCTAGCTAGACCGAACGCGAGAACAAAGCAAAACGCCGGACCTACTTTACCGAGCACAGTTACAATCTCACCAAATTCAACATACACACAACAAAAATTGCATGGTGAAAATATCGACTAATAGCGAATCGTTTATGTCATAATTCTAAAAAAGTGAATTGATATGTATACTATGAAATATTAGGGGAAGGTGAAGAATTGTACATAGAGTTATGAATTATTGGGCTTTTCAGCCTTTGAAACGAAATAGCAGAAATTCGTATCTCTCTGCACATGCTTTTCTATGGAACATCCGGGTACGTGAATATACTCTTTCCCGGGCGTGACGTCACAAATAGTGACTGATTTTCTAGGCAAATAGAGGAGGCTATTTTTCGACATTCCAATTGAGGATATCCAGTAGCCAGAAGATTTTTGTGATATGCCATGTAAATGAACAACTTAGAAATAACATAGGCTTGCCGTAGGTACCAAATTAATGGACAATTATTGTCCTAGAATTTCAGCTTTAAAATACCATAAAGCTGTCCATTGATTGATTTATTTATTTCTGTCTGATTTTCTTTTTCTTTCGCAGTTTTACAAATATATAACAAACAAATCATTGAACATTCTATACATGACAGAAGAGTATATGTAAAACAAAGTAAGGTTGGCTGTAACTAATCGAAAACATCAAACAGGAGGGTTGAGAAAGTAAGCAAAGTTTAATAGCATGACTACCCTCAATGGAAACATAATAATACAAATATGGAGAAAAAATATTGGTAAACGGGAAAAAAGAGAAAGAAAAAAAGGAGAAAAAAAAGAAAGAGGGGGAGTACATCAAGATTCACAGATGTATGTGGTAGATGGATTTCAATTTGATATATGAAAATAAAAAAGATGCACATTTGAATATTGGGTGGCCAACTTGGGATATATTATAGATTGAGAAGACTCGCGAGGTTTCTGGACAATAAGAATAAGAATGTGAGATCAGCGAGCTGGTTAGTAAAGACTGTAAACCTGGGCCTGCGAGTCAGAGCCTTGAAATGTTTGTATACAAAACAATGTTTAGTCGGTATCCCAAGTAGGCCACTCTTTATTCATACGCTTATTCATACCAGGTCATGGAAGGTTATAATCAACGATTGAAATTCTTTATCAATTGAAATACTTGTTCTTGATTAAAAATATAATATACAAATTATGTTGTTGTGCCACACACAGAAAAGTAATGATCAGGTAACGAGTTGATAACTATTTACAGGATGCGCATTTTGAGTTGAAAACACTCTGTACATGTACATCTACAGTGTACATGTGCCGTATAATGCAATTTTCACAGGTATTAGTAATATTAGTCCAGGGGCCAATAAATGAAAACGCCCCACCCCCTTAGACACAATCTTAAATTCAGTATTTCTGTTAGGACATTTAGCTATCAGAATGTGCTTGTTTGCCCTAAAGTTGGTGGTGGGTGTGACAACTAGGGCTATTTCCAGGGTAACGGACCAAGAACAGTAGAATTTTAGAAAAAGTCATATATTTGTAGGGTAGAAAGTATTAAAAAAACATTGAAAACATGTCTTTCTTTGTATTTAAAGCTTCTCACTTGATTACATCTGCAAGTTATTACATGTGTCAGTCATGTTTAAATATTGCGGTTGCTATGGAAACAGTGAGATATGTTCATATTTGTAAAAAAAAATTACGTGAATCTAATATTTATATTGTTAAATAAATGTTTACATTATTCTAAATGATGATTTTTCTGTTAGCTAGGACCCTCAGCTATAGTAATCTGTTTGTTTGCCATCAAGTATGAGATGGAGGTGACTGCTAGGCCGTTACTATGGTAACAGATCAAGAAATGTCAAGAAAGTACTTTAAATGTTTTTCAACAACATGAAACAAATAGTAATCATCGAATAAATTTAGCTGACCGTTTGATTATAACATAAAGAAATGGGTCATTTGAAGCCGAAATGGCCGATGCCATGGAAAATGAATGATAAAAAAGTTGACTTCAGTGAACCAGGAAAGAAAGGTGAATAATCAACACAAATTTAAAAACAAGCAGAATATGAGCCATACAAAATAATATACATTTGTTATCTCGTATCCTCAGCAATCATAATCTGCTCGTTTTGTCATAAAGTTGGTGGTGGATACCAGGGTTAATATTCGGTTACACATCAAGACAAAACTGAATATCATAAAAACATTACCACATATTTGTAATTGAAAAAAATTAAAACCAAATGAAAACTTCCAGTTTGATTGCAATGTAATCTAAGCCATTTGAGGTCACTATAAGTTAGACAAGAAATGTTGTTAGTATTGAAAAGATATAATAAAAATTATAATTTATGGATAAAAAATGCTCTAGCTATTAATTCATTTTCTTTTATATTTCAGTATACCACACGGTTTCACTCATGTTTTACTGGGAATATAAACATACTGCAACAGTGGCGGATCCGGGTGGGGGTGGGGGGGGGGGGGCACAGGGGCACCTGCCTGTCCCCCAAAAAACAATTGTTTAATTTTTTTATGACCTTACTTTTCTCTTATCACAGAATTTACGGACTTTTGTCCCTTTTCACATGTTGTATAATAAGGCCAAGTGTCAATTGTGACTATGAAATTATCAAAAGACGTAAGAGATTATTAATTATTTTGATGGTAAGTTCGTTGCATTAGAATATAAATGTCAGCTGCAGATACTGTCAAAACTAAAATCAATGTATATAGAGGTCGAACAGAGGAAAAGAGACAAACAAAATGAATGCTCGGTATATCATGTATATTATGATACTTTGCAGGTGACTAATCTAAGATTACCATGCAATAATCACGTAATTTGAAACTAAAATTAAAGGCAATTAACATTTTGTCAATATTCCTTGATAACTATTCCGATCTTTACTTGACCTTTAGTACCTATAAATGACATTAAATTACAAAATAAACATCAGAAGTGAATCATACTCCTTCAGAAGCTAGGAATACACCTATCATGCGTCATCATGGAACATTGGGCTCAAAAGTTTATGCAAATTGCCCAAGATTGCCCGAATGTTGAAATTGTTCTCTAACGACATGAGATCACGAATCATCACAATGATTATCAACAACAATAACAACAAATCTTCAATGGAAAGATCTTTTTAAGGTTCATTAAATGCAAAGTCCATTATCCTACCGAGGATTTTGAGGGAACTGCTTCGAACAAGATAATGTTCCATACATTACCAGAGCCAAACTGCCTTATCCTTGCCCAGGTATAGACTTAAAAACTTAAGACATACTGATGTGGGTATAGTCCACCTTCTCATCATTCTCACCATAACAATAACATGTAGTCAAATTGTTTATGATATTTACTAAAAATGAGGGTTTCTGCAAGATATTCATGGATCTTATGTAACTCTATTCCGATGGGCTTATTATAGTGGCTATTGCTTGGACCAACACAATTTAGAGGTAACGAGTCAAAAATTATATATTATACTCACTGTTTGCCTAGATCCTGCTATTTGCGAAATGAATCGTGGAATGAGGCGTCGAGTCCTCTCCTCAGAAATATTTATCCAATTATAGCAGAGCTAAAAGGATTCACACATAATCTTACTCAGTTCAAATAAAAGTAATTGGCAACAAGTGACATGAGAGGTCTCTTCTAGAACGTGTTATGAAGGCGTGTACATTGTCTCTTTCGCAAGATAAGAGGAGAGTTTTTCTCTCGGTCATGAATCCGGTTTGACAGATGCCAAAACATGCAGTGTGTCGGAGACAATGATCTAGAAATTGATCTAATGCAGTTTCCCTTTGCAAAAATAATTTTCATGTAGAAGTGACGGATAACCCGCATAAAATGAAAGACATAGACTGCGTGAGTCTGTATTTCACCGTCTGATGACGTGGCATTCAGCAGGTGCCTGATGCAAGTCGGTTGGACCATGTGGTACAAAAGCGACACCAGAGTGAAATACATATAACTAGAGCTAACCAACCAAACAAAAGAATACATATCTTTTGCTCAGTGAGTCAGTACTTAGGCATTGTGATGCAAATAATATCCCGGGATAATATCATGCGATAAAGAGGCCTGGGCATTCTGCTCAACAAATGGAAAGCAAAGAAACTACATTAAATGACGATTGGGGGGAGGGGGGGAGAGCCTTCAATATACATAAAATTCCATTGCATCTGAGTACTTTTCCCACAATTCAATCATTTAAATCTACTACACTAGCGAATCTAGACAATTCCAAATCTTCTCTTGCAAATGTGAACGTGTGATTTTTTTTTTTTTTTTTTTGGGGTATTATGGGTTTGCCAGGCTCTGGTTTCCAAGTCACTTTTTGATTATGTTTTGAATTTTGACATTCAATTTTCATTTTTATTATAACTGTTATACATGTGTTTGTTTTATAATTATTTAAATCTACGGAAAATTATACTCAAATTAGGAACTTAAACTCAACGATAATTCTCCCACAATGTTTAAGAAAACATTCATGAAATTCGAATGAGAGAGAAAAAAATATCGAAGCGTAATGTAGGCCTAGCCTTACTTTGTCTCTTCTTTGTTACTTTTGTGGGTGCGTGTGTAGTTTATACGGGAAATTTGTGTTTGATATTCCAACACACCAAGCAAACAATCACCGAATCCAAACGTCCTTTTGACATTCTTTTCAAGATGGAAATTCCTGCAAGACTCATAATTATATTTAAGTCTGCCAATGACATTGTAGGCAATTACTTTCTTGACTATTAGATTATGTAGGAAGGAGGCTCTCTAAGTTGAAGACAAAGCCATCACCCGACATATGACGTTTCTACAAGTAACCTTGCTCAAAGCCTAACGAATCTTGTTATTTATATTAAAAAAAACATTGTGTAATGGAACTAATTGTGTGTGTAGTGTTTTTGTTCTTCTTCTTAGTTTATATTATGTAAACGATAGTGGTTTACTCATGGACCCTGGATTTTTTAACACAAAGAGAGAGAGACAGACAGACATACAAAAGAGTGACTTTGCCTGGAAACCACACAAATCTATGTCCGATCATCATTAGCCATACCATGATATACGTCACAGTAGTGCAGGTGAATAAGATATTTCATGCGGCTGGGCTTGTAACAAGTAACAGAAGAAAGAAAAACAAATTTGAAAGGAACATTCTGAAAGGAAACGTACCTTGATTGAAATAATATGTAATGATGTTCACACTGGTAGGTTTTACACCGATTGTAAAGTGAGGAGCGTGGGTGCTTAGAAGCTCAAAAATATGTCGCATTGATTCTTTAGAGTGAAATTACAATGGAAAACTATTTGAAGTGCAAGCATGTCCAAATTTGGGTATATAACTCCGTTCCGCTTTGATACAAACATTCCTCGCTAAAAAAATATACGAGAACAAAAACTCAGACATACATATGACTGAAGTAAAAAATGGAAGAAATATTCTGGCTTCTCTTTGTGACACTTTAGCTGATATTCAGGTCCACCATCCTTATCAAGATTTCACACATATATATGTATCATAATGTAATTCAGGAGATAAGTGAAAAGCCTAAAATGTAAATACAGTGCTACATTTATGCATTTAGCTATGTTAAGCTATACTTGAAACTAAAAGGAATTTAACAGTTAAGCTGATGTTGAATAAATTTGCGTCGTTCTACATTAGTAAAAGAATATCAGAACTAGACAAAGTATATCTAGGCATATCATGTATATTGTGAAAAACACACGGGTCCATATTTTTAATACTTCACTTGTTGACACTACAAATGATCACATTAGATGCCTCCGTCCCCGGTACAAAATATAACAGGTATATGTACTCATTGATAAATTTTTATGAAATTTATTTAGGCTCTGGCATACTCTAAAATAAAATACCAACGCCATTCAAGCTATGTAACATATTTATACCCTATCCTATAGGCTGATTTTGTACCGCTAAGCCGATGATGTTACGAATTTGTTATAGTTTGGTGTAGAAAACAAGAGCATTTGTTTATTTTGAACATCAAATTAAAACAAAATCATTAGATATCGATTTATATGACAAATAGATTTGGGTGAAAGAAGAACATGTCACGAAGCGTGCTGTGGCGCAGATAGCCTTCCATACTAATATAATCATGCATGGTATAAAATGGCGACTAAAATGCCCCCCCCCCCCTTGACATGTTTTGAAAATCCGGCTTCGAGACGCCCTGCGTTTGACCACCCAGAGGAAAAAAAGAACGGAAAGGGGACGAAAATCGTTCTGAAAAATGACGCCATAGCCATTACGTGTTATAATTGTGCGGAAACCCAGTAGTAGGCTAGCCAAGACACAACCGATTTTGTTTAATTTCAACGGTATTTTGGGGGTAATGCAATGGCATCCATGCTAAAACTTTTGCGAAAATACTTAAGAGTAACAGTGGGTTGGATGTCACGCGCATTTTCTTTACTAAAAACTCAAGTTTTTGCTCAAAATTTGAATGCATGTCCAAAACCATGATTTATCATATTTTGACCGAATATGTATTATCTGAGAATGATCTTTCAATTGACATATTTTCATCATGAGTTTGAAGTAACAAACCTTTTTGATAAACATTTGGAAGTTGGATATTACAATAATGTACCGCGCAATGAAACATTAAAGTGAGATTTACTCAGAATATGGGGTCATTAAAAGTAATCATATTTCAAAGTTTTTAAAACACCATAAAGTTGTCCATTGATTGATTTGATTGATTTGATTGATTTACTTATTTCAGTTTGATTTTCTCTTTCTTTTGCAGTTTTAAAAATATATAACAAGCAAATCATTGAACATTTTATACATGACAAAAGAGTATGTGTAAAACATAGTAAGGTTGGCTGTAACTAATCGAAAACATCAAATAGGAGGGTTGATAAAGTAAGCAAAGCTTGATAACATGACTACCCTCAATGGATACATAATAATATAAATATGGAGAAAAAAATATTGGTAAAATGGAAAAAAGAGAGAGATAGAAAAAAGAAAGAAAAACAAAGAAAGAGGGGTTGTACATCAAGACTCACAGATGTATGTGGTAGATGGATTTCAATTTGATATATGAAGATAAAAAAGAAGATGCACATTTGAATATTGGATGGCCAACTTGGGATATATTATAGAATGAGAAAAATCGCGAGGTTTCTGGACATAAAGAATAAGAATGTGAAATCAGCGAGCTGGTTTGTAAAGACTGTAAACCTGGGCCTGCGAGTCGGAACCTTGATATGTTTGTATACAAAACAATGTTAAGTCAGTATCCCAAGTAGGCCATTCTTTATTCATACGTTTATTCATACCAGGTCATGGAAGGTTATAATCAACGATTGAAATACTTCATCAATTGAAATAGTTGTTCTTGATTAAAAATATAATATACAAATTATGTTGTCGTGCCACACACAGAAAAGTAATGATCAGGTAACGTGGTGGATAAGTCATTTCATGCTATCCCAAATGAGTTGATAACTTTTTACAGGATGCGCTTTTGAGTTGAAAACACTCTGTACATGTGCCTTATAATGCAATTCTCACAGGTATTAGTAATATTAGTCCAGGGGCCAATACATGAAAAGGCCCCACCCCCTTAGACAAAATCTTAAATTTAGTATTTCTGTTAGGACATTTAGCTATCAGAATGTGCTTGTTTGCCCTAAAGTTGGTGGTGGGTGTGACAACTAGGGCTATTTCCAGGGTAACCGATCAAGAACATTACAATATTAGAAAAAGTCACATATATGTAATGTAGAAAGTTTTAAAAAACCATTGAAAACATGTCTTTATTTGTGTTTAAAGCTTCTCACTTTATTACATCTGCAAGTTATTACATGTTTCAGTCATGTTTAAATATTGCGGTTGCTATGGAAACAGTGATATAGGTTCATATTTGTATAACAAATTACGTGAATCTAATATTTATATTGTTAAATAAATGTTTACATTGTTCTAAATGATGATTTTCTGTTAGCTAGGACCCTCAGCTATAGTAATCTGTTTGTTTGCCATCAAGTATGAGATGGAGGTGATTGCTAGGCCGTTACTATGGTAACAGATCAAGAAATGTTAAGAAAAAATACCAAATGTTTTTCAACAACATGAAACAAATGGTAATCATCAAATAAATTTAGCTGACCGTTTGATTATAACAAAAAGAAATGGGTCATTTGAAACCAAGGTCTTTAAAAAAAATGGCCGTTGCTGACTTCAGTGAACCAGAAAAGAAAGGTAAATCATAATCAACACAAATTATAAAAGAAGCAGAATATAAGCCATAGCAAATAATACACATTTGTTATCTAGTATCCTCAACTATCATAATCTGCTCGTTTTGTCATAAAGTTGGTGGTGGATGTGACCACAATGGCCGTTAGCAGGGTTAATATTCGGTTACACATCAAGAAAAAACTAAATATCATAAATACACGTGCCACATATTTCTAATTGAACAACATTAAAGCCAAATAAAAGTGTCTAAATCAATCAGTTTGATTGCAATGTAATCTGGGTCATTTGAGACCACGATAAGTAAGACAAGAAATGTTGTTAGTATTGAAAAGATAATTTATAATGAAAAATTACAATTTGTGGACAAAAAATACTCTAGCTTTTAATTCACAAGCGGTTTGAAGTTTTCTTTTATATTTCAGTATACCACACGGTTTCACTCACATCTTACTGCGAATATAAACATACTGAAAAAGTGGCGGATCCGGGTGGGTAGGGGCATAGGGGCACCTGCTTGTCTCCCAAAAAACAAAAATACTTTTTGTATGACCTTACTTTTTTCTTATCACAGATTTACGGACTTTTGTCCCCTTTTACATGTTGTATAGTAAGGCCTAGTACGTGTCAATTGTGACTATGAAATTAACGACGTAATAGATTATTAATTATTTCAATGGTAAGTTTGTTGCATTAGATTAAAAAGTTCAGCTGCAGATACTGTTAAAACTAAAACCAATGTATAGAGCTCGAACAGAGGAAAAGAGACCAAAACAAAAAAAATGAATGCTCGGTATACCATGTATATTATGATACTTTGCAGGTGTCTAACCTGAGATTACCATACAATAATCACGTAATGTGAAACTAAAATTGAAGGCAATTAACATTTTGTCAATATTCCATGGTAACTATTCCGATCTTGACTTGACCTTTAGTACCTATACATGACATTAAATTACAATATAAACATCAGAAGTGAAACCTACTCCTTCAGAAGCTAGGAGTACACCTATCATGCGTCATCATGGAACATTGGGCTCAAAAGTTTATGCAAATTATACAAGTTGCCCAACATTGCCCGAATGTTGAAATTGTTCTCTAACGACATGAGATCACGAATCATCATAATGATCTTGATCATCAACAACAACAACAAATCGTCAAAGGAAAGACCGTTTTAGGTTCATTAAATGCAAAGTCCACTATCCTTTCGGGGATTTTGGGGGAACCGCTTCGAACAAGATGAAGTTCCATACGTTACCAAAACCAAAATGTCTTATCTTTGCCCAGTTATAGACTTAAGAAACTTAAGACATGCTAATGTGAGTATAGTCCACCTTCTCATCATTCTCACCATACTAATAACATTTAGTCAAATTGTTTACGACATTTACTAAGGATGAGGATTTCTGCAATATATAAATGGATTTCATGTAACTCAATTCCGAGGAGCTAATTATCGTGGCTATTGCTTGGACCAATAAAATTTAGAGGTAACGAGCCAAAATTATATATTGTACTCACTGTTTGCCTAGATCCTGCTAAATGCGCAATGAATCGTGGAATGAGGCGTCGAGTCCTCTCCTCAGAAATATTTATCCAATTACATCCGAGCTAAAAGGATTCACACATAATCTTACTCAGTTCAAATAAAAGTAACTGCCAACAAGTGACATGAGAGGTCTCTTCTAGAACGTGTTATGAAGGCGTTTACAGTGTCTCTTTCGCAAGGTAAGAGGAGAGTTTGTCTCTGGGTCATGAATCCGGTTTGATAACATGCAGTGTGTCGAAGAAAATGATCTAGAAATTGATCTAATGCAGTTTTCCTTTGCAAACATGTGCTTCATTCCATCAGATTTTCATGTAGAAGTGACGGATAACCCGCATTAAATGAAAGACATAGACTGCGTGGGCCTGATGACGTGGCATTCAGCAGGTGCCTGATGCAAGTCGGTTGGACCATGTGGTCCAAAACCGTCACCAGAGGGGAAAATGTAACTAGTGCTAACCAACCAAACAAAAGAATACATATCTTCTGCTCAGTGAGTCGGTCCTTGGGCATTGTGATACAAACAATATCCCGGGATAATATCATGCGATAAAGAGGCCTGGGCATTCTGCTCAACAAATGGAAACCTTAGTCTGTTCCCTGACAGAAAAAACGTCTACTTAAATGACGATCGGGGGAGGAGACTTCAATATACATCAAATTCCATTGCATCTGAGTACTTTTCACACAATTCAATCATTTAAATCTACTACACTAGCGAATCTAGAAAATTCAAAATCTTCTCTTGCAAATGTGAACATGTGATTTTTTTTGATTTTTTTTTTTTTTTTGGGGGGGGGGGGTTAAGGGTTTACCAGGCTCTGGTTTCCAAGTCTCTTTTTGATTATGTTTTGAATTTTGACATTCGAATTTGTTTTTTATTATAACTTTTATACATGTGTTTATTTTATAATCATATAAATCTTAGGAAATTTATACTAAAATTATGAATTTAAACTCAAGTATGATTTCCCTACAATGCTTGAGAAAACATTCATGAAATTTGGATGAAAAAATATCGAAGCGTAATATAGGCCTAGCGTTACTTTGTCTTTTCTTTGTCAATTTTGTCCCCAGACATTGTGGTCGTGAGTGTGGGTGAAAGGGAACGCATTGTTGTGGTGTGTATGTGTGTGTTCTTTTGCATGTGTGGGGTAGTGTGTTGTCTGGGGTTCGGTAGTAAGGAAGGGGTTATAATTTGTTTCATATTATAACTGATTTCATTCCACAAAAAAAATCGATAGTAATTTGGGAATTGTACATGTATTACGTTGAACGAATTATGTTATTATGATTAAAAAGAATTATATTTTGGAGAATTATTTCTATTGTTCTAATATTGAATAGAAATGTTTAAAACAATAACGGAAAAGCAAAAAGGAGAGCGTGTGGGTGGGTGCGTGTGTAGTTTATACGGATTTTTTAATAATGTTTGCTGTTCCAAACATACCCTGCAAGCAATCACCGAATCCAGACGTCCTTTTGACACTACATATTTTATATAATTATAATTTAGTTTACCAATGACATTGTGGCAACTACTTTCTTGACTATTAGATCATGTAGGAAAGAGGCTCTCTGTGTTAAGTTGAAGACAAAATCGTCACCCAACATATGACGATTCTACAAGTTACCTTGCTCACAGCCTATACGAATCTCCTTATTTAATTACAAACATTGTATTATGGAACTGATTGTGTGTGTGTTTTTTTCTTCTTCTTCTTAGTTTATATTATGTAAACGATATGGGTTTACTCATGGACCCTGGATCTTTTAACACAAATAGAGGGAGAGAGAGAGAGACAGACAGACAAAAGAGTGACTGGAAACCACACAAAACTATGTCCGATCCCCATTATCCATACCATGATATGCGGACTGACACACTCTTTATATCATGCCACAGTATTGTAGGACTGTAGGTGAATAAGATATTTCATGCGGCTGGGCTTGTAACAAGGGTAACAAAAAAAAAGAAAAACAAATTTGAAAGAAACATTCTGAGAGGAAACGTACCTTGATTGAAATCATTTGTAATGATGTTCACGCTGGTAGGTTTTACCCCGATTGTAACGTGAGGAGCGTGGGTGCTTAGACGCTCAAAAATATGTCGCATTGATTCTTTAGGGTGAAATTACAATGGAAAACTATTTGAAGTGTAAGCATGTCCAAATTTGGGTATTATTTCGTTCTGCTTTGATACAAACATTCCTCGTTAAATAATATACAAAAACAAAATTCAGACAGATTATAACTGAAGTGAAAAACGGAAACAATATTTTGGCTTCTCTTTATGACACTTTACCTGATGTTCAGGTCCACCATCCTTAACAAGATTTCACATATATATATATATATATGTATCATAATACATATTAACGCCAAAGCGTTAATATGATTTACAGATGTTCCTGACCTATTTGTGGTGGTTGTTCCCACGATAACGGCGGAAGATTACAAAAGAAAATAACAAGCGCGTAAATTACAAGCGGTCGAATGTATCATTTACAAGCGTGTAAATTACAACGCTTGTATAATATGCGCGCTGAGCGTGGGAACAGAGTTTCATAATTGATGGTGGATTGGTAAATAGTGGACGTAAAAATTTCTAGCTCCGGTGTTATGAATATTTTTTGCATCGAAGGATTGGAATATTTTTACGATACGAGTGAGCGGAGTTGTTAATTGGATCAAGGACCTAAACTAAATCTAAATAGAAGAGGGTTAGCAAGCCAGTTGAGAGAAATCGAAAGGAAACTCGGCAGCGATCAGCGGGTGCAGTGAGGTTTCCATTCCATGCATGTCGGCGGAGGGGAAGGGCCAAATCGGCAATCCACAAAATGAAGGTGAGTCGATGCCAATTAGGCCAAGGGAATTCTGGGCCTGGCCGACGGGGGTAGTTTGAGCTGTGCATAGACGTACGGTTTGAGTGAGCCTGATGAGGCCGCACTTGATATTGAGCCTTCCACTATGGTTGGGCACAAATTGGATCGTCTAATGCCATTCCTGTCGAATTATGAGGAAAGGGAATTTGCTGAACTTCTAAAGAACGGTGTGGCAATTAATGCCCAAGGCGGGCGTTTCGTTTGGGCTTTCAATTCAGGGTCCTCGACTAGTACCAGTACTAGCAGTACCAGTCTATACTACTAGTATTAGAGTTAAAGCTATCTTACCAGTTCTGGTCATGCGCTTGCATTGTGAAAGAGGCGTTGTGGAATTGATAAGAAAAGGTTGATTATTTAGCATATAAGTATTGGTGGGTATTGCAAGGTTTTGGAATTATTAAAATGATAAGAGATTTGGCCCAGTCTTGGTTAAGTTATTTGCACAGTACACAGAAAGATGTAGGACATATGGAACTACCCTATATCTATCCAGTCCGGATGGATATGATGATTTACCAAATATATTAATTAGTAGGCGGTTCCCGGCAAATTTTGTTTCCAGAGCTGGTCTAGGTTTAGATCTAGATTTATACCTCATAGACTCTAAGATGGAAGGAAGTAATTTGACGTCGGCATGTCAATTAAAGTTAGGGTCTAATTAAGTGTCCCATTTGCAAATTCAAATCGCATTTGATAGATAATACTTAATTATAACTTCCCTCTTCACGAAGGATTGGATATTAATTTTGTGGGAAGATACCGACTGTGAGTATTGAGTTGTCAATTCGACTATAGCCATAGGGATGCAATTTTTTGTTTTGTTTTAAGTCTATAGTCTGGTTTTCAGACTCTTGTACCGAACGGTCGTATCTTTGGTGCTGCGCAAAGATTTAATCGGTTTACTTTTGGCCTATACAAGAAGTCTCGGCGTGACGGGAAGTTGGTTATTGATAAAATAAAAACTAAGAAAAGAAGCCAATCAGTCGCTCAATAGTGTCTGATAGTAAGGTTTGGTTAGTAACCAGGCTTCTTTTGAATACTTTAAATACTATAGGACACTGCCAAATTTCACATACAGGATATTGGTGACGACGGTGGCACATTTATTATTCCTCCCAAATTTTTCATAATTTGATGCTGGCTGCAAAATGGATGCAGTGCCTTTAGTATTTAGGCTAGATTCATGGACGAATTTGATAAACCATTTTCCTTGGGAAGAATAGGTAGCCCCCCCCCTTCCGTCCGCCTATTGATATTTTACGGTGCTCTCCAGTACAGGCAGTAGGTATGGTATTGAACCCCGGGGGAGAATACCGTATGATACACTAATTTTCTGCTCCTAGAGGGCAGTTAATGAACAAATCAATCCGAAAATTTGTACGGTGGTGTATAAAAGCTTCGACGATCGAGGCGGTATCCTTGATTAAGATTATATTGGTAAGGGTACATGCATGGGGGAAGCTGACATTCGATTAGTTTTCCGTTTGTTACCCGTGCACCCACAGAGTTTTGATTTGATGGAAATGATAATAGACGGGGAATATCTTTTTGATCGTTGTATGCCAATGGGATGTTCAGTTTGTAATGGTTCGGCATTTCAGAAGTTTAGTTTATTCTTGGGAAGATCTTGGCTGACGCGATTTTCAGCACATTCATTCGGAATCGGTGCTGCCACGTCAGGAGTTATAGTAGGTTTTAGTGACGCAATGATTCAGCATAGGGGGTGTTGGATTTCTAATGCGCACAGGTGATACCTGTGATATTTGCTGTGACATATTACAGGGAATAATGTTGGGTAATTGAAATGTATTCAGTTGTTGACGTTTGTTTAATGATATTGTATGACATGCTACATATGTGTGGCGAAGAACATATTTCTGCCGGAGGTTTTTTTGTTATTTTATGCAGGTGCTAGCATACTTTGGATGATAGGCGAATTTATTATGCACTGGGCTGGCTGTTACGTAGGCCAAGGATCATCAGGCAGGTTGGGCTTTCCAGCAGCAGTTAGATGGATGGGTCGTCGCGGATTCAAGTTGGCCCAAGTAGCCGCTCATTTGCGGTTATACAGTATCGAGCGGAAGAAGGGGACTGGAGCAAGCCTACCCATATTCTATTACACGTTAGGACTAATGATAGTGGGAGTCTGCCGAAGCGGGTGATTTTTTACTCAAGTGCAGGCAGTGTTGCAGATGCTCAGGGCCTCATTCCCAGGTGCTTTATTTGGTCAGATACACTACTTCGTCTAATTTATCAAGCTTTCCCGGCTGCATGAAGAGCAATCAAGGATCAATAAGGCAAGACGGGCCGTGAACAAACACGCAAGGTTGTTGTTTTAATTCGGTACCAGTTATGAGTGTGAAGTTAGTAGGCACATAGCCAGGAAGGGCCGGGCGATTATTGTAGACTTGTTGGGTCATTACAGATTTAAGTATTACAATTTGGGGCATAATGATAGAAATTTGGTACAACGGGTACCGGTTGTGGCATTCAGATTGTTTCGTGAAGCAGAATTTATTTATTTTTAGAGGAATTTAAAAACGCCTTAGATTTGTTACTTTATTTTCTAGGGCACCATGAATTTCCCTAAATTCTTAGTAGCTATGAATTTTAGACGACAAGATAAGATGTTGAAAGTTGGTGGGATCACAGCTTCCCAAATGTGTCTGTTGGAAAAGGGAACAGATTGATAAAGCTTTATTATATGTTTTGAGATTCTTGGCACTTAGCTTCAGCGAATTTTGGCAGTTTAGCAGCTCGCCCGATCGCCCTGTGTACCTCATAATTGTAAGGCTAGACAGGGTGGAGCATGTCGGGGAGCTGCTGGTATGCCCTCGAGGCCTGATGGTGGCCCAGGGATGCCCCTGAGGCCTGATGGTGATGCCAGGGATGGTATTTGTGTTTGGTTACTCGCCTGTATGCCGGAGGTTTGGGTCAGCAGCCTTCTGCTGGGCGGTTATGCAGGGAGCAAAAAATTGATCATGGACGGCGTTGGCTCGTGACTGGGGATGTCTTATTTGTTGGAAGCATTTCCGGGGGTCGGGCTTTAACGCCGGTAGTCCGGTTATAGCTAAGCTGGGTGCCGAAAATTCAGCGTTAAATTTCCAGATGTGGTGTTATAGATTAATAATGTAAAACCTTGCATTTCACAGAGGTTTTCAGATACATAGCAGTTCGGCTTTTAAGCTGTGCATGTATATTGGGTTTATTTGGCTCAGAATGTAGGTCAAAGTTCATACAATTAGTATAGAGTATGTACCTGATAAAATTAGTGGTGCATGTAGTTTGTATGTTTTAGAGCTACAGCATCCAGAGCGTTTTAATTTGGTGATTCAAAAGAAATAAATTAAATAATTTCATAATGTGGAACAATTATAAATCTGAAGAGAGTTCGGCTGTTTAAGCTGTACATGTAAATTTGGGTTTACTTTGCTCAGAATGTAGGTCAAAGTTCGTATTATTTGTATAGAGTATGTACCGGATAAAATTTGTGGTACATGTAATTTGAGGAGTTGTGAAGGGATTTAATGAAATATTTGGATCCCAGTTGTGCTGTAGGAAGCCTGTATATGGAGTGATGGTCAATGTTTTGTTGTGGTTTAAATAGCACGAAAGCAGTGCATGTATTTGAGTTTAGTTATTTAGAAAAGGAAAATAAACAATTTATAAGGTGAAATAATTGTAAATTTGAAGAGGTTTAATATGATACATGTATTAGGATCCCAGTTGTGCTTTAGGAAGCTTGTATTGGGTAATGGTCAGTGTTTTATTGTGGTTTAAATAGCACGAAAGTAGTGCATGTATTTGAGTCCATTTATTAGAATGAGATGGAGATATGAATATTTATGAGAAATTATGCTCAATAGATTAGTGAGAGATGTTGATGCAAGATCTGGCTTAAAGGTCTGAACTTTATAAGTTACGCAGTACTGGCATATGCGATCGTTTATTGCAAACGAATTTGTTAGGTTTTTCTTTGTGAAATATACTATACAATAGTTTTGCATTCATTTAACAGTGTATGGGGTTAAATGAGCACAATGTAGGATGCTGGTTTTATGGTTGGGTATGCTGAAGAGAGCTTAATTAATTTGTTACAAGCCTGGCTTCCGTTTACAAGGTGCATTCACAAAAAATCTGCGCTTTTGGCGGCGGGCAAGCCCGTTTGGCCTAAAATACGTAATTTTGCGCCTCTGCGCAGTTTTGTATAATTACAAGGTATGTGCACACTTAACATGTTATAGTTAAGAAGGAAAGTTTTGGGGATGCTTTATATTATGTACATTGAGTTAAGTGAGTAAATCGGTATATCCCCTGTGGTGTACAGGGATGGTTGTGTTATGAGGCCTCGGCACTTAGCTTCAGCGAATTTTGGCAGTTTAGCAGCTCGCCCGATCGCCCTGTGTACCTCATAATTGTGAGGCTAGACAGGGTTGAACATGTCGAGGAGCTGCTGGTATGCCCTCGAGGCCTGATGGTGGCCCAGGGATGCCCCTGAAGCCTGATGGTGGGCCAGGGATGGTATTCGTGTTTGGTTACACGTACTCGCCTGTATGCCGGGGTTTGGGTCAGTCAGCTTTCCGCTCGGCGGTTATGCAGGAGCATTAAATTGATCATGGACGGCGTTGACTCGTGACCGGGGATGTCTTACTGACTGGAGGCATTTTCGAGGTCGGGCTTTAACGCTGGTGATCGGGTTATAGCTAAGCTAGGTGCCGACAATTCAAGTACATGTACATATTTGGTGTCAGGTGCACAGTTGTAAAGTTATTATATAATGTCAAGGATAATGCTATTCATATTGGTACAATATTAAATCCACAATCAAACCCAAAATGATGTGTGTTGTTGTCTGTCAGGTGCAGGTGTAATGTAATTCAGGATACAAGTGAAAACCCTAAAATGTTGATACGTAGCTACATTGACGCATTTAGCTATGGTAAGCTATACCTGAACCTAAGAGGGCTTTTTAACCGTTAAGCTGATGTTGAATACATTGAGAAAACCTGAAATTTACAGATTTTTTTTTTTTTTTTTAGCGGGGGCAGCGTTCTACATTAGTAGAAAAATATCAAAACTAGACAAAGTATATCTAGGCATATATATCATGTATATTGTCCAAAACACACGGGTCCGTATTTCAATACTTCACTTGTTGACACTTCAAATGATCACATTAGATCCCTCCGTCCACGGTACACAATAGTGGAGGTATATGAAATCATTACTCAATTTTTATGAAATTTATTCAGGCTCTGGCATACTCTAAAATAAGATACCAACGCCATTCAAGCTATGTAACATATTTATACCCTAACCTATAGGCCGATTTTGTACCGCTAAGCCGATGATGTTACGAATTTGGTATAGTGTGGTGTAGAAAACCAAAAAAAATTGTTTATTTTGAAACATCAAATTATAAAAATCATTAGATATCGCTTTATATTACAAATAGATTTGGGTGAAAGAAGAACACGTCACGAAAATGCTGTACCACAGAAGCTACAAACTTCGTACAAATTGCTCTGGATACAGTCCGAGAGATGCTCTTTCGTTTGACATGTAGAAACATGGCGTCATTGCACGCATATCGTTCTGACACGATTGCATTTCTAGTATTGTAACTGATTTCATTCCAGAAAAAAAAAATCGATAGTAATTTGTGAATTGTACATGAATTAAGTTTAACAAAGTATGTTATTATGATTAAAAAGAATTATATTATGGAGAATTATTTCTATTGTTCTAATATTGAATAGAAATACCCTAAAAAATTACGGAAAAGCAAAAAAGAGAAAGTGGGCGCGTGGGTAGTTTATACGGACAATTTGTTATGTTTGCTGTTCCAAACACACCAAGCAAACAATCACCGAATCCAGACGTCCTTTTGACGTTATATATTTCATATTATTATATTTTAGTCTGCCAATGACATAGTGTGCAATTACTTTCTTGCCTATTAGATCATGTAGGAAAGAGGCTCTCTAAGTTAAGTTGAAGACAACATCATCATCCGACACATGACCATTTTACAAGTAACCTCGCTCGCAACCTAACGAACCTTCATATCTAAATTTAAAAAACACTGTATTATGGAACTGATTGTGTGAGAAGCTTTTTTTGTTCTTCTTCTTAGTTAATATTATGTAAACGATATGGGTTTATTCATGGGCCCTGAGTTTTTAACACAAAGAGAAAGCGAGAGAGAGAGACAAACAAAAGAGTGACTTTGCCTGGAAACCACGCAAATCTATGCCCGATCCCCATTAGTCATACCATGATATACGGACTGGCACACTCTGTATATCATGTCACAGTACTGTAGGTGAATAAGATATTTCATGCCGCGCGGCTTGTAACAAGGGTAACAGAAAAAAGAAAAACAAATTTGAAAAGATCCTTCTGAAAGGAAACGTACCCTGATTGAAATCATTTATAATGATGTTCACGCTGATAGGTTTTACATTAACAAAAACAAATATGATCGCCGATTGTAACGTGAGAAGCGTGGGTGCTTAGAAGCTCAAAAACATGTCGAATAGATTGTTAAGAGTGAAATTACAATGGAAAACTATTTGAAGTGTAAGCATGTCCAAATTTGGGTATTACTTCGTTCCGCTTTGATACAAGCATTCTCACTAAAATCATATGCGAGAAAAAAAACTCAGACAGACATATAACTGAAGTGAAAAAATGTAAACAATATTTTGGCTTCTCTTTATGACACTTTACCTGATGTTCAGGTCCAGCACCCTTAAAGGCAAAGGCCAGTTTTGGAAACGCCCTTCTCTCAAAAAATTGAAATGGAAGCTCTCATTACCAATCATGTGAACGAATATGTTTTTACTTTTACGTGATGATACAAATTTTGCCGGGAAAGTCGGGAAACCGCCTACTAATTGATATATTTGGTAAATTATTATATCTATTGGGACCAAATAGATATCGCGCACGTGGTCGCGTAGTCCCATATACATCTTTCTGTGTACAGTGCTTGTAACTTTATCAAGAATGGGCCAAATTTCTTATCATTTTGATGATTCCAGAACCTTGCAATACACACCAATACTTATATGCTAGATGATCAACCTTTTCTGATCGATTCCACAACGTTTCTTTCACAATGCAATCGCATGACGAGAACTGGTCTTTCTCTTTAACAAGATTTCACATATATATATGTATCATAATTTAATTCAGGATATAAGTGAAAACCCTAAAAGCTACATTGATGCATTTAGCTATACTTAGCTATACTTGAACCTAAGAGGGCTTTTTAACCGTTAAGCTGATGTTGAATACATTGAGGAAACCTGACATTTAGAGATTTCTTTTGGGGGAGGGGGGGGGGCAGCGTTCTACATTAGTGGAAAAATATCAAAACTAGACAAAGTTTATCTAGGCATATTTATCATGTATATTGTGCAAAACACACGGGTCCGTATTTCAATACTTCAATTGTTGACACTTCAAATGATCACATTAGATTCATCCTTCCACGGTACAAAATATTACAGGTATTTGTTCTTATTAATCAATTTTTCTGAAATTTATTTAGGCTCTGGCACACTCTAGAATAAGATACCAACGCCATTCAAGCTATGTACTTATTTATACCCTAACCTATAGGCCGATTTTGTACCGCTAAGCTGATGATGTTACAAATTTGGGATGGTTTGGTGTAGAAAACAAGGAAATTTGTTTATTTTGAAACATCAAATTATAAAAAAATCATTAGATATCGCTTTATATTACAAATAGATTTGGGTGAAAGAAGAACACGTCTTGAAACTTTGGCACAAATAGCCTTCCATACTAATATAACCATGCATGAAGGGGACGAAAAGCGTTCTGAAAAATAACGCCATAGCCATTACGTGTTATAATTGTGCGGAAACCCAGTAGTAGGCCAGCCAAGACACGATCGACTTTCTTTTTACTTTTGACGGCATTTTGGGGGTAATGCATGGCATCCATGCCAAAATTCTTGCGAAAATACTTAAGAGTAACATTGGGTTGGATGTCACGCGCATTTTTTTACTAAAATTAAAGTTTTTGCTCAAAATTTGAATGCATGTCCAAAACCATGATTTATCATATTTTGAGCGAAAATGTATTATCTGAGAATGACCTTTCAATTGACTTTATTTTCATCATGAGTTTGAAGTTACAAACTTTTTGATATATATTTGAATGTTGGATATTACACACATAATGTATGGGACAATGAAACATTAAAGTGTGATTTACCCAGAATATGAGGTTATTAAAACTAAACATAATTCAAACATTTTAAAACACCATAAAGCTGTCCATTGAAACACTTGTTCTTGATTAAAATTATAATATAAAAATTATGTTGTCGTGCCACACAGAGAAAATAATGATCAGGTAACGTGGTGGATAAGAAATTTTATGCTATCCCAAATGAGTTGGTGACTATTTACAGGATGCGCATTTTGAGTGGAAAACACTCTGTATATGTACATCTACAGTGTACATGTACCGTATATGGCAATTCTGACAGGAACTAGTAATATTAGTCCAGGAGCCTATAAATGAAAAGGCCCCGTCCCCTTAGACGCAATCTTAAATTTAGTATTTCTGTTAGGACATTTAGCTATCATAATGTGCTCGTTTGCCCTATAGTTGGTGGTGGGTGTGACAACAAGGGCTATTTCCAGGGGAACGGATCAAGAACATTAGAATTTAAGAAAAAGTCATATATTTGTAATGTAAGTTAAAAACACATTGAAAACATGTATTTCTTTGTATTTAAAGCTTCTCACTTGATTACAACTGCAAGTTATTACATGTGTCAGTCATGTTTAAGTATTGCGGTTGCTATGGAAACAATGAGAATAGATTACATGAATGTAATTTTTATATTGTTAAATAAATGTTTGCATTATTCTAAATGATGATTTTTCTGTTAGCTAGGACCCTCAGCTAAGGTTATATGTTTGTTTGCCATAAAATAGGTGATGGAGGTGAATGCTAGCCGTTATAATGGTAATAGACCAAGAGATGTTTTATTTGTAGAAAATACTTTAAATGTTTTTCAACAACATGAAACAAATGTTAATCATCGAATAATTTTAGCTGAACTTTTGATTATAATGAAAAGCAATTGGTCATTTGAAGCCAAGGTCTTTAAAAAAAATTGCCGTTGCCATGGAAAATGAATAATACAAAAGTTGACTTCAGTAAACCAGAAAAGAAAGGTAAATAATCAACACAAATTATAAAACAAGCAGAATATGAGCCATACAAAATAATTTACATTAGTTATCTAGTATCGTCAGCTATCATAATCTGCTCGTTTTGTCAGAAAGTTGGTGGTGGATGTGACCACCATGGCCGTTACCAGGGTTATTATTCGGTTACACACCAAGAAAAAATAAATAAATTGTATAAATACATGTACCACATATTTGTAATTGAACAACATTAAAGCGTCTAAATCAAAGTATTTGAACTTCCAGTTTGATTGAATTGTAATCTGAGCCAGTTGAGGTCACGATAAGTCAGGCAAGAAATGTTATAAGTATTGAAAACGTATGATGAAAAAGTACAATTTGTGGAAAAACATTATCTAGCTTTTAATTCACAAGCCGTTTGAAGTTTTCTTTTATATTTCAGTATACCACACAGTTTCAATCAAATTTTACTTCGAATATAAACATAATGCAACAGTGGTGGATCCAGTTGGGGGACATAGGGGCACCTGCCTGTCCCCCAAAAACAAAAATAATTTTTTTTTAATGACGTAACTTTTTCTTTTCACAGAATTTACGGACTTTGTCCCTGTTCACATGTTGTATAATAAGGCCATATGTGACTATGAAATTAACAAAGACGTAAGAGATTATAAATTATTTTGATGGTATGTTCGTTGCATTAGAATAGAAATTCCAGCTGCAGATACTGTCAAAAACTAAAATCAATGTATAGAGGTCGAACAGAGGAACAGAGACAAAACAAAAAAATGCCCGGTATATCATGTATATTATGACACTTTGCAGGTGACTAACCTGAGATTACCATGCAAAAATCACGTAATGTGAAACTAAAATTGAAGGAAATTAACATTTTTTCAATATTCCATGATAACCATTCCGATCTTTACTTGACCTTAGTACCTATACATGACATTAAATTACAAAATAAACATCAGAAGTGAATCCTACTCCTTTAGAAGCTAGGAATACACCTATCATGCGTCATCATGGAACATTGGGCTCAACAATTTATGCAAATTATGCAAATTGCCCAACATTGCCCGAATGATGAAATTGTTCTCTAACGACATGAGATCACGAATCATCACAATGATTATCAACAACAATAACAACAAATCTTCAATGGAAAGATCTTTTTTAGGTTCATTAAATTCAAAGTCCACTATCCTATCGGGGATTTTGAGGGAACCGCTTCGAACAAGATGATGTTCCCTACGTTACCAGAGCCAAACTGCCTTATCCTTGCCCAGGTATAGACTTAAAAACTTAAGACATACTGATGTGGGCATAGTCCACCTTCTCATCATTCTCACCATAATAATAACATATAGTCAAATTGTTTATGATATTTACTCAAAATGAGGGTTTCTGCAATATATTCATGGATCTTATGTAACTCTATTCCGATGGGCTTATTATAGTGGCTATTGCTTGGACCAACAGAATTTAGAGGTAACGAGTCAAAAATTATATATTATACTCACTGTTTGCCTAGATCCTGCTTTTTGCAATATGAATCGTGGAATGAGGCGTCGAGTCCTCTCCTCAAAAATATTATCCAATTACAGCCAAGCTAAAAGGATTCACACATTATCTTACTCAGTTCAAACAAAAGTAACTGACAACAAGTGACATGAGAGGTCTGTTCTAGAACGTGTTATAAAGGCGTATACAATGTCTCTTTCGCAAGGTAAGAAGAGAGTTTGTCTCTGGGTCATGAATCCGGTTTGATAACATGCAGTGTGTCGAAGACAATGATCTAGAAATTTATCTAATGCAGTTTCCCTTTGAAAAAATGTGCTTCGTTCCATCAGATGTTCATGTAGAAGTGACGGATAACCCGCATGAAATGAAAGACATAGACCGCGTGAGCCTGTATTTCACCGTCTGATGACGTGGCATTGATCAGGTGCCTGATGCAAGTCAGTTGGATCATGTGGTCCAAAAACGAAACCAGACGGAAAAAATATAGCTAGTGCTAACCAACCAAACAAAAGAATACATATCTTTTGCTCAGTGAGTCGGTCCTTGGGCATTGTGATGCAAATAATATCCCGGGATAATATCATGCGATAAAGAGGCCTGGGCATTCTGCTCAACAAATGGACACCTTAGTCTGTTCCCAGACAGAAGAAACTACTTTAGATGACGTTCGGGGGGGATTCAATGTACATCAAATTCCATTGCATCCGAGTACTTTTCCCACAATTCAATCGTTCAAATCTACTACACTCTGGATTAAGCAGAAAAAATATCGAAGCGTAATGTAGGCCTAGCCTTACTTTGTCTCTTCTTTGTCAAGTTTGTCCCCAGACATGGTGGTCGTGAGTGTGGGTGAAAGGGGACGCATTGTTGTGGTGTGTATGTGTGTGTTCTTTTGCATGTGTGGGGTAGTGTTTTGTCTGGGGTTGGGTAGTAAGGAAGGGGTGATAATTTGTTTCATAATATAACTGATTTCATTCCAAAAAACGAATCAATAGTAGTTTGTGAATTGTACATGTATTACGTTGAACGAATTATGTTATTATGATGAAAAAGAATTATATTTTGGAGAACTATTTCTTTTGTTCTAATATTGAATAGAAATGTTAAAAAAATTACGGAAAAGCAAAAGGGGGGCGTGTGGGTGGGTGCGTGTGTTGTTTATACGGAAAATGTCTTATGTTTGCTGTTTCAAACACACCAAGCAAGCAATCACCGAATCCAGACGTCCTTTTTACACTACATTTTTATTTCATTATAATTTAGTCTGCCAATGACATTGTGGCAACTACTTTCTTGACTATAAGATCATGTAGGAAGGAGGCTCTCTATGTTAAGTTGATGACAAAATCATCAACCGACATATGACGATTCTACAAGTAACCTTGCTCGCAGCCTAACGAATCTTTGTTAGCTAACTTAAAAACATTGTGTTATGGAACTGATTGTGTGTGTAGTGGTTTTTGTTGTTTTTCTAAGTTTATACCATGTAAACGATATGGGCTTACTCATGGACCCTGGATTTTTAACACAAAGAAAGAGAGAGAGAGAGAAAGAGAAAGAGAGGCAAACGAATGACTTTGCCTGAATCCCCATGAGTCATACCATGATATACGGATTGGCACACTCTTTATATCATGTCACAGTATTGAAGGTGAAAAAGTTTTTCATGCGGCTGGGCTTGTAACAAGGGTAGCAGAAGAAAGAAAAAAACAAATTTGAAAGGAACGTTCTGAAAGGAAACGTACCTTGATTGAAATCATTTGTTATGATGTTCACGCTGGTAGGTTTTACACTAAAAAAAAAATCATATTATGATCACCGATTGTAACTTGAGGAGCGTGGGTGCTTAAATAGAAGCTCAAAAACATGTCGAATAGATTCTTTAGAGTAAAATTACAATCGAAAACTATTTGAAGTGTAAGCATGTCCTAATTTGGGTATTACTTCGTTCCGCTTCGATACAAACATCCCTCGCTAAAATCTTTTACGAGAAAAAACTTAGACAGACATATAACTGAAGTGAATAATGGAAATAATATTTTGGCTTCTCTTTATCACTTTACCTGATATATTCAGGTCCAGCATCATTAACAAGATTTCACATATATATATCTATCATAATGTAATTAAGGAAATAAGTGAAAACCCTAAAATGTAAATACCGAGCTACATTTATGCATTCAGCTATGGTAAGCTGTACTTGAACCTAAGGGGGCTTTTACCCGTTAAGCCGATGTTGAATAAATTGAGAAAACCTGAATTTTACAGAAACATCTTTTTTGCGGCGTTCTACATTTGTAAAAGAATATCAGAATTAGACAAAGTATATCTAGGCAAATATATCATGTATAAAATTGTATATTATGCAAAACACATGGGTTCGTATTTCAAAACTTCACTTGGCGCCTTGAGCATTTCTTGGGGTGGATATGTGCGCATTATAAATGTTGTTGTTATTATTTATTATTATTGTTGTTGACATCTCAAATGATCACATTAGATTACTACGTCCCCGGTACAAAATATTACAGATATATGTACTTTTTTAATCCATTTTTATGAAATTTATTTAGGCTCTAGCATTAATGACCATCCTTCACTATGTATTCCGATTCGCCTCTTACCTTCTCTTTCTCTACTCAGTGGTCTTCTCCGGACACACTTCCACTTTCCCTTACTAAGCAATATTAGGAGTCACAAGGTTGTAGCACATACATCGACAGTATAAAATAGTTTGTGAAATAACACATGTCTTTCTGGTCCTCACCACCTTCAGGTAAGGATTGAACAGCGAATGCCCCTGCCTATTGTAGGCGTATACAGAGGGGTGGCTGCTATATTAACCATCGGTATTATCATCAATAGAATACCATCCTGAACGTTATATCATTTATTTGTCTTGAGTCATCTGTATGTCTAGTTAACACCCGCCCTATTATCCACGCTACAAGGACTACCATTTTTGTTTACATTGTTACACTGGTATATTCATCGTTTTAGTCGATAACTTTGCGATGACGTCATTGAATGTTACCAAACCCGACAGACAGTTGTCATGAGTATGGATACATATGTCTGCTAAGTTCCATCGACGTAGGTATACAGATTGCCATTTTCAGAGCAGGTTGCAGTTATTTCGCAATTTTCTTGAAAACTCCAAAAAAAAATTGTGGGGGGGGGGGGCGGGTCAATTTTCGCAAAGTCGGTCAGTGATAGCGTATATTTTTTTCTTCATTTGGCTCGAAAGAGCTATGTATCATTGGCTATGGTACAAGTATTAACAGATATTTTATTGCCAGCCAATTTACTGTAAAATACAAGATCGTTACACTCTAGTCAACGTGGTCTTCCCCGCATATATACATATATATAAGCGTCACGTCCTTCCAAACTTGACTCTTTCCAGGGTCGTGTGCATGTGCGCACACCAAACACGATATGAATGTTAAATTTGTTGGTATATTACTATTGATAATTTGTACCCCCCCCCCGCGTCGCATAGACAATTTGCATATCGCCTCCGTTGCAAACAGCAAAACCGCCCACCCCCATACCCCACATAAATACCATAGAGGCAGTGCAAATTTTGTTATTATTATTAATTTGATTATCATTATTTTTTTAATTATCAAATTATTATTATTATAGTGTTTTTTGTTATTATTAATATTATTATTTTATCTTTCTTATCCTTATTATTCTCAATGTTATCATTATCATTATACACTGTTGCTCATGAATTTAGAACAACAACACCTTATTCATGAAAATGAATGATTGTGGCAATATGATTTATTCTTGATAGCTAAAGTTTATATCTCCTCAGAGCTTTAATGGTCAATCTCTATGACCAATAAACTCTTAAGACCCTTAAATTGAACTGATGGCGGATGTGGGTCGGAGGGGTTTGTGCGTGTAGATAAGGTGGGTTTGGTTACAAAATGAGTGATTGGGCCGGAGAGAATAATATGGATTTGGTTTTAAATAGAATGTGTGTGTGTGTGTTTGGTGATGTTTCTATGTGTGGGTGTGAATGAGCAATGGAGGAAGAGGGGGAGGGAGAGAATTATAGCTAGTACAGTGTGCATTAACTGGACTATATGTTGTATATGCTATTTAGAAACGATAGAGATCGAGGGTGAAAATGTATGGAATTAGAAAAGAAATGTGTGTGGGAAGCATGAAGGGGGGTTTGAAATAAATTAGTGTGCATGTCTGTGTATATGTTATACGAGTGTTTGTGTGTGCTTGTGTGTGTGAGTTGATGAGGTAGAGAATGTGCGAGTGTGTGTCGTGTGAGACGGAGGTTAAGTGAATGTGTGTGTACTGTAGGAAAGAGAGAGACCGCAAAAAAGTATGTGGGTTCGTGTGGAGGTGCGTGTGTTTGTGAGAGAGGGGAGAATTCCAAGACAAAGCAAAATGTGGTCAGAGAGACTACTACTAAGCTTGAAATGATGACAATTGTTCGAATAGTAATTATCAGAAAATGTTCCCCAAAAAACAATTCGGCTTAAACAGTCGCAGTGAAAACAACATGCACAGAAATATGAACAGCACCATCTAGCGGTGATGAGTGAAATATAAACATTGTCTTTTATCTAAAACAAAGCAAATTGAATAATTCAATTACTTCACGCTTTGTGTATAATATTTTGAAGCATATCCATCATTTTTCTTCAAATATTAAATAAAATGAACGTTTAATTTCTGTATTCTGTATAGGCTATATCAGAGCAAGCCACCCTACCCATTAACACATCAGTCACACCGCCAAAACGACTCCAAACTTTCACTGGAGTTACGTAATTGTTTGATCGATCTGTTGTCGGTCTGTTGTCGGTCTCGTTAGTGTTATTGGGGTATGCGAGATTTTGTATTAAAGCATATGTAGGCTTGTGTATATGTATGTATTAGTGGTCTTGAGTAGAAATCACATTTTGTTTTTGTTTTTTGAGTGGTGAGTATCAAACATCACCTTTAGCACCCTTGAAGTTTAAATTTATTTTATTTCCCTTTTAAAGACATTAACGATATCCATACAAACAACAGTACTAAATGTATAAACTGTTATTAATTCCATATATCATACAGTACATGTACCGAAATACAAAGTTATGAAGCTCCATTCGTAAATATAATGGTTGTAGATAAACAAACAAAAAGACAGAATGAAGAACAACTCATGAGAGTCGAACAAGGTAGTTACGGTAAGCCCCGTATATAAAGGCCACTCGAGAGAGAGGACCGAAAAGCAGGTTTAATATAGGTATGTTATCGTTATGTATAACTTCAGTTAGAAACTCTTCAAGGAAAAGATGAAATCTAGAGTCTTTCTAGACGGGCGATCATTTTTATACAGGTGAAGCATGATAGAGGATAAAGCTGTCCGCCATCATGTAAATACTCACTCGCTAATAATGTTTTGTGATGCCTTTTAGTATGGACTATGGAGTCATAATGGCGAATATATTAAGAGGCTCAAACATATTTCCGAGTGGTGTTCTTTATATCATGATCATTATTCGAATCCCAACATACATTTTATCGATAGCTGGCGCTATAACCCATATCATTACCATTATCATTATCATAAGTGGTTTATCCTATTTTTCTTCAAATTTTGATCTGTCACTTTCTCCAATGTTAAAGCTTTCCAACGATTGACTTCCTGAAAGGTTAGATGCATCCTATTTATCCTATTTATACCACATTTATATGGATTCTTGAACATCAATACTATGTACATAGAGGTCGAGAAACAGGTCTTTCCCAATCAAGGTGCCTGTTAAAAATATGCAAGGAACAAGTAGGAACGAAAGAAATTAAATAATCATGTAATGCCCCCCCCCCCAAAAAAAAAAAAAAAAATATTACGATAAAGAATATCCATAATCGATATCATGTTTAATTATCAAAAGGTTGTAAGGTGAAACCCTGTGTATAAAGAGCACTCAGTGGAGACAAGAAAATCAGTCTTTATAGGCAGATAATTTCCATGTATAACTTCCTTCAATAAACACACTTCGAGAGGGAAAGAGAAACAAATGTAGACTGAAACGGACTATCCAACCGTTTTATCATTCTATCATTGTTATATAAGTCTTTGATTTTGTTATATTGTGTTTTTGTTTTTTATGATGATTTTCGGAAATAAAACAAACAAGACGGGCGACCATTTTTATACAGGTGACGCATGATAGACGATGAGTCTGTCTGCCATCATGTAAATACTCACTCGCTTATAATGTTTTCTGATGCCTTTTAGTATGGAGTCATAATAGCGAATACATTAAGAGGCTCAAAAATATTTCAGAGTGGTATCCTTTATAGCACCATATTCGGGTCACAACATACATTGTGTCGATAGCTGGCGCTATAACCCATATCATTAATACTGAAAGTCATATCTCCAAACAGTGTATACAGTACAGAAAAAACAGCATAAAATGCTGTAAACACGATATGACACAAGACAATACGCAAACAGGTCATGAACATAAAAAGGCTTATCAGGACAATTACCCCCTGGACAATCACCCCCTCCGGGAAAATTACCCCGAAGGACAAGGGGGGAGGGGGGGGGGTGATTATCCAGGGGGTAATTGTCCTCAAGGGGGTGTCTTTGGGGTGTAATTTTCCGTGGGGTAATTTTCCAGGGGGTAATTGTCCCATTGTTAATTGGCCGGGGGAGATTGTCCAGGAGTAGTTGTCTTAGAACCACATCATATACATGTAATATCCATGCTAAATGTGCAATTGCAATGGATATTACATTATATAAGTGTATATGTACATAGTGAAGCAAAAAAATAATATAATATAAAGAAAGAGGGAGGGAGAGAAAGTGAACATTGAAGGTGTGAAAGAGAAGGATGGAAGAGAGGTCAAGAAAATACAGAACAGGGCCCTCCTGCATAAAAAAGTTGCGTTTAATCGCAACTTAAAAAAATTAACGCAAATACACGATCCTGATTGGTTGAAAATCAATTTGCGTTTAAATTTTTGAGTTGCGTTTAAACGCAAATTTTTATGCAAGAGGGCCCAGATCTGTGTGAGTGAAAGAGAGAAAGAGATACTTGTAGACTGAAAGGGAGAAAGAGAAAAGGGGAGTGGAGGAAGGGATACAGAAAGGCAGAGAAAAGACAACAGATGAGAGAGAGAGAGAGGGGAGAGAAAAAGGGAAAGAAAGAGAAAGAGGGAACGACAGAGAGAGAGGAGAGAGAGAGAGAGAGAGAGAAGAGAGAGAGAGAGAGGAGGAGAGAGAGAGAAAAAGAAGAAGATGGAATGTGTGAATTAAGTAAAGAGGAGGATCTGAAGAACTGTTGGAACAGATATGTGTGTGTGCGTGTGTGTCAGTGAGGGAGAGAGAGTGATTACATTTCTTCCTCTTTTTTCTCCTTTCGAAAATGGGAATATCATTTCGTGGAAAGAATATTACCTTAACAAATATTTGGTATCTTTTCATATTAATGTACTTGAAGTAGTAGTGTTCATCTAAAACTTTCCTGTTACAAGATCAATGGAATACTATAATTATGTAAATTAGGCAGAAGTTGATGCTTCATTGTGACAATTTGTTTGTATTCAGATCACTTTGAAGAAAGGTGTCTAATACAAAACAAATTTCGTCCCTCTACTTTCTCGAAAAACACATTTATATTCTCCTACACACGAATAAAATTTCAAACCAATCAGAAATTTCGTCCATTCCACTGTTACCATCTTTTAAAAAATGTTTAGAATTTTCCCCTCATTTTGCACAATGCAAATACCTTAAATTTGATAATCACGTGCTTCTAACGGATACCAAAATTGATTTTAGACCGCACACACAACATCCTACACGTGCCTGAGTTGTAATTACAGAGCTATAAGAGCTCAGATAAGGTCGCTCCAAAATGTCGATTTACAATAGTTTCCGATTTTTCCTGTTTTTGAAGATCTGTCACTTAATGGCCCGTTCTGATTTTTTAAAATATATTTTTATCACTTTGGATAGTATTACAGTAGTGGTACGTTTCGGGTTTAAAATGGCTCAAAACTTGATTAGCAGAAAATAAAGTTATCTCTTAATTACCACTCGTATACTTTTAAACAAACTTTCAGCTTCGTATGTATGTGTGTGTGTGTGGGGGACTTTGGTTTATTCTAGTCCTCGTAGGTGTCAATTTATGTCCGATAGAGACCAATTATATAATATTACCCAAAATGAAAAAGACAAAGTAATAATTTTTTTTTCTTTTTTGGTGCTGACTTAAGGCTTCCCCAAAACCCTCTTATAATCGCGCAGCAGGGGGGGGGGGGGGGGGAGGTTTTACTCCATTACCTTAAAAGTATCCGCCCTGAGAAAGAGATGGGTTTCACATATCATTGCAATGACAGGCTGGACATCTAATGTTATACACAATATTTGTAAAGATGAGAAGACGAGTTGTTTAACGAAGCGTTAAAAGAGAGGCAAATGAGGCATGCTGTCCCAGATTTTTCAAGAGACATGAGATGCTCTCAATCGATCCATGTAAACGACAGGAAGAAGAAGAAGATGATGAAGAAGATGATGAAGAAGAAGACCAGGAAGAAGAAGAAAAGAGAGAGAGAGAGAGAGAGAGATAGAGGGAGAGAGAGAGAGAGAGGGAGAGAGAGGGGTGTAGTGAGAGGGGGAGGGAGAGATGGAAAGACAGAGAGAGGAGGAGGGAGATAGGGGAGAGACAGAGACAAAGAGATATCTCGAGATAGAGAGAAAGAGAAAGAGAGGGAGAGAGAGAGAGATAGGGGATGAGTGAGAATTATCATTCTTGACATAAAGGAGTGCCAGAGAAAATGGGTGAAGAAATGGGTGAATAAAGCGAGAACTTGAGAAAAAAAAAGACAAATAGAAATTGAGAAACGTCGGTGGCATTTTATCCGCGCCATCCATATAGCCCCACATATTGCCCAAAACTGGCAGTCAAATGCAATAGATGTCAAACAAAAACGTCCACATGAGATGGAAACTGATGATTGGGTTTCACATATGGGTTATTCAAGGATGTCAGCCGGAAAATTAGGACAGAAAATTGATGTGGCCTAGATCCTCACGGCAGGTATTGCAACATAGGTGGTGACGAAAGGGGTAGAAGGGGTAACCCCCGCCATTAATTTTTTTTTTTTTGTTAACAAATAGGCATCTCATCATGGAGAAACGGGGAAAATTCATCACAATTAATACGATTAGAATATTATTTTAGTAACATATTATATCCGACTCGTACGTTTTACTCAATTAGGAGTAATAAGCCTCAGTATCAGAATTGAAAAAGAAATAAGAATCAGAAGGAGGGATACGGTGTGATTTATCTATATGCTTTTTTGTTGTATTCATCCACCCTACTCAGTGCAACCCCCTCCCCGACAGCATACACTCGCACACACCCTTTCGCTATGTAATACATCTGTAATTATTTCATTTATCGGACAGTGTTCTACCTAGTTTTCTTTGACCCTACGGTTATTTATCCCCATTTCTGTGTACGCCTCGCTATAATTTGTGCCATACAGAGAATTGACTGCGGACAGTAGCAATGAAATTCAAATGAACTCATAAATCAGCTTTAACAGATTCTCAAAACGCTTACAAAATCAACTACCTGTTGTTACAAGAAAAATAAATTATGAAAGAGTATTATTTGAAAGGAGAACATTATTTCTAGGCATTAAGAATCGGAGGAGTGCTGTTCCCTTCTTAATGCTGAAGGTCATTGGCATTTTGAAAAGCAAAGAATAAGTTTCTTAAGGCCTAACGCTACAATTAACACTACTTCATTGTCTTAAATCAGTAATCGCTTTAGATCTCAGCAATTCAAATGGACATCACATTTGTTATTTAATACCAAATCATGCTTTTACATGCTTTTACAAGATATGTGTTGACTGACAAATGTTTTCTTTTCTTCGAAACTCTCACTCGCAGACATGCGTGCATGCATAATTTATATATAATATCAATTCGTTTCCGTGCTGTGATTATTTGCAAGTATTTCATTTTGCCTCCCAGTTTGCAAATATACTTAAGCTCCGTTCACACATAACCGGTTAAACCGTGCCAAAAAAATCCGCCGCGGCAAAATGAGACAACATAGGTGAAGAGCGCTCCATATTCTGTGTATTAGGCCCGGTACACTTGCCTTTCATTCAGTGCAAAATTAGATTTAATCATTCATTTATTTATGTATTTATATATGTATTTGTCTGTTAATACATTTTATTGTATTTATTGCATTTATCTATTCATTTATTCATCTAATTTGTATAGTGTACTTATTCATTCATGTTTTTTTTTTCTTTCTTACTTCATTTTTTTATTTGTTTATTTATTTACTCATTCATTTTTTCATTTATTCATTTTTTAATCATTTATCCACATGTATATATTTATGTATTCATTTATTTATTCATACATTTTTTCATTTTGCGACGACGGCTTTTTCGACGCGGTATATTGCTCAAGTGTAAATGAAGCTTTCGCCTACTCGACGATCGACTAACACCGAATGCCGTTTTCACTTTATACTCGGACGAAAGCGCGGGAGAACTTGATGTACAAATATTGACAGAAGGTAATGGAACACAGGCGCTTCATGGACTCTGTATGGCCAAAAATAGTTTGAAAGGTTCTGTGATATTATAATAGATCGACAACGGTGGCCTGTGAGCCATTCCGACAGGAATATTTATAGAGATATTAATGATAATAGATTTTCATCGTCTATTATATATTTTTGAGAGTCAGAAGAGCGCTGAGCTCATGTTTATTTAATGGCCCGTATTCTGAACTCCGGTTCAAATTAATCTGCAGTTTAAGAGTGTGGGCTAAGTCCAGTCTAAACTGGCCTTTTAGACCGGAGTTTTAGATTTGATTTTCTGCAGTCCGGTTTAACTTAAACTTCAGTCTAAGTCCGATTTAATTAAACTCTGGTTTAACTTGAAAGTTGGGGGTTGGGAGATATATAAAGAGAAGAAATATGGGAAAGGGACAGAGAGAGAGAGAGAGAGACAGGATAAAAGAGAAAGAGGGGGGGGAAGAAAAAAGGTAAGATAAATATCGAGATATATATATAGAGAGAGAGGGGGGCGATGAGAGATAGAGTAAGAGAAAAAAGTGAGACATCTTGAGAGATACAAAGAGAAAGAAAGGATGAGGAAAAAAATGAGATGAGAGAGAAAGAGAATGGAAGAGGGGAAGAGAGAAGGAAAGAGAAGGAGAGAGAGAAAAAAGGGAAGAGAGAGAGAGAAAGAGAAAGAGATGGGGGAAGATAGAGAGAAAATACAAATAAATTGATTCCTGTAGTTTCCCTTTCCGCATCTCCATTTCACTATTTGTAGAGTTTGTAAAGGTCATTTCTATTTGTAAATATATCAAGCGCCATTGTGTACATACATCGCGTGCATTGCATGTGTAAAGAGGCATAATTCACGAATTTACTAATACTTAACATTTAGGGCGTTAAATAATGTACGCATTTTGCGTGTTCAGGTCACCTTCGAATCATACACCGGATGATATATTTTGCCTAAAAATGAAATTTATTTGAAATTGCGCATATTTTCCAAAGCCCGTTAACGATATTCCCATGAAAACAAATACATGTAAAAAAAAAAGGGCCTGCAAAAGTGGTCTCAATTTATTTTTTCACAATTTGTGGTTATTTTCTGTTTATTACTATTTTTTTTATTTATTAAGTTATTCATTCATTCAATCGTTTATTCATTAATTTATTCATTAATTCATTCATCCATTCCTCTAATCATTTATTTATTTGCCTGAAACTTTCCAATTCATACTTTTAAGCGTTTTTTTTTGTTTGTTTTTGTTTTTAGTACTGGTAGCAGACATGGACCGTTTGATAAAACTTGTTAGTTATGTTCTCATTCTGTTGTTCCATTTAATTTTTGAAAATACAAATGTGCCAAACGTTTTGACACTCGGTCTTAATTTCCGTTCCATTTATCTTGAGGGGGAAGTATATATTGGAAAGAACGATGCAACTCTATCTCTATGCCTAAAGCAAATCGCAAAAACTTCGATCACATAATATACACAAACATACACCCACAAGCGCACTCACACATCCGCACACGCACTCCGTAACTATATTGTTTGGGAAGAAATGCCCACATATCTATCCAGTCAAGAATTTTTTATGAATACCTGCATGACTATGAATTACTATCTTCAATTATTAATCGAAGTAACAAACCCCTATAAAACCTTCATTGTCCATGTTCTCTGTCATTCTAAACACGGCTGTCTTGCAATAACGAACGTCTCGGCATGAGTCAAATGAAATGCAATCTCATCCATTAGATGCCTATTTCTTCATTATCGTAGAGTAATGTTGATAATTCGCGGTGCTAATAAAAGTTTCATTATCAATCGGAGCAATAAGTGACCGTAAAGTCAAAAAGTTCTGTCATTCTATAAACATAATTTCATAATTTTAATCCCTGTCATCATTACCGTTTTGAGGCGGCTAAAGTACGGATATCTCATGTACGGCGAGCTGATAATATCCAGAGCTACGTTGTCATATTTACCCATTAAAAAGCTGTCACAAAATGCGTTCAAACCAAGGTTTATTGTCCATTAACCATTAACTGTTATTGTTAATTTAACACTGGTCCGGAACCCAGAAAGTAGATGCTTGTCGAAATCAATGTGACAAAAATAAAAGTAGGTCAGGCAACAATGCAGCTCCGGGAAAGCCATCTGTATATCTGGGACAAATACGTAATCAAGAGAATGAGGTGATATTAGACAGACGTTTCGATTTATTTTTTGATTTTTTTGTTGTTGTTGATTTTTTTGGATTTTTTTTTTAGCGTGTCGCTACCTTTGAGCAAAGATGACAAGCGAAAGTTTTACCCCTTTTTTATAGTTCTATAAATTGATTACAATTTCTCTTGCATGGGGGTTGCATATTGGTTAAAAATGTATTTTTATAGCCAACTAATATATAATTATTATTAACCCAAAGGCATGTGAAAAAACAATGCTTCATGAAAATAAACAAAAATGTTATGATACTACTACTACTACTTCTACTACTACTACAACTACTACTACTACTACTACTACTACTACTACTACTACAACTACTACTACTACCTACTACAACTACTACTACTACTACTACTACTACTACTACTAATAATAATAATAATAATAATAATATGTCTTGTTTACTCAGGGTATCCCTATCAGTATTAATACTGATCTCCTGAGGGCCCTGCAATCATATTATTACCTCATCTTTATGTTTAATTAAAAAAATCTTAATGCACTTCGTCATTTACTCTTTACTTTACGTTCTTTATACGACCATTTTATCCGGTTGCCTCTGGAATCTTTCTGGCTAATGGAATATTTTTCCCAAGACGGTAGTAATTGACAACTTTCCTCCAAAATATACATTCCCAGTTTTGTTCGTTGTCTTTCATGCCTTTGTGACTGTTTCTTACTTTTTTTCCTTTTGTTTTAATTAAAATCCATTTGTTATACTTTAAATGTATAATGCTTTAACCTTTCAGACCTATGAAAAAAGAAGAAAAAAAATCAGATGAGTTAAATTAGTCAAAATGCTTTGGTCAATGTTGTCAATAAACTATTGTAAAAAAGGACGGCAGGATAACAAAGGAAAACAAATACCTATAGTGAAAAGGGAAAAACTAGAGTGCGTAGCTCGAATTTAAATATCTATATTCATAATTAATGCAATACACAAGCAGGTAAATTATCAACACAAAATATTTTTCTAAACATGCAATCTAGTGTGAAGTAATGCATAAATACATACCCGTACACTTATTTATATTTTTTCCATGTATCTTTCAAATGATTTTTCCCGTATTTGTAATAATAGTTATGCCTATGTATTACAAACCAAAATATTCATGTACCATCTGAATGAATTTTTCTAATAAATACAATATTACTCCTTAACATGCAAATAATTGACCCCAAGGAAAGAAGGCTTGAAAAGAATACAAAAAGGGAAGTTTTTTTATAACATTCAGTTCAACTCAATTCAATTTTATTTCACCGAAGCAATTTAAAAGAATATAACATAGATACATAGAACCAAGGAGTTATTACATAGAACTATACATTGTAACATATAAAGAATAGAATACATGTATATACATTGGTACAACAATTATTAAAGTTGCTTGGCAGGTAGCAGCCAGAAGGAAGTGACCCTTATAAGACAGTGGCCGACCTAAAGATATATAATTAAAAGATAAATATAAGTACCAGATTACAAGAATGTGATATGCTTAACAATTCCAGCAGGATTTTCCAATCAGCCTAGGAAGAATTAATTGAGCATAATCGACCCATTTTCATTCTCGTTTTAAGGTATTAGTCCCCTTCAGATTAATTTTGATCTGCAATTTGAAATTGAATCCATCCACTCTCGGTGGCATTGCTCAAGTAAGCATTAGATATAATCTCTTTGAAGATAAAGGTGCGTTCTGGTCTTGCGATTACTTTGTGAAAGAGACTGTCTACAAGGAATTGGGAAAAGGCTGACTATATAATGAAGAGTATAATTAAAAATAATTAAGTGTGGTATAATGTGAAGTTTGGAATGAAGGACATGAACCAAAAAGTTACAATTTTTTGCTGAAGATCACATGCACTGCACACAGAAATTGGTCGATGGGACTACATGAAAATGTGACATGAATGTATGTTCCAAACTTTCCAGCTATTTCTTAATATATATATATATTTCAGTATGAGGGTATTTGAAGGATGTTCCTTTTAGGGCGACGTTTCTACTACTAAATTCATCCAAAGTGACGAAAAAGGAATGAAGAGCTCACAAATTATTCTCACTGTTTCCCAGAACTCAACTTTCTCTTTAAAACTGAGAGCTGTTTGTGAATGGAATACCGTTCCGCGACGCCTTCCCGATATTCACACCCGTTACCAAGGCAACGCGATGGTACGACTCGTGACGTCAATGGATAGCATACGATGGAAAAAAATAGTACGTGGCATCTGTCATCGCTTCAAACAACAAAATAAAACAAAAACAAAAACATCATCGTTGGAGGAGTGACAATGAGCTTATCTCGTGATTGCTTGATAATGAACTGTGATGAATAAAACTGCTCGTCAGTCCGCAGTTAAAATGCTAGCTGTCATGGCGAATGTATGTCCCCCTTTTCGCACGCCATTTAATTGCAGCATAGGATTAACAGCGTTTGATCTTGTATTTTTCACGATCTTGTCAACCGCAGATCGTAAACACATTCTGTATGAAGAAAAAACACAGCAACAAAAAATAGACGGTTCGTACCATAAATTCATGGACCTCGATATGTTCTAGATTAAAAAACAACATTATTTTGTAACATCAAAAGGCCTTTTCTTTGTATGTTCATGTAGCTATATTGTTTCATACTCTTTGTCGTCAGTGGTAAGAGGATGGTCCCCTTGTGCTACTAAAAGCTTTAGTTGTTGTAAATATCTGTATGACTCTATTTATTTTTATTGGCGTAGCACAAGTGCAACCACTTGCGTACTGATGGGGGGGCTTGGGGCAGGTACCCCAGAAATAAAATTCAAACGTGGTTTATTTCTAATTCGATAACAGTGATTTACAAATTTTGCTGAAATGACATGATTTTCCGGGGGTGGGGGGGGGGGGGTTTCCTGCCCCCAATTTACCAAAGTTTTTTGCTCATTACGCCACTGAGTGCCACCATGATGGGGGCGAAAGTGTCATGCTTACTTGGTTAATAAAATGCAATCCACACGGTCATCAAGTGAGGAAGTAGGGAAGTAGGGGGAGGTGGTAATCATTATATTATTATCTTTTTTAATTATTTGTCAATAATGTTCCCCCTCTCCTTTTCTGTCTTCCTCTTCCGCTTTTTTTTTTTGGGGGGGGGGCGTACGATCGGGATTTCTGCCTATAATCATATCACGATCTATGCTATGATTGGATCACCACGAAGAGCATATAGTAAATAGTATGGCGCCAAAAGAGTAGGCTTTATATGGCATATAGCACAAGTATGATGGTATCATTATATTGACAAGATTGATTGCACCCAAATGTCCCAACTCATTATTTGGTAGACGTTTTGATGAATCGCTTCCGCAAATATGCCATTTATGAAGCACACCGAATTTAAACTATGAATATATAGGTGCTTCAAATAGCATTGCACCTAAGCGTACTCTTTCCATTTTTATATGCCCTACTCTATCTTTATCCTTCTCTGTCCAACTCTCTTCATTCTATCTTTCTCTCTGTCTCTGTCTGTCTGGCTGTCTCTCTAGCTCTCTCGTTTTCTCTTTCCAACAACAATCAGACATACAGCGTACGTGTTGATACATTATTATGATATTGAGCGGTGTGATTAATAGAATGGTATATATCGGTGGTAACTCATAAAACTAATTTGAAAGGATTAAAAGGGAGAAAGAAAAAGAGGTAGGCTAGAATTAGTATGCGAGCTCTTTTCCCTTCCTCTTCTTTGCGGCTTCGTCTTTTTTTTGTCATGCAATGTACGAAATTGTAGACCACAAATAACCGAAATTACGAAAGATATTGATCTGAAAAGAAAGCATGTCTAAAACAATGTTGATTTAGAAAGAGGGAATTTGAAAGGAGTAAAAAAAGGAAAAGGGGGTATTGCTGACTGCCCCATCCCTCCTTTTTTTCTAAGCCTACGCCTTATTTCGTCATGCAATATACGCCAACAAACACGTAACAACATTGAACTGAAGACAGAGCATTTTTTAAAATGTCATGATTGCTAATTATTTTATTTTGAAAGAAGATAAAAAGTAAATAAGGAGAAGCGATAAAGCAACAAAAGGGAAGGGGGAGGTAAATATTGGTGTCCCACCTTCACCTTTCCTCGGCGACTTCGCTTTATTTTCTCACGTTAAATAAGTCACCGTTGCAGAAATCAAACAACATTAAATTGAAGATATAATAGTCATGTCCAAAAACTGATTGTTAATTGTTTTATTTCTAAAGAAGTTATGGGGTAAAAAGGAAAAGGGATAAATAATTCCTCATGCCCTTAATCTCCTATACGCCTTCGTCTTATTTCGTCATGCAATATACGTCACTGTTAACAGAAAATGAATGGGATTACTGAAAGCATATCCAAAATACTATGGCTAATTATATTATTATGAAAGTAGTTAAGGAGTTAAAGAAGAAAGTCTTGCTTGCCGAAAACAAGCAACAATACTAAATTGACTAATTAGCATGTCTCAAACATTTTTAATTTGGAAAAGGGGTATATAAAAAAAGGAAAGGGTGGCATACCCATACCCTCCCTCTTCCATACGCCTTCGCCTTATTTTGTCATGCAATATACGTCACTGTTGACAGAAAACAAACGAGAATATTGATTTAATATCTCTCCATTGGTGACGAGATGTGGAAGGGAGGCCAAATCCAATCGATGAAGCCCGGATTCGGTCTACCGAAATCAATTCTCAGCCCAAACTAATAATAAACAAACATCAGACAATCATAACGCAATACCACTATCACTTCCTGTATAATGCACATTAACATAAAAGCCTCAGGCTTTGGAATAATTTTGTATCTTGTATTTTTTCCGGAAGCTCTATTTCTGGCTTTTAAGATACTACAAAAAAATTCAACGCTACGTAAGAAAAAGGAAGAAAAAAACGTTCGGTAAGAATAAACATTCTCCAAAAGGAGGATTATTGTGCGACTAACCAACTTTTGGACAATTTCGTGAGCAACTTTGGTATATTTCACCTGTTACTAGTAATTGAGCATAAATCACTAATGTCGGACATGTAAATGCGTCAATGTAAATTTTGCATTTCACTCATTAAATAGCTACCAACGTTGCTAAAATCATCTTCATAAGAGTAAAAAAAAAACTGTTACTGCGGAGCACCACAAACTGTTGGTCTCTCCTAGAAATATACTAGTTAGGGCATATACAATGATTTTGTGCGAGTGTAAGAAAACAACAGCAATGCTGATCCAGGATTACCATGTTTAAAAGACGTTTATCGGAAAATCTCTCTCGGAAGTATGCCTGCCATTGCAAATTGTTGTAACATTACTTCCCCGAGGAGATTTTTTCTTGGTTGTAGAAACGGTAAAAAGGAACATTACAATAGGGGATACCTGTGCAAAGTCCTTCAAGAATAGATTAATGTAAGACGGTGGCTTACGTGACGCCATGTAATTTATAATGTTAAAAATGGTAATCCCGACAACCACCAAAATTAGATTCTAGAATTCTTTCCAATATTTAAATATATGAATTTCAATTAAAGTTTTATTTCATTCATTTGGGTTCCGAATAGAAATATGCAATTTATAATTTTTAAATATTTAACATGATCGCGGAGACTTTCAGGAAATCAATATTAGACAATTTCAGTATTAGCCTTGCCCATCATCAATTAAGGTAATGAAATTTCATTGAGTTGATTTAATGAAAGCCTCTGCGATTTTGTTTTTTAGTGCACACTTTAATCATTTGTTGTGTGCGTGTGTGTGTCACTCGATAGCTGATACAATGAATGTAGAATGTAAAAAGTATTTCTTTTAAACATTAAACTTCCAATTCTTTGAAGATCTATTGAGTGACAGCAACAAAAACATGCAAGAAATTCAAAAAATACACCTCGATCTTGTCGGCTGGTAGAAACCACACAGGACATGCTCTAAATGGCGCCTCTTTTAGAAGGACTCCAATTGGAGTACGATGGAGGCGCCACCAGAGAACTTGCGAAGCGAGTTTTAAAGGGCGGGGTATAGGCTAACTTGGCTTTCATGAAACTATATTTTGTGTAGAAAAATTCATCATGTTTTTTTTTTCTCTCCGCTCCTAAGAATCTTTAAAAAGATATTCGTCAAGTTTAAACTTGATAACCACAAAGCCTTACAATTCCTAAAAGCAATGCACTGTTTTGGGGGAACTGCTGTAGTCGAAAACGATGCCATAAATAATTGTCATTGATTCAATCGTTCGACTTGAATAGATTATAGTTGTATTCGGATGTTGCATAAAACAAGAGCCTTTTTCTTCCTTCATGACAGGAATTTGAGACATTGTTTAGTTGTGTATGCACTGGTATACCAGTTCAGAAGGCCCAAATTTACTGGTAGAAACAACGCTGTGTAGTGCATGTGCATGTGAATATCTTCGCAAACTGCATGCACTGTCAATACACACACACTCAGCTAGTAACGTTTGCATACATGTCTATGAATGAACGTGCATATGTGCATGTGTATCGCACTCCACGCATTTGCTCCAAGCAGGTGCTACTAGCAGACGATACAACGCCAAAAATTCTGGATGAATTGCACGCTTACTTCCCGCTCTAATTTTCTGCTGCCGAAATAACGAAGCAACTGCTCATTTGCTACTGCCAGAAAATCATCGAAAGGATTGGAATCCGAGATTCTTTTTGGATACAAGGTAATTATTGTGCTTGTAAATCGCTCTTAGTTTTAAATGCATTCTCCGCAGTACAGCGCCGCACTAATGTTGTTGGCCTATTGCTTTATTCACCGATCAACTTGTTGTCTGCAACGTGTTAACAATACAGCACTTAGGTAACTTACGCCTATAACCATGGTCCATGCTATATCAACCTGCCTATAATATGTCGGCCTATAGGCTATACATAGACTGAATTTTCATTGCATTGCTTTACTTCTCATTCCACGTTAGGCTGTAAACCGTATTCTTTTGTGCACAGCTTATTTGATTTATTTCAAAACTTATTTTGGCCGATTGCTAGTGCAAATCTGTTTAAGCAAGGCATGCTGAGGGAAGCAGAAACATTGATGGCCTTTATAAACAGGTTTTCATGACATGTGTTACAGAGACTTATAAAACTGGCAAAATATTAAGATTATAAGTAGAAATTAATTTTAAAATATCATTGCGGGCTTGGCCTCGGGGAGAGTTTCACAGATATGCCACCAATCCCCATGTTAAAATATGACCTTATTATGATGATGATGGTGATGTTTGTTATTATTATTATTATTATTATTTTAATTTTGTGTAATTACTACTACTGTTATTAATATGATTATTATTATTGTTATTGATATTACATGTATTATCATATTATTATCTATATATGTATTAATATTATTTCTATCATTATTAATAATAATATGATTTTTATTTTTAGTATCACAACTACTATTCCCATACAATAATTGGTGGATGAATGAATGATTATCTCACTTAACTGCTACAAATTTGGGGTTTTCAGTGAAAGGTATTCAAATTGTGTTCCCTTTCTCAAGGAGTGCGTTTTTTGGGGGGTGGGATGGGCTTGAACACCCACCCCACCCGATCCCCTTAAAAACGCCTCTGCATGATCCACCCTGGATTTGTCCAGGCTTACCCTTGCTTTTTTAATTGAATAAAGTACACCCGGATATACCAATGTGTGGAATAAGTGTATACCGACCTCATGCCTGTACAGGTACCGCATTTGTTTTTATTGAGTGAGTGATGGTTATTTTACCTGACTGCTAAATGCTTGTAAGTAAGCAACCAGACGGACGACGGCTTTAGGTCCTCTCCGAGGGACCTGGTAGTAAGGAGTAATGCCTTACCAAAGGGCACTAGCGCATCGACTTGGTTTCGAACCCGGGTCACCGGATTACGAGACCACTGCTCTACCAACTGAGCTATCGCGCCTCCTCAAATCCTTATTATCGGTAGAGTTCATTTAACTTTACACACTTTTTATGAACAAAGTATCTCCAATATCATTGGACAACAACATTTTTCAGTTGCTCCTTTGTTGTATGACAAGTTTGTTTAGTTATCAAGATTTTATTTTTTGATTTCATTTTATACCATATGAACTTCAAAACTAAAAAAGAACAAAATGCAGCTGCATTTAAGAAGTAATAAATGAGGATAAGGTCCTATAGAAAATAACTCACATTATTACCCCATGCCTTTACTAGATTGTTACATATTCAAATCCATTATTTAACCATCCCTGTTGTTAGTTCGTATTGGAAACAAGGGCAGGGAAAGGAGAGAAGATGTATGACTACTGAATCAGTGCATTGCCGCCGTTGTTTATTTTTTGAAGGCTAGTCACTTTCTGTTTGTTGTTGTTCTTTTTCCATATTAAAAATGTTTTTTTAATTAAAGAACAATCAAGTGTCAAAAGATAAGTTTAATTGTACACAATTTACATTCATAGAAAATAACAAGCATCATAGGGTTGTTGTCTTTAGCCATGACCAAAGCATATTCTTAAAAGACCTCACTGCCAGACTTATATTGGAATTATTCATCATCATCGTAAATGATTGCTACTGAATGTGTCCTCTAGAAGAATATTTGCTAGGTCACGGAGAATTTCCCTGCTGAAGCCTTACAACGGGGCACACGACAATGTATGTATAAAGTACCTTTTTAAAGATAAAGTTGACTACTTTTGCAATAACACTGTTAAAGAAACGGCCTGGAAGCAATTGGGAAAGGTTAATTGTGTAGTAAATAACAATTGATGTACACTGTTTATCAAAACGATGAGATGTTACTTGATCTTGCTGAATGGAACATTTACTGCACACAGAAATGGATATATAGGACTACACACACATGTGGCATGAATGTTTGGTCCAATAACTTCAGCTCTGTCCTCATATTTTAAAGCCCCACTGTACTACTTATAGCAACTTGCGCCCTCTATATAGCAAACAATGCCTAATCGGTGACCATTGGTCCCCCATGATCCCCTTTTTCTTATGTTAATTGAGTGCTGATTTGATGAGATAACCACCTGTCGGTGACCATGGTGGGAGGTCTACCCCTCCTGGCCAAACTAGTACAGAGGGGCTTTAAATATGAGGGCAGTTAAAGATGAATCTTTTTCAAAAGATTCTCTTCAGGAAATATTTCTACTATGATATTCTTCCAAAACTAACTTTAAAAGATTGAGAAAACTCACAAGACATTTTACAGCTTCCCTGAAGTCTACCTTCTCTTTAGTTTCCCCACTACCTTTTTTGACCTCCATAGAGTGTGTTTGGCATATATCAATATGTGATGAAATCAGTTTGTTTATAAAACATGAGCCAATTTGATTTATTGGGACGAGAGGGAATGCAGCAAAGATCCGCTAGATCTTCCCTTGTTCATCTAGTAGATTTCATGATTGGTTTTCGTCGAATCAAGGCAAGGCTGATGCGTGAAGCGATAATGAATTTTGACTCGTATTCTCGCCAGAGTATCACCGGTACAGAGCCATAAGAATGTTAACTCTGTGTTAATATACATGAGTTAAGTCAGCTAATGCCCTTCTGTCTCCATACAGACGGTATATGTATGTACCCGATGGTTTGGGCATACCCCTGACCATATTAACTATAAGAGAAAAGCATGTGCTACACACTACAACTTTTTTTGGTAGCAATTTAAGATGAGAAGATTATTTAATAGCAACTTAAATCCTCACTGTCACAAAACCTTGAATAGATTTCCCTGGAGTAAAATCATACAACCAGTTTACATAAGTATCACAATTCATTTTGATACATTACTCCCAGAATGCAGATTGTATACATAAGATAAGGTGTGGGTACAGCTGTTGCTACGCCAGGAACATATTAGGCAAGCTTGTAGAGTTGTTACTAGTGGCCATTGCAACTAGAGGCACGTGTAAGATACATTTGCAAATTTGTCTTTCCTTGATTGTTGGTAGTCATCTTTCTTATATCATTCTTTTATCATTCTGTTATCTCTTCTTTCTCCCCCTCTCTCTCTCTTATCACTTTTCTCCTCTCCCCTATTTCTCTTATCTTTCTCATAATATATTTCTTCACCTTTCTCAATGTTACACTCATATTTCAGTTTTCTTCTACATATCCTGTCTTTAAGTCATAACTACTAGAGATAATTTCCTTCTAATTGTTTCTCTCCAGCAAAACTGTATACTGTTATCTTATATATTATTTTATAGGTAATGTCACTTCCATGAAGAGTCGCTGCAAATGCTGTTTGAGTCGCTAACTGTCTTTGTGTAGCATTTCAGAGTAGGCCTATGCAGACAGACTGGTAAATAACTGGTCTCTGTACTTCATTTGATTTGGCTGCTGTTGTAATAAACAATTGATGAGATGTGATGGACAAGGCGCCAAGCCCAGTTTGCACGTGACCTTTTTGGAGTGCCATTTTTGTGTAAACACTGTTCTGTAGAACACCAAGCATTATTTCCTGTCTCTTTATCAAAATATAATGACTGCACAGGGAGACACCAGAGAGACACATTCAAATTCATTTTAACCCACACAATAATAATTATTCTGTAGAAAATTAGTTACATGTAGGTCTAGCTGCACTAAAGTGAAAAATTATCTCTGTGGCTACTGTGGTCAGTCCGTGTAAAATAGTGTTCATGCAATTTAGTAATATTGTCAGCAGTTGAAAGTCAAGATTCAAGATATTTTATTAATCATAATCATAACCAAACAATAATACAAAATAGAGTATAGAATATGGAAAGGGCCTATAGAAAAGCAAATGCTTGTGAGGAATGGCCCTGAAAAAGTGACAAAAAACAAAAACAAATTCCAAGTAAATACAAAGTCAAATTAATCAATGATAGAAACTACAGTGTAAAGTACACAAATTAACACATACACACAATATTTTGGACGGACATTACTTGGATATTTTCTGTAGCCATTGTGTGTTAGACTGCACTACACTTTGCAATGATAGAACGGACACAGTATCTTAAAATTATGAATGTTACATGTAACAAAGTGTTGTAATCCCCTTTTAGTCAGACTGTAGAGTGTCCACAGTGTGTGACACGAGACACATTAGAGTGAACACACTTTTGCACATTGTTAACAGTAAGAAGTAAGAAGGAGGAGAAGAAGAAGAAGGAGGAGGAAAAGGAGGATGATGATGACGATGAGATGGAGAAGAAGAAAAAGAAGAAGAGAAAGGAGGAGAAGAAGAAGCAGAAGAAGAAGAAGAATGATGATGATGATGATGATGATGATAATGAGGAGAAGGTAGTTGGGTAAGATTTCGTCAAAGATGATCTCTAAAATGTCTTTATTTCTCTAATGTAATGCTCTTTTTGTCTTTGAAAAACTATTTTTAAAGTGCTAAACAGACCCCTGCAGTGTGAATAAGTTTATTTTCATCCCCCCCCCCCCTTTGGAGGGGGTGCAGCTATTTTTAAATACGTCTGCTGTCGTTGTTTGACACTATGTAGTCCACTGCAAGTATGCAACCATCGTGAACGCTTCAACGACCACGCTGCTGCATCGTTGACCAAGCTTGAAATGATGCCAATCTCATTTGGTTAATTTATTGACGATTACTCGATTCACGAGGGATGATCCGTGTGCACACCCGTTCAATATGTTTGTAAGCTTCTACGACACATTATACATCTCATTTAGTTGAAATGATATAGACTATTCCTTTCATGTAGTATATGCACGTATTCCCATTTAGTCTGGTATATTTGTCTACTTTAATATCACATTTTCACCAAATAACTCCTTCTGTGGATGGTGTAGAAACTCTGTGTAGTGTACCCATATGTAGTTAGGAATGTAGGTCATATCCTGCTGTCGTTCACCTCTGAAATTTGACTCTTACAATGTCACCCAGTTTACATTACAAATATAGCAGAACTACTGCTTTCTGAGAAAGCTCCGTTGTCTAGAGCCGTTTGAATGTTCCTCTTGATAAAAAAGTATTGCTTTATTTCAATGATTTCCACGATTTCCACAATTCAAGCTATTTTGAATACAAAAGAAAGACATACTTTTTCTTTGCATGACTGTAATTTGAGATTTTTTTTTCAATCAAAATTCCCCCCTCAGGTTCATCTTGCATAAGATATTACCGCTCGATAAGAACCCATTTTGAATTGAAGAAGAAAACTAAGCCTTTTGTTTGTCCCTCCACATTTTCGAACCAGCGCAGAACTTCTTCAGTTTAATTGCCTACGGCATTGTGGGGGTTCATGAAAATTAGAACACCACGATTAAGCATGCCTCTCAAAGAGCCATATTCGTATTGTCATCATGACAGTCTTATATCTCCTTCAGATAGAAAGGCACTTTAAAGAGAAAGTTTAGTTCTTGGAAAGGTCGAAATTTATTCATGAACTTTCTGATTTTTTAATGTCAGTTTGGAAGAATATCATAAAAGAAATGTCTCCTGAAAAGGGTTGGTCTTCAAATGCCCTCATATTTGAAATATGACAGGAAATAGTTTTGGGACCAATCATCCATGCAACGTGTCTAGGTGTTTTGTCCAAATTAACCTAATTCTGTGTGCAGTGCATGGGATCGAGTCAATTTCTTATCATTTGAAGATTCCAAAATCTCACAGTAATGACAGTATACAAGCTTAAAGATAAAGTTGAGTTCTGGTCATGCGATTGCATTGTGAAAGAAACGGTGTGGAATTGATCAGAAAAGGTTGATCATCTAGCATATAAGTATTGGTGTGTACTGCAAGGTTCTGGAATCATCAAAATGATAAGAAACTTGGCCCAGTCTTGATAAAGTTACAAGCACTGTACACAGAAATATGTATATGGGACTACACAAACATGTATAAAAATCTGTCCCGATTTTTATGCTGTTACATGCCATATTTAGAATATGAAGGCTTTTGAAGAGCCAGGCTTTTCGGGGAACATTTTTATCTGATGTTGTTCCACACTTGCATAATAACAATGATACAGCTCACAAATTATTTTTCACCTCTTCCCAGAACTCAACCTTCTCTAAATACTATATAATGGCTCACTTCGGGTCATTGCGTTGGGATGGGTGGTCGCGTTACTCGACCTTTTGTGAAAACATGTCCCTTCATTCACGAAATGTTGGGGGTAATGTTTGCGAAGTAAACCCCTTCCATCTACGTATGGTCTGGTCCAATTTACTTTCACACTTCGTGAAAACCCTACAGCAAATCCACGAAAGGTCACCACGGCCTTAACGTGCATCTTCAAGGGATCTTCCGTCTAAGTTTCACGAAAGGTCGTGTAACGCAACCATCCGACCGATGCGATGACCCAATGATTCGAAGTAAGCCATATAATCAGCCTTTCCCAATCCCCCACAGTATCACAATGTCATGGCATGATCAGGGGGTGTTTCAAAAAGATCCTAAGTTGAACTCATCTCTAAGTTGGACTTAACAATTTTGGAAAGCCGTTAGCATCTTTGAAAATATTGTGTAAAAGTTATTTTACAAGGCATAAAATGCTGATTCAAGTCATTCATATTTTCTATTATCAAGGAGATTTCATGTTCTTGATGTGGAATCTATGAAAAGTCTAAAATACTGGAATTTTTGCTTTTGAATACATTTTATTTTAAGGCTACAAATGGCTTCATAATGTTTGAGTCCAACTTAGAGTTAAGTTCGACTTAGGATCTTTGTGAAACATCCCCCAGAACTCAACTTTATCTTTAAAATGCCATATCCATAGCATGGTCGTCTTAGACTATTTATCTCCCTAAGATGGAAAGATGTTTAACCCATTAATTCAAAGAACAAAAAGTTTACCGCATTGCCATTTTATGGAAATCATGGATGAAAGGCTCTTACTCCTCGACGCATGGGAAATTTTCACTTCTTAGGGGAAAACCCCCAAGACAATCAACCATAGTATTGCATTTTTGTCATAATAAGAAGACAGAAGCAATTTAGTGTGTAATCTGACAGCTCTTGTTTTATCGTAAAAGGCAATTATATTTTCATTCTCAAAGGCCTTTCCATGAAATATTCCTATTGCCAAAGACCTTTTCATGAATTTCGCTAGATGTTGATTTATCTCGGCACAGTACATGAAAATCAAAGTGAGGTCTGTAGCGAACTCAGTTATATTATGTCAAGAATTGTTTAGGTATAGACATTGTGGCAGGCTTTATCAACATGTATTTGACAATTTATGTAAAAGAGGGAAATGGTTACAGAAATAGGCAAAAAAAATTGAGGGAAAAGAAAAAAGGAGCAGCGTAAAATGATATTACATTTTTTCCCCTTGAAGCACAAAATGGAAAAGTGGATTTCAACCAAATAATAAATCATTATTTGAATGTACACATGCAGATAAGAAGTAATATTGTTTTTTTTTAGATTTAACGATAAAAGTAAATTTCATGGGTGAGGATGAGGGCTTGTACAATATTAATTATTGAATACAGAACAGATTGACAAATGTTTTTTTTTTCTGTTTTTTGAAAAAGTTACACCTTCTTCAATAAGAATATATTAGTACATCATTAATGACATGCATGAGTTATAAAACCATAACTCTTTTCTCACAATCTATTTCTGGATATGGCAAATTCGAAATAATTTTCATGTCGGTGCCCTGTAGTCAATATTTTGTATTTTAAATCATACCAAATATTTTTAGAGATTTCAATTCATTTTCACTGTCACTAGTATTATAAAATTACATTACAATCCTTCCATATTCGAAGAATGTATACATGTGCATGATCCGTAATCTTAAAGAATACCCCACAAACTCACAAATTAATGCAGTAATTTCTTCATATATGTATCTACGCTAAATGTGTCGTATTTCATATTTTTACCCAATACACATGATCATTATTCATTTTAGACACAGCCATTGTCAGTTTCAACAGCCATCTAAAATACCATGTTTACACAATTTTTGACAAATGTACGTTTTTTACACTCTTAATATCGTGCAAAATAAAGCAGTTTTCTTCTTATATACATGTTGTAGTTTGAATCAATGAATACACACTATTATAAGTCATTTCAGGTTCTTAAAGCCAATGTCAGTTTTAACATCGATTTGAAATGCAACTCTTCTACAACATTTGTGAAATTTATTACTTTCACCTATGATGGTGCTAAATATTCCAGTTTTCTTCATTTCTAACATTACAAGAGAGTGTTGTATTTTAACCGAAACACAAAATAGCTAAAACTGTTGTCAGTTTCAACATCAATTTAAAATATAACCTTTCCATAACATGTGACAAATGTATGCACTCTCATGTTTAATATAATATAATATACAGTATTGGAGTTTGCTTCATGTTTACCACTACCATATAGTGTCGTATTTTCATCCAATGCACTATTATTTGGTTATTCTACGTGAGGCCATCGTCATTTTCAACAGCCTTCTAAAATCAACCCTTCCACAACATTGCATAATTGTATAGTCACACATCTACAATGTAGTGAAAAATATTTCAGAAGTCTTCTTCACGTCTAACATTACAATATAGTGTTGTCTTTTTACCCAATACACAATGTATTTAGTCGTTTTAGGTTAAGGCCATTGCCAGTTTCAACATCGATCTCAAATACAATCCTTCCACAACATGTAACAAATTTGTGCTCTATGAGTATTGTGTATCTTTGAGTTAAAGTAATACAGTTCTTCAAGATATTGAATCTGCCATGACACTAAAAGTGTTGTATTTTGACACAATGAGTACACACTATCATTATTCAATTTAGGTACACATGTATATAGCCACTGTCTGTTTTAACATAGATTTGAAATGCAATCCTTTCACAGCATTTGACAGCTAAATGCTCTTACATCAGTGGTTAATATTATGCAGTTATCTTCATATTTGTATCTTTGTTGTAAATGTTATTAAAGTGTTGTAATTTTGACCCATTATACACTATCATTAGTCATGTTAAGTACATATATAGCCACTGTCAATGTTAACAGCGTTCAAAAATACAACATTTTCACAACATTTGGCAAATGTATGCAGTTAATTTTACCTTTCGCCTATACTTCAAAATATTGCAGTTTCCTCATATCTCCCATTAATCTAAAAGTGTTTTATTTTGTACCAATACAGTCTGTATTCAGTCATTTTGCGTAAGGCCATTGTCATCGATCTAACATTCACCCCTTCCACAACATTTGACAAATGTATGCACTGGCATATTTTGCCTGTACTCGTCTATAGCATGTTGTAGGCTTGGTAAACACACTCACTCATATTGCATCAGATACTAGCGTGCACTAAGCCCATCAATTTATTACACCATGGCCAGGTTCACATCATGAGGTTCTTCCGCAGTAAACCATGCTCTTACTGGGATATCATATTGTGTGTATATGATATACTGTATGTATGCCTATGCATCACACTTTGTTATGACTTTACAGTTCTTTCACTGTTAATTCTGCTGTCACAGGGATATAATATTAGGGTTTACTTCGAATCATCGCGTCATCGCGTCCGGTCGGGTGGTCCCGTTACCCGACCTTTTGTAAAAATATGCCCTTTTATTCACGAAAATAGCGGGGTAATGTTTGCGAAATAAACCCCTCTCATCTACAAATGTTTTGGTCCAATTTACCCGACACTTCGTGAAAACCCTACGGCAAATCTACGAAAGGTCGCATCATCTTCTGCTTTCGTTTCACGAAAGTTGTGTAACCCGACCACCCAACCGGACGCGATTGCCCGATGATTCGAAGTTAGCCACTATTAGTGTGAATGTGTATAATATGTGCACACCTTGCTGATATTATGCCCCTTTCGGAGACCATGGCCATGTTCACACTTTACATTTTTTTCATGATGCAACAGTGCTCCCAAAGTAAAATGATATTATTGTGAATGTATGTAAATATTTGCTCACTTTACTGATATCCCATCTATATGTATGCCCACATCACCCCCATGGGCCTGTATACACGGAAAGCCCCCACAGTAAACTATCCTCCCTCAGGATTAGTGTGAATGTTCCTACATCCCCACATAACAACTTATGCGTATGCTATTCTGACCAGAAATATATATATATATATATATATATATATATATATATTATGTAAAATAATTTAATTTGACAATCCTCCGTCACGGAAATATACAAGTAATAATTAAAACAATTGAAATAAAAATCCTTAAGAGTTCCCTCCTTCACTATGACCACTTTCAATTTCAATTTTATTTTCTGAAGAAATAAAATTGAAACCGGTCATAGTGAAGAAGAGAACTCTCATGGATTTTGATTTCGATTGTTTTAATTATTGTCTATATATATGTATATATATATATATATATATGTTTGCATGCATAGACTAAGCATTTAGTCAGTCATCTAAAATGCTGTGAAATACCTTTAGTTGCAAGAGCAAAAAGAGTACAGTTACTAACAATTTGAAATCTGTTTCTGTTGCAGAATTTTGTGTTGCTTTACCATCTTAGCATACATATAATTTATGATCATAATCCTGTAAATGATTGCGTGTGAGACAATTTGATTAGAAATGGGGCGAAATAGTACGTTCACATCTAAAGCTGATTGTGCGTGCATCCACCCACTCACACACAACACACACAAGAAAACACACATTCACACACAAACACACTTTATATTGGCAGTTTATTTTGTTATAACAGGCCGCACAGGTGATCATCATGCATATATATGCGTATGTTGTTAGTTCAATACTTTTGTTCACAAAAACAACAACTTAAGTGCATTACGCAATGTTGGCATTTACCATTCAAGAAAGGGCGGGGGTCGTGTTGTGTTAAACAAGCTCATACAAAATTTAATTGGACTAAAAATGCTTACTCTTATCATGATGAAATAATGATACTGGGGCAGATCCAGGGGGTGGGTGCACCAGCCTTTAAAAAAAGGTTGGCTTCGTTTGTTTTGTTTTGTTTTTTCTCAAATAGGGGGTTGCGCCCCCTCTGTCATATTCCGCTGCCTTGATAGGTGAGCTGCACCACGTATGAACATAGTCTCGTTCTTTACTCTTTCTCTCTCCCTCTCTCCTGCTGCAAGGGCACGGGCAAAGCTCAATTCCAATCAGATGGTTGCCACAGCAACAATGACATCATTGCAGTGAGGTGTAGACGAAAACCTCGACACTCGCGGCTTAATTGACCATCTGTGTTCTAAAAAATTGACATTTTCCTCCCTCGGACGGCGCTTGTACCGTCCCAGATCTGCGAACCATTCCCGTGCGGGTTTACGGTGCAGGCTCAGTATTTCCATGATATCATATTATATTCACAGACTTTTTTGACAGCTTTCATGGCGCATTTCGAAAAGATGAATGATTGATGATACTTTGGGAATAATTTTTATTCCGATAGCTATCTGCCCTTAGATAGTGATGCATTTTGAGGACCTTTGTCCTGTAAAATTCTTTGTTCTGTGTCTAAATATAGTTCTAATGATTGACTCTTTATATTGCACACAAATAATCTCCCCATGCAACGTTGTAAATTATCATGGGATATACCAAAGGCTTCAAGATTATTTAACTGTTTCCAGTGCAAAATTAGTCCATACCAGTGTTGTAAAACCATTGTGTTGCACAAAACAACCCTTCTGTCAATTGTTGCCTAATTTTTTGTGCAAAATAGCCCATGTGGGAAACATACAACCGTGTACAGAGGCAAAGAAAGTGACCGAAGTGTTAATGAGCCCTATCTACCACCCATCTAGTTTTTATTATTAACCCTTACCTAGCTGCCCACCAAGTTTCCTTCATCTTATTCTTTCTGAAAAAAATCAAACTTCATTTGCTTTTTATTTTACGGAATATATTCTTTTACATTTATTGAAAAAACAACATTCCACAGCAGGGTTGGTTACATTCATCAATTAATACATTGGAAATGGATATTGCATTTACACAATATGTATTTGGGAATTTAAAAAAAAGTCATAATGAATTCAGAAAATCGGAGAATGATAAATATAAAGACAAGTTTTTCTATTTTATATTGTTTTCATCCTTTAAAGTAATTTTGCAACTAGTATGTCTGGGGACCAACCAACCCCAAATTTCCAAATTTGATACTTTAAAAGTTTATTTATGTTAACTCATGTTACACATTGAAACTTACTTAAAGAAGCACAGACTTAAACCCAAAATATCATGCATTCATATCCGATATATTGAAATTAGATTTTAAGAAACAAATGATGCTTGAAAGTAAATGTACAATATTTGTTCCCTCTTGGTACGTGGAACAGATTATACAAAGAGGATAATGACAACAATTGTAAAAAGTTCATTTATGATAATTCATGTTACACGTTGAAACTTACTTTAATGAAACACAGAATTAGAATCTGGAATTTGATGCTTGATATGTCACATATGACGATATCTTCACCTAGGGTTATAAAATGGAGTATTTATGGATCATAATGAGGTTATTTATAAAGATCATACCATGTTGATAATTTGTAAATTTAGGACCACTTTATGACATCACACTACACAACATGACTCAGCGTTGCGGTTCTCTTCACTTCTTATTGTGGGGTTATTTTGGTATTTTATACCATCTGCTGCCATCACCAATCATTACTATACCTGTGCTGGTGGACGTTGAGTATGCTTCTGTTCCGTGCGTTCACTTGATTTCCATTCATCACTTCAGTGTTTTCTTTCACAATAGGTTTGTGTACCGCTGCTTGTGACGTGTTTATCCCTTCGCAGCGAGGAGAAAGTTGAGTTATGGTAAACATAAAAAAATATTTTTTAAAATAATTTTCTCATTCTCAGTATGACAGGCTGGAAAAATATCATGGTAAAAATGTCCCCTGAAAAGGAATGCTTTACAAATGCCCTTATATTTGAAATACGACCAAACAAACATGAAGAGTGAGTACAAAACTGTCATGCCTAATGTCTGTAGTCCCGTATATCCATTTATTTGTGCTGTGCATGTGATTTAAAAAAGACTGAGTCAATTTTCGTTTCATTTTGATCAATTAAAAAAACCTCACAGTATAAATCATTTCCGATGTACTACATAATAACCCTTTCCCAATTGTTTCCAGACAGTTTCTTTCGAAATGTGATCACATGGCTTTATCAGCTTTATCTTTAACTTTTCTGATCAAATTTTGATATACATTATTGTCAGATGCTATCCAATACTTGGAAACAGTCAAACAGAATTTCTCAGGTATAGCATTGCTGAATTGGACAGATCCTTACATTATATGCTGGTATTGTGTATCTTTACCTGGTGCTGCCTGCCCCTCTGAAGATGAGGGCTCAAGCGATTGAAGCGACGTGCTTCGTTTTCTAATTCAGCAAGACAGTGTCATGTAACTCTAGCTGATTGTTAAGTGTATGTATTTCTTATTCACCAAGAGCTCGGGTTGCACCGCTCCGGAAGTGCTTGCGTATTCAGGCATATGATTTGATTATGCAAGGGTTTGTTATGTCAAATATGTGTCATTTCCGAAGTTGGTTTATGACCGCGGAAGATGTACCAGCATAATTCATTGAGGAGAATAAATAGTATGGAATGTGCTCAGCTCCTGGTTAATTGCATGTGTTTTTTTCACTCCCATAATGCCACATGCCTGTACATTGCATTCACGCCATGGGCATACCAGTACTGCACAAGCACAATGTTGAAGAGGTAGAGATGTCGCGGTCCAGTGGATATGGCTTTTGACTATGGATCACAAGGTACAGGGTTCAAATCCCTGCCAGTGCACTTTTGCAAGATACGCATTTGCCACTCTCCCAAAGTCAATATACGTAGTATAAAGAAATTCTTGAATTCTTGAATGCCAAGGAATAAAAATAAAAAAAATCATACATATTCCAATGAGATACACGGTAAATAAAATTGTGGTCTTCATTTCATGCAGAGCATTGCCTCTCTTTTAGTTTGTTCCACTACCAAAATCAAATATTTTATGAAATGGAAAAAAAGGGGGGCTCTTATGTGTCTACCTTGAAAATTATCCGTTCATTGCTATTCTAATCATGAATGATGCGCTACTTCTCTTTAATGTTCGTATTTAATTTGTGGTAATAATAGCATTGTGTATTCATGTCGATCAATAACTAGGAAGCCATATTTCATTATTAAAAGTGCTGACGTACATACACAGTATGTATGTAGAGCTTATCTGCTGTAGTAATTTGTAACCACAGAAACGAGGATGTGGAAAACCATCTTTTTCTGCTCTGCAGATTTTGGCTTCTTTGTATTACTGACAACTAAGAACTAATTATATTTTATCTCTTTGTTATTAACATCAATATAACTCATATTTGGTCATATAGTCAATAGACATTAATCATAATTTTCTGCTGCATCGTGATTAATTTCTCTGCCTGCTCAAAACTTTTGTGTGTATGGCATTTAGAAGATAATAAAAGGGATCGTTGTTATGTGCATTCATTTTTAATTTTGTTAAGGGGGGGGGGGGTTGCAGACCATATATTTGCTATAATTTGTTTCTAGGACCTTATTAAAAAAAATTCATGTTTTGATTGAGTTATGGAGATCAAATTATTTGAATTGGAAAAATATATATTAATTTAATATATCCTTGCTACAAGCAGTAATTGCTGGTAGACTTCACATCACTATGGTGATAGGGCAGTTTTAGAAAAAAAGGGAAATTTTAAATCTTGCACATGTTTCTACACACCAGAAAATGTGCCATATTATTACTTTCCTTAGTCACGTGCACTTATCTGAGCAAAATTTTTTTAAATAGAGTAAGGAGGAGATATAATTCATACACAAGTCAACACCAGCCTCATTGTGTAATATTGTGAATTAATCCAGTTCAAGAGGAATCTAATGTTTGTGTTACTCCAGAAATAACATTGAATATGCCATTTTTTAACCAATATATTACCTCAGTCAATGCACCATTAGAACCTGAATCAGCTTGGTATTACAAGTAGAATTGGATAGAGAAATTTATTGTTCCATCATTTTCACGAAAGACAATGCCTAACTTATGCCTCAGTCACACCTTTGCGTATTTGGTAGTGCTGCGTATTTATGGCAAGCCGTTTTTTCATTTATTCCTATTTCTTGATATCAAGAAATTATTTTTTATTGTAAAGCAATGGTAATTCTTGATATAAAAAATAGGAATAAATGTTAAAACGGCTTGCCATAAATACGCAAAGGTGTGACTGAGGCATTATGCATATATCCAGTTGTAGAAGAATTTATTTATAGGACGCTCTTTTACTGCATGGTAATAAATTCATCCTCGTCTTCAGTTTGTAATGAATTATCAAGCAGTATGAATATCTTCTCTACTTATAACACATTATGCAAGGTAGATTAAAGCTCCCTGGTTCCCTCCCAACTGATATGGTGGAGGCAAACGCAAGAACAAAAAACAAAAAAGAGAAAACAAGATTTAGACTCTGATATCAATTAACAATCAGAAAGACTTTCATGTGGGCAGTGAAGCATTTTGCAAGATTTTATCATGTGATTGTAATCTCTCCTCCAACCGCAATCATTTGATAATGGTCTCGTTACCATAGCAACCACTTTCCGGATGACGTAAGTGCCGCGAGGATGGTGTAGGAAGAAGAAAAGAATGCTACCTGGGAAATGCATTTAGCTGCCAGTGGGAGATCCTCCAACGTTCTTTTACAGAAAAGAGAGTTTGTTTTCTTTTTCGTTGCATGGCTTTCAAAAGCTGAATGTTTGCTTTGACTCGGCTAGCAATGCTGGTGATTGTATGAATACCAGTGAAGTCAAATGTACCCAGTGCAGCTTTGAAAATGAACCGACACCCTATCGATTTGATTGATGTATCACCTCTTGCGTTGGAAATCTTTTTGTGAACATTTCTAGTGCAGCTTTAGAAATTAGCCAATACCCTAATGATTTTATTTCATCTATTACTTATTCCTTTGAACTTTCTTTATGAACATATAATTGGTAAATTCTGCATTGAGCGCACTTGGACATTGAATTAATTGATATGATTTAGAGTTTTATTCTGATGAATATATAATGTGCACCTTCAGGACTTCCATCAGATTTCGATTGAATTATAATTTCTTTAGAAATTTAATATCAACAGAGCTCAGTGAATATGCGCAGGAGCATTTTTGTGAGCAGTTGCCATTCAATTTCATGTTACAAAAACAGCGTTTTGTTCTTGTTGCAGGGGTTGATCACATCATATCTGAACAAGCCTTTATTGTGTCAAACATAAACTTTCTGCTTCTCAGCACAAATCATAAAGTTGCAAAATATGTTTTGCAAATGCTGTTCATACAATTAATTAACAATCATTTGTTGAGCCATAAAACTAATTGATTACTTTGTGAGTTGAGCATCGTTCACCAAACAAACTACGTTATCATCTTCTAACACATTAATCATCTTCTCAGCATTTCCATTTATTGTATGATTTTTGTCATCTTTTCACCAAATGACGGAGGACAACCTTTTCTTACAATTATATTTTCAATATCCAAGTATTGCCCTTTAAATGCAAATCCATAATTCTATTCTCAGATATTGCCTTAGAGAAAAATTCGTATCTGCCATTTAATTTACCTATCATCATTCCCATCTCCGGCTCTAAAAGTTAATATTGCACAAGTAGGCTCCCGCGATCTTCGAGCCGGAGCCGGAGCAAAGATCCTTATTACATCCGGAGCTTTACGCTGTGCACCTCAAGATCATATTGGCTTGCAGCACCTCGTAATGGAATAAGCAGGATCATTTCATAAGGCTAATAAGGCTTTTAGAAAGAAAACAACTTTTCTGTTTCAATTAACCTAACATACATCCATTAACCAATGACGCATGCACCTATTAGTTGGTATTCAGTGCATGTAACCCTCTGATATTTGCATCGTATGATATAACTAGGTGGAAATGATTTAATTATAGATGATAATTAATCGTTGTGAGTGACACATGTTATGCATTAAGGTACCTTCAGCATTTGATTTCAAGTGGATTTGGTGCCATATAAATCTAATGTAGTAGCAGTAGTAGAAGTAGTAGAGGTGGGGGTGGTAGTAGCAGTAGTAGTAGTAGTTGTAGTAATTCTTTTTACAATTATTGTAAATTTCTTGAAAATACAAGGAATATTCATTGATTAGTCAAGATCAGTTTTAAAAACACTCTCTCATAAGATAGATAAAAATGATTTGATTATAAATTATTATTCAAGCAATCTATGCAATATTTTTCTTCGATTTTTTTTTTATTGTTGTCTTCTATGGAGATTAATTTCTTTTGCAAGCTTCATAACAATCATTATTTAAACCCCACTGTACTACTTGTAGCTACTTGCTCCCTCTATATAGACAACAATGCCTAAGCGGTGCCGGTTGGTCCCCCATGATCCTCTTTTTCTTATGTTAATTGAGAGCTGAGTTGATGAGATAACCACCTGTCAGGGACCACGCTAATCCCTCTAATCCCTGTTGGCCAAACTAGTGCAGAGGGACTTTAATCATTGATCCTTGATTTGGTATTCCAGAAATCTTATTGACAGATTATCCCCTGCGAAGGGGAGAATTCAGCAAACGTGCCCAACTTAAATGTAGATATGACATCCTACGATGGAAAAACAATTGAAAAATGTCCTAAAGCCAAATTCACTGTTATCCATGCCAGAATGAGAAATCAAGCAATTCAAAATGCTTGAAGTCTGTGACTTCAGTATAGAAGAGAGATAAGCATCATTATATAAAGTTTAGAAAACACAACGGGTCTGAAGAGGATTTTCCTGAGCGAAGAGTTATGTTTTATTCATTAAGTTCCTTGACTCTTTCAGGAGGTGCTTTTGAAAAATTCATAAAAATACATCTGCTATCTTGCTTCAGGACAGAAAATGAATTATTAAAGACAAGAGAAGAAGCTCCGCAGACATAGAATATCACACATGTAATTTTTATGAAGTCTTATTTATGAATGCACACTTTGGTTTTAAGTGGATGCACGTTGTGGAATCAGAAAGGAGTCTGCGTTGTTGGTAGGAGTTATGTTGAGATGCGATATCTGAAATCTCTGAAATTGTCCTGAAATTCACGGAGAAAGTAAAATTGAGTAATACTTGATTTGAAGTTTTTTTTTTCAGGCGCTCTCAGAATCTTGGCTTAGTCAAACCTGGACACTTATTTTTAAAAAAATCACTAAGAATTGGGCATGGGGGGCGACAAATGCAATCCCAGAACTATTAGTGATTTTTTTTTTTTAATTCGGGACAAGCTTCCAAATAATTTTGACATGAAATATATATAGAGAGAGAGAGAAAAGGGAGAGATAGTGAGAGAGATAGAGAGAGTTCAATTTGTTTAATGATTATTAAGAAAGGGAAATTTGAGTATGTGTCCCAATTATCTTTCCTTAGAATATACACATATACCTTGTAGAAATTGAAAGTTACTTTAATAACATCCCTTTCTAATATAACATGTAAATACTTAAATAAACAAGTAGGCAACATGAATAGTATGGTAAACTACGAGCTTTACAGGACTCTGGACACTTAACAAAAGAAATCAGAAAAGGAACAGGAGTTGGGGCAATACAGCACCAGGGCCCGTTTCATAAAACTTGTTATCTAGAACAAATGCTAAATTTCTATGACAAATTTGCTCTCAGCCAATCAGATGCCATGATTTCAGTAGCTTATAACAGTAGCTTGTAACTTGTTATTGATAGCAAGTTTTATGAAACAGGGCCCAGACCCCTTCTGCTTTCCTCCATGGAAAGATGCAGCAATCACGTTCTACTGACAAAAAAAAATCCAAAAGGAGGGAAAGCATCTGGGTGAGGGATCGGGAAACGCTTGCAATAAGTTATTTACCCTTCCCTTAGTTTATTTTGAATGTTTTATGGTATGAGGTGCTGAATCATGCATGAACAAATGGTGGTCCGACCCGGCAGGGGTACCCTGCCTGAAGATCACACCTTCCTCCGAGACATGCTCACGAAAACACCGGCATGCAGCCATCTTGAATATACGAAGCTTGCAACATATTTGTCCGGTGATTTGCGGTAATTCGCATTGAAATTATTAATGATGCCATGAGATTAATGGTCTCATGGATACTTCGTATGTGCATATGTGTTCACATTGCATTTTTTGTAGACTATTGAATACGAATCATGCAAAAAAGGCAAACATAACAAAGTACATGTATAATACTAAAACGTAAACATTAACACTTCTTTAAGTTATATAGAAATACTTAATTCCGAATCATAGTAATTAAAGCCTCTCTAAAGTGTTGGGAGCTCAACAAATTTAACGGAAAAATATCAGCTAAATTGTTTAATGATGTGAAAAAGGATGTCATTTAGCACAAACTTCTGCAAGGAATTCAAAACAAATCTGTTTGAAGACGAATATTGATGAAAGAATATAAAATTGAGTTTTTTCTGCGTTCAACACTAAACCCAAATATGGCATTCTGTCATCAGTATTCGTCTTCAAACACATTTGTTTTGAAAATCCTTGCAGAAGTGGGTGTTAAATGACATCCCCTTTCACATCATTGTACAATTAAAGAAAAAAAAATCCAAAACAATTTAGGCAAATGTTGGGTTCCCAACACTTTAGAGGGGCTTTGAAAACATGAAAGAATGTTCTGTAAATCATTAAAGACGGAAATGAAAAGTGAACCTACTTAAAAGCTTGGCTTGTTGCATGTAGGTTCGCTGGATTAAACTACTGATGTTGATAAATCCAAATGGTGATAAATATTGATTTAACAGTAGTTCCAAAAATAAAATCTGTATTTTTAAAAGAATTAAAGGAAATGCTTCATGACCAAACTATTTTACATGAAAATTTGCCGAGGCATTTTAACATCGGAAAAGAGATGAGCCTTAAATGACTCAGATGGATATACTTAGCAAAGGTATGCGCTGATACGATTATTAGCCGTTTGGTGTATTATTTTGTCTGGTCTTTATTCAGCAAAGATATAGCTTTAAGGTTAGGATCGTGAATGGGTTGCAATTTAAGGTTAAGAATTAGGGTAAGTGTTAGGGTGTAGACAAAGTGATGGGTGAACCTGTAGTTGGGAATTAGACTTTTATTTAAAACAAAATTGACAGTGTTAGTTGCCATGGGAGCACATGTTTTACAATCATGTATGAACATAGAGGCAGCAAAACCCAGGAACAGAAGCTAAATATTATATGATTTGATACCTTGCCAAGAAGAGACTAGCAACTATTTTAGAAAAATCAACTGAATCCCTTATTATACATCCTATAGAAATCATGTACGGATTACATAATGACTTGTCATATTTCAAAAGATGATGTACAAGGCTATTGAAATTGCCTTGAGCTGATTTTTGTTAAGTAGTTGAGATCATGTTCGTGATACTCTGCTACTTCCATTAATTTTTAAAAGAAGAAATTTGCAAATGAATTGAGAATATACGGTGGAATTTGTTATTACAATTATCAAGCAGCAAATTTTATTTACTTCATTCTTTTTTCCAGTAATCCTTCCCAATAAAAAAAACCTTGACCATTCTATCAACTTTGAAAACTAACTTTGAGTAGAAATAATTCCAGCTTTACGGAGATGATTGCCTTCTTAGTTATCAGCCTATGTAATGGTTTATTGCGAGAGACACATTTAGACCAGCCATCCAATAAATGAGGCACTCTTTAGAAGTAAAAAGCATTATTCATTCATGTAAATAATCATTGATGTGAAATTCAATCAGGGATGGACGAGGGGGATGAGAGAGAGAGAGAGAGAGAGGGAAAAACGAAATCAATTTTCCAGGAAACATCTTCGGGAGGAACAAGATGAGATACAGGTCTCTAATATATTCTTTAAGCTTTCTCTCCTTCACTTCCTCTACGTTGGCAGGATGCAGACGCGGTCGCGATGACACTAAGAGTTTTGTGATGAAATTTAATCAGTATCTTAGATGCATGTAGGCTTTCGGATGCAGTTCAGGAATCAATTTTGGCCATCCCGAATCTCATTTACACCTCTCTGTAGTCCCTTATATTCCGATCCATGTCTGGCAGTTGTTTTTACTTTGTTTTTGTCTCTGTAAAGTACGAGGAAAAAGGTTTTCGTTTTTCCTATCCTGTATAAGTTTGTTTTGGAGGGGGGGGGGCAGTTTTTAGGAATAAATAGCAAGTTATGAAGAAAAAATGTTTTAAAGCTTATCCTTCCATTTTAGGTTTAATGTCTAGAAGGTGCTTGTATTGTGTATGTCTGTGTGTCTCTGTGTGTCTCTGTGTGGGGGTTCTGACAGGAAAGAGAATGAAGAAAACACTTTTTGTTCTGTCATTCATTTATATGTGTTATTTATATGTCTTTAATTTATTTCCATTGTATGTCTATATATGTCACTTTAGAGTACGAAATGATATGTTTCCTAAACTAATGAGTTAACATTTAAGAAAACCACTGTTCACTTAGATTTTTAATTACAGTCTAACCTGTGTATTAAGGTCACCCAAGAGAGACAAAAAAAAGTGGTTCCTGTAGGCAGGTTACCTTTCTAGACAGGTTCTACAACACACATTTCTCTCTCTCGAGGGAGACAAGTGCATGGTCACTATACACAGCTGGCCTTTATAGAGAGTTTGCCACGAATACCGTTTTGACTGTATGTGTTTTTATTTTAATAATATATCTGCGACATTTTTGTGTGAACATTACTCTGTAAACACAACAGTAAGCTTGAGGGGATGCAACAATATTAGGTATACCTGTGGAGAGGAAAGTAAATAGTAGGTGGGTTGTTGTCGGCAACTGACAAGAGTATCGCGCAACAGAAACGTGAGATTTATGAGGTTGGTCAAAGTGTTTGGAGACGAGAAATTGAGTTTTTGAACGATGGCATTTTTTATCAAGAATCAGCAATTTTTTGCTGGAATGAAATGGTGACTTATGTGAATCTGAGGCAAATGTAAATGTTTTTTCCCCATAAAGGTTCCTTAAAACGTTCTCTAAAAAGAAACATTGAAAAATTTCCATTTGAGTAAGTTCTATGATCGAAATCATTAACAATTTGTTGACACATAAAATATATATGGTTGCAGTTAATGACTTTAGCATGTCACATATGCAGTGCTGATAAGTTATTCTAGCAATGTATAATGTTAAATTTGTATACCATATTCAAGAGGTAATTCTTCCTGTTTCACAAAGTACCTCAAGATTCAATTGTAATCCTCTCCTACATGAAATGTAATTATCGTAACCGTGTGAAATTCTATTTACTGTATTCTAGCCATTTCTCCCTATGTTGCTGTCACCTTTATAGAGCTAATATCATTACTTTTCCATCTTCCAATGTCTCTGGCTACAATCTATGTACATTGTAGACACGATGAATGAAACCTTGTGCACGTTCCATCCAATATACAACGCCAGTATTTCATTAATTATTAACTATTTCATTTTAAGGGTAACCTATTTTTGTTGACAGCTAGTGCGAGTAGCGAGATGAAGTGTCTCGTAGGCTGACTAACAAAAGACAAAGTATTCCTAAATTTTACTGAAATGAATGTAATTTCTCGGATAACTCATTTTTAAGCACCAATACTTTGCAATGGCCTGTGTTTTTTCTTCTCACAGCTAGTGACCTTGTATTAATCTACTTGAATTTAGATAGGGCTTTCACTTCGAGAAGATTTAAGGTTATTCATGTTTTCAATATTAATCAGATGAACTACCCTTTTGAGAATACCATTCAAGAAAATAATTGTTTGTGTGTGTAATAGCACAACTGAGTGATAAACATAACTATTATGTCTTGTTTAAAATCATGAACAATCAATATTTTAATATTTGTATTGCCTTAAAAAAACGACGCTTTTCATTCACATATTATAAAGATGAGTGTTATGGAATGTCATTGTTACTGGAAAGAATTTTTTACGGATGAGATTTGAAAGCATCATAGTAACCTTAAAAATTCTTTGAATTATTTCTTTGCCAATTAAAAGTAATATGTTAATAAGGTAACTTAAATCTGATAATACATATATCTGTAAAATGCTATATGCCCATAAATAGTACATGTAGTTATATTCTTTATAGACTTGTCTAGAAATGAAAGAAATTAAAACATGGGTAAATGTTTTACGATGATCAATATTTAGTGAGGGGGTGGATTTTCAGTAAAATTTGTAAGAAATATATTCTTCCAGCATTACAGATAACTGTAAAGTCATAAATAGGATCATAACTGTCATATTAATTAATACATGTGAGATTAATAATCAATTAATTTCAAATTACGCTTTCGTCAAGATAGCCAGCAGCAATACATCTTTACTTATCAAAACCTTTTGAATAGATTTGTGAGCGTTTTCGAATTGCACAGAGCCTTTAAGTGAGTCTGTACATTTGCCTATATTATTACTAGACACAGTGCATGACATATTCATGCCTCAGGTCTAGTAATTACTTAATATACATGTAAGCTCTCTAAGTACATGCAATTATTACTGCCATGCCCCAATATCACCGAATTTTTCCCTGCGCATTTGAGTCCCCGCCACACGCCACACTTTATTGAAAGCCTTCCATTCATAGGCACATCCCAGCTTTCTACTCACAAGAGACAAAATCCACATAGAAACACACACACAAACACACACAGAGACACCCCCGCCATATCGCATGCTTACAATGCACAGAAGCACTTAAGTCAAATGCATCCTGTGCATGTACACACACACAACCGGCACACACATCTTCTCCACACTCATCATACACAGACACACAAACATCGCCGCAATGCATGTCCCCCACACTACCATACCCCACACGCATACACACATTTCCTGCTTTGGTCCCATGCATTTAGAAATGTGGGCTGGGAGTGAGTGTGGGATATTAAAAAACCATTTCATTAGGGATTGCTGTGTGTTGTGAGCCGATTGTTCCGTTGTCACTCTCACTTCTCACGGCAGGCAGGCAGGCTTTGGCTAGCAACCTGTTCCATGTGAAGCTGGATCCTTACTCTTGGAATATATTAGCAGGTTTCGGGGTTGTCGCGACCGAAAAACATTTTCTTTTGTGAGTACATGAACAAACATTATAAGATATATTCATCTTTTATCATGATATTTCATCTTTATATCCTTATTTATGACTGCAGAGCTAAATAATTTGAAGAAAAAATGACCGGTAGCTTATTTTGTGAATGGGCTTGCATCTCTTTATCATAGGCGATATCTTTATGTCAAAGAGGTGACTGAATTTGAAACGAAGAGGGAATGTGTATTTTCTAAATGTTATGCTTCATGTTTACAATCATGAACAAGGTTTAGGAATTTGACCCTGGGATATCTTTTGGATTTCGTGTCAGACAATACTTTTTTGTAGACGATGTTTTATCTTTATCTCAAAATGTATGTATAAAGCTATTCTTTGTATTGATTTTTTGAACAAACAAAAAAAACAGTTGGTATAAATTACAATAAATAGATTTATCTTGTTGATATAAACACAGGCATGCAAATTGCTTTTCAAACAATGAATTTACATGCTATTGATGTAAACATTGTATGTTTCTATGTGAATATGATGATGTGTGATGTTGAATGTTAACGCTCCTTAAACAATCACGACACACAGTTTACATGAATTGGTATCTCAACTCTAAGCACTTTGCCAAAAATAATTACAAAATCATTCAAATTATTTGCTTTTAAAATTCATTTCATTTTAGTTCGATGTGGATAAAGTTGGTAAACATATTTAGTTTGGCACCACTATTTATCATGCGTTTAACAATTGCTTTTGCATGCTATATCAGTTATAGATTTAATTTCTGTAACCAGTATGATCACCATACGTGTCCTTGCTAATATATTTTGTGAATGAAAACGTAAGCCCCAGCTTTGCTGCGGACATGATGTCTGTTTTGTGGTGTTAGCCACTCATCCAGACCTAATTCACTTTCTGAAACGGGAGTCTGGAAATGCAATATGCTCGTGGGATGATTGGGCTGCGTAATTACAACAAGCACAACTGCAAGTATTAGTAATGTAGCAACGTCCTGTATAGAATGGCCACCAGTCTACAAAGAACACACAGTTTTGGTTCTTTTTTTTTTGGACTGTATTTCTCATTGGAGTCTGTTTTTATTAAGACAACCGCAAAAAACGTTAAGATAAACTCCTTACATATTTAATACCTTATTGTATATATGCCATGAATACCATATTTGGATTATGTAGGCCTAATGGGTTTTTGACATGTCCGCACATTTCAATAATGATAATGATGATGATGATGATGACGAAGGGGAGGAGGAGGAGTAGAAGGAGGAGAAAAAAAAGAAGAAGAAACGAAAATAGCAACAACAAGAATAGGCATTTGTAGTGAGTCGTCTACCTCAAACAATAGGTGATGGACCTATCACCTTGGGTTGACTGTTGAAAAGTCTTAGGGATCATGATTATTTGAACCTGTCCTGAATCACCCACCTATGTAGACCACTTGTCTCTTTTAATTGGCAGTGATAAACAGGTTTCAGTCTCTTATGTCACTTTAAAATATTAATTATCTTTTAGCCCCCCCCCCAAGAAGAAATACAAGAATTGAATCAACAGTAGATGTGAACTCATTTTAAAGAAAACCAATTCTCATTTTCATGTTCTAAGACTTGTGCTCCAACAACAATTGCTACGCAGTCAATTTTCAATATTTAATAAAGTCCTACCTTTAATCCTGGACGATATTAGCCCTAGCTCATAGCTAATTAAGGTTATTCTAACCCTATACCATTTATGAAATATCCCACAGCAAATATCATCAGAGCAAATTGCAGATCAACTTTTTCTATTAAACATTCCTGTGAACATTAATAAATACACGTTAAGAATTTCCCCAATATGTTTCATTTTGAATTGGAGGTAAAGTTTTTTGGGTTACAACATGTAATACTTACAAAGAATTGCATGTTGTAACCCTTAAAACTACGTACAATTTAGTATCTTCACCATGAAAAGTATCACTGATACTTCATATATTTTATTTTTATAAAAGGGGTGAGTCCTTTGGAGTATTAACCCATTTTCTATGAGAACCGGGTGGTCCATGTATTAAGCCTATGGAAATTAGAGAACTCAGTAGTCAATTGGTTATTATTACTGAATTTCTACAGTGAGTACGTGCAAGGTGACAGGCTTGCATGTCAACTATAGTATTTTATCACAGTTTTATCAGTGTGGGAACCAAACCACCTGGTTTTCCGGTAGTACCTCGTACCAAATGACGTTTGTCTACAACTCTGACAACATGTCATTATAATTATGTGTATTGCAATAAAATGAGTCTACTATCAGACTAGGGGGTCCTTTTTCATGAGAAAGGCTGATAATAAACATGGTCACGGAATGTTTGGGAGTAAATGACTGACTTTAATATACATGTAACAAGTACATTGTCAAAAAGTAAAGAGCAAAAATTGGCAGACGTGATGGGCATCGATGTGTCTGACCAACTTTCCGAATAATTCTTTGCCCAATTGGATACTGTTTAACCCAGTCATGATCACAGCTTAATAAAATTTAATCCCCAAATACAAGAGTTGTCCATTTAATTACCCCAAATGTGTGGGGACACATTATCGTCATGATGAACATCTTTTTTGTCCCCCACCCTACAGTGTAAAAATGACTTGGTCTCAAACTCTTTCAATTAATAAACTCTATGGAAAATTCGTTATCATGTAAAAGTACTAGATGGCATCTTTACCCTGGATTAAAGTTTCTCCTAAAATTCGGGTGGATATTCTTTTCCGTGTTCAAATGCTCTGATATTCATAACAATCAACAAGGACCCCCCAAAAAATACCCGGGAAGACAGACTACAAATACTCCCACACTACTTCATTCTCAAAATGTCAAAAAGATGCTCAGTCGAATGCTTCATTGCCTCTCTAGACTGAATGGAAAAAACATTGTGAGGGGGCGGGCATTATTATTTAACACATGTTGAAAGGCATGAAGTGTCTACCTGTGCTTTAGGGCGTTTGTATTAAAGTGTACCAGTCACATACAAAATTATTTGTGTACAGCTAGAAAGGATGCAATGGACCTAACCAAAAAAAATAACCAGGAATTATATGGGTAAACAGTTAAAGAGCATGACGAAAATAAGGATAACATAAAACTTCCCTTACGGATCTCAAGTCGGACTTTTGTTCCATGCTATATCTATTCTATGCGAGCGTGTACACTTGCGTTAACTAGTCTACTTAGCGAAACGTTTTAGTGTTCACTTAGAATGTACTTGAATTGCTATATCTCTTTGTAAAAATACAATTTGAAGCTTGTATTTTGATTACAGTATAGCCACATATAGGATCCCTTGATCAAAACTTAAACGTGTTTTGCTGATTGGTACTATTTAAGATAAGCAGAGAAGTGTTCGAGAGAGACCTACGTAGTAAAGTGTTTTGGTCCAATAGATATTGAGAAGCAGAGTCAGTCAGGAGTGTCGTGTAGCATAAAGGTCGAATGCTAGCATCAAGTTGTTGATTTCATCATCTTTTTTATGCCGACATAAGGGATGTTCTCATTAATTCAAAACAAGTAATGGACTTGACACAGTATTAGAAGGAGCGGGTAAACAGACCTCTTACAATACTTGACAGAAATGAGGTTTTTTTTAAAGATATTCTTTGATCTGTAACCAGACAGATTTAATCAATTTTCATGTATGTAAAAAAAACATGAAGAGGCTTTAAGTTTCTCATAAAAGTCGGCGCAATGGAAAGGTATTCAATTATTCCTTTTGGAAAATCTTTAAAGATTCTGTAGAATTGGAGAAGAATGATGGTTTTCCGTAATTCATGAGGGGCCTCGAGAAAGATAACATGGTTCAAATAACCATTCAAGAAATGCCAAACAAATTGCATTGAGTATCTTTTACCAAAAGCTTTCAAGATATTTCTTGTTCATTAAAATGTGCAAAGCAAAATAGAAGAATTAAAAAAGATCTATTGGGCTCTACCAAAATAATTCACTCCCCAGTCCCATACCTTCAAATTTATGTATGGATGGACAAGCCTGTACAAATGTGCATTGTTATTTTCAGCTAATGTGATTTCCAGAAAATTTTGTTGATATTTTACTGGTCCAAAGAGCATAGCTACTGCTTGGTAAATACTTTAGGATCATTTTGAGCCAGTTTTTCTCGAAATAAAGTCTATTACCTGAACTTCAGATTCACTTTGAAGTAAATCATGGCTGATTGCCATCAAATGAGAGGCATATTTACTTCCCAAGCCTAATGACGTCATACAATTCCAAATTCGATGATTGTGGGGATTGGTTTGCAGCGGTAACATATTTTAGTCCTTGGATTAACAATCTAGGGGGTGTTTCACAAAGACTAAGATCGACTTTATGTTGAACTTAACTATGGCAGGCCGTTCATGCCACTAGTTCCTTTAACCATTCTTGACATTCGTTTCTCAAGGGACGTACAAATCGTGGTCACAAATCTACAGAATTTACCTTTTTTGATAGTTCATTATTGAAGGAAAAAATATTATCTAAAGATCATAATTGAGAGACCAATTGTGGCATGAACGGCCTGCCATAGTTAAGTCCAACTTAAAGTCGAGCTTATTCTTTTTGAAACACCCTCATGGTATCTTTCTTCAAGAATACTTCTATATCTGATAATTACAATGCTTTGATAAAGCAATTGGAAGGCAACTTTCATTGTAATATATACACCATGCCCATCAAGTTGTAATCGTTTTTTCTCACCGATTTTCATGACGTGATTGTGAAAATGTGATTTATTACTGATAGATAAAGTTTCTATCTCCTCAGAACATTATCGATTGATCTCTATCACTCTTTAGATTGATCGCTAACTTTATTGGCAACAATGTACAATGAACATTAAAGGACTTGTACAGTAAAATGAACAATTCAAAGTTCCCTTTGTACAAGTTAGGTAGGTTTTAGAAAAAAGAATCCCTTCAAGAAAACATTCCTAATCTAATATTATTCCAAACTGACAAAGGTACTACAAAATTATTACAAATCTCCCAAATTAACTTTCACCTTTACGATAAGTCGAGAACCCAACCTTCTCTTTAAAGTTTTATTGGATCATACTCCCCAGATGCGACAGCTGGCCTGAAACATGTATGATGAACAACTGTTTTAATTAAACTGAGACTCTAGCCATTCATTCACTAAAGAAAGAGTTTCAGATCAGACCATCTGTGGCATATGAACTCTGAAACTATATATTTGATAACATAATATATTTACATAGTATATGAATATACATGTGTTTCATACATTTATGATATGGACACATGTTGCCCTACTTCTGCAGATTTCTTAATTAATAATTATTGGTAGTTTTTGTATACATGTATTATATAGACACATGTATGTACATATGTAACAGGATAAAATTTGTACATGGACAGTCCACTGGTGTGCTCAATTAAAGGACTGTCTACATTATTATTCTGTCTGTTATAGTTATTGTTTTTATTATAATAGGTAATTTTTTGTATTGCATTTATGACTTTTACTCTAATAGGCAAATGTTTAAATTAAGTTATAACTTATTTATGTATTTTGCAAATATAGATACGTACACAGCAGGAGCAAGATTATTTTCAGCCATGCTGATATTTTTTTTTTACTCATTTACCCCTTTTTATAACAAAAGCCAATTTTTACGCATTATAATTTAGTGACAGTTTTAGTGGTAAGTTTATCTGCTATTATTCTTTCAGAGTGTATTATTGATGACACTCTTCATCATACCTATTTTGATCATGCAAAGCTGTTTTGCAGCCCTGTGGGAATATATAGAATTTAGATAGGTACTCTTAGCAACCACATATGAAGTGCGTTGGTCGAAGAGAGGCTCAAGTGGTAATTTATACACACACACGGGGATGGTGCTAATTATACAGTTAAACTAAACCTAGCTTTCTATATGGATATCTGCTGATAAAATTATACAACAAATACATACATTTCTATGGAAGGATAATGTAATTCAAAGCCCATTCTGATGCCCATTTTGTACGGTTAATTGGTTCATATGATATTAGGTTAATTGTGTGGTTTATTTAGAGTGTTGTGAAATATGGAATTGTCAATCATTTTTATAGCAGATTAAAGAGTGCTAAGTGTCTTGTTTGGAAGTTATGATTGATATGGTTTAATATGAAAATGATTGTGCAGCGAGTGACTGAATTAAACCTTTTCACTTTCAAAAATTGTAATCGTATGAATTTCAATTGTATGAATTTCAAGACAATGAAACAATAACCCATGGTGATCAATGTAAAAATACACGTGCATCAGTTTAGACTAAAATGGTAAGACATACTGATACAGTGAAACGACCTGTCCATAAAGACCAATCTTTTTTGCCTTGAAGATAATTTGCAATCGAAAGCTGTAGTAAAGAACATTTTTCTTGTCTATCTCCCATCAGTGGTCTTCATAGGCATGTTTCAGTGTATTTTACATTATCATGAGAGCTAATCATTTATTTTTCGACAGAAGCCTGTGCCAAGATGTATGACAAAAGTAAAAAAAACTCTACCATTACAATTTAAAATTCATTATTACAAGAGACTCATGTGAAGGAAAATTTAACGTATGGTGAATGCATATATTCCCTCTTCAATACTAATTCCTGTAACCAAGTGCATTCTTTCAGTACACATGTTTATTACTCCCTTATCTTATGTGCAAACAAAAGGCTGACATTAATATCATAAACATTAAAAGATACTTTATCATAGTTTGCTTAATGTTTCTTAATCTTTAGTTTGCTTAACATATGTTAATCTCCTTATCTTAATATTGAATATTGCTATTATGGTTATAATATATTATAATGTAACAATATGCCCTTTAAAGTATTGTACCATTGTGTCTAGTTTTGTTGAAAAGGGAATTATTTTTATTTCAGACGTACTGGGAAAGCATACATGAACAGGGAATATGAATTAACCATACATACTCATTGCAAATAAAAATAAAAAATCTGTTCCAAATGCCTACCGGTATATATATACAGTGTTCTTTCAAATATTTTTTTCAGAATATCATGAATAAAACCTTCCTTATTAAAGTCATATCCTAAAGTTTATATTTGATGGCATGAATTAACCTGTCAAATTTGAGTTATATTGTCCTTCTGAGTTAACTGCCACCTTTAAACCATAAGATAAACCCCTTAAACAGAATCGTTTCCAGACCATATCACATCATAGCCGTATTGCATCCTTGCATTTCATGTGCTGGTACCTATTCCCTGGCTGATAAAGCGACCAGCTGCTTGCATCTCGATATTGCATTTCCGGTCCAGCATTTTGTGAGAAGTGCCAACTCATTGTCTATTTTATGGTGGTACTTGCCACACACGTGGAGCTCTGAAAAATTCATGCAGTTTATCCACGGCGACGGTAATGTTTGTCTTTCCGGTCACGTAAATGATGTGCGTGCGAGGCGAGTATTAGGTCTGGCCTATGGAAGAGTGGTGGAGACCTAATTTCGTGTTGTAATTAGGATTTCAAGTTGAGCAAGCGCCGTCTGTCTGCTTGTGATCAGCTATGTTCGATTGAATTTTGAAATGTTTGATTGCTTTATCAATCAACCAGCCTGCAATTGAGCAATGAAGGTCATATACTTCATTAATGATTACCCACCGAGAATAGATTTCAATATTCCATTCTATGTAGCTTTCACACATCTCAGTGTGGACAAAGAGTGAGGCAAAGAGTATTCTGAGTACTACTTTCAGAAGTGTTTATTATTGTCCATATAAGGGGATTCATCTTGTTTACGTGCATTACAAAATGAAAATATACACCTAGTCAAAACAAAAGGACAAAGAGATACATGATAATGGATAATACATGTGTATGAGGAAAAAGACTATAATTTTGATGAAAAACAATTTATTTTAGACATCTGCTGGTAGTGGCGAAAAATAAAATATCACAGATTCATAGCAGAATGTCACCAAATTGCAGCACTAACGCCCTTTGACAAGACATTGATATCTACATTTGCCTCACTCGACCCAATTGTACAAGTGGGTACCTGGTGGCATTTATTCTTTCAATGCGCTTAGCGCTACGGTTGTCGGAGCTAAAAGTCGGGGTAATATAGGTTTTCCCGCCCAATTTCGTCAACGTTGCATCCAATATAACATGCGATCATTCAATTTCGAGCGAATTTGAATGATCACCGAGATCAACATTCGAAAAGCTAACTAGTTCATTCAATTTAATTGTACTAGCATGCGATTTCATGATATTCTAACATAAACGTGTAAAAAGCGCGCTAAAAAAAAAAAAAATGCACGTAAATGCATTCAATTCGCACCTGCACCGCCCTGATGAACGTTAAGGTATTCAAATTCACGTATTGGCAAGCATTTAAAGCATTCGGGCATTTTTTATTTATTTTTTGTTACTGTTCATGTTCTTTGCAATCTGCATCTGTTTGACTATTTTTATGCAAACTTTATGTACCTTGAAATGGGACCTTTGCCTTATATTGAGATATCTCATTCCTCTGACAAACCGTCATCGAAGCAAGAGCTCGTATAACTCCACTTTCATACGCATACATTCATTTATACATGACTAAGGCGGCGGTAAAAATTACATAGAACTACGAAACATTTTTTTTATGTTAATTTAATTCGTACGTTCAAAGTGCGAAGGTGTCTGCCTATAAATGAAATTGAAATTGGTATTAAGGACACAATTGAACGTCTATCCAGCTGGCGCGAAATTGAATGAACTTCGCGCCAATAAGTTGAATGGATTTCTCTCTAAATTGAATGAAATTAAATTTAAAAGGAATGATATAAAACGAAATTGAATGCTCAAAGAATGAAAATGAACCATGAGAGCAGCTGAGTTGACGAAAATCGTTCGAACTTGAACGCCTGTTCATGAATTCGATTGCAACTCTGATGAAATTGGGCGGGAAAACGTATAATATGCAAAGTCCATTTGAAGCGATAGAGATGTTACATCATATTGTACTGTTCTATACAGGAACAGAATATCATCATCACTATTATCACAGGCAAAGTACATGAACAATATAATTACAGTAAAACAGAGCGGGCCTACATCAATAAAATAGCTTTCAAACAGTCTGACAGATTTCGAATATATGTACAGTGTTTTGTAGGTGTTTGCTGCATAAATATGATACTGTTTGTAAATATGCATTTAGCTGAAGGCCTACCATGTAGAAAGTCTGAATGATTTCACATTTGTATAAATTATTTAATATACATGAACAGCATTCCTTGAAAAAATAGACACCCTCACACCAAGTCACACCATGTGACTATACCATGTGACCATAACACATGCAGTCACGTGTGACAGAGTGTGAGAATGTCCACTTTATTTCAATCGGCAATACGTGTATTTTACCAGGAAAAGTTATTTGAGATAGCAGTATTGGATAAAGTGTTTAGATCAGTGCCCTGTTTCATAAACCTTGATATCAATAACAAGTTACAAGCTACTGTTATAAGCTACAGAAATCATAGGTTCTGATTGGCTGAGAGCAAATTTGGCATTTGTTATGGATAACGAGTTTTATGAAACGAGCCCCAGAATTTTTTATAAATTCACTACAAATAGCATACTGTGTATCTGTACATATGTGAACATGTACTAGATCTGTACAATACAGACCTTTTGAATGATGTACTAAATATAAAAACTTTGATAAAAATCTTTGATTTTATAAAGAGACGTTTTGAAAAAAATATCAAAGCATTAAAGGCAACTGGAAACTGAGTGGGCTTTGTAAAGTCTGCACCAAGTATGTAGTAGTTCCAGTCTGTACAATACAGATTTTGTTAATTTATGAAATGCATTTGTGTATAGTATAAAGATCCTTGAGATAAAAAAGAAACCTCAAACAGTTGTCATTGTAGCGGAAGTATATATAAGTGTTTTTAGGCACGTAGCACGGAATGCAAAAAGAAGTTAGGCATTAAGTATGTACACTTTAGCTACAGGGTCTATACAAAACAAACTTTATATTTATTAAAATCATTTTGATAAAGATCTTGGAGACAGAGAGAAATCTAAAAAAGAGCTACATAGCAGGAATAAATTACAAGAAGTTGTTTTCATGCAAATGTTACAGAGTTCAATTTGTATTCAGCCTGTACAGTGTAGATGAGGGTCTGTACACAGCCGTCTTACTATATTTATTGAACATATTTGGCCTTGATAGGTCATTCATCACTAAGGCTCTTCTGTTCATTCCAAAACACTTGACAAATTGGACTAGGGGATACCAAGAATAAACCCCCAAAGAGCAGGGGTCATATACATGCATGGGGTACGGGTATCTTAAAAGATTCATATATTCTTTTTAGACCCAAATTAATTTTCAATCTTATATTCTTAATTGTATTTAGCTCTGATAGGTCATTCATCATAGAACTCTCATGTTCATCTAAAAACACTTGACAAATTGGACTAGGGGATATTGAAAAGTACTCTTTAAGAGCAAGGGATATAAACATGCATGCACATGCATCAGATACAGGGTATCTCAAAAGATTAATATATTCTTTTTAGACCTATATGATTTTGAATCATATATTTTCAAATATATTTGGTCATGATAGGTCATTCATCATAAAACATTTGACCAAAACATATGTTCAATTTATAGGCCTATTTGGTATTCTGGTTTCAGGATGGATTGCTTATGCTAAAAAGCAGGGGTTATATATATCAAGAATACATTGCCAAAGTCATGTCAGTTCTGACATAAACCGATGTATTGCTATGTTGGTTATATTTTTGGCCTTAAATTGTTGGACGTATTTGAAATGATTCGGATGAGATTTCAGTATATTTAGTTGAGATGCCCTGTGTCCATTTACATCTTAAGGTTTTACTCTTCAATGTTAAACAAATATGTTATTAGGCACTATATGTGAATGGAAATTGTTAGACAAGAGCTCACTTATAAATGTATTTCTTTATTTCTTAAATTATTTAACCCACAATCACTGAAAAATATTGTTAGGGCATCCTGTATGCATGAAAATTGTGTGATGTAATTTAGTATTCCAATATTTGTTGTAGCTTAAACCTAAAATTGATGAACACTCGATGGAATGAATGGGATTAGGTGGTAACTTTTTTTAATTTAGACAATCTGAAAATGGTTGGGTTTAAATTATTTCTAGTCATTTTAGACTACAATTTAAATTTATAAACACTTCTCCATTGAGTGAGTGAGATGCTAAGATGCTGAGGTGCCAACTTTTGTTGAGACACCCTGTACACATGGAAATTGTGAGATGCACTCGAACATTTCTCCATTGGTTTTAGCTTGAGCCTACACTGGATGAGTACACCATGATTGATGTTATAGCGCTGGATGCAGCTTAATAAGGCTCTACACATGAAGGTCATGGGTGACTTGACAAATAAATCGAGAATATATCATCAATTGTACAAAAGAACGGTGCAAGAGGATGCATGTACATTTCTAGAGATACTTCCATGGTGTTTACACCTTTTGGATATTTCATTGACTTTATACTCACTAAATTGTATATGTATCTTCTGGAAAAGTCGCCATGTAAACTTCAATATTATTTTTTATTATCATTATTGTTATTGTTATTACATTTATATTTTGTATTATTATTTGTTTTCCCTTTTTTCTCTTCCATTGTTAATATCATTATTATTATTACTATCATTATTATTATCATTATTATCATTATTATATAATAATTGTTTTTGTTGTTAGAGATGGGTTATTGCTTTTCTATATTGCTTGCTACGTTATCATATACACTTCAAACAAGGTTAAAATTTGACAATATAATGGTGCTTGCTACCTTTTGCCAGGAACAGAAATATATGCAGTTGAAGGCATGAGAGTGTTCTATTACTACGTAGGAAGGTACTACCTAGTGTTATAGTCATTAATAACTGTTACTGATATAAAGGTTTCAAGTAATAATCTAATTATTGTGCATATTGTAGTGATATGTCAAGTGATGGAAAACAATTTCACATATTTGTGTCAAACAGTAAATAACGAGTAATTAGCAATATGAAGAGGCTGCAGAATGCAAATTGAATGTGGATTTTGTGATAGAATCTGATTTTTAAAAAATACAAGATTTACAAGAAATTCCATATCATTGCATAATAAAAAAATCACATCTAATATGAGTTATATTTTTGGTACTACTGAGGATATTCTAAAACAACAACACTATTCATCTTATGATTCATATGAGATATTACACACAATAGATAACCAGTACACATTAACACACCCAAGCTCGGTTATTCATTCAAGACCGAGATATCATCTGTTGGCAGTATATTCATAAAGTACACAACCTTAGACAAAAAAAACTGTTTGATATCAGCCTGCATTTGTATATTCGGAAGTACTTTGTTCTACAATGTGTGTATTAAACACATATGGCAATTTTCCAGACAGAGTCCATTTAAACACATGTCACAGTGTTTATTTTTGTGATAATTATTACGATAAGAGGAAGTTATTACATATTAAGTACACAGTCAAATGATTCTGATTGTCATTGTGTAGTTATCGTCATCAGAATCACTTTGTATTTGTAAATGTTCGTATTTTGATGAAGTAGTTCGTCACACATTGGGATAGTGCTTTTTTTAAATTGAGTGACTTTAAAATGCAGCTCATATTTGGATGAATAGGCCATATTCAAAATGTATTCAAATTTATATGTGTTTACCTATATAGCGACCTGCTAAATTCAATTCATCTGTTGATATTATTTCTCAGTAGTCAGAATGCAAAATGCAAATTGCATATATTAAATGTTGCTAGGTCGAGCAAAACGTGCCTGACCTAACAATACATAATATATGCACTTTGCTTTCTGACTATTGAAGTATGATTATTTGTTATAGTTAATTGACAAAATTTGTAACGAGGCACGTCACAAGGACATTTGCTAACTGGTACATTACGAAAAATTGACTTTTTTATAACGCATTAAGACGTATAATATATGTGTGGGCATTTAGAAAGAGAATTAAAAATAACGATCATAGCCAATATTTCTCCTTTCCCAAACTCAACCCTATTCATTGATTAATGAAAAACAACTTTCACCTTTTACAAATTTTCCATACAGGATGCGATGATGTTGCAGACAATGTGAGATCGTCATCTGAAGGCCACTGTCGCTACCTCACCTACGTTATCTTCTCCAGGAAACAGATGAGAATGTTATGACATCCAGGAGGAAATAAATATATTTTGACAATGGTGAGTTCATGATTAAATATTCTTATCACGTCTGCCTTATATTGAGACAACCCCTCCGAGGAATATCCTTGTAAAAAACTACCCCAAGACCTCTGTAGGTTTACCTCTTTCATCTACGTCATCTTCTCTAAGAAACAGGTCAGACTATTATGACATGCAGGAGGAAAATAAATACAGTTGTATATTTTAACGAGGGTGTGTTGAGGATCTTATGTATCTTATGTATCCCTGGTAGCACATTAAGACAACCCCTCCCAGGTATCGTAAAAGAAACTATGTCTGTAATAGACAACTACCACCATAACCCCCTCCCCTGAAGGAGAGACCCATAGTAATAAAAATACAGCTGTTTATTAGCGAACCATAGTCGAAAGCAATGTGATTGTGAAGTGCTTGGTTGCCATAAAGAACCATACTAGAGAGCTCACTTTGTATGAATTTACATCGATTAAAAAATACTATATATTTATCTTGAATCTATTTCTTCCTTATTATTCTGCCATCATCTAACGCAGTATCAGTTTTCCTTCTGGCTGGCGGCTGTTATTCATCAACCACACCAGAGGCTTGTTCATATATGATGCAGCAAAACGGCGACGGTTTTTAATGATGACGTAAAGTGTAATACGCTTCATATTTCTGTATCTTAACACAGAGCTCAGTGAATACGCTCAAGTCCTTTGCTGTGCGCAGTTGCCATTTATTTAACACATTAACCTGTTTTATTTAAATCCCTGCAGCTTTTTTTGCGGCCTCTTCTTGCACCATATCTGAACAAACCTGAAAAAGCAATGCTCACACTATGTAATTGTGAGGTACTCGATTGTCACACTGAAATCTATAGAAACCTCCATTGTATGAATTCTCCATATCGATCCAATGCGTAAGAGCAATGTACATGATCTGTTTGAACCTTGAGGGCAGGCACGTACGCACGTAGAAATTAAATTAATGGCACTTCCAATTGGGTTAGGTTGCTATGGCGATTGTTCTAAATTTTTCACTCTCGGCACTTCCGTTCTATCTGGTGCACCTTTTGCGAATAAGATATCGGTTTGTTTGGAGGTGAATGTGATTTGGAGTGCCTGTGTGCCTCTTGGCATCCCATAGTGACTTGCCATTGACAGTATTTGTGCCCCGTGTTGACATTGGCGCAGTTTCATGGTGAAGTGTGTACATGACATTTAAAATGCAATCACGCTGTAGAACTGACATGAAAAGTAGGTAAAGGTGAAACCTCCTGCTGGTGAACTGGATTAATCTTTTAAGTTCATAAGTTCATTTATCTTACCACAGCAATTAAAGCCCTTCTGCACTAGTTTGGCATGGAGGGATTAGACCTCCCTGCGAGGTCACTGACATGTGGTTATCTCATCAAATCAGCTCTCAATTAATAAGAGAAAATGGGCATCATTGGGGATCAACGGATACCGCTAAGTCATTGTTGGATGCATAGAGGGCGAAAGTAGCTAAAGTAGTGCGGTGGGGCTTTAAATTATGATGGGGGTGTGGTGTCTGGACACTTAACAAACGGTAAATATTCATCAATTAGCATTAACCATCATTGATATTTGCCCTTTATAATATTGTCCAACATAAATCTTAGAAAATTTATGACATATTGCTTGTAAACTTCTTCAAATTGCTGTTTTAAATCAACTGTCCGGATACACAACCTGTCTGGACACACAACATCTAGGTATACATAAGTGTACAAATTAATATAAAAAAGCCCATAAGGCAAACAACTGTGACAAATCACAAGAAATGTCAAAACTAATAATGGCATTGAAGATTTAACACAAGGAAACAAATTGAAACAATAGGGAAGAATGTAATACACAAGATATAACTGTGGAGGAAGTCAAAAGAAAGACAGTAAAACAATCTTAAAGATAAAGGCCAGTTCTGGTCATGCAATTGCATTGTGAAAGAAACGTTGTGGAATCGTCAGAAAAGATTGATCATCTAGCATATAAGTATTGGTGTGTACTGCAAGGTTCTGGAATCATCAAAATGATAAGAAATTTGGCCCAGTCTTGGTAAAGTTACAAGCACTGTACACAGAAAGATGTTTATGGGACTACGCGACCACGTGCGCGATATCTATTTGGTCCCAATAGATATAATAATTTACCAAATATATCAATTAGTAGGCGGTTTCCCGACTTTCCCGGCAAGATTTGTATCATCACGTATTAGTCAAAACATATTCTTTCACTTGATTGGTAATGAGACATTCCATTTCATTTTTTTTGAGAGAGGGGCGTTTCCAAAACTGGTCTTTACCTTTAAGTGAGTTGGCACCCCACATATAATAAGAAATTCAATGTAATATTCAAATTTGGTATCAAATAATAACTGATAAATTACATTTCATTTCAATCTGTGATTGATACAATGCTTTGACATAAATCCTGTATGAGGTTTGAATCCCTGCCACAGCACTGACGTCCTTTGGCAAGACGTAATTTAAATTTGCTTCACTCCACCCAGGTGAGGAACCTTTAAATGCCTAGGTACCTGGTAGGATTGTTCCTTGAAATGCACTGTGGGCTGATAACGGCTGCTGGAGCTATAGCCAGGGTAATAATTTCCAACGCTATTTGGAAGCGCATAGGGACGTTATAACATGTGATATGTGCTATACAAGAACGGAATATTATCATTATTATTATTGTTAAAATACTTGGAAAGATTTTTTAAAATTAATTACCAAGAATCAGTGTAGAAGTAGAAGTAAAGGTTTAATTGTAATTGAGATTTCAAGTAGTAGGCCTTGTATTATCATAGTAAGAAATCAGGATTGTCATTATTATTATATTACATATTTGTTACCATTTTCTATGATTGGGAAACATTTCATCAATAGTGGGAAAGGAAATTGCAAGTTCAGTCACCTGCCTGTCCAAATGGCCTTTGACTCAGGTACAAGACAAGTAGCTCCTTGACAGAAACTCATTGCAAATGAAAGATTAATGACAATTCTTGTACGTTCAGTTTCCAATCATGGTAATGACCGTTCCTTGAGAGGAATGAACCCCCGGTCCTCTTAAAAATAGACCAATCAAGAAATAATTTTACGAGAACGGCTTCTCTCTTCCCCCTATGGATATGTCTGTTGATTAGGAAACCATTCTTTGGTAATAATGTGGTAGCGGAACGTGAACGGGAAATTGAAAGGATCCCCATTTTCATTATCTTGTCCTCGTTGATCGATGATTGTAACAAAGAGAGGGATTTGGCTATGATTTGTATTCCATACTGATCCCTAATCATAATATTCTCGCCTTACCCGTGCAGTGACGTCTGTTGAATCCTCTCACAAATTGGCAATCTAATTGAGTCGCAACTGCAAGTGTTGCAGCTTTGAATCTCAGGGGGTTGTGAATCATCTTCCACGTCTCTATAGCCAAAATCTCTGCCCTAGTTATTGGTCTACCTCGAGTATGATAAAGAAGAAAGAATCGATCAAATCCCCCAAGCGCTTCCTCGCATTTCAACTTGGACTTTTGTGAACCTGCAGAGGAAAATCAGATGATTTTACTCTTGGTTTTCCTTGGGAAGATTATCTTTTTGTGAACCAGTGGAAGCAGTCAAATGATTTAGAGGTTTCCCGTAAAAATTATCCCATGAATATATTTTATGAAGTCATTAGGTGGAGGATATTATAACTTACTTGAAATCAAAAGATTTATACGCAATCTGGATTTTTTTTTTTTTAATGATACATTTCTTTTGAGAATGCATGTTGAATAATTACTCCAAAGGGTATATGTAAAGTTTTTGTTTTAAAGGAATAGATTGACAAATTCCTTTGACATAGTAGTTATGAAGAAAGACTTTATCAGTAATTATACAGAATCATTCTTACTCTGCTACCAATAAAAGTTATCATTAAAAACCAGTATTGATTTTCCCCCTTCTAATGCTCAATGCTGATTATTTGTCTAAAAGTTCCCCTTTAAACTTTTAAGAGATGTTTTCATCAAATTCATGGATAAATTATTATAAAATTTTCTAGGTACTTGCATGATCATGTAAAAAAAATATATTAGTGTCTAGTTTTGACACCTAGTCTTGAGTATGGTTATATTGTGTTTCTCATCAGGACTGCAAGTGGCTAGAACCCAAGAGACCAATAGCCTAGAAGACCAACAACCCTGTCTCACGGGCCTTTAAAAATTATCTGAGGTTTCAGGAGACTGACACCCCATGACACCGACTCATCATTTTTTGCTTGCCTTTTGATAAGTTTTCTGCCTTTTGATAACTTTTCTGAAGGTTCATGAGACCGACATTGTCAATTTTGTGGGATGTCCATGTGCAGATGTGTATTATGTCCCTGTGTTGTTTCTCCCTTGTTACGAATAGTAATTATACATATTCATTATGATTATTTAAATACACTTGTGTAAATTTTGGCGCAGCGACACGCAGGCTGGAGTTCAGCCATAAAACACCAGTCAGGGGTAAACATTAAGCTATTTCTAGCAATATTTTTCATTATTTCTTGAGCATGTCTATGAGAGGATGATTAATCAGTCATATAGAACCATCATGTAATAATACCTTCGAAAAAAAAAGTCTATTGTGTTTTTCTCTCTTTTCTCATAGATGGCTTCAAATGAATGCAGTGTCATGGCCAGCATCCGCATGCAACTTTACTCTTGGAATAAACTTTGATACATTCTGAAATATCAGGAGTATTGACAGATACACAGATTGTAAGCTTGATGAACTTGTACCACAGTAGCTCAGGCCTGTGTCTGTGGCTACAGGCAACGCTGTCATTGCTGCAGCTGTATTTCCGCTGTGCCGTCGTGAAATGGGATATGTGCACCAGCTAGCTCACTAACATTCAGGGAATGATCTACACATTTAGCCGGATTGCCAATTTGCATGCTCCAAATAAATTAAGGCACGATAACTAGACAGCCACCAGTAAGACCGCTAGCACAATCACCTGCGATGATCATATACAGGCATTAGCAATAAGGTGCACTTACATCAGCTAAACTGAAAGGTTATCACTTCGACCCAAAATACACTCAGGATGTTTCTGGTAGCACTCTATAATTCAACTCTTTTACTTTCTTGACGCTGTTGAAAGCAAAATGATATAAGAATTCATTTTGCAAAGGAAAACAAATTGAAGCAAAAAGTCTCAAAGCAAAAACTTTTCAAGCAACTGATAAAATTTTGTTAGTGATATTTCAAAACCACCGAATAATACCCTAGCATATACACAAACACAAAAAACTTATTTGTGACAGTACCTGAAATTATTGGCAATATTATGACTCTAATTTAACATCATTTTATTCATTAAAAAGGAGGTGTGATTGTAAACAAAAAACTGTGGCAAACACTTTTTTTGCAATTCATTTTTCATGTAATAGTATCAAATTAAGTTGCTGCCAATTTGTGCCACTTCTACTGCAACACACATTGCAACAAACAACTTTGAAACCACCTGTTCAGTCTCCTAGCTATCCAAAGTAAGACAACCATCACAGCAACATTCCTCAAACACCCATAAAGATTCAAAGTGATCGCAGCAACTAGATACATCATCTCAAACATCTGCAACATCAACGACGCCACCATCATCACATGACAGAAGATTTTCACTGCCAGGAACCTCGTCTTCTATAAGCCTTTTTACACTTTGAAGTTGTTGTTGTGTTGCTGCCACCTCGTGTTGTAAGAATGTTGCATTGCAGCAACTAGATGCAACATCGACATCACCACTATACTCTTTCCATCACTCAGAAGAAGACTTTCACTGCCAGAAAGCCTGTTTTCTTCAAGCCTTTTTGTGCCACCTGACATTGTGTTGCTGCCACATCTTGTTGTGAATGACAACTTGTTGCCATGGTGGTGAAACCGACAGGGTTAGAAACACAGCCATATCCAGAAATGTCTCAGGGAACAGGACCCAGTGTGGTAAGTTGCATGCAACTTTCCAAGCCACATTGTTAGAATATGGAATCCATGGAAAGTCATTTCATTTAGTAATCAAACAATTAAGAAATTAATGTTCAGAAGTTTCTGTGTTCTTATCTGTGTGTCAACACACATGAAACATTTTCTATAGTAACACATTTTAGCATTCATCATAATACCCAACTCCCTCCAAATTGAATTTTTAAATTGAAAAAATAATTTATTGTGAAATATACATCAAAGAAAAGTGGCATTACAATATTGGTGAAACCCATTGAAATTGCTTCAAATCATATTGTCTACTTGATGTATGCAACTACTTATGAACTGAAATATGTAATTTATCAATTCCATTGTCTGCTATCTTTTTCTTATGTAGTCAACATCGTACCCACATGAAGTTATTGAGAGTGAACAAGGTTTCTGGCAACACTCTTATGCACCATATGCAGTTGGTTTCGGCTGTGCTGTTTTTGTTATTTTACTAGCAATTGTAAGTAGTCTGATTGAGTTATTCTGTATCCATAATACATGTATGTGTATATATTTACTGAATTTTATTAACATGTACATGGATAGCTTGTTCAAATATGAAGGAAAGGTGTTTCAATTGTTGCTACAATTGCTCTGGGCTTTATGTTGCCAAGTATGTAGTGGTAAGATTAGGGTTGCAATTTGGTTTCAGATTAGGTTTAGGGGTTGGGTTAGGATTACGTGTAGTGTTTGGCCTAGATTTTGAGTTGAGAAAAGGGTTAGGATTCGAAATTGACAGTGGAGCCATTGTTGCCAGAAGATATGTGTCATACAGCTAAAGGAAAAACAAGTGAAGTACAAGTAAACAACAAGAGCTGAGCATTTTATGAAACATCAACAATTCATGAGTATATTTAACCCATTGCCGACTGGAACCCGGTGGCTCCTGTATTAAGCATGTGGGAATGAGAGAATTTGGTTGTCAACTGGTTAATGAATACATGCATTCATCAATATATTGTTTAAATACACAATTTCCATACTTTACTGATGTCATTTTTAAAGATATGCTACTGTTGCTGTAAAGCATGGCGTGCCAAGCATTTGAGGGACGAGGAGAAACGAATATGCATGTACCCGCCCATCAAGCCGGCGACGCAGGAGGGGCAACTTGTCCAACCAGAGGCCGGCTACACATACGCTTCACTAGCTCGCAGTGAACCCATTAAGATAAAGAGCAAAGGATTGCAAGAAAGGTAATTTCTTTAAGGAGACTGAAATGAAGCCACTCAGGAGATACGTTTCTCACGCATTTGTGGGTTTTGCAAAAGAACTATTGCTTCAGAGCCTTACAAAGTGTACCAGATGCAGGAGTAGATACAGTAAAAGCTTCAACTCATTTCGTGCCCTTTTTGTTACATTCTTTATTCACATTTCATGTTAGGGATCTTAAAAGGGAAATTAAGCATTACAATTCTTCATTGTGCGACTTGTTGAAAATACTGCTTTTTACACAAAATGGCAATATTTGTAACATTTGGAAGCATAGAGCACCTTGTTCAGGGGTATACTTATCATATGTATGACTTTTTAAAAGAAAAGTGTAGTAACAAAAATAAGCCAATGTTGTCAGTGTGAAAAAGGAAAGGCTCATCAATAAAGCCATTTAAATCCTCTCTTTTGTCTTGGTAATTGATGTTTGTCACATTGCCATTTATCACTATTGCTTCTTTTCGTAGGAGAAGTTCATCTCAGTCTCTCACACTCGACATCAATGCTCCGGCAGAAACAGTCAGATGGGTAGCCTCACCTCCAAGAGAAAGGTATTGTTTTTCAATAGTTCCTGTAACTCTAGGCTATCGTATTATTTACATGCGTATATATTGTTTTGTTTTTTTAATGGCAAAATAAAAATAAAAATTAAAAAATGGAGAATATTGGTCAGCAACGTGTTTTAGTTGTTGACGAATGCAGTAGGAATGAAAACACGGCATGATTCTTGCTATCTATATCGAGTCCATGGAATGATTCATTAATTGCTTCTTTGTCACCCTCTTGGGCCAAATTGTGCATAGGAACAGTGCATAGCTTTAGTAAATAAGTATGGTATATTATTATTATTAAGCTTTACAATCAGAGAAGATAACACTGTGTGTTTACGTTAGTATAATGTTTCATAAATTGAATTATGATGTAAGCAAAAATTATATTATAAATATCATTATTCAAAGTGAAGGGATGAATCAAAAGTAAATAAGATTTATTAGTAAAATTGCTTATTTTCTATACCCCCTAGGATAGTTGCCAAGGGGGTAGTTGTCCGGGGTAGTTGTCCTAGGGGGTAGTTGTCATTGGTGGTAGTTGTCCGGGGGTAGTTGTCCCGGGGTAGTCGTCCTAGAGGGTGGTTGCCCTAGGGATTAGTTGTCCTAGGGGATAGTTGTCCTAGAGGGAGTTATCCTAGGGGTCGTTATCCGGGGGGTGTTTGTTCAGGGGGTAGGTGTCCTAGAACCGTTCTCTATAATGGATGTTAGAAGGTAACTGCGATTATATTATTTTTTGGAGTAGCTTCTGATGATTGCTAATTTTGATTTCACAGCTCTGTACAAGAATACTTAGAGTCAGCAGGCAACAGAATGACGAGAAAACAGCTGAGAAATTCAATTAAAAACTTCCGCGCCCTACATGAAGAATTCTGGGTAAGTATATACAGTACCCTGCCAGAAAAAACACTTTGTCTCACATATAATATGATAACAGAGTGAATATAGAATGCTGTCATATTACTGACTTGTGAAAATATTGTGTTTGTAATGTGTGGGACAGAGAGAATGAGAGAAAAAGGGGGTGACAAGAGAGACACTTTTACCACAGGAAGTCTGAGCACAGAGTGGATTTGGATTATAATCGTAGCAGTGACTATTTGACCACACTATGATAGTATCATTTGATCAATCCATCCGATCTATGCTACATTTTTTGCGATTTCTCCTTGTACTGGGATGTTATTTAAATCATGTTAATGTTTTTTTTTATTAATGCACAATAATAGATATTTTATCATTTGTCATTATCATTTTTATTTTAGGACATTCCAATGAATCATCCTGAGAGTGTGGAAGTTCCTGGTTCAGCTGCTAAAAACCGGTATAGCACCATACTCCCCAATCCACAGACAAGAGTTTCTCTTCCACCAATCAGCGGAGATCCTCTCTCTGACTACATCAATGCAAATATTATCAGGGTAAGATGATATTATGATAATGGTCATGTTTACAGAAGAGAAGGAGGAGAGAGAAGAAGATTATGGGTGTTTTGGTGGTGGTAATGGTGGTAGTGGTGGTGGTGGTGGTTGTGGTAGTAGTAATAATGATGATGATGATGTTGATGATGTTGATGATGATGATGATGGTGGTGGTGATGGTGGTAGTGGTGTTCTTGATGATGTCGAAGGTAGTTGTGGTGAAAGTGCTAATGATAATGGTGGTAGTTGTGGTGGTAATAGTAACAATGATGATGATTTTGATGTTGATGATGATGATGATGATGATGTTGATAGTGATGGTTGTGGTGGCAGTGGTGTTCTTGATAATGTTGGTGGTGGTTGTGGTGAAGGTGCTAATGATGATGATGTTGATGATGATAATGATAGTGATAATGGTGATAATGATTGTGCTAGTTATGGTTATGATGATGCAATTGCTGATGGTTGTGGTTGTAATGAGGGTGATGGTGATTAAGATGAAGATGAAGATTATGCCAAACTCACAGAAAACATTATCTCTTCACCAATCCGTGGACATCCTCTCTTTGTTTTCCTGAATGCAAATAGTAGTAGTGGTGTTGGTGATGATGATGAGGAGTAGTAAAATGAGGAAGTCGATCCATTCAATCATTGTTCTAGAAATTAATCATGCAATGAACGAATCCATACAGTCATCTATCAACCATGCAGTCGATATATCAAATGTGCAATCATTCTTGCACTCACTCTTTTAATCATATAACCAACCAATCCATGCAGTCTTCAATCAAACATGCAATCAATTAATCTATCCATCAATCAATCATGCAGTCAATCTATCCATTCATCCAACAGTCATTAAATCAATCTATTGATCAATCATGAAAAATAATCAAACAATCTATCCATCAATTGATCTATCATTCAATCAATCCATCAATTGATCTGTCATGCAATTAATCCATCAATTGATCTATTATGCAATCAATCAACCAACTGATCTATCATGCAATCAATCAATCCATCTATCCAGTCATCAGTCAATCCTGCAATCAATCCATCCACTCATCAATCAGTCATGCAATCAATTAATCAATCAATCAACAAATAATGCAATCAACCATGAACTTACTCAATTAATCATGAAAACATTCATGCATTCATTTAATCCTGTCATCAAACATTCTATCAATCCAAACATCAATCAATTCATCAGTCAATCTCTTTAAATAAAACAATCCAAACATCAATCAATTCATCAGTCAATCTCTTTAAATAAAACAATCCATCAATCAATCTGTTTAATTTGATTGTCATCAATTAATTAAGAAATCATTTTGTTATTCTTTCTCAAGGGCTACGATCGAGAGCCCACTGCCTTCGTCGCCACTCAAGGCCCGATGGCACACACCCTGGCAGACTTCTGGAGGATGATCTGGTTTACCAATGCACCTGTTATTGTCATGGTAACCAAAATCAAAGAGAGGAAAAGAGTGAGTATTCAAATGATACCATATGTTCTTCATATCCTAATTTTAAGACTTATCTTACATAGATCAGCACCATTTCCATTCATTGTCACTTTAAATCGCAATGCACCCTATAAAAAAAAACTTATTCTCGTATTTAAATTATGTAAAATCAGAAAAATGAAAGAAACAAGTGGATGAAAGTCGACCCTTCTCATGACTATGAATTGCCATATAATGTAAATTATAAAAAGAAATTGTTACTTGCCTTGTAATTTTCACTGTTCGGGTTATCTAATTGTTCTGCTACCTCCAAAGCAAGTTGTTTGGGTTTGATTTTTTTTAATTGATGAAACATATCACCCGGAAAACAATGAATCTATGCGCCTAGTCATTAGTCACTGGACAATCTAATTTAATGGACATGCTTACCTGGTCAGTATATATATGTTAACATCTTTATATATCTGTGATTTTTTTTAATTTCATTGTGTCTGATAGTGATTTTGAGAGAAATTTGTAATGAAAAATTGCTGGTTATACAACACATTTTTTTGCAGACTTCTGCATATACACTCATGTGATGAAACTATCATTATGTTCTCACAAAATCTAGTAATGTCTCTGAAGGAACTCAACATAATTTTTAATCAACGTAACATGCAGTGTGTGATTAGAATGTTGTTTCTCTTTTTTACAGAGTAAATGTGAGATGTATTGGCCTCAGGGACAAGGTTTCTATGGAGATATTGATGTGACGGTGGAAGAAACAGTGCCCAAAGACGATTATATACTTAAAATATTTACATTGAAGGTAAGCTTGCAGTTTCCAATGATGATGAGGAGGAGGAGTTTGGTATTGGTAGTGGTGATGATGTTAATATTGATGATGATGATGATAATAATAATAATAATAATAACAATAATCATAATAAAATAAATAATAATATAGGGTTCTAGTATAGCGCTCATATCTGTCAGACGTGACACTCCTGGCGCTCCCGATTATTACCCTGGCTTTAGCATGGCTGCCATTACGGCGCTCTAGCATTTCAAGGAATTAATTTCTGCCGGGTACCCATTTACATCACCTTGGTTGAGTGTGGCAAATGTAGATCAATGTCTTGCCAAAGGACATAAGTGCCGCGGCGGGACTCGAACCGTGGACCTTGTGATCCACAGTCCGGTGACATATCCACTCGACCACGCACCTCTACACCAACATGATAAAGATAATAATGTAGATGATAATAATTATATAAAGGATGATTTTAAAGACGATGGTGATGATGGTGATGATGATGGTTATTAAAGATGAATGATTCAGTGACAAAAATTTAGTTACCATAAATGGTAAGGATGATTTCAGTGTTGGTTCTGATGATGATTATGTGGAGGAGGAGGAGAATAATTATAACTTAGTTTTTGCAGTAATGCTAGTGACTGAAACCTTGGGAACAGAATTTTTTAAATTCTAGTATTTAAACAAATGTTACATTTTGTCTTTTCTTTTTCATACATTTCTCCCTAACTTAGTACTTAAACGAATGTCGTCAGGTTTTGCATTACTGGTACACGGCATGGCCGGACAACAAACCTCCAGAGAACCCTGTCACACTGCTGGAGATGATACGTGAAGTGGAGTTCAGCAGGATAGACCCAACGCTTCCAAGAGGACCAGTCATAGTCCATTGCAGGTAGGTAGACCTGGTCTTCTCTTTAAGACTTGGTCTTGTCTCAGACACAAAGGCCCGAATTCACAAAGGAGGTTTAGATTTAACCCATGGTTTAAACCCTCATTTACATAACCCATGGTTTAAAATAAGCGCAAAATGAGGCGTACCTTGCCTTGCGCACGTCTGATATTGGACCTCTGACTTGTGTCGCGCTTATTTTGCGCTTATTTTAAACCATGGGTTATGTAAATGAGGGTTTAAACCATGGGCTAAATTTAAACCTCCTTTGTGAATTCGGGCCATAGACCCTGGGTACGATCTAAATAGGTAAAAAATTAGATCCATTTTGTGTAGCAGATTATACTGAACATTTCCAAGTGGGCCAGTCATAGTCCACTGCAAGTAGGCGTAGTCTTATATCTAGGACTTGGTCTTGTCTGTAAGACAAAGGCCTTTTCTCATCTGCAAGATACCCAGGATACACTGAATGTTTGTAAGAGTACCAGTTATAAGCCACTGCAGAGTAGACTTGGTATCGCCTTATGCTAGATAGTTGTTTGGTCCAGGTAAAAAGGATTAGTCTGGAAAATGATTGCATATGTTGGCAAAATACACGTGCTACGAAGATTCTTATCATAGTTCTGTGCTGGTTAGACTTGGCCTTGTCTCTTAAAAGTTTTATTTCTGATTGAGACTTAAGTGGGCAGCTTCATCCATAATGTTCCCACTTAGGATACAAAACAGGCTATACTTCCAAGTAACAACATTTGCAGATAGGACACAATAGTCGTTAGCCAAGGTCATCGCTATGTGGGCGATTTCGATCTATATATAGCTTTAAAGATACTATGTCCCTTTTGCAGCCAACATCAAATTCTGTAGAACTTTGCAGGAATCATGTATATGTCATGTATGTCCTATCTGTGAAATTTAAACGTTAGCAGTGTCCTAATATTCAAATTATGCAAGGAAACCCGTTTACTTGCTAGACTTCACTGTCAGACACTATTGAGTGACTGACTGGCTTTTTCATCTTTGGTAATAACATACATAAAATGAGCTGTAAAGGGTACATGAGCATTTGTCTACATCAATAACCCACTTCTTGTAATGGCCAAAATTAAACTGATTGAATCTTTGCGCAGCATAAAACGTACGACCATTCGGTACAATGGTCTGAAAAATCAGACTATTACTTACTGGCTCTATAGCTCCTAAGTCGATTCGACAACTAATAGTCGTTATTTTCCCACTTAAAGACATTTTCAAGCCCCCCTTTTTTAAGGGAAGTTCTAAATTAGTATTGTCTTTCAAATGCCGTTGGAATTTAACCTTTTCATTTTTTGGGCCTGCAAATGGGACATAGTACCTTTAAGGCAGTAACTCAATTTTGCAGACTTGTGGGAACTCCATGAAACTTGGCAAGTATTTGAAATATATCCATCGGATATCATATGTGAGATTTTAAAGTCATAGGTTCTGAAACTTCTTTAAAAGAAATGAAAATATAGTGCTGTTTTCATATTGCCGCAGAGGGAGCTATTCTCAAATCAACAGATATCATGGTTGAATTAATTTTGTATAACATACAAATATTTTTCGAGTCTAGAAAAGAAATACATGTGTATCTCGAATTAAAGTTTCCAAATTTATTTGTTGAAAATCAGTTTCCATTTTTGCATTTGGTGGGAGGTTCCTAATACTAGCCCTTTTCAATATATCGCTGGATTCATGGAACTTCGGGTTTTTAGGTCTGCAAAAGGGACAACCATCTTTAATGATTTGTTTTGAATGTTGCTTTATTGTTTGTTTTGCAGTGCTGGACTTGGTCGGACTGGGTGTTATATCGCAATCACACTTGGTATGAGACAGATGGATGAAGAGAGTATGGTCGATATACTGGGTATTGTGTGCCAAATCAGGCAAGATAGGTGAGAAAAAATGTCATATATATATAGTCTATAGGACAATCATTCCACATTTTTGGTTTAATAACATTTGATTTAGAGTCGTAATAAAAAAATATACCAGCTGCATGAGCAGAAAGGGCTGAAATGTCTGCACACACTGCATCCATTTTGTTGCTTGACCATATTGTGTTTGATGCCAGGAATTTTAAAAAGAAAAAAAGCTTTTAAATCCTTAAATTGGCAGCATGTTGAAAGGTTCAAAATCATTGTATTTCATTAAATGTTGGCCATTTTTCAACTCTTTAACTAAGTTCCTTTCCATGTATCTCTTTTCAGAGACATTACATTTTATTACAACAATGTAGCAATAAAAGAAAATTAATTTTGGTGCCAATTTGAAGAACAATGTGTGATCAATCTAGCCCTTTAAATACATCCTGTCCTGAAAGGATTAGGCATCAGTATTAATATGTATTCATCTCCATAGTAAACATTACCATTATCATGATGATCAAAATCTTTATGTTTATAGAATTACTACGATGTGGCTTAAAAGAGGAATTAAAATAATCCAGATTCCACTTACAAGTGCCCAAGAATTTCCTCTTTTTTTCTTTCCAATCTTTTAATTTGTCCTGAAACAGGGGAGGAATGATCCAGACCAACGAGCAGTATGAATTCATCCATCAAGCCCTCTGCCTCTACGAGAAATGTTTGCCTCGAAGGGAATCCATCACTGGGGCAGAGTGAGGGCGCCCTTCTCATTACACTCTGGCGAACGGACGGACTCTCGTATTCAGGCAGTTTAGTACAGAACCAACCAGGACTAGCTTTACCACGCTTTATTTACTTAAGCATCTACATCTTTGTTATTTGTGATATTTTGTATTTGATGAATAAGTGCAACTTTGTTAGCCAGTTTCTGTAGCTACGAAGTGACCTCATTTCAAGTCTATTTATGTTTGAAATAGCAGCAAATTAACAACATTTCACAGTTGTCATTGTCAATATAGGAACAAATAATGAATACTGCAATACTGAATTAATACATAGTTCGTTATTCATAGGAATTTTTTAGAAGAAGGATGCATTTAATCTGTTCAGGAGAGACTTTTGTTCAATTGCTAAATTGATCAGCATTTTATCTTCAAATTAGCAAAACTGGTATTAAAGCGTAGTTTTTTCTTCTGCAGCTATGATTTATTATGTAATGAAACATCATTTCACCCAACATTAATTGAATGGACAGAAACCTGGTCAAAGAATATGAAAAAAATGCTTATATGGAAAAGAGTAAGTTATAAGGTTTTGACATATTACCTATTTTAGGATTAATTTACGTATTTCCCTTCAAAATGAAATTGTCTGGTCTGGAAATGTCTGATTCTAAGTATTAGGGGAGTTTTCATTTGCATTCATTAGTGCTTCATTAAGGAACGTATATGTTGCTCTATTCAATCCCTTACTGTATTATTATTTTAACCTGTATAGTTTGTTACAGATATTTATTTTTTGAACATCTCTAATGAAAAACATAGAACTTGATAAATTTAAGTGATTGTATTATCCATTAGCCAGATTATGTATTTACCAGTAGTTTACTATGTGTATTTATGTTTGTCCGAAATCTACTCACTTATTCTTAAAAGTAGACAACATACCTTGCTTGTAACTTGTATTTGAAGCATGATATCCATCTGCTCGATGCCTGATTATGTTTTATTATCTGATTCGAAATGTAAGACAATTTATTTTCATGTTTTGAATTTGTATATCATCTATTGATAAGCAGAAGGCCGTTAAATATCATACCTGTTATATATATATTTAACGCCCTTCTGGCTTTCCACAGGCGATATGACTTTTGCGAAGCAGTTTTGTAGGTCACAGTCCCAGACCTCTTTACATTCATTCATCTAGGTTTAAGGTTTGCTGCACTGACTGTCTCGTCTGTTTAGAATCAGAAGGGCATTAACTTACCTCATTGTACACATAGTTAATACCCTTTTGGCTCTAAACTGATGGTTTAAGTACCGAATGTATAGCATTTAAGTTCAATCATATTCTGTGAAAGCCACATGATGGTTAAATCTATTTGAAATGATTATAGTCAATGCCTTCTGGTTCTCAGCAGATGTTCTTATGTAAACTCAATTTATTTCTTTTGTTGGAGCACTGAGATTTTGGGGGTACTAGTAGGTGATTTAAAAATCACCCGCATATACAATTCTTTGCAAAAAGAGCAAAAACCAATGCCAAATATGTTGCCCTTTTGTGTCGCGGTCTAGTCCAGAACGTGATATTTACATGTCTACATGTAATTTACAAATAAGAAGAACACAAATTGGCAATTTAAAAATTAAAATTTCTCAAACAGTTAGAAAAATGTACATTCATGTATGTTTGGTTCCAGATAATGCATTAGTTGGAAGGTAAATATATATATATATATATATATGACTCTTCAAGAAACTATGAAATTTACCATTTTTAAGTTAGAGTGAATAGTGATTAATTAAGCCCTTATACAAAATTCATTATCCATGGTGAGTTTTCAGTTAGATGAATGCATTAAATTGTATAATGACTCAAACTTACAATTTATCAACCAATACATTTATGATTACATGTCGAGGTCTACACATACCATGAGGATAGAGACTCTTTTTTCCTGACCAGAATTTCAAAAATAAAATAAGATTGGCATTTTTAGCTTCTCTAGATGAGATATGAACTTACTTTTCTTTTCAGCAAATGTTTGCCATCCTTAGCAAGCCTGGAAAATCATTTCCTCTTTTTGGAGCCAGAAGGGTGTTAACTCCAGTTCTTTAACACAGAGTCACCACCCTTCTGGCGCTGAACAGACGATTGTCATGTTTTTTTTAAAAATCATTTTGCTTCTGTCATAGTCATTTATCAGTGAAGGACAAAACTTTTAATTTTTAAATTTGTATGTCTTTAAGTATTTAAGTATATTGGGTGGTATTCCGATAGCGCGAACTAAGTTAAGCTTGGCTTAACTAGTTCACACTTTTATGGAGTGCCTGTTGCCAACTCATTTTCCCTGTACAGATTATTTTAATCCTGCAATGAAAAGTGTCCAAAAAATTAATTTTGCAATGAAATAGGAAGAAAAAGATAATATGAGTATTAACTGAATTTTAATAAAGTCTTTGGTAGATTATCTTTGTCATGAATATTGAAGGAGCAAGATAAAACCTAGCATTCCATAGAAGTGTGAACTAAAATTCTTGTTTAGTCTGGACTTAGTCCCGGCTTAACTTAAGAGAATACCACCCATTAAGTTTAATGTATGTGTAGCCACCTAATTGAGAGCCAGAAGGGTATTAATTCAGTGTTAAATGATATGATTGTAATGCTTGACTGAAACTTTGGTGATGTAATGTTTGATTTTAGCTAAAGTGACTTTGAACCAAGTTCTCAAAAGTGGACTAACATAAACCCTTAATGAGTTGACATGTTGAAGGTGAGGCCCGGTTTTAATTTTGCTTTGAAAAACAATCTCAAATTTGGTGTGGAGTATGATATAGTTCACTAAATTTGAAGTTAGCAGTGCCCATTGGGCCATTGTAATAGTCATGTTTTAAAACCATGGTTTATTGTTATAGTTTTCGGCTTATACCATAGTTTAATGTTATGGTTTACAATTATAACTACGGTCTAAGCCATGGTTTACAAGACAAAGTCAAGGTTCACACTATTATTTCAGGTTAAAGTTAAGGACTTAAACAATGGCTTAACACTTCTATAGTTATGGCTTAAAATTGTAATTATGGTTTAAAACATAGTCTGGAGTTATATTCATGATTTTAACCCTTTCTGGACAGGATTTCTATTCAGGGCTAAATTGAACCATATTGTTCTTCAAGTTGGTATCAATGATATATTTCTTTGAAAGCTACAGTGTTCATATAATATATGATATCCCTGAAAATATTATAGATGGACGAGAATGTTGTCAAAAAATTTGAAAATATGCTAATTTTCATTGAAAACAACGATTTTGAAACTTTCTGTGTGTTGCCAATTTAAGGATTTTGAAGCTTATTTTCCTTTTAAAAATTCCTAGTATCAATGCAGTATAGTCATGAAACAAAAATAGATGCTGTGTGCAGAAATATGTGCCCTTTCTACTCATGCATCTGACATAATTTGTTAGGGTTCTGAATAAAAAGTTATAGAGCCAAACCACAAAATGTGGAATGATTGTCGCGAAAGGCTTTACCACAGCTTCAAATTATAATCATTGTTTAGGCCACGATTTTATTTGAATTAGGGTATAAATCGTGTTTTTAAACCATATTTTGAGACTAGTTATTGAAACCATGGTTTGAGCCACAATTAAAAGTTAGACATGATGTTAACGGTGGTTGACAGTTAGTCCACTTTAAGGAATACTGGTTTTAATTTCCAGGGATGGTGACTTTGTAAATTTAACAAGACTTTACGTGGAGAGAACAAAAAGCAGCTGTATAAGATTGTAAATACGAACTTCATTTATGTACTAGTGTGTAGTTTTACGTCAAACCGACTAGAGAAAGAACATAGCCAATATAGACTTATTTATCTGTAAATATATATAAATGTATGTATACTTTATAAGTACGAATATCTTTAGTACCAGAATGATTCGCAGCACAAATATTTTGACGTGTTGTATGCAATATACCAGATAGACCAATGTTATATATACGTTATCTATATTTATAAGAATTATTGAGATACGCTATTGAATGAAGGAAGGGGGTCGTGCATTATCGATGGCAATCATGTTTAAGAAATTTTGTAAATAAGATAAATTTATATATGAAAATGATTGATTTTTTGTGTATACTCTGTGCTATATCGTATGACTGTGAAACTAAAGTAGGGAGTATTAGTTATTTACAACTCAGAAAGGTAATCCACAGCATTTCGGCAATGTAAAGAAGTTGAGGATTTGGTGAAAATATCTATTTTGTGGTGCATCTAATTGACCAGAGCCCTGTTTCATGAAGCAGACTAAATGAAAAGCAATTTAGTGAAAGAGAAATATTGAACAAATTATTAGTTTTCAATGGATAGCTTGAAGAGCTCTGTGAGGACATCATATGTTTGGGCTATATTTCTGAGAAGGAAATCCCCTTTGAATATGACCTCGTCCTTTGTAAATGCCCAATGTTTTGTAAGTTTGGGTAAAAAGAAGTTGTTTATGAGCTGCAACAAAAGATATTTATTATTGGCAGATAAATTTGAAGAAAAATCTCTTAACATGTGATTTAATGAAAATGCAGACACTCTGTAGCAAAGTTTTGAGGCTGTGGTGTAGTTTATTTCATCGGTGTATCCGACCAGGTATAGAATCAATGAAATGTATATTTCGACATGCTCATCTTCTGCCAACACTGTGCATAAACTTTTTCAGCATCTCAGAAGGAGAAATTGCCTCAAACTATTAAACTTACACATGAAATTTTGACGTTATCCATGCTGTACTCTCTTTTATCAAACACAATGATTCAGTTGTGATTTTCATATTATCAGAATGTTATTCCTGCGGGCCCAAAGTCTCAATCAAATTACAGCTTTTTTGTTTGCTCAACATGTTTAGTACTCTCCCAATACCCTATATGATGATATTTTTCAGTTACTAGTAATGTATACCACCTGGGGATATTTTTAATTGCAAAGTACAAATTCCATCATTTTGGTCCCATAATTGAAAAGAAAATGCAGTTTTGATTTTTAAAAAGGAAAGTATTATCCACAACGATCTGTGAAAACTTTCAGTAACTATAATTTCCTTAAATGTTTTTGTTGATACTTTATATCATAATCATTTAGGAAAGCAAAGCTTGGGCTGTATTACTATACCCTATGTCTATTTCACAAACGTGAATCATGTATTTTTTGTTGTTGCTGAATCAAGATTAAAGAAGGTTTGTCTTTTAGTCATTGTTGTTATGTTATTGTAGTAAAATTGCAGCTTACATCATTATCAGATTATGTTTAAAATACATGTACAGACATACTGAAGATTTATGTCATGCACTCAGAGTACAAATTCAAGACGTAAACAGATTTTGGCTTTCTGTTTATTGCTTTACACTGATGAGTGCAAGACAAAAAAGCTTCATAATTCTGCTCATTTCTCTATTGACGATTACAATTTCATGCTTAAATTAGGCCGTGTACCGTTTCAAACCAACAGCTTTCTGCTGATTTCCATCCTGTACCCATAGTTATGCCACAAGCAACTAATTTTATTGATATCATTGGATCATAATTTATCTTCGGTAGTAGCCTGCAGTCAATGCCCCTTTTTTCAAACCAAAGACCAATTTTGCGCAATTTGATTTGATTTGATGTTTATTTACTTACACAACATCACACATTCGCATTCTCGCAATATGGAGTTGGACACAATGAAGTGTTTCATCTGATTGGTGATGTTACATTGAAAATTAAATATATTTTGTGTGTACACAATCTGTGAAAAATTACGTATTTTGGTTAGCTTTCACTTGCTGCATACTTCATCAGACCCTTGTCATAGGGCTGACGTTGAATCATCGGGTCATCGCGTTACACGACCTTTCGTGAAACGAAAGCGGAAGATCATGTAAAGATGCACGTTAGCGACCGTCAGTGGCGGATCCAGGGGGGCCCGGGCACCCTCCCATAGAAAAAAAACAGGTAAAAACACCCTTTTTTTGAAAAAAAAAGAAGTTGGGCCCCCTCTCCTGGCGCCCAAGGGGGGGGTGGCGGTGGAAAAAAAATTAACCCTTCCCGTAGGGAAAAATGTTTTTCGGGTGCCAAAAAAAAAAATTTGTGCTCACTACCCTGGCGCCCAAGGGGTGGTGGTGGAAAAATTACCCCGGAGGGAAAAATTTTCGGGTGCCAAAAATTTTTTTGCTCACTACCCACCCCCCACCCCACTGAGCGAAAAATCGACCGGCACGATTTTCAAATTTTCGCACGAAGTGGGCCCCTTTTTAGGCCCCCTCCCTTGCCGCCGGCTGGATCCGCCCCTGGCGACCGTTCATAGAATTGCCGTAGTGTAATTGGACCAGACCATTTTTTAGGGTAACGCGACCACCCGACCCAACGTGATGATCCGATGATTCGAAGTAAGCCCGTCATAGATAGCGTTATTGATGATAACGATGATGTTGTATTTGAAAGTCGTTGTCACTCAAGCAGATATCCTTTTTTATGAAAGCAAATAATTTAGGTAATAGAACTATTTCTACAATGTGCAATGGTGTTTTATTCAAAAAGGGAAGAGGAAAATTTACCCAAGAAGGGAAGAGAGATACAAATTCATAATTCATAAATTCTCCAAATTGCATTATGGTTTAAGCATTGCAACTGTTAAAATTCACCGAAATCAGTTTAACGAAAAGTGGTCATACACAGAACCATGTGCAGTAGATTGGTGAATCAAATAGTAATATTGTGCAATAGTTTGGTGAATGAAAATGTACCATTTAATATGATTGTGAAATGAGACGATTTGTTCATTTACAAGCTGTTGTTTTTGAAAGGGTAAGGATTCCAAAAAAAGTTTTGTTTTATTATAATTTTACACCCAGTATTGTTTTAAAACGGCTGCAATCTTTCACCGTCACATTCCATTTAATATTTCATCTTTATTGTTTACACCAAATCTTGGACTTTTTAGTGCATTTATTGAAGAAATTGCGTGAATATCAACATATTGTACAAGAAAGCTACCTTATTATGATTTTATAGTTATTTTGTGTTGATGTTAATTATAAGATGCAGATTCCCTGAAGGATTTAATGATGGGTGATTGATGCCAATTTATAATTTAAGGTAACACCATGCAGTAGACTAAAAAGAATGTTGATTTATTCTTTACGAACAGTATTGTTCTGGTAGTGAGGTGATAGAAAGAGAAAGAAGCAGAAGTAATGATGAGCTTAAATTAACCTGAACACACACTATTTCAGCTTAAAATGCATTTCTTCTTCAATATCAAAGATTGAGTTTCATAAAACACCTGTAAAGATTTACATAATCAAAAGTAGGCCTATTGATTGGAAAGAATAGTTAATATAGATATGAAGCGGTAAACTGCAACAATTTTTTTAGAACTTTTAAATGAATGGCAACTGCACGCGTCAAAGGTCCTACATGTATTCACGAAGCTCTGTGTTATACAATACAGAAATGTCAAGTGTAGTACACTTACTTATGTCGTCATTAAAAAAAAACATCACGGCTTATCTAAATGATGCTTAAGTGTTATGCTTTTCAATATATCGTGTGTTGAGAAACTGGAGAGCATTAATTTTGTATTACAATATTGAAAGATGATAAAGTCCTTTTGATTATCAACAGACGGTTTATGTGAGTAAAATGATTCAATTGCATTAGTAATCACCGAAGGCGAAAAATAATGTATAAACATAAAAATCTTGTACTTTGATATGACGTTCTGAATCTATAGAGATTTATTTTCTTTTTACATGTATAAAGGAAAATCACAGTTGCTTGTGAAGATATATATAAATGATTACAATGACATCAGTCGGTTGCTGGTTCCTGTGTCACAAAAAAATAATTAATGAAGTTGGTTTTTGCTTCCCTCTTTAACATAATTTAACAAAATATTGCTCTTTTTCTTTCTCTTATAATTTTCTCTAAATAAATATGCTATCACTTAAAAAAAGATTAAATGAATGTTTCATGCGTTAACACGATTGCAGAGACTTTCGGGGAAAAAGAAGCCTATAAGGCAATTTAAATAGCCCTTTCAATCACCTATCGAAATGTGCAAACATTCTAGGACTGGAAGCATGACTGCTTAAATGAAAGCATTCTACCAGAAACGCGAGTCAGTAATCCAAAAAAGTAATCCAACATGATTTCTATGGGATATAATAATAGGATATTGAAATTGCCCTTGAGTTTATTTATTGAACGTCTTACGATCGTGTTTATTTTTGAATAATTATATTCAAGTGTCAATATAACACGATCGCAACTACTTTCGCGAAATCCACCTAAGGCATTTCCAAAAGCCTTGTACGTTACAAAATTATTATCAAAATGTGCGAACATTACCGTGACACATTACGGAACCGCACATGATTTCTACGGGACTTTGAAATTGAATTGCCCTTGATTTGATTTTTCGAAAGTAATTGCTATCGTGTCATATATCAATTTAAAAACGATTCTTATAACTATTGCTACGGCTATTAAGAGCTGTATCAGATTTATATGCATTCCATTGACCTGTATTAGCAATTTATGATGACCATATATATAGTTTAAAAGTAGGACTTAGAGTGTATACCAGAATATTTATTTTTGTGTCATGTACGGATACAAGAAAAAAAGTGGCAAGATCAATAAAATAGAGAGAGAGAAAATGGAATCTTGAAGGCTTGATTTTGTAGTGTTTCTGTTTTTGATGTTTTGAAATGTAACTGCTACGTGAGTATCCCACTCACGCCGACGAGACCGACCCCAGACCGACCCCAGACCGACCTCAGACCGACAACAGACCGACTAAAGTATTCCATTACAAGTGTGTGGCTTGACCTTGTTTATTTGCATTTCAGTTTGGATTCGACTGGTGCCTGCAAGTGCCCCTTTAACTCTTTCAGGGCAGAATTTTAAAACCGCTTAATTGATCACCTCTCAACGTGTTGCCAATAAAATGATTTTAAAGTTCATCTTCCTTTTTAAAGTTCCTACAAACTAATACAATACAAACGCAATGTGGTCATCTAACAAAAAAGGGCACAATTTTGGCAGAAATTGTGCTACGCTGCTGTGTCGAAACCATTTAGATAAGATGAACTAGAGATGAACATAATATGTAGAGGATATGAATAAGCATGGGGGAGAGAAACTAATTTTAAAATCCACAAAAGTATATTTTTCATCTTTATGAAACTGCGTAGGCTACTATAGCATGGTAAGTCGCTCATTAACGAAAGATAAATTTGTAAGCACCGCTGGCTTCGTATTTCGCCATGTTGCGACTTGCGAGCCTAATGTATCTGCAATTATTGGGTTTTTAAATAATCATTTTATTGCTATTGTAGCTTGGAGAATGAAAGCATTCAAATACATTTCGAAATAATGGAAAATGTTCGAAAATGTTCGAAAATGTTGATATGATGATATGATGGGATAGATAGATAGATAGATAGGCTGGATGTAATGGTTTTAAGGAACATGGTTCGAAATAAACAGATAAATGCAAATTACTTCTAGTGTGCACGTGCCACAGTCCCCCTCCCCCTCCCCAATTTAAATGTATTTTTTTGTTAAAGAGGATGAAAGGATGAAAGAGAGGGAGAGAGAGAGAGAGAGATAGAGGGAGAGAAAGAGTGAGAGAGAAAGAGAAAGAGAAAGAGAGAGAAAGAGAGGGAGAGTGGGAGAGACTGGGAACACACATATAGAGAGAGAGGCGGGGAACAGATAGAGACAGACAGACAAAGAAGAAAGAGAGCGGGTAAGAAAATGAAATGAATTGCCTTCATTTACATCACATCACAACGAAATGATCATGACCATGTCACCCATTTGAGATTCAATTTTCAGACCCTTTTGTCCGATTTTTCTATTATAAAATTCATCTCAAATACACATGTAGGCCCACTCATATCAATACAATTTCTGTAGAGGGAAATAAACAAAAGAGATGACATTCAACGCATGATTCTTCTAATAACCCGTCTTGAAACTCTTATTTCTATCAGAGTCCTTGGGCGCCCTTTTCACAATATAATCATAGCCTTATATCCGTACAGGCTCAATACGTTTTAGACAGTTTGCAGCATGCAGATGAACATTCATTTTTGATGCAAATACCATTTTACAGATTGTTAAAAATCGATAATTTCCTTCTGGATTAAAATGACAAATTCCATGTAAGAGTGATGCAAGAAGTAACAAAATCAAATACGACGATTTCGTGCTCCTTTATGTTTACTGTGTGTATTATCAATTTACACAGTTGCCCATAAAGTTGGAACAAAATTTCCTTACCTCTTTTCACTAGGTGAGGGTGACAATATAATGTGGTATATGTTCTTGATAGATTAAGTTTATATGCACACTTTCGTGATCCATCACTATGACTCTTTAGATTGATCAATAAAGTTCTGAGATGATATAAACATTCTCTATCGAGAAGAAACCATATTGCCACAATCGTTTCATGAAAAGATGTAACAAAATGTATTCCAACTTTATGGCCAAAATCCTTTTCTGTGAACACTTTTACCATCTTTTACAGACTTTGTATCATCATAGTTTATTTACTCTAAAACAGAATACAACGTTATTAATGATGTAATATTCACAAATGCGTGCGATACAAAATATACATCAATAATGATCAATGTATAATCTCGTCTGTTTGCCAGAAAGACGTTAACTCGTATAATTTAACACAGGGATGATATATTATATTTTGTAACATGATGTTTTCACTCTTACACGAAATAAAGGGCTTACATCGAATCATCGGGTCATCGCGTCCGGTCGGGTGGTCGCGTTACACGACCTTTCGTGAAACGAAAGCGGAAGATGACGTGACCTTTCGTAGATTTGCTGTAGGGTTTGCTGTAAGGCTTTCACAAAGTGTCGGGTTAATTGACCCAAATAATTTGTAGATGATAGGGGTTTATTTCACAAACATAACCCCTGACATTTTGCGAATAAAGGGGCATGATTCTACCAAAGGTAGGGTAACGCGACCATCCGACCCGACGCGACCACCGGATCGTGTTTCTTTGCTGCTCCTTCGAACATCGTATATATTCAAAATTTCGTATCGGATTATGTGTGGTATAGAAATATAGATTTAAAGTGTAAACGGAGAAGAGAGTGAACTATGAATAAAGTGAATCTGAGTAAAAACCGCCCTTCTGGATCTCAGCAGCTGAAATATGCCATACCGTTCCTTAATATAATTTAGTTTTCCAGCTTGAACACTTTAATTTATATAGTTTTATTTAATGTCATAGTATACTATCCTTTTTTGTTGCACTGCAGATAGGCCTAATAAACTATTGCATGACCGCTAGGTGAACATTTTGTTCTAGATATGTACATGTATATATATTTTATGTTATGTACCTTTTTATATTTTAGTATTGAATAAAGATCAAGTGATGATATTAAAAAAAATAATAAAAATATTACCCTAGCCCCGAAATGGGCTCCCTGGGCCATCTCTATCTCAATGCTTTTGATTGTAGATTTTATTGATGGCAGGTTATTTAAAGATAAAGTTGAGTTCTGGTCACTGCGATTGCATTTTGAAAGAAACGGTGTGGAATCGATCAGAAAAGGTTGATCATGTAGCATATAAGTATTGGTGTGTACTGCAAGGTTCAGGAATCATCAAAATGATGAGAAATGCGGCCCAGTATTAGTAAAAGTAACAAGCACTGTACACAGAAAGATGCATATGGGACTACACAAACATGTGGCATAAAAATGTGGTCCTCATTTTTAAGCTCTTACTTGTCATATTTAGAACATAAAGGCATTTGAAAAGCCACGCTTTTCAGGGAACATTTTTTTCTCTAATTTTCATCCACACTTGCATAATAACAATGAAAACGCTCACAAATTATTGTTCACCTCTCCCGTAAATTCAACCTTCTCTTTAATGGTCTCCACCGTTCATGACGTCACGTCACAATAAGTCTCAAAGGTCGTTAACGTTGTCGTTTTGTTCGGTGCGTCTTTTGTGCTGGTTGATGAATAAGCATTATCTCATTTCCGCGTTCCGTGCACACTCTTAGGTGTTTCGTTGTGAATGTTTTAATACAGTTCCCAGATTTGTTATAATTAATACAGATTGTGTGTGGTGCTTGATTATCTCATGTGGCAGATCAAGTATTTTCCTTTCTGGAGTGTCGAATCTATTTTCAAATAGCTATTGCCGTTTTGAAGATATCGTACAAAATAGGCCCCATAACTCTGTAGAACACAATTGTCGTCACCAACATATTGTTGTTATATAGGTCTGCTAATATTAAATTATTTTTCATTAATCGGTATCGCTTCTCGGCCTTTTGGCTAAGATCATGTGTAGTATCTGTTCTTTTCAGCTTAATATCTGAAACGCGACTCACCGAGTCGCTTGTATATTAAACTGATTTTTGAATCTAGGTCATGGAATAGGGGCTTGCTCCGTCCTGACCACGGGTTGGCCGGTATTGCAGTACCTCCGGGATCGGCCCACCCTCAGGGGGTAATAATAAACCAAAGAAAGATCTCCTTTTCCTCCTTCTCCTTCTCCTTTTCGTCTATCAAGTAAATTAATTCAAATGTTTGGATGCTTTTCTTCTCACGTGTGTGAGGTAATTAAGCATTTCATCCGCCTGTTATTATCCTTTGTTACTACAATTGCTCTTCTGGGGGTGAAGGTTTCTCATAAATGAAATATAGTTTTGTCAACTGCTATCTTCTTTGTATTTTTAAATGAATCAGTTACAATAATTGTTCCTCTGTTATATATTTTTCACCAAATATAATTGTTATCTTCTCAGCTATGATTTTTCCTCATTGAAAAGTAAAGGTTTTGTTATTGATTCAAAAAGTCTTTCCAACTAAAGCTTGGTGCATGCATGATACATGTACAACTTCACCTGCTACGTCACATTTTCAAGAAAATGGCTGCGCCCATGTCGTGCTAAAGGCATCACATCATGCCAAGAATATCTTCATTTATATATCTCTTGTACATTTTCGTAAGAAATATTGTATATGAAAGGGCAGGAATACATTTCATTTTTCAGAGTGCCCACGCTTGTTCTTTGGGGCGAGGTTTCTTTTAAGATTGATGTAGTCTTGTATATTTTCATTTTCACGTTTCATGGTGCACTCTCGCTCCGACCGGACGCGATGATCCGATGATTCGAAATAAGCCCGTCATAGATAGCGTTGTTGTTGATAACGATGATGTTGTATGTGAAAGTCGTTGTCACTCACACAGATATCCTTTTTTTATGAAAACAAATAATCAAGGTAATAGAACTATTTCTACAATGTGCAATGATGTTTTATTCAAAAGGGAAGAGGAAAGTTTACCCAAGTTAGGGAAGAGAGATACAAATTCATAATTCATAAATTCTTCCAATTACATTATGGTTTAAGCATTGTAACTGTTAGAATTCACCGAATTCAGTTTAACGAAAGGAGGTCATACACAGAACCATGTGCAGTGTGCGGTGAATAAAATATTAATATATTGTGCAATAGTTTGGTGATTTCGTGCTCCTTCATGTTTTCTGTGTGTATTATCAATTTACACAGTTACCCATAAAGTTGGAATAAAATATCCTTACCTCTTTTCATAAAGTGATTGTGATAATATGGTATATTCTTGATAGATTAAGTTTATATGCGCACTTTCGTGGTCCTTCTCTATATTACTCTTTAGATTGATCAATAAAGTTCTGAGATGATATAAACATTCTCTATCGAAAAGAAACCATGTTTCCACAATCGTTTCATGAAAAGATGTAACAAAATGTATTCCAACTTTATGGCAAACTTCAAAATCTGTGAACACTTTTGCAATCTTTTACAGACTTTGTATCATCATAGTTTATCTACTCTGAAACAGAATACAACGTCATTAATGATGTAATATAGGTTTTTGCGGCCAATTTCACACTTTTTTCATTCAAATTCATGAACGTGCATTCAAATTCACATAGAGGTCGCACGCATGTGAATTCGGGCATTCAAATTCAAAATCGGAGCAATCAATTTCATTTATCGGCACTCTTATTCATCTTCGGTGAAATCAAATTCACGCATGTGCGTACAATTTCCTACTTCGTGCATTCAAATTAACGCGGCGCTCACGATGCGTCTGTTTGGGGCATTCAATTTCATTTTTGGGTGATCAATTTCCTACTACGTGCATTCAATTTAGTGTAATATTGAGAGGGATTTCAAATAAGAGGAAAACTTTGATTTCTTTAAATAGATTACTTGGGATTATTGTTAATCACTGTTACACAGTTTAGTTATTGTTTTTGTTTATCTGACAATAATTGTTGCTCTTTGATAATGTATTTGATTATCATATCGCCAATTATATATAAACATGAATATCCCGTACTACACCTTTCTTTCAATATGTATGTATAAAAGTCCTAAATAATTGGAAACATTGATAGAGTTTTATAACATAAAAACTAGTGTTTTGGAGGTGATGTCTGCAATAGTACTGCGGAAATGTATTTTCCCTCAATTTAAAAAAAAATCAAATTCTTTGAAATGCATCTTTCCACAAACTTGAATGAAAAGACCTTTTCAATGAAATTGTTCGTTTGTATGATGTATATATACCAGTTATGTGTTTCTGTTTCTCTATCACACCCTTTCTCTCCTTCTCTCTCTCTCTCTCTCCCATGTCACCCTCTTCCCCTCTGTCTCTCTCTCTCACTCTCTCGCTCTCTGTCTCTCCCCAATCTGTCCCCCTCTCCCCCTTTCTCTCCCCTTTCTTTCTCTCTCTCTGTCGCTCTCTCTCTCTCTCTCTCTCTCTAATCTCTCTCCCTTAACTTTTCTCCCCTTTTCTCTTTTACCAGCCACCCATTTTTGTTATATATTTTTGTTTACCTCTTTTTTGGTAGGCCTAATCAGATATGATAAGCTGAACATCAGTCACCTATGGATCCAAAGACACTTCCTATTAAGATACACTTTGCTGATGAAATCACACATTATTAAACACGGATAACATCTCTTACAAGAACAAGTATACTTCACCCATCCAAAGAGAAGCATACACAAGTTTACAATACTCGGACATAACACTGAGTCCACCACCAAATAAACAAAACTTTTGAAATTGTCTTATCTTAGGCATATCTTGGTATGTGCATTTATATATATATATTGAATATGCCACGAAAAGTGTGATATTTGTACAATATTTGATGAGTTGAAAGGGATAAAGTAACCGAATGTCATTTTGGATGATATGCACTTCACAAAATATTCCCCCCATATTTCTTAGGCAGTTTCTGCAGTTTTCATATACACTGTATACAGCTTTTTGTTATAATTATGTGTGTGCCATGAGTAATATGGCAAGTTATATATTCATGTGTTTAACTTTTTGTTAGCTGAGAGAATTACAAATGATAATAAACAAAGATAATGCAAATGTCATGATAATGAAGCCTACATTATTCGAAAACTGAGCAAAAAAGCTTCTCAAAGACCCCAAAGAAACTAAACGCAATAATTGTTTTGAAATTGAATGCACTTAGTTCAAACATGCTTGCTCATTCACGAATTTGAATGACCAACGAGGTACTGTAGCCGGCATTAGATGAATTTGAATGCTCTTTGCACGAAATGTACGCTCTTAGTCAACATTTGAATGACCCGATTTGACAATATTGACTGCACGGATAGTGAATATGAATGACGGATTTTGAATTTGAAAGCTGATTCAACGCTGCGAGTGCAAATTGCGCGAATTCAAATGCTCGGAATATGAAATTGAATGAGAAAAATGTGAAATTGGCCGCAAAAACCTATATTCACAAATGCGTGCGATACAAAATATACATCAATTTATTATATCGTCTGTTTGCCAGAAAGGCGCTAACTCGTATACAAAAACACAGAGATGATATATTATATTTTGTATCATGAATTTTTTTCTCACTCTTACACGAAATAAAGGGCTTACTTCGAATCAGCGGGTCATCGCGTCAGGTCGGGTGGTCGCGTTACACGACCTTTCGTGAAACGAAAGCAAGCAGAAGATGACGTGACCTTTTGTAGATTTGCTGTAGGCTTGCTGTAGGGTTTTCACAAAGTGTCGGGTGAATTGGACCAAATAATTTGTAGATGAGAGGGGTTTATTTTAATCATTTCACAAACATAACCCCCGACATTTCGCGAATAAAGGGGCATGTTTCAGTTACATTCTAATGTTTGTATAGTTTGTATTTTTTTTTTTTTTACACTTGTAATATCTTTTATATACATATATGTTTTTTTATTGAATGGAATGAATAAATCTTGAATCGTGAATCTTGTTTCCACCAAAGGTCGGGTAACGCGACCATCCGACCCGACGCGACCACCGGATCGTTATTTTGCTGCTCCTTCGAGCATGGTATATTCAAAATTTCGTATCGAAATATGTGTGGTTATAGAAATATAGATTTAAAGTGTAAACGGAAATAGCGTGAACTATGAATAAAGTGAATCTGAATAAAAACCGCCCTTCTGGCTATCAGCAGCTGAAAGATACCATACCGTTCCTAAATATAATTTCTTTCTCCAGCTTGAACACTTAAATTCATATAAGTTTATTTAATGTCATAGTATACTATACTTTTTTGTTGCACTGCAGATAGGCCCTATTACATCGCATGACCGCTGGGTGTAAGCTCTGTTCTAGATATATTATAGTTATGTTATGTTCCTTTTTTATATTTTAGTATTGAATATAGATCAAGTGATGATATAACAATAAAAAAAATTACCCTAGCCCCGAAAAGGGGTGAAACTCGGGCCGTCTCTATCTCAATGCTTTTGATTGTAGATTTTATTGATGGCAGGTTATTTAAAGATAAAGTTGAGTTCTGGTCCCTGCGAGTGCATTTTGAAAGAAACGGTGTGGAATGATCAGAAAAAGTTGATCATTATGTAGCATATAAGTATTGGTGTGTACTGCAAGGTTCAGGAATCATCAAAATGATAAGAAATGCGGCCCAGTATTAGTAAAAGTAACAAGCACTGTACACAGAAAGATGCATATGGGACTACACAAACATGTGGCATAAAAAACATGGTCCTCATGTTTAAGCTCTTAATTGTCATATTTAGAACATAAAGGCATTTGAAAAGCCACGCTTTTCAGGGAACATTTTTTTTCTCTAATTTTAATCCACACTTGCATAATAACAATGAAAACGCTCACAAATTATTGTTCACCTCTCCCGTAAACTCAACCTTCTCTTTAATGGTCTCCACCGTTCATGACGTCACGTCACAATAAGTCTCAAAGGTCGTTGTCGTTTTGTTCGGTGCGTCTTTTGTGCTGGTTGATGAATAAGCATTATCTCATTTCCGCGTTCCGTGCACACTCTTAGGTGTTTCGTTGTGAATGTTTTAATACAGTTCCCAGATTTGTTATAATTAATACAGATTGTGTGTGGTGCTTGATTATCTCATGTGGCAGATCAAGTATTTTCCTTTCTGGAGTGTCGAATCTATTTTCAAATAGCTATTGCCGTTTTGAAGATATCGTACAAAATAGGCCCCATAACTCTGTAGAACACAATTGTCGTCACCAACATATTGTTGTTATATAGGTCTGCTAATATTAAATTATTTTTCATTAATCGGTATCGCTTCTCGGCCTTTTGGCTAAGATCATGTGTAGTATCTGTTCTTTTCAGCTTAATATCTGAAACGCGACTCACCGAGTCGCTTGTATATTAAACTGATTTTTGAATCTAGGTCATGGAATAGGGGCTTGCTCCGTCCTGACCACGGGTTGGCCCGGTATTGCAGTACCTCCGGGATCGGCCCACCCCTCAGGGGGTAATAATAAACCAAAGAAAGATCTCCTTCTCCTCCTTCTCCTTCTCCTTTTCGTCTATCAAGTAAATTAATTCAAATGTATGGATGCTTTTCTTCTCACGTGTGTGAGGTAAGTAAGCATTTCATCCGCCTGTTATTATCCTTTGTAACTACAATTGCCAGAACACCACTTGCATGAATAAGTTGGTGCTCTTCTGGGTGTGAAGACTTCTCATAAATGAAATAGTTTTGTCAACTGCTATCTTCTTTGTATTTTTAAATGAATCAGTTACAATAATTGTTCCTCTGTTATATATTTTTCACCAAATATAATTGTTATCTTCTCAGCTATGATTTTTCCTCATTGAAAAGTAAAGGTTTTGTTATTGATTTAAAAGTCTTTCCAACTAAAGCTTGGTGCATGCATGATACATGTACAACTTCACCTGCTACGTCACATTTTCAAGAAAATGGCTGCGCCCATGTCGTGCTAAAAGGCATCACATCATGCCAAGAATATCTTCATTTATATATCTCTTGTACATTTTCGTAAGAAATATTGTATATGAAAGGGCAGGAATACATTTCATTTTTCAGAGTGCCCACACTTGTTCTTTGGGGCGAGGTTTCTTTTAAGATTGATATAGTCTTGTATATTTTCATTTTCACGTTTCATGGTGCACTCTCCTCCGACCCGACGCGATGACCCGATGATTCGAAATAAGCCCGTCATAGATAGCGTTGTTGTTGATAACGATGATGTTGTATGTGAAAGTCGTTGTCACTCAAACAGATATCCTTTTTTATGAAAACAAATAATCAAGGTAATAGAACTATTTCTACAATGTGCAATGATGTTTTATTCAAAAGGGAAGAGGAAAGTTTACCCAAGTAGGGAAGAGAGATACAAATTCATAATTCATAAATTCTTCAAATTACATTATGGTTTAAGCATTGTAACTGTTAAAATTCACCGAATTCAGTTTAACGAAAGGTGGTCATACACAGAACCATGTGCAGTGTGCGGTGAATAAAATAGTAATATATTGTGCAATAGTTTGGTGATTTCGTGCTCCTTCATGTTTTCTGTGTGTATTATCAATTTACACAGTTACCCATAAAGTTGGAATAAAATATCCTTACCTCTTTTCATGAAGTGATTGTGATAATATGGTATATTCTTGATAGATTAAGTTTATATGCGCACTTTCGTGATCCTTCTCTATATTACTCTTTAGATTGATCAATAAAGTTCTGAGATGATATAAACATTCTCTATCGAAAAGAAACCATGTTTCCACAATCGTTTCATGAAAAGATGTAACAAAATGTATTCCAACTTTATGGCCAACTTCAAAATCTGTGAACACTTTTGCAATCTTTTACAGACTTTGTATCATCATAGTTTATTTACTCTGAAACAGAATACAACGTCATTAATGATGTAATATTCACAAATGCGTGCGATACAAAATATACATCAATTTATTATATCGTCTGTTTGCCAGAAAGGCGCTAACTCGTATACAAAAACACAGAGATGATATATTATATTTTGTATCATGATTTTTTCTCACTCTTACACGAAATAAAGGGCTTACTTCGAATCATCGGGTCATCGCGTCAGGTCGGGTGGTCGCGTTACACGACCTTTCGTGAAACGAAAGCAAGCAGAAGATGACGTGACCTTTTGTAGATTTGCTGTAGGCTTGCTGTAGGGTTTTCACAAAGTGTCGGGTGAATTGGACCAAATAATTTGTAGATGAGAGGGGTTTATTTTAATTATTTCACAAACATAACCCCCGACATTTCGCGAATAAAGGGGCATGTTTCAGTGACCTTCTGATGTTTGTATAGTTTGTATTTTTTTTCTTCTTTTTTACACTTGTAATATCTTTTATATACATATATGTTTTTTATTGAATGGAATGAATAAATCTTGAATCGTGAATCTTGTTTCCACCAAAGGTCGGGTAACGCGACCATCCGACCCGACGCGACCACCGGATCGTTATTTTGCTGCTCCTTCGAGCATGGTATATTCAAAATTTCGTATCGAAATATGTGTGGTTATAGAAAATAGATTTAAAGTGTAAACGGAAATAGCGTGAACTATGAATAAAGTGAATCTGAGTAAAAACCGCCCTTCTGGCTATCAGCAGCTGAAAGATACCATACCGTTCCTAAATATAATTTCTTTCTCCAGCTTGAACACTTAAATTCATATAAGTTTATTTAATGTCATAGTATACTATACTTTTTTGTTGCACTGCAGATAGGCCCTATTACATCGCATGACCGCTGGGTGTAAGGTCTGTTCTAGATATATTATAGTTATGTTATGTTCCTTTTTTATATTTTAGTATTGAATATAGATCAAGTGATGATATAACAATAAAAAAATTACCCTAGCCCCGAAAAGGGGTGAAACTCGGGCCATCTCTATCTCAATGCGTTTGATTGTAGATTTTATTGATGGCAGGTTATTTGAAGATAAAGTTGAGTTCTGGTCACTGCGATTGCATTGTGAAAGAAACGGTGTGGAATGATCAGAAAAGGTTGATCATGTAACATATAAGTATTGGTGTGTACTGCAATCATCAACATGATAACAATATTAGGCCCAGTCTTGGTAAAAGTAACAAGCACTGTACACGGAAAGAAGCATATGGGACTACACAAACATGTGGCATAAAAATAATGGTCCTCATTTTTAAGCTCTTACTTGACATAATTAGAATATAAAGGCATTAGAAAAGCCACGCTTTTCAGGGAACATTTTTCTCTGATTTTCATCCACACTTGCATAATAACAATGAAAACGCTCACAAATTATTGTTCACCTCTCCCGTAAACTCTCCTTCTCTTTAATGGTCTCCACCGTTCATGACGTCACAATAAGTCTCAAAGGTCGTTGTCGTTTTGTTCGGTGCGACGTCTTTTGTGCTGGTTGATGAATAAGCATTATCTCATTTCCGCGTTCATTGCATGCACACTTAGGTGTTTCGTTGTGAATGTTTTAATACAGTTCCCAGATTTTTTATAATTTGTACAGATTGTTTGCAGTGCTTGATTATCTCATGTGGCAGATCAAGTATTTTCCTTTCTGGAGTGTCGAATCTATTTTCAATTAGCTATTGCCGTTTTGAAGATATCGTACAAAATAGGCCCCATAACTCTGTAGAACACAATTGTCGTCACCAACATATTGTTGTTATATAGGTCTGCTAATATTAAATTATTTTTCATTAATCGGTATCGCTTCTCGGCCTTTTGGCTAAGATCATGTGTAGTATCTGTTCTTTTCAGCTTAATATCTGAAACGCGACTCACCGAGTCGCTTGTATATTAAACTGATTTTTGAATCTAGGTCATGGAATAGGGGCTTGCTCCGTCCTGACCACAGGTTGGCCCGGTATTGCAGTACCTCCGGGATCGGCCCACCCTCGGGGGTAATAATAAACCAAAGAAAGATCTCCTTCTCCTCCTTCTCCTCCTTCTCCTTTTCGTCTATCAAGTAAATTAATTCAAATATATAGATGCTTTTCTTCTCACGTGTGTGAGGTAAGTAAGCATTTCATCCGCCTGTTATTATCCTTTGTAACTACAATTGCCAGAACACCAATTGCATGAATAAGTTGGTGCTCTTCTGGGTGTGAAGACTTCTCATAAATGAAATAGTTTTGTCAACTGCTATCTTCTTTGTATTTTTAAATGAATCAGTTACAATAATTGTTCCTCTGTTATATATTTTTCACCAAATATAATTGTTATCTTCTCAGCTATGATTTTTCCTCATTGAAAAGTAAAGGTTTTGTTATTGATTTAAAAAGTCTTTCCAACTAAAGCTTGGTGCATGCATGATACATGTACAACTTCACCTGCTACGTCACATTTTCAAGAAAATGGCTGCGCCCATGTCGTGCTAAAGGCATCACATCATGCCAAGAATATCTTCATTTATATATCTCTTGTACATTTTCGTAAGAAATATTGTATATGAAAGGGCAGGAATACATTTCATTTTTCAGAGTGCCCACACTTGTTCTTTGGGGCGAGGTTTCTTTTAAGATTGATATAGTCTTGTATATTTTCATTTTCACGTTTCATGGTGCACTCTCCTCCGACCCGACGCGATGACCCGATGATTCGAAATAAGCCCGTCATAGATAGCGTTGTTGTTGATAACGATGATGTTGTATGTGAAAGTCGTTGTCACTCAAACAGATATCCTTTTTTATGAAAACAAATAATCAAGGTAATAGAACTATTTCTACAATGTGCAATGATGTTTTATTCAAAAGGGAAGAGGAAAGTTTACCCAAGTAGGGAAGAGAGATACAAATTCATAATTCATAAATTCTTCAAATTACATTATGGTTTAAGCATTGTAACTGTTAAAATTCACCGAATTCAGTTTAACGAAAGGTGGTCATACACAGAACCATGTGCAGTGTGCGGTGAATAAAATAGTAATATATTGTGCAATAGTTTGGTGATTTCGTGCTCCTTCATGTTTTCTGTGTGTATTATCAATTTACACAGTTACCCATAAAGTTGGAATAAAATATCCTTACCTTTTTTCATGAAGTGATTGTGATAATATGGTATATTCTTGATAGATTAAGTTTATATGCGCACTTTCGTGATCCTTCTCTATATTACTCTTTAGATTGATCAATAAAGTTCTGAGATGATATAAACATTCTCTATCGAAAAGAAACCATGTTTCCACAATCGTTTCATGAAAAGATGTAACAAAATGTATTCCAACTTTATGGCCAACTTCAAAATCTGTGAACACTTTTGCAATCTTTTACAGACTTTGTATCATCATAGTTTATTTACTCTGAAACAGAATACAACGTCATTAATGATGTAATATTCACAAATGCGTGCGATACAAAATATACATCAATTTATTATATCGTCTGTTTGCCAGAAAGGCGCTAACTCGTATACAAAAACACAGAGATGATATATTATATTTTGTATCATGATTTTTTCTCACTCTTACACGAAATAAAGGGCTTACTTCGAATCATCGGGTCATCGCGTCAGGTCGGGTGGTCGCGTTACGACCTTTCGTGAAACGAAAGCAAGCAGAAGATGACGTGACCTTTTGTAGATTTGCTGTAGGCTTGCTGTAGGGTTTTCACAAAGTGTCGGGTGAATTGGACCAAATAATTTGTAGATGAGGGGTTTATTTTAATTATTTCACAAACATAACCCCCGACATTTCGCGAATAAAGGGGTTATGTTTCAGTGACCTTCTGATGTTTGTATAGTTTGTATTTCTTTTTTTTACACTTGTAATATTTTTTAAATACATATATGTCTTTTTATTGAATGGAATGAATAAATCTTGAATCGTGAATCTTGTTTCCACCAAAGGTCGGGTAACGCGACCATCCGACCCGACGCGACAACCGGATCGTGTTTCTTTGCTGCTCCTTCGAACATCGTATATATTCAAAATTTCGTATCGGATTATGTGTGGTATAGAAATATAGATTTAAAGTGTAAACGGAAATAGCGTGAACTATGAATAAAGTGAATCTGAGTAAAAACCGCCCTTCTGGCTATCAGCAGCTGAAAGATACCATACCGTTCCTAAATATAATTTCTTTCTCCAGCTTGAACACTTAAATTCATATAAGTTTATTTAATGTCATAGTATACTATACTTTTTTGTTGCACTGCAGATAGGCCCTATTACATCGCATGACCGCTGGGTGTAAGGTCTGTTCTAGATATATTATAGTTATGTTATGTTCCTTTTTTATATTTTAGTATTGAATATAGATCAAGTGATGATATAACAATAAAAAAATTACCCTAGCCCCGAAAAGGGGTGAAACTCGGGCCATCTCTATCTCAATGCGTTTGATTGTAGATTTTATTGATTGCAGGTTATTTGAAGATAAAGTTGAGTTCTGGTCACTGCGATTGCATTGTGAAAGAAACGGTGTGGAATGATCAGAAAAGGTTGATCATGTAACATATAAGTATTGGTATGTACTGCAATTATCAACATGATAAGAATATTAGGCCCATTTTGGTAAAAGTAACAAGCACTGTACACGGAAAGAAGCATATGGGACTACAAAAACATGTGTCATAAAAAATATGGTCCTCATTTTTAAGCTCTTACTTGTCATAATTAGAATATAAAGGCATTAGAAGAGCCATGCTTTTCAGGGAACATTTTTTCTCTGATTTTCATCCACACTTGCATAATAACAATGAAAACGCTCACAAATTATTGTTCACCTCTCCCGTAAACTCTCCCTTCTCTTTAATGGTCTCCACCGTTCATGACGTCACAATAAGTCTCAAAGGTCGTTGTCGTTTTGTTCGGTGCGACGTCTTTTGTGCTGGTTGATCACAGTAAGCATTATCTCATTTCCGCGTTCATTGCATGCACACTCTAAGGTGTTTCGTTGTGAATTTTTTAATACAGTTCACAGATTTTTTATTGTTTGTACAGATTGTTTGCAGTGCTTGATTATCTCATGTGGCAGATCACGTATTTTCCTTTCTGGAGTGTGGCATCTATTTTCAATTAGCTATTGCCGTTTTGAAGATATCGTACAAAATAGAGCCCCATAACTCTGTAGAACACAATTGTCGTCACCAACATATTGTTGTTATATAGGTCTGCTAATATTGAATTATTTTCCATTAATCGGTATCGCTTCTCGGCCTTTTGGCTAAGATCATGTGTAGTATCTGTTCTTTTCAGCTTAATATCTGAAACGCGACTCACCGAGTCGCTTGTATATTAAACTGATTTTTGAATCTAGGTCATGGAATAGGGGCTTGCTCCGTCCTGACCACAGGTTGGCCCGGTATTGCAGTACCTCGGATCGGCCCACCCCTCAGGGGGTAATATTAAACCACAGAAAGATCTCCTTCTCCTCCTTCTCCTTCTCCTTTTCGTCTATCAAGTAAATGAATTCAAATGTATGGATGCTTTTCTTCTCACGTGTGTGAGGTAAGTAAGCATTTCATCCGCCTGTTATTATCCTTTGTAACTACAATTGCCAGAACACCAATTGCATGAATAAGTTGGTGCTCTTCTGGGTGTGAAGACTTCTCATAAATGAAATAGTTTTGTCAACTGCTATCTTCTTTGTATTTTTAAATGAATCAGTTACAATAATTGTTCCTCTGTTATATATTTTTCACCAAATATAATTGTTATCTTCTCAGCTATGATTTTTCCTCATTGAAAAGTAAAGGTTTTGTTATTGATTTAAAAAGTCTTTCGAACTAAAGCTTGGTGTATGCATGATACATGTACAACTTCACCTGCTACGTCACATTTTCAAGAAAATGGCTGCGCCCATGTCGTGCTAAAAGGCATCACATCATGCCAAGAATATCTTCATTTATATATCTCTTGTACATTTTCGTAAGAAATATTGTATATGAAAGGGCAGGATTACATTTCATTTTTCAGAGTGCCCACACTTGTTCTTTGGGGCGAGGTTTCTTTTAAGATTGATATAGTCTTGTATATTTTCATTTTCACGTTTCATGGTGCACTCTCCCTCCGACCCGACGCGATGACCCGATGATTCGAAATAAGCCCGTCATAGATAGCGTTGTTGTTGATAACGATGATGTTGTATGTGAAAGTCGTTGTCACTCAAACAGATATCCTTTTTTATGAAAACAAATAATCAAGGTAATAGAACTATTTCTACAATGTGCAATGATGTTTTATTCAAAAGGGAAGAGGAAAGTTTACCCAAGTAGGGAAGAGAGATACAAATTCATAATTCATAAATTCTTCAAATTACATTATGGTTTAAGCATTGTAACTGTTAAAATTCACCGAATTCAGTTTAACGAAAGGTGGTCATACACAGAACCATGTGCAGTGTGCGGTGAATAAAATATTAATATATTGTGCAATAGTTTGGTGATTTCGTGCTCCTTCATGTTTTCTGTGTGTATTATCAATTTACACAGTTACCCATAAAGTTGGAATAAAATATCCTTACCTTTTTTCATCAAGTGATTGTGATAATATGGTATATTCTTGATAGATTAAGTTTATATGCGCACTTTCGTGATCCTTCTCTATATTACTCTTTAGATTGATCAATAAAGTTCTGAGATGATATAAACATTCTCTATCGAAAAGAAACCATGTTTCCACAATCGTTTCAAAAAGATGTAACAAAATGTATTCCAACTTTATGGCCAACTTCAAAATCTGTGAACACTTTTGCAATCTTTTACAGACTTTGTATCATCATAGTTTATTTACTCTGAAACAGAATACAACGTCATTAATGATGTAATATTCACAAATGCGTGCGATACAAAATATACATCAATTTATTATATCGTCTGTTTGCCAGAAAGGCGCTAACTCGTATACAAAAACACAGAGATGATATATTATATTTTGTATCATGATTTTTTTTCTCACTCTTACATGAAATAAAGGGCTTACTTCGAATCATCGGGTCATCGCGTCAGGTCGGGTGGTCGCGTTACACGACCTTTCGTGAAACGAAAGCAAGCAGAAGATGACGTGACCTTTGTAGATTTGCTGTAGGCTTGCTGTAGGGTTTTCACAAAGTGTCGGGTGAATTGGACCAAATGATTTGTAGATGAGAGGGGTTTATTTTAATTATTTCACAAACAACCCCCGACATTTCGCGAATAAAGGGGCATGTTTCAGTGACCTTCTGATGTTTGTATAGTTTGTATTTCTTTTTTTTATTACACTTGTAATATCTTTTATATACATATATGTTTTTTTATTGAATGGAATGAATAAATCTTGAATCGTGAATCTTGTTTCCACCAAAGGCCGGGTAACGCGACCATCCGACCCGACGCGACCACCGGATCGTTATTTTGCTGCTCCTTCGAGCATGGTATATTCAAAATTTCGTATCGAAATATGTGTGGTTATAGAAAATAGATTTAAAGTGTAAACGGAAATAGCGTGAACTATGAATAAAGTGAATCTGAGTAAAACCGCCCTTCTGGCTATCAGCAGCTGAAAGATACCATACCGTTCCTAAATATAATTTCTTTCTCCAGCTTGAACACTTAAATTCATATAAGTTTATTTAATGTCATAGTATACTATACTTTTTGTTGCACTGCAGATAGGCCCTATTACATCGCATGACCGCTGGGTGTAAGGTCTGTTCTAGATATATTATAGTTATGTTATGTTCCTTTTTTATATTTTAGTATTGAATATAGATCAAGTGATGATATAACAATAAAAAAATTACCCTAGCCCCGAAAAGGGGTGAAACTCGGGCCATCTCTATCTCATGCGTTTGATTGTAGATTTTATTGACTTGATCTTGGCAGGTTATTTGAAGATAAAGTTGAGTTCTGGTCACTGCGATTGCATTGTGAATGAAACGGTGTGGAATGATCAGAAAAGGTTGATCATGTAACATATAGTATTGGTGTGTACTGCAATCATCAACATGATGAGAATATTAGGCCCAGTCTTGGTAAAAGTAACAAGCACTGTACACGGAAAGAAGCATATGGGAATACACAAACATGTGGCATAAAAAATATGGTCCTCATTTTTAAGCTCTTGTCATATTTAGAACATAAAGGCATTTGAAAAGCCACGCTTTTCAGGGAACATTTTTTTCTCTAATTTTAATCCACACTTGCATAATAACAATGAAAACGCTCACAAATTATTGTTCACCTCTCCCGTAAACTCAACCTTCTCTTTAATGGTCTCCACCGTTCATGACGTCACGTCACAATAAGTCTCAAAGGTCGTTGTCGTTTTGTTCGGTGCGTCTTTTGTGCTGGTTGATGAATAAGCATTATCTCATTTCCGCGTTCCGTGCACACTCTTAGGTGTTTCGTTGTGAATGTTTTAATACAGTTCCCAGATTTTTATAATTAATACAGATTGTGTGTGGTGCTTGATTATCTCATGTGGCAGATCAAATATTTTCCTTTCTGGAGTGTCGAATCTATTTTCAAATAGCTATTGCCGTTTTGAAGATATCGTACAAAATAGGCCCCATAACTCTGTAGAACACAATTGTCGTCACCAACATATTGTTGTTATATAGGTCTGCTAATATTAAATTATTTTTCATTAATCGGTATCGCTTCTCGGCCTTTTGGCTAAGATCATGTGTAGTATCTGCTAAATCCCCAAGGATCAAGGGATTGGATTCAGCAAGATGCAGCCAGCACAGCGAAGGTGTAGCGTTCACGTTGTTATGATGGAAGAAGGAGGTAAGATTTTCGATGTTTTGAAGGCGAATGGTATTCAACCGGCGGAGCACCTAACGGCAGTGCAGGGTTTGCCTGGCAGTAAGTACGATGTAACATTTAAGGGAGTAGAGGCTAAAGAGAGGTTCATGCCAGTGCTGCTGAAGGAGCAGAGGATCATCGCCACCGCGTACTCCAGTCCTGTGAAGGTTGTCACCATCCTCCACGTGCCGCACGAGGTGGATGATAACGCGGTGCGCTTCGTACTGACGCGCTACGGCAAGGTGCTGGCAGGACGGCAGCTGCAGCACCGTGAGTATCCCGGGCTCTTCAACGGCGTGCGGCAGTACCGGGTGGAGGGGAAGAGGGACATCCCCTCGTCTCTTAGCTTCGGCGGCCGAGACTGCTGGGTGAGGTATGAGGGACAGCCCCGCACGTGCCTGAAGTGTGGGCAGACCGGTCATGAAGCCAAGACATGCCGGATCGTCCGTTGTTTCAAGTGCCACAAAGAGGGACACATGGCGTCGGGCTGCAAGGAGAAGCCGATGTGCACTGTCTGCGGAGAGTCCGGGCACTTCTTCAAAACGTGTCCGGTGTCTTTTGCTACACGGCTAAAGCAGTCCACGGAGTGGGTCAGCGGGAGGCGTCGCCGCCCCAGCCGCTACGGATGATGATGTGCCCTCTTCTAGTGACACGTTTGGGCCGGAAGTCGCGCTCGGAACAAAGGATGCACCCCAGACTACGCCGGACGATGGGGACAACGAACAGGACGAAGAAACGCCTAGCTTGTTTGACAGGGATCCGTTGTCTGACGACGAACCGGACTTCGTTATGGACACACAGGTGTCAGACTGGGCACTCTCAACACCAGCGGTGTCGGAGGACGAGCGTCGCGGGATGAAGAGGAGGTCCTCTCGATCGCCCAAAAGATCTCGAGCGGTTAGTCGTGACGACAAAGCGGCAGTAGCAAAGGCTCGAGAGATCGCCGTAGCGTCCGCAATTTTGATGGAGAAGACGAGCTGGTTCTCGTGCCCGGCGGAGGGATGCAAGCGGGTGTTTAAGATCTACAATGAGTTCCGGGCCCACGCAAGCAAGGAACATTCCAGCAGGAAGGAGAAGAGGTTTGCTTGCCCTCTAAAAATGTGTTCCGCATCTTGCAACAACCCCGCTGAATGGCTCGGCCATTTAACCTCTCGTCATCCGGACTTCGTTTGCGGACATGATACCGATTTTTTTGATAATTATTTTTTACTAGCATAGTCTGGCTCTAGTTCCCCCATTAATTTTTCTTTCGATTTATCATTTTGTACTTTAAATGTTCACGGTTTAAAGGATCGCTTAAAATGCAAACACGTTTTAACTTGGTTACGTATTTTTGCTTTTGATGTTATTTTATTACAAGAAACATATTTATGTTTATCTGATTTTCAAACATTCAAGTCTCTTTGGAATGGACCTGTGTTCTTTTCTTCAGCCTTTTCTAATCATTCGTGCGGAGTCGCAATTGCTTTTTCTCCTAAGTTAACATGCTCATTTTCTCAGGTGAGGTCCGACTCTGAAGGACGCTCAATTTCAGTTCTATGTTCATTTCCAGAATTCTCTGTTCGTATATGCAATATTTATGCACCATGTAATCCGAAAAATCGTATTTTGTTCTTTAATAATTTAGTATCAGTGACGAGGGGAAATACACCTGTAATTTTAGGAGGAGATTTTAACTGCGTGCTATTTGATAAAGATCGGTCCAGTGATTCGCAAAATACTTCCTGTTTTGCTGGACGTAAGGAATTGTGTAGCATTATGCAATCTCTTTCATTGGTAGACTCCTGGTTAAGAGTCAACTCTTTAGATAATGGCCACACCTGGTTTCATGCCGGAAAAAAACAAAGTTCACGACTTGATAGAATTTATGTTCATGAAAGTTTCAATATAATTAAATCGTCCAAAATCGCATTTCCTCTGTCAGATCACGAAGCTGTTCATACTACTATTAGGGTGCTTCATAAACGAGTTGATTTTAAATCATACTGGAAATTTAATGTTTCGTTTTGTAAAGATGAAGCGTTTATTCAAGATTTTGCGTTTCAATATTCTCTGTGGCAAACGTTAAAACCAGGGTTTGAGTCTATTGGGGATTGGTGGGAAAATGTTAAAGAGCGTATTAAAGAATTGTCTATTATACATGGAGTGAGGCGATCCAGGGATAGGCGCCTCCGATTGAAGAACTTACAAGAATCTTGTATTATGGCAGATAAAGATACAGTTTGCCAACTTTTGCAAGCAGAAGAAAAAGGGGCATTTATTCGTTCAAGGGAAAAATTTATAGAGGGTGGGGAAAAACCGGGATACTTTTACAAATGTGAACGGGATAATGCAAGACAGAAATACATCAAAGAAATTCGAAATAAAGAAGGAATATTGGAATCAGGAGAAAACGTAAATTTGGTATTTCACCACTTTTTCAGTGAATTATATACATGTGACTCTAATGTTGACTTGTCACTTCAAGATGTTCTCTTAAATTCATTTGAATCACGTATTAGTTCAGACAACTCAGAGTTATTAGACAAGCCTATTCAAATGAATGAAATTAAGAAAGTTTTGTCATGTATGTCGAGAAACAAATCACCAGGTATTGATGGTTTACCAGTCGAGTTCTATCACGAGTTTTTTGATATTGTAGGAAATGATTTGTTATTGGTATACAATGAAATTTTTGAGAAAGAAACACTTACAAAGACTCAACGAACTGCAGTTATTACTTTGCTTTCAAAGAAAGGAGATTGTCTTGATCCAGGTAATAAAAGGCCTATTAGTTTGTTAACTGTTGATTACAAGATAATTTCAAAAGTTTTGCAACTACGCCTTTCAACTATTTTGTCAGATATTGTAAATGTTCACCAAACATGTTCAGTGCCGGGTAGATCAATTCATTCAAATTTAGGTTTGCTGCGAGATATAGTAGACTATACGAAACTGAGGGGACATCCTTGTGCTCTCATTTCCATTGATCAGCACAAAGCCTTTGATAAGGTTAATTGGGATTTTTTGTGGAAAGTACTACATAAATTGAATTTTGGTAAAAACTTTATCAAATGGATACAAATTTTGTACAATGATATCACAAGTCGTATTTTGGTAAATGGACAGTTAAGCGACGAAGTGGTAATTGGAAGGGGAGTTCGACAGGGCTGTCCCTTATCGGCGGTACTGTATGTGTTATTTATTGAACCTCTGGCACAATATATTATGTCTCACAGAGGTATCAAAGGTTTCTATCTTCCTGGAGGGGGAGGAAAATCTGTTAAACTGTTACAGTATGCAGATGATGCAACATGTATTGCTACTTCACAGGTCGACGTTATTAATTTCTTTAAGGCATTTGCTCTCTTCGAACAAGCTACAGGTGCGTCTTTGAACTTAAAGAAAACACAAGGGTTGAAACTAGGTGATTTTGTTGGTCGGAAATTAAGAGCCGAAATTAAGTGGGCAGAAGACAAAATTGAAGTTAATGGTATTTGGTTTGGAACTGATCATTGTATACATTCCTTTTGGAAGTTATTAAGCTGTAATGTTAAGAAGAAATTAAAATTATGGGAAAATCGAAATCTGACTTTGTTTGGAAGGATAGATATTGTTAATACATGTATTTTCTCCATGTTTTATTATGCAGCAAAGGTTTATTTGCCAAAGATTGAGGTTTTTGCTGATGTTCTGAAGTCAATTTTCAAGTTTATTTGGCAGGGAAAAACAGAATTGGTTTCACGAGACACAATAACTCTAAGTGTTGAAAAGGGAGGTTTGGGTCTGGATAGTTTAGAATTGAAAATGAAATCATTATTTATTCGTGGTATGTTTCCACAGCTATGTGGTGATGATTCTAGTTCTTGCAATTTTCTGTTTATCCGATATTTTATGGCTAGTAAATTGCGGAAAATATTTCCATTTTTGTGGTCAAACTCAGTACCTCACTGTGATGTAATGTCGCCCTCTTACGAGCAGGCATGGGCAATTATGGCAAGTTTGTATGCAAATAATTCCAATTTCGTCAATGAATGTAAATGTGTTAAGGATATAATATGTTTACTCAGGTTACAACATGTTCCACGAGTTGTTTTACGGTATCCTGAGCGGGATTGGGTACCCTTTTGGAAGCTAGTGAATCATTCAATTTTATGTAACACGTTAAAATCGTTTAGTTGGAAAATTGCCCATGGAGCCTTATATACACGGGAAAAGTTGTCTCGATGGGGAGTAAGCGATGGCAAATGTCCATTTTGTTTAAAGTTTGAAACTTTGGTTCATGTGTTTTGGGAGTGCCCATCAATTTACAAAGTTATTTGCTGGGTATCGGAGGTCGCAAGGAAAGTGCTGGGTGGGCATGCTTTATTTAATAAGGATTGTTTTTTGTATGGACCTTCGTCCACTATTAATGCATGTTTATGGGCACGAGTTTGGTATTTATTTGTTGTTACACGCAAAGTAGTGTGGAATCGACGATGTTCATTTATTTTTGAGAAAGTTTTTGTTTCTGAGGAAAATTTGTTATTAAGAATTAAAGATGAATTTCGTTTACGTTTGGTTGTAGACCGGAAAAGATGGTCCCGACAAAAGTTTGATAAAGTTTGGATTAACGGAAAAAGTTTTATTTCAGTTGTTGGAGAAAATATTCAGCTCAATTTGCCGGGTTTGAAAAATTAATGTTCAAAGTTCCTTTTGTTGTTGTCTGTTATTAATTCAGTTGTATAAGAAAATACAGTATATTCCTTGTTATATGAGTGACCTTGTAAAAATGTTTGTACATATGTTCTTTTACTCATATAATGTTATTGTAAATCTTGTATATTGAGAATATTTGTGAAAATGTTTGATATGAATAAAATTGAAAGAAAAGTATCTGTTCTTTTCAGCTTAATATCTGAAACGCGACTCACCGAGTCGCTTGTATATTAAACTGATTTTTGAATCTAGGTCATGGAATAGGGGCTTGCTCCGTCCTGACCACGGGTTGGCCCGGTATTGCAGTACCTCCGGGATCGGCCCACCCCTCAGGGGGTAATAATAAACCAAAGAAAGATCTCCTTCTCCTCCTTCTCCTTCTCCTTTTCGTCTATCAAGTAAATGAATTCAAATGTATGGATGCTTTTCTTCTCACGTGTGTGAGGTAAGTAAGCATTTCATCCGCCTGTTATTATCCTTTGTAACTACAATTGCCAGAACACCATTTGCATGAATAAGTTGGTGCTCTTCTGGGTGTGAAGACTTCTCATAAATGAAATAGTTTTGTCAACTGCTATCTTCTTTGTATTTTTAAATGAATCAGTTACAATAATTGTTCCTCTGTTATATATTTTTCACCAAATATAATTGTTATCTTCTCAGCTATGATTTTTCCTCATTGAAAAGTAAAGGTTTTGTTATTGATTTAAAAAGTCTTTCCAACTAAAGCTTGGTGCATGCATGATACATGTACAACTTCACCTGCTACGTCACATTTTCAAGAAAATGGCTGCTCCCATGTCGTGCTAAAAGGCACCATATCATGCCAAGAATATCTTCATTTATATATCTCTTGTACATTTTCGTAAGAAATATTGTATATGAAAGGGCAGGAATACATTTCATTTTTCAGAGTGCCCACACTTGTTCTTTGGGGCGAGGTTTCTTTTAAGATTGATATAGTCTTGTATATTTTCATTTTCACGTTTCATGGTGCACTCTCCTCCGACCCGACGCGATGACCCGATGATTCGAAATAAGCCCGTCATAGATAGCGTTGTTGTTGATAACGATGATGTTGTATGTGAAAGTCGTTGTCACTCAAACAGATATCCTTTTTTTATGAAAACAAATAATCAAGGTAATAGAATTATTTATACAATGTGCAATGATGTTTTATTCAAAAGGGAAGTGGAAAGTTTACCCAAGTAGGGAAGAGAGATACAAATTCATAATTCATAAATTCTTCCAATTACATTATGGTTTAAGCATTGTAACTGTTAAAATTCACCGAATTCAGTTTAACGAAAGGTTGTCATACACAGAACCATGTGCAGTGTGCGGTGAATAAAATATTAATATATTGTGCAATAGTTTGGTGATTTCGTGCTCCTTCATGTTTTCTGTGTGTATTATCAATTTACACAGTTACCCATGAAGTTGGAATAAAATATCCTTACCTCTTTTCATCAAGTGATTGTGATAATATGGTATATTCTTGATAGATTAATTTTATATGCGCACTTTCGTGATCCTTCTCTATATTACTCTTTAGATTGATCAATAAAGTTCTGAGATGATATAAACATTCTCTATCGAAAAGAAACCATGTTTCCACAATCGTTTCATGAAAAGATGTAACAAAATGTATTCCAACTTTATGGCCAACTTCAAAATCTGTGAACACTTTTGCAATCTTTTACAGACTTTGTATCATCATAGTTTATTTACTCTGAAACAGAATACAACGTCATTAATGATGTAATATTCACAAATGCGTGCGATACAAAATATACATCAATTTATTATATCGTCTGTTTGCCAGAAAGGCGCTAACTCGTATACAAAAACACAGAGATGATATATTATATTTTGTATCATGATTTTTTCTCACTCTTACACGAAATAAAGGGCTTACTTCGAATCATCGGGTCATCGCGTCAGGTCGGGTGGTCGCGTTACACGACCTTTCGTGAAACGAAAGCAAGCAGAAGATGACGTGACCTTTGTAGATTTGCTGTAGGCTTGCTGTAGGGTTTTCACAAAGTGTCGGGTGAATTGGACCAAATAATTTGTAGATGAGAGGGGTTTATTTTAATTATTTCACAAACATAACCCCCGACATTTCGCGAATAAAGGGGCATGTTTCAGTGACCTTCCGATGTTTGTATAGTTTGTATTTCTTTTTTTTTTACACTTGTAATATCTTTTATATACATATATGTTTTTTTATTGAATGGAATGAATAAATCTTGAATCGTGAATCTTGTTTCCACTACAGGTCGGGTAACGCGACCATCCGACCCGACGCGACCACCGGATCGTTATTTTGCTGCTCCTTCGAGCATGGTATATTCAAAATTTCGTATCCAAATATGTGTGGTTATAGAAAAATAGATTTAAAGTGTAAACGGAAATAGCGTGAACTATGAATAAAGTGAATCTGAGTAAAAAAAAAACGCCCTTCTGGCTATCAGCAGCTGAAAGATACCATACCGTTCCTAAATATAATTTCTTTCTCCAGCTTGAACACTTAAATTCATATAAGTTTATTTAATGTCATAGTATACTATACTTTTTGTTGCACTGCAGATAGGCCCTATTACATCGCATGACCGCTGGGTGTAAGCTCTGTTCTAGATATATTATAGTTATGTTATGTTCTTTTTTTATATTTTAGTATTGAATATAGATCAAGTGATGATATAACAATAAAAACATTACCCTAGCCCCGAAAAGGGGTGAAACTCGGGCCATCTCTATCTCAATGCGTTTGATTGTAGATTTTATTGATGGCAGGTTATGAAGATAAAGTTGAGTTCTGGTCACTGCGATTGCATTGTGAAAGAAACGGTATGGAATGATCAGAAAAGGTTGATCATGTAACATATAAGTATTGGTGTGTACTGCAATCATCAACATGATGAGAATATTAGGCCCAGTCTTGGTAAAAGTAACAAGCACTGTACACGGAAAGAAGCATATGGGACTACACAAACATGTGGCATAAAAAATATGGTCCTCATTTTTAAGCTCTTACTTGTCATATTTAGAACATAAATTAAGGCATTTGAAAAGCCACGCTTTTCAGGGAACATTTTTTTCTCTAATTTTAATCCACACTTGCATAATAACAATGAAAACGCTCACAAAATATTGTTCACCTCTCCCGTAAACTCAACCTTTCTCTTTAATGGTCTCCACCGTTCATGACGTCACGTCACAATAAGTCTCAAAGGTCGTTGTCGTTTTGTTCGGTGCGTCTTTTGTGCTGGTTGATGAATAAGCATTATCTCATTTCCGCGTTCCGTGCACACTCTTAGGTGTTTCGTTGTGAATGTTTTAATACAGTTCCCAGATTTTTTATAATTAATACAGATTGTGTGTGGTGCTTGATTATCTCATGTGGCAGATCAAATATTTTCCTTTCTGGAGTGTTGAATCTATTTTCAAATAGCTATTGCCGTTTTGAAGATATCGTACAAAATAGGCCCCATAACTCTGTAGAACACAATTGTTGTCACCAACATATTGTTGTTATATAGGTCTGCTAATATTGAATTATTTTTCATTAATCGGTATCGCTTCTCGGCCTTTTGGCTATCCTTTTAATGACCAATTTATCAATCTCTACCGTTAATGTACATGGACTCAGAGATCCAGTCAAATGTAAGAACGCACTTTCCTTTTTAAATATTTTTGCTTTAGATATTTTGTTGTTACAAGAAACCTATTTAGGCTCTGCTGATTTCAAAACATTTAAAAGATATTGGAAAGGGCCTGTTTTTCATTCTTCTGCCTATTCAAACCATTCGAGCGGTGTTGCGATAGCATTCTCTGAGAGGTTAAAGTGTACATACAATCAGGTCAGATATGATGATGAAGGTCGTTACGTTTCAGTTCTATGTTCCTTTGCTAATTCTTCTTCCTTTCGTGTGTGCAATGTGTATGCACCGAATGATCCTAAGAAACGTGTTTTATTTTTCAACGACATATTTAGGTATTCGAGAGGAAGCTCTCCAATAATACTGGGAGGGGACTTTAATTGTGTTCTACATCAAAAAGACCGTTCTAGTGATTCTTCAAATTCTTTATGTTTTGTCGGTAAGAAAGAGTTACTGTCAATCTTAAAATCATTTTCATTGATTGACTCATGGTCAAAGGTCAATCCTAAAGAGAGAGGTCACACTTGGAAGCACGCTGGTAAAAGACAAAGTTCAAGACTAGATAGAATTTATGTTAACGAAAATTTCAGTGTGATCAAGGCAACAACAATCCCCTTTCATTTTTCTGATCATGATGTTGTCAATTCTGTTATAAGAATACCAAGTGCTCAAGGCGACCGTCAAACATACTGGAAATTTAATACCATGTTGTGTGATGACGAATCTTTTGTACGGGATTTTTATTTTTACTATCGCATGTGGCAGTCTTTACAACCTGGTTTCGATTCAATCGTTGAATGGTGGGAAAATATTAAAGGGCGTATCAAAGAACTTTGTGTAAAACATGGAGTAAGGCTCGCTCGTGAAAGACGAGACCGTTTGCACAACTTGCAAAAATCTGCATTAATGCAGACAAAGAAGATTTATGTGGGGTGTTACATGAGGAAAGAAAAGGGGCATTTATCCGCTCAAGGGAGAAATTCATAGAGAGTGGAGAACGTCCGGGTCATACTTTCACAAAAGTGAAAAAGCTAATGCTCAGTATAAGTATATTAAAGATGTTAGAAATAGAGAAGGGAATGTTGTAACTGGAGACGATGTGATCTCTGTTTACCATGAATTTTATACTGATTTGTATACAGCTGATCACAATGTTGATGTAGGGCTTCAAGATGTTCTATTAAACTCACTTAATGTGGGTATAAGTCCTGAGAAGTCCGCTTTGATAGATAAACCTATAGAAGTTTCTGAAATTAAACGTGCCCTATCCGTCTTGTCCAAAAACAAGTCTCCGGGCAAAGACGGTCTCTCGGCCGAGTTTTACCAACGATTTTATGATATTGTTGGTGAGGATTTATTGAAGGTGTATAATGAAATTTTTGTAATAAAGTGCTCTCAGATACACAGCGTACGGCAGTTATAACGCTGCTACCAAAGGGAGATCAATTGAACCCAGCTAATCGACGCCCAATAAGTTTACTAACTGTTGACTACAAGATCATTGCAAAAATTATGCAATTACGTCTTTCGAATGTGCTGGAAGATATAGTTAATGTGTATCAAACATGCTCTGTGTCGGGTAGATCCATTAATATGAATCTACGCCTTCTACGGGACATTGTTGGGTATTCGAAATTGAGGGGAGATCAATGTGCTCTCATCTCGATGGATCAGCACAAAGCATTTGATAAGGTGGAATGGAATTTCCTATTTCGAGTTTTACAGAAATTAAATCTTGGCGACTATTTTATCGCATGGGTTAAAATTTTGTACACGGATATTAAGAGCCGCATTTTAATTAACGGCAAGATGAGTGACGATGTTTATATTCAAAGAGGTGTAAGACAAGGGTGTCCTCTGTCACCAGTGTTATATGTTTTATTTATTGAACCGCTTGCACAACTCATTATGTCACACAAAGGGATACGGGGGTTCCGTATCCCAGGTGGAGGTGGGAAGTCTATTAAGATTTTGCAGTATGCGGATGATACAACATGTGTTGCGACGTCGCAAAATGATATTGTTAATTTGTTCAAAGCCTTTGCCATGTTTGAAAAAGCCACAGGTGCGTCTTTGAATCTGAAAAAGACACATGGCTTGAAATTAGGCGATTTTGTAGGAAGAAAGTTAAGAGGTGATATTGTTTGGTCGGAGGAGGGGATCCGGGTTAATGGTGTATGTTTCGGTACTGAAAATTTTATTCGTACCTATTGGAAAGATTTGTTGAGTAAGGCCAGGAGAAAATTAACTGCCTGGGAAAATCGAGGCCTTACTTTGCAAGGGAAGATTGTGGTTGTTAATTCGTGTATATTCCCTCTGTTTTATTATGCAGCTTCTGTATATATTCCGAGTGAAGAATTCCTTAGAGATATTTTGAAGACGGTGTACAAATTTATTTGGCAAAGAAAAACAGAATTGGTGTCTCGGGAGGTATTTACTTTAAAGCCCGGGAAAGGAGGTTTTGGTTTAGACAACTTGGAGTTGAAGATGAAAGCGTTATTCATCCGTGACGTTTTCCTTTTATGTCTGGTGAAGATACGGACTCTTGTAATTATTTGTTTTTTCGTTATTTCATGGCCAGTAAGTTGAGACTTATGTTTCCTGTGTTATGGTCAAATTGTGTTCCTCATTGTGATGTAATGTCCGCCTCTTATAAACGGGCATGGGCTATCATTGTACATTTGTATAATCGCAATAGTAATTTTGTTAACGACTGCAAGGGTATTGATCATATAGTTAATACACTTGTTTCTAATGAACATGTGCCAAAGATTGTTAAGGCAAATCCAACCTGGGATTGGCTGTCTATCTGGAAGATGACGAATCATTCTTTGATGTGCAATAACTTAAAGTCCTTCAGTTGGAAAGTCGTACACGGGGCTTTATGCACTCGTGGAAAGCTTTCTCGATGGGGAATAAGTGACGGGAAATGTCCCTTCTGTTCCCAGCTATTTTGGGAATGTCCATCAATACATAAAGTTTTATGTTGGGTCTATAAAGTGACAACCACGTTGTTAGGTAATGATGTTTCATTTCAACGAAATTCGTTTCTGTATGGAGTTTCTACTCATAAACTAGACCCATCAGTATGGGCACGCGTGTGGTTTATTTATGTGATAACTAAGAAAGCACTGTGGAGTCGGAGGTGCTCGTTCATATTTGAAAAGGAGTTCATTTCAGAAGACACGTTGTTATTAAAAGTTAAAGAAGAAATTCGAATACGTCTTATAGTCGATCTAAAGAGATGGTCTAGGGATAAATTCAGGAAGATCTGGACTCGGGGGAGAACATTTTGTTCGGTCTCTGGGGATGAAATAAAGTTATATTTGCCCGGAACATAGGATATACATTGTATAATCATTTCATAAAATCTGGAATGATACACCTGTTACCGTGAACATTTTGTTTGAACAATTTTCATTCCTTTATTGCACTGTTACATTGTAAATAACCATATAGTCGAGTTTTGAAAAAGTAATGAATCATTACTTTTCAGATGTAAGTTTGCCAGGAAGGCACACATATAACCTTGATGTTAAGTATATTTTATTTTAACCTTTCACCCTATAACCTCGTTACATTTAGTAGAGTAAGGAAAGAGAAGTATGTTAACTTGCCAGGAAAGAACATATAACCTTGATGTAAAGTATATTTTTTCGTATTTACCTTTCACCGTATTACCTCGTTACACAGTTAGTATTCACATCGTAGAGTTAGGAAAGAGCAGTATGTAACCTTGCCAGGAAGGCTCATGTAACCTTGATGTAAAGTATAACTCGTTTTCTACTTTCACCTTTATATTACTATGTTATATTGTAAATATTTATATTGTTGAGTTTTGATATTCAATAAAATTGAAAGAAAAGTATCTGTTCTTTTCAGCTTAATATCTGAAACGCGACTCACCGAGTCGCTTGTATATTAAACTGATTTTTGAATCTAGGTCATGGAATAGGGGCTTGCTCCGTCCTGACCACGGGTTGGCCCGGTATTGCAGTACCTCCGGGATCGGCCCACCCCTCAGGGGGTAATAATAAACCAAAGAAAGATTCTCCTCCTTCTCCTTCTCCTTTTCGTCTATCAAGTAAATGAATTCAAATGTATGGATGCTTTTATTCTCACGTGTGTGAGGTAAGTAAGCATTTCATCCGCCTGTTATTATCCTTTGTAACTACAATTGCCAGAACACCACTTGCATGAATAAGTTGGTGCTCTTCTGGGTGTGAAGACTTCTCATAAATGAAATAGTTTTGTCAACTGCTATCTTCTTTGTATTTTTAAATGAATCAGTTACAATAATTGTTCCTCTGTTATATATTTTTCACCAAATATAATTGTTATCTTCTCAGCTATGATTTTTCCTCATTGAAAAGTAAAGGTTTTGTTATTGATTTAAAAAGTCTTTCCAACTAAAGCTTGGTGCATGCATGATACATGTACAACTTCACCTGCTACGTCACATTTTCAAGAAAATGGCTGCGCCCATGTCGTGCTAAAAGGCATCACATCATGCCAAGAATATCTTCATTTATATATCTCTTGTACATTTTCGTAAGAAATATTGTATATGAAAGGGCAGGAATACATTTCATTTTTCAGAGTGCCCACACTTGTTCTTTGGGGCGAGGTTTCTTTTAAGATTGATATAGTCTTGTATATTTTCATTTTCACGTTTCATGGTGCACTCTCCTCCGACCCGACGCGATGACCCGATGATTCGAAATAAGCCCGTCATAGATAGCGTTGTTGTTGATAACGATGATGTTGTATGTGAAAGTCGTTGTCACTCAAACAGATATCCTTTTTATGAAAACAAATAATCAAGGTAATAGAACTATTTCTACAATGTGCAATGATGTTTTATTCAAAAGGAAGAGGAAAGTTTACCCAAGTAGGGAAGAGAGATACAAATTCATAATTCATAAATTCTTCAAATTACATTATGGTTTAAGCATTGTAACTGTTAAAATTCACCGAATTCAGTTTAACGAAAGGTGGTCATACACAGAACCATGTGCAGTGTGCGGTGAATAAAATAGTAATATATTGTGCAATAGTTTGGTGATTTCGTGCTCCTTCATGTTTTCTGTGTGTATTATCAATTTACACAGTTACCCATAAAGTTGGAATAAAATATCCTTACCTCTTTTCATGAAGTGATTGTGATAATATGGTATATTCTTGATAGATTAAGTTTATATGCGCACTTTCGTGATCCTTCTCTATATTACTCTTTAGATTGATCAATAAAGTTCTGAGATGATATAAACATTCTCTATCGAAAAGAAACCATGTTTCCACAATCGTTTCATGAAAAGATGTAACAAAATGTATTCCAACTTTATGGCCAACTTCAAAATCTGTGAACACTTTTGCAATCTTTTACAGACTTTGTATCATCATAGTTTATTTACTCTGAAACAGAATACAACGTCATTAATGATGTAATATTCACAAATGCGTGCGATACAAAATATACATCAATTTATTATATCGTCTGTTTGCCAGAAAGGCGCTAACTCGTATACAAAAACACAGAGATGATATATTATATTTTGTATCATGATTTTTTCTCACTCTTACACGAAATAAAGGGCTTACTTCGAATCATCGGGTCATCGCGTCAGGTCGGGTGGTCGCGTTACACGACCTTTCGTGAAACGAAAGCAAGCAGAAGATGACGTGACCTTTTGTAGATTTGCTGTAGGCTTGCTGTAGGGTTTTCACAAAGTGTCGGGTGAATTGGACCAAATAATTTGTAGATGAGAGGGGTTTATTTTAATTATTTCACAAACATAACCCCCGACATTTCGCGAATAAAGGGGCATGTTTCAGTGACCTTCTGATGTTTGTATAGTTTGTATTTCTTTTTTACACTTGTAATATTTTTATATACATATATGTTTTTTATTGAATGGAATGAATAAATCTTGAATCGTGAATCTTGTTTCCACCAAAGGTCGGGTAACGCGACCATCCGACCCGACGCGACCACCGGATCGTTATTTTGCTGCTCCTTCGAGCATGGTATATTCAAAATTTCGTATCGAAATATGTGTGGTTATAGAAATATAGATTTAAAGTGTAAACGGAAATAGCGTGAACTATGAATAAAGTGAATCTGAGTAAAACCGCCCTTCTGGCTATCAGCAGCTGAAAGATACCATACCGTTCCTAAATATAATTTCTTTCTCCAGCTTGAACACTTAAATTCATATAAGTTTATTTAATGTCATAGTATACTATACTTTTTGTTGCACTGCAGATAGGCCCTATTACATCGCATGACCGCTGGGTGTAAGCTCTGTTCTAGATATATTATAGTTATGTTATGTTCCTTTTTATATTTTAGTATTGAATATAGATCAAGTGATGATATAACAATAAAAAGTTACCCTAGCCCCGAAAAGGGGTGAAACTCGGGCCATCTCTATCTCAATGCGTTTGATTGTAGATTTTATTGACTCTTGGCAGGTTATTTGAAGATAAAGTTGAGTTCTGGTCACTGCGATTGCATTGTGAAAGAAACGGTGTGGAATGATCAGAAAAGGTTGATCATGTAACATATAAGTATTGGTGTGTACTGCAATCATCAACATGATGAGAATATTAGGCCCAGTCTTGGTAAAAGTAACAAGCACTGTACACGGAAAGAAGCATATGGGACTACACAAACATGTGGCATAAAAATATGGTCCTCATTTTTAAGCTCTTACTTGTCATATTTAGAACATAAAGGCATTTGAAAAGCCACGCTTTTCAGGGAACATTTTTCTCTAATTTTAATCCACACTTGCATAATAACAATGAAAACGCTCACAAATTATTGTTCACCTCTCCCGTAAACTCAACCTTCTCTTTAATGGTCTCCACCGTTCATGACGTCACGTCACAATAAGTCTCAAAAGTCGTTGTCGTTTGGTTCGGTGCGTCTTTTGTGCTGGTTGATGAATAAGCATTATCTCATTTCCGCGTTCCGTGCACACTCTTAGGTGTTTCGTTGTGAATGTTTAATACAGTTCCCAGATTTTTTATAATTAATACAGATTGTGTGTGGTGCTTGATTATTTCATGTGGCAGATCAAGTATTTTCCTTTCTGGAGTGTCGAATCTATTTTCAAATAGCTATTGCCGTTTTGAAGATATCGTACAAAATAGGCCCCATAACTCTGTAGAACACAATTGTCGTCACCAACATATTGTTGTTATATAGGTGTGCTAATATTAAATTATTTTTCATTAATCGGTATCGCTTCTCGGCCTTTTGGCTAAGATCATGTGTAGTATCTGTTCTTTTCAGCTTAATATCTGAAACGCGACTCACCGAGTCGCTTGTATATTAAACTGATTTTTGAATCTAGGTCATGGAATAGGGCTTGCTCCGTCCTGACCACGGGTTGGCCCGGTATTGCAGTACCTCCGGGATCGGCCCACCCCTCAGGGGTAATAATAAACCAAAGAAAGATCTCCTTCTCCTCCTTCTCCTTCTCCTTCTCCTTTTCGTCTATCAAGTAAATGAATTCAAATGTATGGATGCTTCTCTTCTCACGTGTGTGAGGTAAGTAAGCATTTCATCCGCCTGTTATTATCCTTTGTAACTACAACTGCCAGAACACCACTTGCATGAATAAGTTGGTGCTCTTCTGGGTGTGAAGACTTCTCATAAATGAAATAGTTTTGTCAACTGCTATCTTCTTTGTATTTTTAAATGAATCAGTTACAATAATTGTTCCTCTGTTATATATTTTTCACCAAATATAATTGTATAATATATAATAATAGGTGTGCTAATATTAAATTATTTTTCATTAATCGGTATCGCTTCTCGGCCTTTTGGCTAAGTTTCGGTCATCTAGGTGCATTTCATGCACCGACTCCTGCCAGTCAACTAGAATGGAGCTCCAGCGAACTCGAAGTGTGCACGTGGTCCTGATGTCGGAAGAGATCCAGGTGTTCGACCTACTGAAGGAGGCCGGTGTGGTGCCCGCGGACCATCTGATGGCGGTGCAGAGACTGCCAGGGAGGAGAGTTGATGTGACGTTCAACACAGAGAAGGCAAAACTGCAGTTCCTGCCGGTGCTTCAGAGGGACCAGCGGGTGATCGTCGATCACGTCATACGCGAGCCCCGCCAAGATCGTGACTGTGCTGCATGTGCCCCACGAGGTGGACGACAACAAGGTGCGGTTTGTTTTGAACCGCTACGGTAAAGTCATGGCAGGAAGGCAACTGCAGCACCGAGAACACCCAGGAATATTCAACGGAGTACGCCAGTACAGAGTAGAGATTAAGAGGGACGTACCATCATCCCTGAGCTTCGGCGGCCGAGACTGCTGGGTACGCTACGACGGGCAGCCCCGGACATGTTTGAAGTGTGGCCTCGCTGGCCACGTGGCGAGGGAGTGCCGAGTGGTAAAGTGTTTCAGGTGCCGGAAGGAGGGGCACATGTCGGCGGGCTGTGGGGAGCAGCCTGTCTGTACTATATGTGGGGAGTCGGGCCATTTCTACAAATCATGCCCGATATCATTCGCCCAGAAACTGCGCCAGACGAGCGGGTGGGTGAGCGGGGGAGGTGTCGCAATCACACCACAAGAAGTCGCACCACAAGAAGTAGGCCTACCTCTCGAGCAAACTACGGTGGAGGCTGGAGAGCCGAGTGATGCGGTGCCCCCCGCCGGGGAGCCGAGTGCGTCGACAACACGTGAAGGTGAGCCGGGCCACTCCGGGCAAGTCATGCCTGAGGCACCGGACCAGAGGGAATCGTCGTCTCACACTGAGGAGTCCAATCAGCATGAGCGGGCCGAGCTTAGGTCTGCTACTGAAGAATCGACGCCGATCGAGCCTGGGCAAGCCGAGTCGATATGTACGCCGTCGACGCAGAACACAGAGGACGAGCCAGGTACTCAGAGCTTGTTCGACGATGAACCTAGCTACATCATGGACACAGACTGGTCGCTGTCGACCCCGGACCAGGGTAGCCAAGCATCGACGCAAGCTGAGCTTGCCCAAATGTACGACCTCTCCTTGGGTGATTCCTCGTGGGAGACCGTACGTCGCGGGGTGAAGCGACGATCATCACTATCACCAAAGAGACGATCACGATCAGCGAGCAGAAACAACAATACTGCTAAGGCAATAACAGATGCCACGTACATTACGACAGAGGAGCAGCTGTGGTTCTCATGCACAGCAGAGGACTGTACACGAAACTTCAAGACGTACGACAGCTTCATATATCACATGAAGGACCGCCATCAAGAACTGTCACTACAAAGGTATGCATGTCCCCTCAAATCTTGTAAGGTGTCTTGTAATACCCCAAGGAATGGCTAAACCATCTGACAAGCAGACATCCGCAGTATGTATGTTCTCATGATAGTGACTTTTTCAACCGATATTTTTTATTAGAATGAATTGATTTGGTGCGCTCCTCTAATTAATCACGCGCCCTTACAATTTATCATCCTTTAATTTTTCAATTTGCTCACTTAATGTCCACGGTTTACGAGATTCACTTAAATGCAGAAATGTCCTAAATTGGTTACGTATCTTTTCCTTTGACGTTGTATTATTACAAGAAACATATTTAGGTACCAATGATTTTAAAATTTTTAACTCAGTTTGGAAAGGTCCAGTTTTCTTTTCGGCCTCCCGCTCAAATCATTCATGTGGAGTTGTAATTGCTTTTTCTGAAAAACTCCGCTGTACTTATTCTCAAGTCCGGTCTGATTTAGAGGGGCGTACCATCTCTGTATTATGTTCTTTTCCAGATTATTGTTTTCGTATATGTAATATTTATGCACCGTGTGAACCAAAGTTACGCATAACATTTCTCAATCAATTACATTTTGCAACACGAGGAAATGTTCCCCTTATTCTTGGGGGTGATTTTAATTGTGTAATGCATGTCAATGATCGACTTTGTGAAACTGCAAATACTACTTGTTTTGTAGGAAGGAGTGAATTAATTGATATTATCCAATCCTGTTCACTTTTGGACTCCTGGTTGATAACAAAACCAAAAATTTCTGGTCATACTTGGTTTCATCCAGGAAAACAACAAAGTTCTCGATTAGACAGGATTTATGTTGACAAAAAATTAAAAGTAATCAAATCGTCGGTTATAGACTTTCCTTTTCAGACCATAAAGTGTTAAACTCAGACATCTATATCCCTCAAAGGAAAAATTTGTCAAAATCATATTGGAAATTTAACGTCTTGATATCTGAAGATGATAAATTTGTACAAGAATTTATTTTTAATTACAAAATGTGGCAAACTTTAAAACCAGGTTTTTCTTCTATTTTAGAGTGGTGGGAGAATGTCAAAATTCGGATTAAAGAATTGAGTATAGTACATGGAGTAAGACGGGCAAAAGAAAAACGAACCAAAATGCAAAAACTTAGAGACAATTATACAAGTCTTGATAAAGAAACAGTCTTACAATTACTGGCAGAAGAAGAAAAGGGAGCGTTCATTAGGTCCAAAGAAAAATTTCTAGAAAATGGAGAAAAGCCTGGATATTTCTATAAAAGTGAACGGAAAATGCAAATAACAAGTTTATTGAACAGATTCGAGACAAAGATGGACGAATTGTAGATGGTGATGATATTTACGATGTGTTTTACAATTTCTTTAGCGATTTATATGCCAGTGACAACAATGTTGATTTATCATTACAAGATGTTCTTTTGGATTCAATTCAATCTAAAATCAGTTCTGATGATTCAGCTTCCTTAGATAGACCCATTGAAAAAGATGAAATTAAGAATAGTTTGAAACACATGTCAAAAAATAAAACACCAGGAATAGACGGATTACCGGTTGAATTTTACAGTAAGTTTTTTTCTATTCTTGGAAACGATTTGCTGTTACTTTATAATGAAATTTTTAGGAAAGAATTGCTCACCAAAACTCAAAGGACTGCTGTTATTACGTTACTCCCTAAAAGGGAGATAGTCTTGACCCTGCCAATCGAAGACCTATCAGTTTATTAACAGTTGATTACAAAATTATTGCTAAAGTGTTGCAACTACGAGTATCCAATGTTTTAAGTGATATCATCAATGTTCATCAGACATGTTCAGTTCCGGGTAGAACAATTCATTCTAATTTATGTCTTTTACGAGATGTAGTGGATTACAGTCAAATCAGAGGGAACCCTTGCGCTCTTATATCTGTTGACCAACATAAGGCCTTTGATAAAGTTCATTGGGGTTTTTGATGAAAGTATTAAACAGATTTAATTTCGGCCCAAAATTTATTAATTGGATAAAGATTTTATATTCTGATATAAGAAGTACAATTTTAGTTAATGGTAAAATGGGTAAAGAAGTCTTAATTCAGAGAGGGATAAGACAGGGTTGTCCTCTGTCGCCCTTATTATATGTTTTATTTATTGAGCCTCTGGCGCAATATATTATATCTAATGGAGGTATTAGAGGTTTTTACATTCCAGGAGGGAGTGGAAAGTCAGTCAAAATTTTACAATATGCAGACGATGCAACTTGTATTGCAACTTCCCAACTTGATGTAATTAATTTCTTTAAGGCTTTAGTCATATTTGAGAAAGCTACTGGAGCATCTATCAATTTACAAAAGACTAATGGTTTGAAATTAGGGACTTTGTGGGACGGAAATTAAGAGGAGATATTGTTTGGTCAGAAGATGAAATCAAAATAAATGGAATTTGTTTTGGCACTGACAAATCAAGTAAACAATTTTGGAAAAGCTTATGTGATAAAGCCAAAAAGAAATTAAAATCTTGGGAAAGTCGTAGTCTTACTATTTATGGAAAAATTGGTATCATTAATACGTGTATATTTCCTATCTTTTATTATGCAGCAAAGGTTTATTTACCAAAGATTGAGGTTTTTGCCGACGTTCTGAAGTCAATTTTCAAGTTTATTTGGCAGGGAAAGACAGAATTGGTTTCGCGAGACACAATAACTTTAAGTGTTGAAAAGGGAGGTTTGGGTCTGGATAGCTTAGAATTGAAAATGAAATCATTATTTATTCGTGGTATGTTTCCACAGCTATGTGGTGATGATTCTAGTTCTTGCAATTTTCTGTTTATCCGATATTTTATGGCTAGTAAATTGCGGAAAATATTTCCATTTCTGTGGTCAAACTCAGTACCTCACTGTGATGTAATGTCGCCCTCTTACAAGCAGGCATGGGCAATTATGGCAAGTTTGTATGCGAATAAGTCTAATTTCGTCAACGAATGTAAAAGTGTTAAGAATATAATATGTTTACTCAGGTTACAACATGTACCACGAGTTGTTTTACGGTATCCTGAGCGGGATTGGGTACCCCTTTGGAAGCTAGTAAATCATTCAATTTTGTGTAACAAGTTAAAATCATTTAGTTGGAAAAGTGCCCATGGAGCCTTATATACAAGGGAAAAGTTGTCCTGATGGGGAGTAAGCGATGGCAAATGTCCATTTTGTTTAAAGTTTGAAACTTTGGCTCATGTGTTTTGGGAGTGCCCATCAATTTACAAAGTTATTTGCTGGGTATCGGAGGTCGCAAGGAAAGTGCTAGGTGGGCATGTCTTATTTAATAAGGATTGTTTTTTGTATGGACCTTCGTCCACTATTAACGCACGTTTATGGGCACGAGTTTGGTTTTTATTTGTTGTTACACGCAAAATAGTGTGGAATCGACGATGTTCATTTATATTTGAGAAAGTTTTTGTTTCTGAGGATAATTTGTTATTAAGAATTAAAGATGAATTTCGTTTACGTTTGGCTGTAGACCGGAAAAGATGGTCCCGACAAAAGTTTGATGAAGTTTGGATTAATGGAAAAAGTTTTATTTCGGCTGTTGGTTTGAAAAATTAATATGCTAAGTCCCTTTTGTTGTTGTCTGTTACTAATTCAGTTGTATGAGAAAATACAGTATATTCCTTTTAGATGAGTGACTTTGTAAAAATGTTTGTACATATGTTGTTTTTTTATCCATATAATATTATTGTAAATATTGTATATTGAGATTATTTGTGAAAATGCATGATATGAATAAAATTTAAAGAAAAGTATCTGTTCTTTTCAGCTTAATATCTGAAACGCGACTCACCGAGTCGCTTGTATATTAAACTGATTTTTGAATCTAGGTCATGGAATAGGGGCTTGCTCCGTCCTGACCACGGGTTGGCCCGGTATTGCAGTACCTCCGGGATCGGCCCACCCCTCAGGGGTAATAATAAACCAAAGAAAGATCTCCTTCTCCTCCTTCTCCTTCTCCTTCTCCTTTTCGTCTATCAAGTAAATGAATTCAAATGTATGGATGCTTTTCTTCTCACGTGTGTGAGGTAAGTAAGCATTTCATCCGCCTGTTATTATCCTTTGTAACTACAACTGCCAGAACACCACTTGCATGAATAAGTTGGTGCTCTTCTGGGTGTGAAGACTTCTCATAAATGAAATAGTTTTGTCAACTGCTATCTTCTTTGTATTTTTAAATGAATCAGTTACAATAATTGTTCCTCTGTTATATATTTTTCACCAAATATAATTGTTATCTTCTCAGCTATGATTTTTCCTCATTGAAAAGTAAAGGTTTTGTTATTGATTTAAAAAGTCTTTCGAACTAAAGCTTGGTGCATGCATGATACATGTACAACTTCACCTGCTACGTCACATTTTCAAGAAAATGGCTGCGCCCATGTCGTGCTAAAAGGCATCACATCATGCCAAGAATATCTTCATTTATATATCTCTTGTACATTTTCGTAAGAAATATTGTATATTAAAGGGCAGGATTACATTTCATTTTTCAGAGTGCCCACACTTGTTCTTTGGGGCGAGGTTTCCTTTAAGATTGATATAGTCTTGTATATTTTCATGTTCACGTTTCATGTCGTTGTCACTCAAGCAGATATCTTTTTTTTATGAACGCAAACGGGTAATAGAAATATTTCTACAATGCAATGGTGTTTTATTACCATTACCATTTGCAGTAGATTGGTGAATAAAATAGTAATATATTGTGCACAAGTTTGGTGATTTCGTGCCCCTTCTTGTTTACTTTGTGTATTGTCAATTTTTAAATTTACACGGTTGCCCATAAAGTTGGAATAAAATTTCCTTACCTCTTTTCAGTAGGTAATTGTGACAATATGGTATGTTCTTGACAGAATAAGTTTATATGCGCACTTTTGTGATCCATCTATATAGGCCTATAACTCTTTTGATTGATCAATACAGTTCTGAGAAGATATAAACATTCTCTATCGAAAAGAAACTATATTGTCTCAATTATTTCTTGAAAAGAGGTAAGAAAAATTTATTCCAACTTTATGGGCAACATTAAAATCCGTTAACAATAAGTCTCAAAGGTCATTGTCGCTTTGTTCGGTGCGTCTTTTGTGCTGGTTGATGAATAAGCATTATCTCATTCCCGCGTTCCATGCCCACTCTTAGGTGTTTCGTTGTGAATATTTAATACAGTTCACAGATTTTTAAATATTTATACAGATTGTTTGCAGTGCTTGATTATCTCATTTGTCAGATCACAAACTTTCCTTTCTGGAGTGTGGCATCTATTTTTAAATAGCTATTGCCGTTTTAAAGATATCGTATAAAATAGGCCTCGTAACTCTGTAGAAAAAAATTGTCGTCACCAATTATTGTTGTTATCAAGGTCTGTTAATATTCAATAAAAAAAAGTATCTACTAGGCGTTGTATCACAACTAGGCGTTGTGGCGTGCGCCTGTAATCCAGCTAATAGTGGAAGTTACAAACTGATTCAGCCGAGGACGCAGGTTCGAAACTGAATCGCGTCTTTCGGATGGTGACGTTAAAGGTCGGTCCCCAGACGTAAATAATCATATCTGATTGATACACGTCTGTAAAAACCCAATACACACACTCTAGGTCTTTTGGCTAATGTAAGGGGTTACGAATTTACCCTGTCTTAACTGTAGAGGGCGGAGTGCTGAGGTAAGCCGCAGTGCCGTATATATACGGCACTGGTAAGCCGTAGTGTGGACACTAGTATACTATTAGTAAGCCGGCACTCTTTGCTTGTCCCTCTCACAGGAGAGAGCTCCCAAATTTGAACTCTGTAATTACTAGTTAATTTGTTATAAAATATGAAACATTACCCAATTAATCTTTATAGTAGTGGCCACATGATCCTACGGAGCAATTTCATGTATTTTATGTACATGCACATCTGTTAGATGTCATTCACTGTTTTGAATTAATAGTTCATGCACTGTCATTCTGCTGGCACGTTGCACGGACATCCCAGTTTAGCTGTATGATCATGATATGCTGCCATCGGGATTATTTCTACAAGGTACAATGTACAAGGTACAAGGTTTGTTGACGAAGTACTGGATAATACTCTTACTGCCTGTTGCAGTGCACATGATAATAAAGTTATACATGTTGATTATATTTTGGCGCTTTGTAAGTTTTATGACAGTTTTGAAATTGTAATGTTTCTCATTTATAAAGTACAGACAATTAAGAACGAACATTATATTCGATAGAGGTTTATTCAGTAGTTGGATTTGTTCAGAAGTTTGTCAGTTATAAGGTGTTTTCTTGTTACAGCCAGTGTTATAGTTTTACACTGTTTGAGGGAGCTGAATAAGCTATTGACATTGCTTTTGTTTTGTTATTGTGATTACTTTCAAAATGTATACCACTGTGATATGATGCTACTGATTGATGACTATATAATAAAGACTCTTTGCTTGTCCCTCTCACAGAATCGCTGCATGTGCCTGTCCGTCTTTGATCTCGACCACTAAGTCATGACAGTTATGTAATTCTACCATGGATTTGTCAGAAGAGATTTTCGGTCAGCTAGGTGCTTCCCAATCACCGAACCGGACTTGCCATGTATGTGGCAAAGTACTGGCGACAGCCAACAGTCTCCATCGACATCTAGCCATGGTGCACAAGGATGAAGCAGTCGTCAATGAAGTCTTCGCCTACCCGCTCCCGGATATGTGGAAATGCTCCGTCTGCAAGGAGAGTTTCTTCAACCAGCAGACCCTGACGAGGCACCAACAGCACCACCACAACGACATCCTCTTCACGTACGTTTTCAGCTGCTCGCAGTGCCCAGCAGAGTTCGATGCAGCTCAGGTGGCAGCCAATCACTACCAATTCCATGACAGAAGACCGTTACCAAGCCAACCCGATCCTACCGCAACTCCTTGCCCGACCTCCATCTCCGATGATTTTCCTGATTCCTCTACACTAACACCACATCGGGGTTAAACAATTGTATTCTCTACTTATATAAGGTAGAAATAATAGATTCCTAAGGCGAATCAACACATATGCACGTTGACACTGATTATGCAGGGGACGATCAGGAACATGTCAAAGTTCACTCACATTGTTTTCTGATGCTGCCATCTATAGTTACAAACAATATAGCATTGAGATATTGTAATAACATGAATACAATATTGTCACATCACAGAAATGGTGCTTTCGGTAAACTGATCGAGTAGACTAAAATACCATAATACTGTGTAATTATATGAAAACACATATTGGCAAATCATACACAATATGGCCAAGAAATGAGTAACTATTCTGGACCTAAAAATGTACAAACATCAATCAAATGATCTTATTTAAAAAACTAACAAAATAAGAATGATTAAACTACAGTTGATATACAACCTTCATGAATATCACTTTGTTTTACATCACAATGCATATCTATGTTCTATAACACATTCTGCAGTTATCGTCCTGCTGTTTTTTTTTGTGTGTGTGTGTGTGTGAAAACTCTTTGCTATACTGCAACGCATTTGTAAAAACTACCAGTCGGTAAGAGAAACCTCACATGAGTCTAAATTACTCAGAACAACTGATCAGTGCATATGTAAAATAAATCCACAACCGTGCAAATTTAAGGTTGCTTCCATGTGTATCGATTCTCATTTTAAAGCAATTATTTCCAATGCTAAATATAGATCCCTATATCTGTGGTACGGTGTACATGACTTGTATTACCCTTGAGATATACATATAACTTCAAAAATAACTGTCAGAATCAATAAATGTATTATAAACATCTAAAATGATATTATTGTTTCCGGTCTTCTTCTTCGTCTTCACTTAATATAACCAAAACCTATAAAACACATACATTATTTTGTATGTAAAAAAAAATCAAATGTATATCTCATTCTCATTCTTCAACCTTGTTTATATTCATTATCATAATTTCTCTTAAACATGTGTCAATAGCGCGTTTCTTATTAACTTTCCGAAAACCCACCTCAAAAGAACAAAACGGCTTCCTTAATCACATACACATACATGTCAAAAACAATATCATACTGTCAGTATTTCAAATCATAAGATCTTAGTTCTTTAACTATTTCTACAACCAACTGACATATATTCCTATAGGTAATTCTTAATCCTTTACTTTTTTTAGCCTGAAAAAAAAAAACTTTTTCCATCATAAAAATTAAAAAAAAGAAATATAACTTTTATATTAATGTATAACAAAATCTGTCGTCTCCTCTGGGAGACGTCGGTGTCTTCCTGAACGTCTCAACGAGTTCGACACATCAGTTGGTTTATCCCCTAGACCGGGCCCCTAGATCTTCATGGACACAGTCTTGACCTTGTTTGTAAGAATCTTGTGAAGTTGTGTCTTCAACAGGCTTGTCTGCTTGTAGGAGTGTACCTTGAGTGTAGGTAGTCGGGTTGCTTCCCTCAGGGGCAACTGGAGATCTCTCTGGGTCAGGAGATTCTTTACTTGCCCGTAGATGTTCTCTATTGCATCTGTACACTGTGCCATCAACATCCACTTCATTGGAACTTTCATCCAAGTGACGAAATACCCTTCCTTTTTTCCAGCGATCCTCTCCTAGTCGAAACGGCGTCATCCTGACAACGTCACCTTGAACAAGATCAGGCAGCTCCTTTGCTTGCCTATCAAAGTATTTGGCCTGACGCTTCTTGTTAAGCTCGAGTTGTTGCATCACGCGACTCCTCGGTTTCATAAGCGAGGAGGTGGTTGGAACTCGTCTTAGTGCGCCTTCCGAGGAATCTCTGTGAAGGGTTGGAGTCGATATCTTGCGTATAGGAGTGTTCCTCAAATTCAGCCATGCGAGATGTAGATCTTTACCAGACCAATATTCAAGTCCTTTGCGAAGCTTGCAAACTCTCTTCTGCTTCTTTTCTTTTTCTGCTATTGCTTCTTCCTCTGCTTCTGCTTCTTCTGCTGCTTCTTCTCCTTCTGCCCCACCCCTTTTCGCCCATCATAATGTTCTGCATGTATTGAAAACGTATTTGTAAACTCCATTCAATTAAGATTGATATAGTCTTGTATATTTCATTTTCACGTTTCATGGTTCACTCTCCCTCTCAGTGTCACACACACTCACTCTCTCTCTCACACGTACATACACACTCTCTCTTCACACAAACACACTTTCATCCCTCTACAATCGCCTATTCGCAATAATTTAAACATGCATGTAACAAGAACATATTTTTAATGTGGAGAAAGGTCTCAAAGAAAAGAGCTAGGCAATAACTTCAAAACAATGACCTTTAATGGGTAGTTTTAGAGCATCAAAACAAAAAGACAGAAAAACGGGGGTGGGGGGCAAAGTTGTCTATTCTTTTTGTACAAAGAAAGGCATGAATATAAAAACCAAGAATCATACCCCCTTCTCCAGTGAAATCAATTGTACCCATCAGTACATTGTGTTGATAATGACAATAGGAAATAGGCATACATACATGTACAACAACTTACCATTTATTTTTACCTCGATGGCATTTCTTTATTAAAAGATATTTACAAGAATAATCATCAGAGTATAAATCTGTAAAGAAAACAAAAGTACATGTATGTCATTTTGAAAAAGGGCCTTAAAAATATGATAGTAATGTGAGATTTCACACATATTTCATTACCATAAAAGGGATGTTTTAATAGAATTTATTTTAAAAATGATCTCCCCCTCATATATAATGCATGTGTATACATTTACGGTTAATTGATTCTTGAATGCTTTTGTAATGCGTTTCATTTCTCCTCACAAATCTATAGTTTGAGGTTGAATTACTCCTTTAACTGTTCCATGATGGCATAATTACAATGTCATGTATTGTATGGCTCCATGCATCGTCAACTTGGTCTTGACGTAAACACAGCTACAGTCCTCTTGAAATGCACTGTGCAGTGTGCCCTCACTTGGTATACTTCTTACAGCTTCCTGCATGTGTTTCGACTGTAGAGGGAGTACATCCCCAAACTGCTACAGGATGTTGCAATGTTTGGTAGCTCTTTTGCCATAGCAATTGACTGGAGACAACCTAAGTCCTCTCGACATTCTCCCAACAGTCAACATCCTTGGGTTCAAGAGGGGGTTACAGTCCTTACTTCAGTGTCATAAATCTCCAACATTAGTCATCAACCAGACAAGGCTCGAGTCCTCTTGAAATGCACTGTGCTGCCCTCGCTTGACATTCTCCGTACAGCTGCCTGTATATGTTGGGCCTGTAGAGGGGGTACATTCCTTTTACTGCATTGTCATAAAGCTCCAAAAGAAGTCATCAACTAAACAAGGCTCGAGTCCTCTTGAAATGCGCTGTGCCGCCCTCGCTCGACATTCTCCTTACAGCTTCCCGTATATGTTTGGGCTGTAGAGGGGGTACATCACCCCATTGCTCCATGACGTCCAGAGCATGCTCAACAATCTCTCCGACATAAACCTTGGCTATCCCGGACATCGCTATGACAACGTTCTGCGATACGGAGCTCCCAGTAATTGACTGCATGAAGCGTTTGATGGCAGCTTTTGGGAACGAAGATCGCCGGAACATCTCGTATCGGTTGAGCTGCTCTTCTGAGAAGGCTGAGACAAGTATCCTAAAGAAAAAAAGTCAAAGACAGTAGCCAAATATGTGGGTAGAAGCAAATGAAAAAATAATTCCTTTCTATTCTTTATGGAAATTAAATTGAATTCTATAAATTAAATGCTGAGTTTCATAAATAGGCGTTGTGGCGTGCGCCTGTAATCCAGCTAACAATGGAAGTTACAAACTGATTCAGCCGAGGACGCAGGTTGAAACTGAGTCACGTCTTTCGGATGGTGATGTTTAAAGGTTGGTCCCCAGACGTAAATAATCATATATGATTGATACACGTCTGTAAAAACCCAATACACACACATAACCAAATAATGTGCAAAATGATTTTCAAATAATGATTTTCAAATAATGCCATGAATTTTCTGTACCATACAAAATGCCTATACAATACTTTGAGGCATCAATTATAATTTTAGAGCAAAGAGCACTCAAGTAAACATTTTTTTTTAAATCGTGACTGACAATGATAACGGAAATCCAACATATCTAATCAAGTAGAAGTTGGGTTGTGTAGTCTCATTTCCATATGGTGTGGTCAACTGCCACAAAAAAAGTAAATCTATATTGCCTTCCTGTAAGTGAATGGCAAAAAGAGGTAAAACAAGTAGTTGCGAACAACACAGGCCACTACGGATACTGAACTTGTTTATCTGTGTGTTTTAAAATACAGAAACGTGAGGCAAATTAAGTTCATGCAATAATAATAACAATAATGATAATTGTCTTGTTAACCTAGGGTAACCTCATCAGTATTAATACTGTTCACGCTGAGGGCCCTGCAATATTATCATCACCCCGGTTTTAAACTAGCTACCATGAAAAGGCACTCAATCATGCAATGAATTTCTTCCCACCGGGTACCCATTTACCTCACCTGGGTGGAGTGTGGCATATGCAGATTGATGTTTTGCCAAAAGACACAAATGCCGCGTGTTGTGATGATTGTGATCCGCAGTCCGGTGACGTATCCACTAGACCACAACACCTTTACAATCTCTTTGGCTTCAGCCCCTTTTTTAAAGTGGTTCACCGCATTGTACGGGAGACGGTACAAGGCTTAAAGTGGATTGTGACCTTAACAATTAATAACTTACTGCATTTTTTGTCTCTCCTCTGCATCCTGTCTTAATCTCTTACGGTAAGCCTCCCTGGCAGGGTCGACTGGAGCCGATGGAGCCTGCTCCGAAGGACCCTTGGAGCCTCCAGGAGTGTCTCTCTCCATGTTTCCTGTATCCCTACCAACGCTGACTGATTCTCCTTGGCTAGCTTCTGTAGTAACAGGATCACAAGTTGGATGTTTTTAAAACATAGAATACAGGGTACTTGGCTAATCATATAGATATGTGAGCATCGAGCAAGTGTATGAATGGTATTGTTTTATCCCCCCCCACCACTCCGGAACGGAGGGACCGCATTCATGTTCCCAAAATCTCTGGTAAAGGGGTACTTTTCACGCAACAAAGTCTGGCTCGTAATACACAAAAAACGGCCCGTATTGACTTTACACACCGGACTTAGGGGGGTGCTTTCAAAGGGAGGGAACATGCATACGCATACGTAAATAACACTGAGTGGGGGGCCGGGTGTTTTATACATGCATGATAAGTGAGGAAGTTTAGTTAAACCGACATCGAGACCCCTCTAGGGAATTCCTTCATAGGCTGGTGGTCTTTCTATACAGGTTCACTTTAAAGCCCGTCTGCACTAGTTTGGCCAGGAGGGATTAGACCTCCCAGCAGGTGGTTATCTCATCAACTCAGCTTTCAATTAACATAAGAAAAAGAGGATCATGGGGGACCAACGGGCACCACTTAGGCATTGTTTTCTATATAGAGGGAGCAAGTAGCTACAAGTAGGGCAGTGGGGCTTTAATACAGTTTTCCTGTGAAAATTACTATTCACAGGGTTAACAATTGGTTTTACTCAATAAGTCTGACTTAAGACCAAGACATGTTGAAGCCCCATACATTCTTTTCAACATTAGGCCTGGAAAAAAAAAAAAAAAAAACCCAACAGAACCAACAAAGATGACAGAGATAGGTAACAGGGCATCGTTTCACAGAACCAGCAGAAGTACAAGTTCAGCGACATCCCATTGAAACTTGTGTTAAAGGGATAGTTGAGTTTTGTTGCAGAGGGCGCTACACAAAATAAATTTGTTGTGAGATAATGAAAAACTGAGTGTCAATATTTGAAAGAACATACAATTTAAATGACAAAATCATCTTTGTCTGATCAAAATTGGTTCAGAGATGGCTAAAATATCCATAAATATAAAGATTTCTAATATTTGTGGTGCCCCAAAAAATATTCAATAATTTGAACCAGCCGTTGAAATAACAAGATAGCGCCTTATACGTTTTATTCCAGCCAATGCCGATGTAGGCTTTTTATTGGCTTTTTCGTGTTGGTTATAATACGCACAACCAGCCGGCCCATGTATTGTTATTTTTAATTACCGGTAATCAATTACTTAACGGTCACGGTATTTTTTTTAAAGTGGAGCTGAATTAGTATGATCGTATTGGTTAAATTTCACACATTTTGGGGTCTAAAATTACCTTCATAGCAATTTTAGGTCCTAAAAGAGCACTTGAAATGTCATAAATAAGAATATCGGTAAGAGCAATAACCATGCACTTTGAAGGCATTTGCCGTCTGAAACAAGAACTCAACTATCCCTTTAAATTTAATGTAAGCATCTCAATGAGTTGTTGTTGAACTTGTATTTATGATGATTTCGTGAAACGCTGCCCAGGTAAAGGCCTGAAGACTACCCTTGTACTCAAGGGGATCAAATGAGGTCTTTGATGTTGGAAAAGAATCATAGCCCTTTTTTTTGCGATTTCCAAGAGTTTCTTGCCACAAAAAACAGCTTAGGTTAACATTTTGCAAAAGCTTCATGCCGTGCAACATTCTGGCTTTATAGAATCATTCTTTACAACACACACTGTCATTACTTACCAGCACTGCTCCCTGCGACATCTTCACGCTCATTCCGTTGTCGTGACGATCCTGCATCCTCATGGAGTCTAGGCCTGCTGATGGAGTCCTCCAGGCTGCCCCCTATCCCACTGAAGAGGGGTAGTTGTACGCCCCCTGACTCTTCCTCTCCATCCTCATCTTTTTCCTCTTTCATTCCTCCTTTGGGTGTTTCTTCCCTCTCCTTTTCATCTTCTCCTTCTTCATTTCCACTTTCATCATCCAAGGTTTCCTGAAGACGGAAATCAGGTAGTAAGTTGAAACTAATCTTCTGTTCTGGGCCCTATTTCATAAAATATTATGTTATAAGCTACCTGATATCGTGGCATTTGATTTGCCGAGAGCAAATTTGTCATAGAAATTTAGCATTTGTTATTGATAGCAAGTTTTATGAAACAAGTCCTTGATAATGACAAAAAATAATTTCTCACAGAAAGAAATGGATTAAATTTTAGCAACATAAAACTTTGGCTAATTGTAAACAATTTTTTACTTACTTTAAGTTTAATTCAATATCTTGAATTATATATTTTGTAAACGCTGTGATGTAGTTGTTTTATGTATCATTATTATTATCATTTAATGGCAATTTTGGGGGTAAGAAACTTTAATGAATTTGCAAATACTTGATTTTGGATCAGTTTTATTTGAATTATTTCACAGCATCAAACTTTTGCTAATTTGAACCACAAGCGAAATCAACATTTCATGCACGTTAAAGTTTTTGTTTTACAGTACATAATTAGACAAGTGTCCAACAATTTAGTAGAGGTATGTATCAGCCCAGTAAAGAGCAACTTATCTATAAAAGTTTATTATTTATATTTATATTATTATTTGTATAATAATAATAATCACATTTGAACTAGTTTGTACAGTCAAACCTGCTTTAGTGACCACCTGTCTACAAAGACCACCTGTCTACAAAGACCACATTTTTTGTTTCCCTTGAAAATGGTTTCTCATTGAAACATGTACTAAAGGAACCTGTCTACAAAGACCACCTGTCTACAAAGACCACTTTTTATGTTTCCCTTGGGCGGTCGCTATAGACAGGTTTGACTGTACATGTATAGCGCTTAATACTAGTTTCTAAGCACTTCATATTGTAGTGATAGTGCACATGATAGTGCACACGCTCTGCTCTCTGCGGAGTATTCAAGCCAGGCATCATTTTAAAAGCACACACATGCCAATCCAACCACATTTAAACTCGCATCTTACCGCATTCCATTTTAACACCTGGGTGGAGAGTGGCAAATGTAGATTAATGTCTTGCTAAAGGACATTAGTGCTCCGGTGGGACTCGTACCGCAAACCATGTGATCCACAGTCCAGTGACATATCCACTAGACCACGACACCTGACCTCTACAAAATAATCTCTTAAAAAGATCGGAGAGTAACCCTACTCACCTGTTCTTCCCGAGTTTTTGGTGTGGACGGGCTAGTAGTGTTCTCCTGGGAGACCACGCCCGGTGACAAGCTACTGGTAGGAGAGAGAGGTGGGGAGGACAAGATGGAGAGGTCATCCTCGTCCTCCTCCGTCTTGGAACGCTTCTCTGGCGGCTCATCATCCTCTTCGTCTTGCTCTCCTGCAAGTGGAAAAGGGTCATCACCCGTTAGTAAAGCGCCAATAAACATCTATATATGCACAAATAAGACTTTACTGATTACCTAACCCTAAACCTAAATCCCATTGAGGCAATTGTAGTATTGTACAACTATTACCATTTATCTTTGATGAAGTAAATAATAGTTCAGTTCTTGTATAGCGCATAATATGTTATGAAATAACATCTCTATGCGCTTCCAAAGAGCTTTAGAAATTATTACCCTAGATTTAGCTCCGGCAGCCGTTATCAGCGCACAGTGCATTTCAAGGAATAATCCTACCAGGTACCCATTTACCTCACCTGGGTTGAGTGTGGCAAATGTAGATCAATGTCTTGCCAAAGGACATTAGTGCCGCGGCGGGACTCGAACCGCGGACCTTGTGATCGACAGTCCGGTGACGTATCTACTCAACCACAACACCTCTAAAGCCAAAGCAAATTGCCGCCAGAACATATATGTTGGAGTACCCCCATGAAACACTTGTTAATGTAAAGACCATCTGTCGACAAATATGACCTTGAATGGTGTTTATATACAGGTTTGACTGTCTTTTATGATTTTGGTGCTAAATGTAGTAACATCTGATGACAAATATGGCCCGGGATGGCGTTTATATACAGGTTACACTGCATGTTATAATTTTGGTGCTAAATATTGGACCAAATGAGGACCAACTCATTCTTTTATGATTATAAACACAACGATATAGTTTCTCATATATATATTACGTATTTGTACAATATGTGACCAAAACAAATTTCCATGTATTCTTGTGAATTTGGATGAATAAAAGAATTGAATTGAATTGAATTGAACTGACCTATATCTTTGGAATCATCGAGACCAGGAGACCTTGCAGTGACCCCATCTCCATCATCATCCGAAGAAGAAAGGTCGCTGGATGAGAGATAGAGGTCATCTAGATGCGCCATCTTGACCGGTGGAGCTGCTGGAGGCTTTGTCTCTTCTTCATCATCAGAGTCTTCCCTCCATTCATATTCGTCATCTCTGGCGGCCATCTTGGTCTATTCCAAGCTGGTTATTAAAATAGAATAATTATAAAATGCATATTAGTAGCATTATCCATATTAAACAATAAAAGAACTTACTTAGGTACAAATTACAATGTAGTAACTGATCTAATAACAATTACATAAGAAGAAGAAGGTGAAGATAATGAAGAAGAAGAAGAAGAAGAAGAAGAAGAAGAAGAAGAAGAAGAAGAAGAAGAAGAAGAAGAAGAAGAAGAAGAAGAAGAAGAAGAAGAAGAAGAAGAAGAAGAAGAAGAAGAAGAAGAAGAAGAAGAAGAAGAAAAAGAAGGGATCTAGATGAAACAGGTGGATAATATATAATGATAATGATGATGATGATGAGAATGAGATGATGATATTAATAACAATCAAAGCCATATTGAACTACATGTAGAAGAACGTGAAGTCGTGAAATGCTGTGCATACTCTTGACTTTGATCTTTATACCGTCGTATTTATTGATGAAATCTTCACAAATTCTGCTAATCCAAATGGGTCATATAATTTGCGAAAAGTAAATCATGCTGTGGAATTATAATTCACAATTGACATGATTGAATGACACAGACTCTACTCTAGTCTCTAAGTCTAAGTAATAGAGAGATTCTAATTTCTCGTTTGCAATTCACAAAAGTTTATTGCTGTGATAATTTTCGTCTAAATTTGCCAAACTAAAAAAGTCTAAGACAATGCAAAGTTCTGGTTTTACTTTTAGTTTTACAAAATATTACAATTACACTTTACAATTAGTTATTAAATAATATTACAGACAATATTAAACATAAGTCAGTAGACTAGACTAGTATTTAATGAGACGGTAATAATCTAATAATATAGACAAATCTAAATCTAGATCTAGAGACTAGAGACGTAGAGTCCACTCTCTACTAACAGTACTAGGCCTACTACTTAACTAGTAGATCTACTAGTACTAGGCCTAACACTTTTAACAGTAACAGTAACACTAAGTAGATTCTAGATCTAGATCTAGATAAAGACCCTCTACTGAAATGAAACATTATTTAGATTACAGTATATAAGGTCTATAAAAACTATAGATCTAACTAAATCATGACATAATTACTTATTATATTAAATTAAATTACTGTATCAGAAGGCGCACTTGGTTACACATAACACCTACTTCGGTCCCACACCTTGCAATTCATGTCAACTATCGCTTTTGCGCTCAAACCTTTGTTTCGGCCCACTCAAAAACGTATTTACGCCTTAAAGACATTGATACGGAGTGTTTTAAATTAATAATAAGAGTACGCCCTTATCAAGCTGAATCAATTATATTTGGCAAACTTACCATAAGTATCCAGAAAAATGACCAGTCGAAAAGTAGCTTTGACTTTGTTTGCCTGCTATCGATCCAATAATCACTCATGCGCGTATTGACCTCTAGCGCTGCACGACGTGTTAATAATAGGCAGCATTTTCACACATGAATAGTCAACACACTTATGATACACAAATGCACACAATCATGCCGATGTGGCTGATCGGCAAGTTTGACAGTAGACTTACAATTTGAATTTTTAAATTATTCTTTCTAACATCGGTAAGTTGAAAAAAAATTGTATTTGACTGCTATTTAGGTGTCATCAATTGTCACTAAAGTACCAATTTTTAGTGAAATCAGTTGAGTTTTGTACAGTGGTGTTTGAAATGTTGAGAATCAATAGCACAGGATAGTAATGCAGCTACATTGTATGTGTGATCAAATATGTGATCGTTGATGATTGTTTCTTTGTTTTGTTCATGTTTTACGGGATCAAGGAGTTACTCAAGCAAGCATAGCCTACCTAAGATTAAAGCTTACTCAAATAAAATAAAAGGAAAAAAATAGGTTATAACAATGAATCTCTCTCTCTCTCTCTCTCCCGCCCCCCTCTCTCTCTCTATGTGTGTGTATAAATATAAATTGGCCTACTAGATAAAATAGATAAATAACAAAAATATATATTGAAATATAGTAGACCTAGTTATTGATGACTGAGAAACGGGAGAAAACTCACAAACACATCGTATCATTTCTAAATCTGGTTTAAAAACGAAATCTATGCGGCCGGCTTCTAGCTCCGACTGCAAATGCCAGTCATTTATATAATCATATATATACGGCTAAAAAACTATAATCACATTTATCTCGTAGATATAAATTATATTATATACATGTATATTGAACTTCCCAAACTTTAATATACGGTAGTGATTAATACGGATTTTAAAAAGGTGTAACTTTCCTATATTTCTTGGTCCGCGATTTCGTTCAAAATTTCACTAGTCCTGCTTCTCTATTTAAAATCTTTTAGAGCAGTCTATAACCGGATTTCCTTATGTCTTGTAGATCTGGCTCCAGATAGACCTTTCTACATGTTTTTTTTTTTTTTGGGGGTGTCAATCTCTTTTTATATTTTTTTTACAGCGAAGTGGCCACTATCGGCTGGAGCCAATTGGTGCGCAGAATGATGCGATAAAACTTTGAAGAGCGGCTATTAATTGTTAACCATCGCGACTCTTCTTTTTCCCACATGATTCAATGTGATTCAAATTATGATATATATATATGTATCATAATGGTCTTTTTATGCTGCTAGATTTTTAAAAAAATCGGGTAAAGTGTTCACAGCCTAAGCTCAAATGAGTGATTGGCTATTGACTATGTTTTTAATGTGATTCTTTCTTTTCATGTTCATTAAAAAATCTAACCACTCAGAATGCGTTTCCCTCCTCCTCTTCCTCGCAAAGGAAGAAGAGGAACGGTCATCAATGACAACGAGCGAGTTATCGAGAAGATAACACTCGAAGTCCGCTTCGCGCTCAGAGGGAAACGCTACGACTCTTCATCGTGGTTAGGTGTGGGGACACTAGTGTGTCGTAAGAGAACGATACATACTATAGAAATGATCCCTAAAAGTATGATCTTAATTTGATCTGATATTTATGAAATATATATAAATTAATGACGATTGCTTTAAAACCGGTTACTATTTTGACAAAAAATAAATGTGTTTTGCAAATATTGCAGCATTGTCTTCACTAAATTATATTTAATTATTAAAGTTAAGAGAATAACCCTGAGACATAGATATAGAAAGTATATAAATTTCTGTTAGATACTTATTGTCTTAGTGAACTTTCTGACAAAAGAGGGGGAATTTTTTTCACAGGAGAACATTAGAAGTACTGCTTTGAATAATATAATGAATATTCATTTACTAGTCTATACATTCAGACATTAGAATACGATCGATGCTTTTATTTAAAATGCTTAGTGATGTTTGTGTTAAAAATCTGTGTTGATAAAGTTTGAGGGATAACGTTGATATATGTTATTTCAAAGCAGGATTCTTATTCGAATCGTTTATCTGTAACAAGTAGTGTAACTTCCTATTTCAATATGATTTCATGCGCAGATTCGACTTAATGCAAGGGGTTGAATAAACCTCTGTCTTTGTGCATTTGCCCGATTAGTCATGGTGCTCCATAACAAACAAAAAGATATATTGTTTATAAAATCCATGTAATCTATCTCAGTCATGCTAAATAAATCATGGTACTCCGCCCCACCAAACAAATCTTTAAAAAGTATAGAGTCTGTATTCTAGGACTATTAGAAATACGTAATTACTTATAAATATTCCGGCAGCGCGTGTGATGCAATTGATTGGAAATAAACACGGAAGTAAACACGTAAACCGCATACTTGCTGCACTATTTCAATGCTCCATCCACGTACGTACAATACCTATCCACAGGCACAGACTAGACTGGTCTGTGTTATTACATGTATAGTACAAAGTGTGGTGCAATACGTCGAAATCGCATTCTTGCTCGGGGATTTCAGCAAGTTTCATGTACCGGTATATAGTCGCATGTTTCAGGAATTAACAATCATTTGAAGATTCCATCTTGTTATTGGACTTGAATAGATACATGTTCAGCAGCAACATCATGTCGTGAACAGAACACAGAGAGCCTAGTCTAGAGTGCAGTGGAGAGCGATGCCAAATACTGGTACTGTGGTACAGTGGTAGGTCTATGGCTATAAGTAACTTAGTATCAGACTGTTTATGTCTCGATTTGGAGCGAAATGAAACATTGGTGAGCTGACCTCTTCGTAGCTGAATGCATTAAAAGTCTAGTAAATATCAGCAGTGAGATTGAACGTCACAGACATAATTATCACCACTGACAATTTACTATTCGGTGGATTTTCATCCAGGCTCTTTTCTGCATCTCCAGTTGTGAATCTCAGTCTCAGTCGGACATTAACTTCAAGATTTTCTCGATCTGATGACATAATTGTGACATCGAGCAATAACTGTTGTACCTATACCACTTATTGACTTACTAATTTCTTGTTGAAGTTAGTTAATGAAGAGCAAATAAACATGGCGACTGAAAGGACTATTGCCAGAGACTTCCATGACTTGATGAAGAACATCAAGAGTTTCTCTGACAGCCAGGCTACCGTCACTAATTGGGATGACGAAAATCTTGGGACTTTTGAAGTCACCATCTCACCGAATGATGGATTCTACAAGGAAGGGGAGTTTGTTTTTGAGGTGAGTTTATTAATCATCATCATCTTGATACGATGAGAGGCTGATCCTGTAATCCTCTTTCATTTCTTCAAGGTTGGTTATGTTCTACAGTCTCTGAGCATTGGGGAATCAATGCCTTAATTTTCACATGCACAGGGTATAGATATTAGAGAAGGTTTTGATCATATTAGATGAAATCATTCAGACCACCACCATTTAATGTGAAATATTAACCAACATCATTTACATAAACCTGTATAAACTGTCGGAATGTCCATAGTATTTACATGTACATCATAACAAGGCAATCATGCTGTGAAAACTAAAATCCTCATTACAATAATGATACCCTAAGACTAAGAGAATATTGATACTACCTGGTAGTGGTGTTTAGCCCTTTCTCATAAGGACTGCACAGCTCTGTGTAGACAATTTTTTCTACTCACTCTCAGACTTAATGTATATAATATGAAATAAAAATTTGATTCAAATGTTGTAGAAGGATCTATCATCTATCCATTGAGAGCCTCAAGTAGCGTTATGTTGATGCCCTTTTTTTCTTCAGAATTATTAATATTACTGCATACATGTAGATGGAATAGAGTGTCATTTGCTTAAACAGTTTTACTGAAATGTATGTATGATTTCATAAACCTTACCAAATACATCGCAAATCTAGGATTTTTTTTATTTGTTTTTGCCCAGATTGTGATGGAGTCCTGTGACGATCTCCCAAGATTTTACTGTAAGACGGCCATCTACCATCCCAACATCGACACCATCCAAGATCCCGATGGCGAAATATGCATCAATCTCTTTGACCCTGACATGTGGACATCGGACAGCAGCATGCAGGATATCGTCCAGGGGTTGCTGTTCTTGATGTACAACCCAAACTTGGAGGATCCCCTTTGCGGGGTAATAGGATCCTCGACCATGGAAGAATTCGGGAGGGATGTTGAAAAGTCGATAGCAGGCGGAAGAGTCGGTGACTATCAGTTCCCTGTGAACGCACGGTATGCAAGGCTGCATCCTCCTGCGGACAAGACCGAGGTGGATGATAAGGAAGAGGAGAAGGGGGATGAGAAGACAGATGAGAGAGGGAGTGGAAAGGTGGGAAAAGATGGACAGATAGATGGAGAAAATGATGGACTGAAGGATGGAGCGAAGGATGGAGAGAAGGATGGAGAGAGGACTGGACTGATAGAAGAAGTGAAGGAAGGTGATGAAGGAGAGAGGACAGGAGCGGATGGATGCAAGGAAGACATGGAGAAAAGGACAGAAGAGGACATTCGCATGGAGGATAGATACTTCGGGATCAAAGAGTACATATCAGGACCACAAACTGAGCTTTATGATGACTGTGATGATGATGAGGAGAATTATTCTGATGAGGAAGAAAATGAGGGGGGTGATATTGATTCCTGCATGCTCTCGGATGACCTCAACATTGACTATGATAGTGATGTTGTGAATGACGAGGACCTCTTTGATCTCAGCATCGATGAGACTGATGACGAAGAGAGTCATGTAGATGATGAAAACCGCAAGAACCTTGATGGCTCTGACAGTGTCATTAGTTGGAGCAAGATGGTCTATGGGGCAGAAAATAAATCTTTTGTTTACAAATTACAAGTTCTAATTGAGGACCTATCCACCGGTCCAAATAATAGTACTTCTTCCCAAGGGGCATGTAAGGAACCTGAAAATGCTGCTGGACCAGCATCTACCGGAATTCTTCCGAGAGCTCAGAGAACAACTGTTGAATCGCGATTCTACCATGCCCTACAGACTCGTGCCTTTAGAAGATGGTTGGTTTGATGATAACTGTGTGAGGGGAGGCGCGATGGCTCAGTGGTAGAGCAGTGGTCTCATAACCAGGAGGTCCCAGGTTCGAAGCCAAGTCAGTTCACTTGTGCCCTTTGGTAAGGCATTTTTCCTCATTACCAAGTCCCTCGGAGAGGGCTTAAAGCAGTCAGTCCCTGGTTGCTTACTTACAGTTACAAGTATACACATGCTTTCTTAGCAGTCAGGTGAAACAAACAATGAAACAAACAAATTAATGTTGATAAATGCTGTAACTACGAACCAATTGGTCTCTGACTTGCCAGACTGGAAGTATTGATACTACAGTCTACATGTACGATATTCATACAGACTGTAAAACGTTCAATCCAGACACCCTTCCAAAAAAGTTGCTATGAAGCACTGAATATATTATGTTTTCACAAGTTCACTCATTCTTGCCAACTTTCCACTTCATGAAGATGGACAAGTTTGGTCTCTGTTCAATGTATGTAGTATGTACAGTGGAACCTCGTTATAACAAGATCCTTGGGACCATGGAAATTTCCTTTTTATATCAGGAATCTTGTTGTGTATCAGGGTAAAAACAAAAGAATTAAATTAATTAGCTGGGACCAGCAAAATCACCTTGTTATACCAGATACCTCGTTATAACAGAGCTCATTATAATGAGGTTCCACTGTACATTACTAATTAATCTCGAGACATTTATATATGTGACTCCTTATAGGATATGTGACTTCCTTATAGGAATGAGTGCAGTTGTGAAAATATGAGTAACATGTTTTTCTTTCAGGGTACCGGTATTTACTTTTAGGCCCAACTGTACATGTGCAGGGGGGTGTTTAAGAAAGACTAAGATCGACTTTAAGTTGGAATTAAGTATAACAGGCCATTCATGCCACTGTTTGCTCTCACCATTTACTGGCATTTGTCTTTCAAGGGACGTACAAATCGTGGTCTCAAATCTACAGAGTTCACATTTTTTGATAGTTCATTATTGAAGGAAAAAATATTATCTAAAAATTATAATTTAGAGACCAATTGGGATAACAAACAGTGGCATGAACGGCCTGTTATACATAAGTCCAACTTAAAGTCGATCTTAGTCTTTGTGAAACACCCCCCAGGCCGATTCACGGTCTATACATTTGTCTTCCATTCTTGTATAGCTAAATGGGGGCATTGATAGATATGTCTTCAAGTTCAACATTAGGTTTACAGCATCTGCATAAATAAGAGGCCTTTTCTATAAAGAAAATACATTTGTATGTTAATACTAAAAAAAGATCATCGCCTCCAGAATTGTTGTCCCATGATTGTATCTGTACTATATGTACTGCTGTAGTTAATTTCTTGTTTTGTATGTGTACTTTTAACTGAAAAGTGCTGTTCAAAATCCATTGTGTCCATTTGTGTGGCATAAAATGCTCAAAACCACAGCTTTCAATATATCAATATAATTTTGTGCTTTGTAATGTAGGGTGAATATGATTGTACACCATTTTTTTTTAATATTATGCCTATAATTGTATCAAATATTGCGTTGGAAATATTGAATATAGTGGGCAATAAATCATTTTGTCTTTTCTTATAATATACCCAACACCAGACTTTATGTAGATGCCTATTAATGGGATACCAGACAAAAAAGTATTTTGCCCATTAATGTAGGAAAAAGAGAATAATTTGTAATTTGTTTATTCCTATATCACAGGATATATTTGTTTGATTAAATTAAAAATGTAATCAAATTATTTAGCCTTGTGATGCCTATTGCTTTTCTATACCTGACTTTTGATTTGATTCTCTTTATTTTGTGGATTGTATTGTAAGAAAAAGAAACTACATTTACTTAATATAAATATATAGTTAGTCTGCAGGTTCAGACTTTATATTGACACTCTCTCAAGCAGAAATTAGATATATCCAATGATTGTTGCAAAAAGTGTAAAACGTCACGACAATTTTTCCCCCTTTGGTAACATACATGTATCTGACTAATTGATAAAGACAATTCTTAGGTGTACAAGCGAACAAGACAACTATAATACGTAACAGAATCTCTGTTAATAATATTTTGTAAATGAGACTAGCATTTGATTATGTATATCCTGTTGCATATCATTATTTTCATGGTATTTAAAAAAAATGTTCTTGCACCTTTTTCTAATCATAATGTATTAAAATTTGTAATCACTCGAGACTAATATTCCAAAATCTTAGTCATTATTCATGAGCATGTAAATTGATTTATTATCGGTTGAACAACTCAAAAGAGAATCCAAAAGTAAAATTTTGGTGACTGTTATAATAGTTATAATAGATCATGTAATAATAAATTATACAAAACTACAAAAGTATGTATTTCAGGATGTTTTCATTGTGTCTTTATGGTGGTCAACTAGTCTATATATATTTACATGCAGAGGTGTTGTAGTCTAGTGGATATGTGGCTGAATGTTCAAAACTATGATTAAAACATGTCTGGCACACAGTTAAGTACAATCATGTACATGGCTTTAGAGCGAATGTGACTTCACACAAATTTGTGTAAGTTTATAATGTACTTTCCAGTCTAAACAACTCTCCTATTGCATGATAAATAATTCATAGTTAATTCAAGCCAGATTCTCACAAAATGGATTCCATCATCAGAACTCAAGACCATTGGGGGGGGGGGCTTTGGGATTCTTTCAATTATTTTCTAAATCTACATGTCCCTTTATTTTATTTTATATTAGGGAGGGGCTTCAGCAACCCCCTCCCCCCAACGGTTTCTGCTTGAAATCACCTTTACGTTTAGACACCATCCATTGTTGATTAGGAAGTACGTATTAAAACCAGAAGCTTGGAAAACATCGGGATTTTAGTCACAAGGGGATTTCCTTATTGCGCAATCACCATGAAATGAACAATGTAGGAATGACCATCAAGATATCTCCATGTCATGTGAATTAATAGGGATGTCATAATTATATGACACACACACACTCTCTCACACAAAGCTCTATGGTCATTTCCCGATGTTAAACATTTCCTCACTTCACCCTGGACCAAGGAATAGAGAATAGATCTTTCAATAAAACTGAAATTAAATTTGGCTTTAGTGGGAAAGGCGGGTGGCGTAGTTTCTTTGAATAGTTCGATGTTATGATGATAATCATTGATATGTACGCACTCTGTATCATAGTTTTTGTTTATATTATAATTATATATTATTTAGTTGTTTATTTATTTATTTATTTTTTTATTGTAGTTATATGGGGACCCTGAGGAAGAGCAGATCAACTTTGTCGGTTGATCTCAAGCGGATGATCCAACGATCTTCATTTTAATTTTAATAGTTTTTTTCTTCTTCTAGAATAGTCATTGTAAAATATTTTAGTGTTTTGTTTCTTTTTGTGTTCTGGGCCCCATCTTATAAAGAGTTGCGATTGATCCAAATCAGTCGTAAGAACTCTAAGCAATGGCAAGTTTGCATGCAGCCTTCATAATTGTGATTTATATCAATCGCAAATAAGTTGCGATTAATATCAACTCTTTATAAGACGGGACCCTGATGTTTGTATTTCATTTTTTATGATCGTAAATGAAACCAACCAACCAACCAACCAACCAAACAGAATTTCGAAACACATTTCATTTTGGGCTGATCCAATGTATGAACCTTCAGAAACACAACATGTTACCATGGGGCCATACAGGTTTAAGAATCAGAACTGAGAAACCCCCAAAGCCAAATAAAAACGCAGACAAGACATATTTTATTAAAGAGAAGGTTCTTTGATTTTAAAATCTAACTTTATTGTCATTATATTGCAATGGTGAAACTTTGCTTGGACAAAGTTATAAAAATTCAATGCTTAGAAACATTCGAAGTAACGATTATTATCAATTACAAAACACTTAAATACAGCCCCGGCATAGCACCTGAAAAGCTCTCCGATCGCTGCTAAGATGTGTGACGTCACATGTTGAACAAGATTTGCACAAGCAGACGATGTCCCATGACATCTCACATATTTTCAGTGCCTGTTTTGTCATCTTCTCTTCAGTTATTTCTCTTACTTCACTACGTACCCTCAGGCTAAATGTTAAATCTATTGCCTCACTCTAAACCCCGCGCATGGTATTATTTTGATGAAAAATGCAAGGATACAAAAATAAAGGAATCCGTCGCTTGTAAACAAAATAAGACGCCATTGTATTTTCAGCTGCAAACACCGCGGTATGTTCGGCGTTTCAAGAGGGAACAAATGCCGTCCATGCTACCATTCCGGGTTTTTTTTAATTTGAAAGTGTGGTTTCTTTGATTGTACATTAACCCATATCCTGTGTATTTATAAACATAAGAATTTAGTTATCAGAATCGGGGTCATATCCCTTTTTGAATGGCGTAAAATTCCATTACATTTATATACACTAAACTCATTATAATTTGAGAAATAATAGCATTGCAATTATGTCAGAGGCGGCGCTCCCGGGGGGACGGGGGCACAGTGCCCTCCCACTTTTTCAAGTACCCCAAAAGTGCCCCTTTAACTTTGTGAAAGTGCCCCTTTTTACATAGGAAATGTGCCCCTTTTACTTTGACAAGTACCCCTATTAATTTTTAAAAGTGCCCCTTCCTCTTTCCCCCTCTGATAAGTGCCCCTTTTATTTTGACACTTACCCCTTTTCCTTCAACAACTTTCCATTTTCCTTTGCAATAAGTGTCCATTTTCCATTCTCATAAGTGCCCTTTTTAATCTCTAGTAAGTGCCCCTTTTCAGGTACGAGAAGCGCCCTTTTCACTTTTAATAAGCGCCCCCTTCACCTCTGATAACTGTCCTGTTCAAATCTGAGAGGTGCCCCTTTTGCTTTGACAAGTGCCCCCTTTCCTTTGTAAGAAGTGCCCATTCCCCTTTTAATAACTACCCCTTATTAACTCGGATAAACGCACCTTATATTTTCACATGTGCCCCCTTTCCTTTCTAATAAGTGCCCCTTTTCCTTATGATAAGTGCCCCGATTATAAAAGAGCCCCTTCTCATAAATGCCCCTTTTTACCTATGAAAATAGTTCCTTTTCATTCTCATAAGTGCGCCTTTTCATCTCTTGTAAATGACCCTATTCAATTCTGAGAGATACTCGTTTTACTTTGACAAGTGCCCCTTCCCCTCCTGATAAGTGCTCCTTTTATCTCTAATAAATGCCACTTTTATTTTGACACGTCCCTCTTTTCCTTCCTAATAAAAGCTCTTTTTCCTTCTTATAAGTGCCCCTTCCCTTCTCATGATTACCTCTTTTCATCTCTGATAATTGCCCCGTTTATTTTAGCATGTGCCTCTTTTTCTTTTTAATAAGAGCCACTTCCCCCTTCTAATAAAAGCCCCCCTTTCACCTCCGATAAATGCCCCTATTAAAATCTGATCGGTGCCCCTTTTTTCATTCTCATAGGTGCTTCTTTTCATAATATATGGTCAGTGCCCCTTTTCAGATGCGATAAATGCCCCTTTTCACCTCTGATAATTACCATTTTAACAATGATACGTGCCCCTTTTTCTTTCTAATTAGGAACCTATCCCTTTTTCATAAATGCCCCTTTTCACTTCTTATAAAAGCCCCTATCAAAATCTGATGGGTGCCTCTTTTCCGTCGACAAATGCCCATTTCACATTCTCATAAGTACCTCTTTGTTTAGGTGTAAGAAGTGCTCCATTTTCACCTCTGGTAATTAGCCTTTGTACTTTGACACGTGCTGCTTTTCTTTTCTAATCAGTGTCTTATCCCTTTTGGTAAGTGTCCCCTTTTCCTCTCATCATTAAACGTGCCCCTAATTTCAAGCGACTAAGAGCAATTTCCCCCAAAGCTCGCTCGCTACGCTCGCTCGCATTTAAAGATGTTATAATTATGTTACTTATCAAAGGTCTTTTCAGTCTTCCGTTATGAGAATGTGCTTATAATCCCATCAGGATTGGGTTTTTCCTCTTTATAAGTAATTTTTCGCGTGCGACCTCACAAATCTTTAAAAAATTTTCCTCTCTCGTTTTGCTCGCTCGCAAATGAATTGTCAGACCATCGCACCCAACTGAAAATATGATGCTTAACCAATATCTTATATGATGTATAAAGAGAAACAAATATTAAAATCATCCCTGATAATGTAATCACAATATAGGGGTATATACCAATGTTTAAAAACTTGTATATTTTCGCTTTGAGATTTCCTTTGAAGGTGCCCTTTTTGTTGGTGACCCCCCACTTTGGAAGTCGCTCCGCCGTCTCTGAATTATGTTCATTCTTTATAGGATGTCGTCTACTTGGGCAGGATTGGTTCATATTGTGACGGCATTAAAACATCGTTATTTTTCTGGCGAATCTCTCGCATATCCCGGATGCTATGGAGGCGGTTGTATTTGTATTTTTATAAATCACCCGATATGTAGTTGACCTAAAACTTGTACGATGGCCATCCGTTAGCTTACCAGTTTCTAGTGATACGTTATTTGCCATATTTGTGATTTTCTTTGAATAGGCACTTTAAATTACTTGTTACATAAGCCCAAGAACCCGACAAATTCATTACAAACTTACGAACACATTATAACATAAATCTGTCAGAATATTATTTCCAGCCAGGTTCATGAATCTATTTTCTTTGTATTCTCCATCGATGATACCATTTCTGGATGACAGATGGGTGGGGCAGTTGAAGGATCGAATTCTCGCGGGCAAACCTAATATGCTTTAGAGATATGTATGTGTATTGTGAATGAAAGATTGTAAAGGCGTGTTCACTAATCACACAACAACATAACTCTATTTTTATTTTAGCTACGAGGAAGCAAGGTTGCACTGACAATAAAATACAAGATAAAAAGTGTATTCCCTTTTCGTTATTTTATTGGGTACTGAATAATGCAGACTGAACACTTGCAAAGTGTAAGTCATGCACGCAAATAAATGATTCAATCAGAATCGCATGAATGAGAGTTGATAATATTGCACGGAGTTACATTGGCCAATAATAAATGAAATGGACATGAAGAATAAATGCAATGAATAAAAAGCTTAGGACGGAATGGAAATGATGTCGAAAGTCCAGATGAAGAATGAAGAGATGTGAAGAACGAAGGAAGGGGCTCACGCGATGAAGGTGCGGAGGCTTGATGGCGGAGATGTAGCTTCGTTGTCGTGGCTGAAGAGCCGTGAGGAAATCTCAACGCTGACGCTCGTGATGATGATGAAGAAGAAGCTCTCAGGCGAGAAGAGAAGAGAAGAAAAGTGGCACTCGAAGACGAAGCAGTGAGTCGCTCGATGTCGGGAGGCCAGAGAAGAAATGCAGACATCAAAGCCGGTGGTAATGCTGAGCAGTGAGTCGCTCGATGAATGAGCCGGACTTTGATGGAAAAATTCATCAGAGTTGCAGTGAGTCGAACTCAGTGATGAACTGTCAGACGAACTACGGTGAGGTCGAGCTCGTGTGGGAAAAGAGCTACCGGAACGAAGAAACTGGCAGCTCCCAGCGGAGAATCAAGCGCCCTGTCGGTCCCGATTATACTGTTCCACTGGGAGACTGCCATCCCTCTGAAGACGGCAGAGAAAGAGTTGACGTGCCGTAAAAGAAGTGAAAGGCACGGAAGAGAATCAGCCCGGAGAGAAAATCATGCAGAGACGTGTGACTCAACTGAAGATGGATGCAGGAGTTGTTGACTCGACCGAGGTGTAAGCGGGAGTGAAGAAAACCTCGTGGCGTTGAAAATACGCGGGTGAGCGGTGCGCGGAACCACGATGCGCGATTGGAGGGATAAACACACGTGGTCCGAATAATGAATATAAATAAGTAACATGATGGAAAATTACTGTGAACATGAATGTACAATAAAAGTAGAGCGAATGTATGAGTCGCTACAATGCCTTTGCAGAGTACAAGACAGTTTAAGGTCAGGGCAAAAGCATGCAGTGAACTGAGTGCATGAAGGGTATACTTTTCCTTGGAAGTTACATCTTTGCTCCTTGACTTGGCACATCTCTTCATTATTTCTACTGGCATATCACATGATTGTCTTTTTCACAATTCCAACCCCTGTTCTGTCAAATAATTCTTCTCCTTCAGTGTCTTCACTACTTCCTGCAGAGAATTAATATCAACCTTTTTCTTCAGCTTCTGTGATTGGCCTGAGATGTCTTGAGTCGTCTCTTCCTCCCGGCGGGGTACTCAGATTATAGTCGGACGGGCGTGTGCGGCTTAGACCTCCGAACCCATACCCACATCCAAGGGTCCTTTTGCTGTAAATAGGTATATACCCATGTCCAAGGATTTTTTGTGAAAAATTGACCCATGTCTAAGGATTTCAAACTTTAAATGTTACTTTTTTTAGCTGTAATAATACATAATAAGAGGGGAAAGGAATAAATGAAAAAAGGGACCCATGTCTAAGGGTTTTTTTTTTAATGGGACCCATGTCTAAGGATTTTTTTATGAAAAGGGGACCCATGTCTAAGGATCTTTCCTGAAAAAGTCACTCTTCCGAGCGGCACATCCCCGTATACCCAATATACATGAGTACCCATGTGTGTGTGTTTGTGATCTCAACAAGTGGAAGGGAGATAAAAATGGCACATGCAAAATTGCAAGTCCATACAAACACAAAAATACAGTCGGCTTTATAAAATAAAAAGAGATATGAACTGCATAAATAGGCATACACAAACATTATATTGGTTGAAGCCCGGGGTTGAAGTACGTTGGTTCTAAAATATAAATGTACCATCAAAATGCCTTTGTCGGGCCGGAGGATAAGTTTTATTTGAAATATCTCAGGAATTAAGCTACATCAGAGGAGAAAGATCTCGGCATCTTCATTGATGACGAGCTAACGTTTCGTAACCATGTGGCGTATGCTGTCAGGAAAGCCAATGGAGTAGGCCTACTCTCCTGCATCTGTCGCAGCTTTGAGTGCATGCAGAGACAGGTCCACAATTCCAAAGCTGTATAATATACAAAGGCTATTACGGAGATTCCATATAGTACCCTCGCTTCAAGACAGACTCCAAAACCATAGAGAAGGTCCAGAAGAGAGCCACCAAAATGATTTGTGACATCCGCAACCGAGAAACTTCGGGAGCTCAACCTTCCCTCCCTCGTATACCGCAGACGGCGCGAGGCGACATAATTAATAATTCAGGTTTTCAAATTCATCCACGGACTTGAACGCATCCTAATTGATACCTTCTTCGAATACTCGATTAGCAACAACACAGTCGAAGTTTTCAAAACATAGATACTCAACGAAGATTAGGCGACATGCATTCCGAGCCAACGAGTCATCAAAGACTGCATGAACACACTTCCTGAAGAGGTAGCTAGTCACTATATACATTCCTAGCTAGGCTAGGTGAATTCAATGCCTTTAAAGCCAGACTGGATCGGGTATGGACAGACAAGCGGTTCTGCTCCCCATATGAGTAGAACACCCGACACAGGACTGAGCCAGATTACTTAATTACCAAGACCAGGCGCGGATCCAGGATTTCTTAGAATGGGGGGGGGCCCAAATTTGAAATCATGCGAGCCAAATATTCAATTCAATTCAATTCAATTCAATTCAAGGTATTTTATTCTCTCATTGTAGCCAAAGGCTAAATTACAAATGAATTTACAAAATTTAAAATATTAAAAACATTATACAAATTAAGAAGAATCATACACAATATTATAGAAATTCATATAAATGCAAATGAAAGGAATTAAACATGTATAATGATAACATCTAAATATTGCTTACAAACAAAAACAATTTGAGAATTAAAATATAAATGTTATCCACTTTTCATTGAAAGGCTTATACAAAGTAATTTAAGTTGTTTCTGATGGCAAAAATTAATAATAAATTGATATTTTTGTATATAGCTTAAATAATGGAGTCTGGAAGTATGAGGTTTCTATTAAAAATACAAATAAAGGTATAATCAAAAGGAACAAACATGAATTATAAAATTGATGTGAGTAAAATTTATGAACAAATCAATACAAATTCACAAGTGATTATATAGCTATAGGTTCTCAATCTTAAGAAATAAACTGGCAAGTGGTCAATAAAGAAAACCTGGGTTGTATTAAATAATTAGAATGGGTATTATTAAATTTAAGAAAGACTTGAAAGGTAAATTAAATGAGTGTAAGAGAACGTTCAGCGTTTCTATTAAAAATACAATAAATATATAATATACAATCAGAGATTGACTTATACAGATGTAAATTATGTTATTAATCAAATCTAAGCATGAGCTAGCAATTCCATATAAAAGTATTGCACAAAATGAGATTCATAAATAGGATAAAAACAAGTTTGTGATAGTCAGGGATCATTTCTGGTTTAAAAGTCTCACAAGAAAGGGGAGAGCACTTGTTCGATAGCGCTTTGTTCTACATTTCACAGGCCTGTATTGGTCACTGAAACGTAGTGCACGGAGTTCAGACTGCTTAGGGGGCAACCATTGGGGGAAGTTTTTCTCAAGTGATTTGGCAAACTTAACACACATTAGGACACGTCTTTCCGTCAAAGTGGTAAGTTTTGTAGTTGTGAGTGCATGCTCGTACGTTTGGTACTCTCTGCCAAGAATGATACGTAGAGCCCTTTTTTGGATACTTTCTATTTGGTTGGAATCCGCTAAGGTCAGTGAAGAATGCCAAACCGGTGCACAATATTCAGTAATAGGTCTGATGTATGACCGGAACACAGTCAGTAAATCATCTACAGGAAGTCCAAACCTTTTGAGGGTTCTGAGCATGTACAGTTTTCTACTTGACCTTGAAACAACGTCGCAGACATGCTTGTTCCATTTCAGGTCATTCTGGATGGTAACCCCTAGCAATTTTACATGGTCGCACTCTGGGATCAGTTGGTTTGAAATGGTAATGGGTTCGGGATTGGGGGGTTGTCTGCTAAATGATATCTGAAGGAACTGACATTTAGCTGGGTTTAGCTTCATGCGCGTAGATTCACACCATACTTCCAACTCCTGGACGGTTTGCGATATGTTGCTCCTTGTTGTCGCTGTTCGGCTTCAGCTATCGTCAAGTCATCAACGTATTTCCACTTGGAGGTAGTTGATTTGTCCAGTGCATCATTTACTAGAGCAAGGAAAAGGATTGGCCCCAAGCGCGTACCCTGTGGAACACCTGCATTTGTCATCACATGTTCCGAAAGTTTGCCACGGTATCTCACTTGCTGCGTCCGCTCTGAGAGGAAGCTGGACAACCATGGTATCAGTTGTGGTCTGGCACCCAGTGCGTAGATCTTCTCAATGGCAATGTTGTGGTCAACCAAGTCAAATGCCTTGGAAAAATCTGTCATCACTACTGTTGATGTATATCCTGTCTTGTCAGCATGCGAATACAAATATTCCAGGAGATCTACCAGGTAATGAGAGGTTGACATACCCGGCCGATTTCCATACTGATGGGGATCATAATTATAATTGGTACGTAATGGTGACCAGCAGTGACGTAATGAGCAAAAACGTTTGGGGGGGGGGCAGAAACAAAAATCCGCATCACCACCACTCTTACATGCAGGCCCCGCTGAACGCTTTTCAAAGTGGATGGGGCCGGAGGCTAAAAGTATTAACGATCAGGTACGTAGAGCGAAGCGTAAATTGGCGGAGCCACAGAAGCTCAGAGGGTATGGGCATTTAATTACGGTCAGATGAGCATATTTTGATACCTTATTCATAACACTGGCAGGTCGATAATTGGCGTAGGGTCCAGGGGGCTGGGCCCCATAAAACTCAGGGAGGTATTTTATAACGGTGAGATATGCATTCAGGGGCCCGCCTTAGGGAGCCCCCACCCCCACCTTCAGGAGCCCCCGGAAGCTCAGGGTTTTAGGCATTTAATTACGGTCAGATGAGCATATTTTGATACCTTATATTTTGTGACACTGGCAAGACACTAATTGGCGTGGGGTCCAGGGGGCGGAGCCCCCAGAAGCTCAGGGGTTTTAGGTATTAAACTACCGTCAGATGAGCACCCAGGGGCCGCCTTAGTACCCTAGGTGGGGTCCAGGGGGCAGAGCCCCCGGAAGCTCAGGGTTTTTAGGCATTCATTACGGTCAGATGAGCATATTTTGATACCTCATTATTTTGTGACACCGGCAGGTCACTATTCTTTTTTTCTTTCTTTCTCTCTTTCTTTCTATTTCTCTTTAATATACTTTTTCAAAAAGTGTGGAGGTGGGGGAGCTCGAGCCCCCGAGCCCCACCGTTCCGCTGGCCCTGACATGTAGGCCTCTAAATTTGTTAATTTTTCATTTTCCAACAAACGCATACAAAAGTATAATTTACTAAAAAGTGAGGAAAAATCCCTGAAAATTATGTCATTAATTTTCAGCAACATTTGTAAATCACTGGTATCGAATTAGAAATAAACCAAGTTGTAATTTTATTGAGAGGGGGTAATTAAGCCCCCCCCCCCCATCAGTACGCCAGTGGACTGACCAGAGCATGGCGTATCTGTCGCTTGGTCTCGTTGGGGCGAGAGGGGCGCAAAAGCATATCCCACGCCCGAAACATAACACCCACATCTTGTTCAGAACGTGGGAAGGGGAGGGCTTTCACCAGGCTTTCACTCCCGCCGGAAGAACATTCTGAGATTTTTAAGTCGATACAGAGCATTATAATGGCCAAATTGTTTTAAATTCCGAAAGAAAAATGTATATTTACACCTATGGTGTCGAGGGGCTCCTTCTTCATGTTTTGTTAGGTAATGAATAATGTTAGTTTCTGTGTGAGTGTCATCATGGTCATGTATATACGCTAACTCCCTCGAAACCCGCCCTATCCACTGAGTTTTGTGAATCTTTATCAGCATACGTCGGCTCTTGCAGGAGCCGTAAGAGTTCATTATTCCTCAGCGATCATAATTTTATCAAATAGTTATGTATCTGAGATGTCCAATCAATAACCATTTTCAATAGGATCAGCCTAAATATTTTATGTGTGAAAATAAGTCATTGTCGTACGTGATATAATAATGATGTCGGGCTCGGTATTAAGTTTCAAAAAGTAGACTAACTCTATTGACCTGTAATATGACAACTATAATATGATTACAAGTTGTGTTTTATACCCTTCAGAACCAGAGTGAAAAGACTGGTTGTATATCACATTTACAAATTTATACGTAGCAGGTTCTTTGGAACAAACATGCCAAGAAAGACAACATGTAGTTTTTGTACGACTCAAGTTGTAATTGTATAGGCGGATACTCCACCCTCTCATCCAAAAATATCGTGCAACTGGAGCCAGGCGCGTATCCATGATTTCATAGGGGGGGGGGGCAAATTTGAAATTATGCAAGCCAAATTTTGGTACGTAATGGTGACCAGCATTTTTTTTTTTGGGGGGGGGGCAGACAAAAAAAATCCGCATCACCCCACTCTTACATGCAGGCCCCGGAGGAGGCTAAAGTATTTACGATCATGTAGAGCGTAGCGTAAATTGGCGTGGGGTCTAGGGGCGAAGCCCCGGCGGGGGTCAAGGGGCGGGGGTGGGGGGTATGGGAATTTAATAACGGTCAGATGAGCATATTTTGATACCTTATTATTTTGTGACACTGGTAGGACACTTATTGGCGTGGGGTCCAGGGGCGGAGCCCCCAGAAGCTCAGGGGTTTTAAGCAATTAAGTACCGTCAGATGAGCATCTAGGGGCCCGCCTAAGGGCCCTAGGTGTGGTCCAGGGGGCAGAGCCCCCGGAAGCTCAGGGTTTTTAGGCATTTAATTACCGTCAGATGAGCATATTTTGATACCTTATTTGTGACACTGGCAGGTCACTAATTGTCGTAGGGTCCAGGGGGCGGAGCCTCCGGAAGCTCAGGGGTTTTAGGCATTAAATTACCGTCAGATGAGCATATAGGGGGCCGCCTAAGGGCCCTAGGTGGGGTCCAGGGGGCAGAGCCCCCGGAAGCTCAGGGTTTTTAGGCATTTAATTACCGTCAGATGAGCATATTTTGATACCTTATTTGTGACACTGTCAGGTCACTAATTGTCGTGGGGTCCAGAGGGCGGAGCCTCCGGAAGCTCAGGGGTTTTAGGCATTAAATTACCGTCAGATTAACATCTAGGGGCCCGCCTAAGGGCCCCTGGTGGGGTCCAGTGGGCAGAGCCCCCCGGAAGCTCAGGGTTTTTAGGCATTTATTTCCGGTCAGATGAGCATATTTTAATGCCTTATTTGTGACACGGGCAGGGCACTAATTGGCGTGGGGTCCAAGGGGGTGGAGCCCCCAGAAGCTCAGGGGTTTTAGTCCTTTATAACGGTTAGATAAGCATTCAGGGGCCTGCCTTGGTGGGGTCGAGGGGGCGCAGCCCTCGGAAGCCTAGGGGTTTTAGGCATTTAATCACGGTCAGATGAGCATATTTTGATACCTTATTATTTTGTGACAATTGCAGGTCACTATTCTTTATGCTTTTTCTCTTTCTTTCTATTTTTCTTTAATATAATTTTCTATAAAAAAGTGGGGATGATGGGAGCTCCAGGCCCCCGAGCTCCTCCGTTCCGCGGGCTCTGACATGTACATGTAGGCCCCTTAATAAGCATATTTCTTGCCTGACCGTAAATTTAGGAATTGTCATTTTCCAACAAACGCATAAAAAAGTATATTTACTAAAAAGTAAGGAAAAAATCTCGGAAAATTATGTCATTTCAGCAACATTTGTAAATTACCGGTATCGAATCAGAAATAAACCAGGTTTGAAAATTATTTGGGGGTGGGGGCAACTCCCCCATCAGTACGCCAGTGCCCCACCCCTCAATCTACACCTTTTTTGCGGGGAAAATCGCAACTGATTTCCCCTACCTTTCTTCTTTCTCTTTTTTTTTCTTTCCCTTTCTCTCCTCTTTCCCTTTCCCTTCCCTTCCTTCTCTCTCATTTATGTTTGCTGAGGGGAGGCAAGGGGCTTTCGCCCCGCCGATCCACTCGTTGTTGGCGGGATCAATCGCAACTGATCTCCCCTTCTTTTCACCCTTTTCTTTTCTTCTTTCTCTTTTTTGTTCCCTTTTAGTTTTAGCTCTCCTCTTTCCCTTCCTCTTCCTTCTCTCTGTGTTTTTGGCGGGGGTAGGCAAGGGCCTTTTGTCCCCCCCCCCGATCCACAACTGATATTCCCCTTCTTTTCTTTTCTTCTTCTTGTTTTTTCCTTCCCTAGTATGTCCTCTTTTCCTTTTTTCTTTCCCTTTCATTCCTTCTCTCTTATTTTTTTTGATGGATAGGGAGAGGGGGAAGGGGGAGGCAACAGCCTGGGAGGCAAGGCACCCCCGCGATCTCCTTCTTTTCCCCCTTTTCTTTTCTTCTTCCTCTTTTTTCTTTCCCTTTCCCTCCTCTTTCCCTTTCCCTTATTTTCCTTCTCTCTCTCTCTCTCTCTCTCTTTTTTGTTTTGCGGGGGCAAGGCCCGCTCACCCCGGATCCCCGCCTGATTGGAGCAACAACATGAAAATGGAAAGACGCCTCGAGCTCAGGCTTGGGCCTGAGACACTAGCTAGAACCACTTGCGTTTCGTGAGAGGCTGAAGTATCCGGGCCAGCTTTTAATACTTTTTTTTATTGAGTAAGTTTTGAAGAAGAACAAAAACGAGTACTCACTCTCCAATCGTATTGGTTATTGGGGAATTACGGTCATCCATCAAATATGTTTTTTCCTTTTAACACAATATTATTGTTTTGCCACTCAATTCAGGCCTGACTTAATATATACTTTTTCGCAATTAAGGCAACAGACTAGTTAAGATGTCATATAGCTGGCTTAGACATCAATAAATCACCTGGACCTGATATGGTCTCCACTCGAGGGTCTTGAAAGAAACTGTACATGCAGTAAAGAGATTGGCAAACCACTCAAGATCATCTTCACTCAACTTCTTGAGGATGGTGATGTTCGTTCATCATGGAAAGAGGCTATTTTTGTTCTCAGCTTCAAAAGGGGGAAGAATTAGTGTTCCAGTGAACTACAGACCAGTGAGTCTAACTTCAATTGTGTGTAAACTGATGGAAAAGATCATCAGGAAAGAATTGATCAACCACCTTGACCAAAACAAGCTCTTATCCGATGACCAGTATGGCTTCAGAAGAGGAAGATCTTGTTCAACCCAACTTATGCCTGGATTACATTTGCCCCGGGCGCCGTACGATAAATTAGTCTACGATTTTTCGTGCGATTTTAGGGGCATCGTAGGAGGCTACGGGCTACGATGTTTGGCTTTACATTATCTACGAGCATCGTGCCATTTCTTGTATTGGCCCTCGGGGGCAGGCCGGGACAAATCCGTACAGAGGCTGATCGGAGATATTGTACGGAAATCGTGCAATTTCAATGCAGTAGCCGTGCAGTCTCCGCAGCCTCCGCACGGAAATCGTTCGGAGCCCGTGCAGCTTCCGTGCAAAGGTTGCGCGGAGAAGGCGCGGTTACCGTGCAGCCGCCGTGCCGTTTTTTCAGCGTTTTTTGTGGTTTTGTTGCACGGTTTTGCTGCACGATCAGCGCGAATTCTCCGCGCGATGCCCGTACGGGGATTGTGCAATATATATGACACCTAGCTACGACATGTTTACGGACTACGGGCTTACGATTTTTCAAATTTGTTTAACTTCTCATGATACAAAATCGTAGAGGCCGTGGAGCCCGTGAATTCGTACGAAAATCTAACGGCCGCCTCCTGCCTCGATCCGTACGAAGGCCGCACGGAAAAGGGGATACGGGCAGGATACGGGCTCCGTAGACTAATCGCAGGCCAAATGTAATCCAGGCATAACGATGGTACTTGATCAGTGGTCCAAATGCATTGACAATGGGTTGTTGTTGTTGTTGTTGTTGTTGAGATTAATGGCGTTTCCATCGTCATTGGATGATTTTCCAGGCAGTGTGAGAGGGCGTATATAGTTACTGGTCCTCTCTTAGTACTTCTGCTCTGTTGGATCGACGATAGCCTAGTGGCGTTGTGTTTATGAAATTAACAATGTCAGTAAATTGTTAGTATATAGTTACTTTCTGTATTGTTATGCAGCTTGTTATTTTAAAGAATAAATTAGGAAGGAATTAAGGGATGAAGTGGTTGAATATTATAGTTGCGATCAGTTCATTACGTTAGGACGTTAGTTAAAGCCTCTCTCCGTATAATGAAGCAATTTGTACAATTTATAAAATGAAGCAATTTATACCGAGGATAGTACCACGGTCACTAATAGATAATATAGCGAAACGTAATTAATACTCTATTTTTATAGCTGAGCATCACAGTTCGTTGTACCTTCCACTGCCTTTTAAAAAAGCTACCACCTTATATATAATATTCCTCGTTCCCTAGTAAATGACCTAGATTTGGATTTTTGGTCTTTAGTGCTCTGTACATTCTCCTTCTTTGTCTTTCATATTTTGGGCATGATAATAATGAAGTGCTCAATTGTTTCTATCGTCTGGCATTCTACACATAGTCCAGTATCGTGTTTTCTAATTAGATATTTATAGTAATTCAGGTTACATTTACCAAGTCTGAATTGGTAATTTAATCTTTCATCCTTCCGGTTCAACTATATCTTTGATTTTAAAAACATTATTTACATTTTTATTGATGCTTCCCTTCTCTGCTTTATCCCAGAGGCTTTGCCACATGGATTTGTAGTAATTAAATGTCTGATTCTCTTATGAACTCACCAGTTTTGCTTTGGTTTACTATGATATCTGTGTGTTGTTTTTTCGAAGCTTGCAGTTCATAATTGCCAACAAGTCAGCTCGTTCGTTTCCTGCTAGGCCGCAGTGGGCTGGTATACCCATTCAAGGTTTACATCAATCCCGAAGGAGTTTATAGCCAGTAATTTTTCGTATATCTCAAAGGCTATTTATGCTGGATTCTTTCACATTCTTGACTGGCTTCTAAAGCTGAGACTGAATCTGTTAAAATCACAACTGCAATTGGATGATATTCATCTATCCATTCAAGCTAGTGCCATTAATATATAGCTACCAGTTCTGCTCTCATGATGGATATATTCAGTGTTTTAAAGCATTTACTTAAGCTTAGTTTTGGGATAAAGTAAGCTGCTCCCGTATACCCTTCCTGTTGTTTTGAAGCGTCTGTATAGATTCTTAAACAGTAATTCCATTTTTTCTTAATGACCTCCGACCGCATATTTTTTTATTCTATTGATGGAGAAAACTTCTTAGAAACAAAATCCTTTATTTCTGTAGATATACATGGCATCTTGTAGTGCCAATAAGGTTTAATCGTCATGCATTCAGTGAGTTTTTCAATATTCCCTATTTCCAAGTTCCTCAATCTTTTGACGAAAGGACCTTGGCCCATTTTCCAAGAGTACCTTTTATATTGCCAACACGGCATAAGACTTTTTTGGTAGGATGGTTAATTTTAGCTGCATGTAAATAAAAATTGATATATATCAATAAACATATTCCTCCTGAGTTGCAATGGCATTTCCCCGCCTTCCGTTGTAAATAGCTTGTAAAGAAGTTAGATGAACTCCTCCAGTAATAATTTTAAGAGCCTGGAATTGTATGTGTCTAATTTCTTTTTAAGAGAATTACTCGCGCCATCATACGCTTGGCTTCCATATTCTAACACAGAGCGGATTAAGCCTAACATAGTGAAGTATTTCCGAGTTATTGCCCCATTTGGTAACAGCAATATACACCTCACTCTAGACTGTTTCATGGATTTTCGAAAGGCCTATATTATCTAGGCCATGATGTCAAAAAAACTGGAACGAAAATAAGGTCAATGGACTATTTCAGTAAACATCCTCATTCATATGCTTTTGAAAATATCATGACATACAAAAATTAAGATGAAGAGTTTATAATCTTTTTTCTACAACCTTACATTTGTGATTTTTGCCAAAATTATGGTTTGTTAAAATCTGAATATACGTCAATTTCAAGTTATCTTCAATGTATCAAATTGGCAATATGAATATTCATCCGGGGGTAGGGAAACCTTCCTTTACATATTTTTACTTGTATTTGATTGGTTGGATGGTAAAGAGTGAGCTAATTTTATTAGCATAATGTTTTGATCGGCTTCGTTTCTTATATGGCGCCGCACCCTAAGCGCACACAGTACAGGGGAATTACGTTGTACGTACGGACGCTATAGCTATACTACTATACTAATAGCACTGCACTGCCACTAGCACTTAGATCAGCAAGCTTAAAAGGTAAGCATTATGTCATGTTCTGTGATCATCCTTATAATGCATTTGCTAGTTACTTAAAATTAAGCTTGGACTCTTGCCAGTCTTGGAGTTGACGAGTTGTATAACTAAGTTAAAGGCATCGTTTAACAATGAAAAATGTTTACTTTAGGGGGTAACGCGCCCGGTATTCGGTCAGTATCCAGACAGTATTCGAATTTCGGTCAGACAGCCGTTTCAACAGCTGTAACAAACTCAAAAATAATTTATGAGCCACGAAACTTGCACAAATCAGGCAGCTAAACAACTTATCCTAACTCTCAAAATTAAATCAAGTAGATCTATAGGGCCCCGGAAAGATCTCAAAATTAACTCGAAATTGGTCAGTGTCGCACAACTTTAAGTTTATGCACTTCCGGGTTCTGTTAGCACATGAGTTGGCGCTAGTGCAGTTCCGTATCCATTTTTTTAGCAGTTTCATATCCAATCTTAGCAAAGGAATTTTGTAGATAGATCTATAGGGCCCCGTAAATTCACTGTACATGGCTCAACGGCAATAGTTCTACGTGTATGGCTAGGCGCATCTTCAGATATGACATAAAGTATTCCTATTGGTTGACCTAAATCAAATGTACTTATCATCCTTAGGTCTATATAAAATAGATCGTGATTGGTAGGGTCGATCCATACAAATGGGCGTGTCAAAGATAGATAGAGGCGGCCGGTCCTCAAATTCAAGAGATAACACAGGGCCGGATAAAATGATTTTCAGAATACCAACTTACAACAATATTAGCGCTGTGTTATCTCTGGAAGATACAACAAAAGATAACACAAAACTTACAACAATGTTCAGAATACCGCCCCAGCACACTTAGATCTAGTTCATAGTTGTTTCACAATAGGGTCTAGACTCTAGGCTTCTACATATGGCTATGCATGTTATTGTTAACTCATGGGCACTAGTGCAGTTTCGTATCCATTTTTTTAGCAGTTTCATATCCAATCTTAGCAAAGGAATTTTAGCCTAATTTTTTACTAATATTAATCATAATCATATATTACATTTTCCACCTGAATTTGGATCACATCCGACATTGGGAATCCTCCGTTTAGGGCTTCGATGTCCACGTCGATAAGATAAAAGATACAAAAATTTTCAGAATACCAATTATCTTGTCATATTATCTCCCGTGCGCATATGCAAATGAGGATTAAGCGCCATTTTATTAATAATACGCACTATTACAAGCGCACAAAAGTTTGAGCACAGGCGCGGCCAAAGAGATGAGAGAAAAGATACAACAAAAGATACAACAAAAGTTACAACAATTTTCAGAATACCAACTTTATCTTAACTGCAAAGATACAACGATATTAGAGATAACACAGGGTTCAGAATACGGCCCCTGGTGCAATGAATTTAGTATGTGTGTGAAGAGGAGCTCTTCCGTGTTCGCTCCATCGCTGCAAATTTGCACATGACGCACTTTTCGACGTGCAAGAGGTATTTATACATTGCCCTTGCCATGCGGTAGCACTCTTCCAGTATTCGGTCAACGCACTGACATTCAGTGCTGTGTGGCGCAATTGTGTGAAAATAGTGCGCAAATACGCTTCGCTCCTTGTCAACGGAGATACCACGCAAAAATCGCCCGACCGAATTCTAGGCGCGACCGAATACTGGGCAGAAAACTGCTCCTTCTTCTCTCGGAAATATTTTCCTTAGCATCATTCTATATTTTAAGTGACTTTAAAATCCTGTTAGAGGACTAATTTTCTTTTCTTTTGATGGGTAGATTGCCAAATAAAGGAGGTACGAATTCAAAATATGAGCGATTTCCCCTTAAGTGACCGAATACCGGGCGCGCTACCAGTTTTATGGCGCTAGTGTACTCCAGCAAAGCATAGGCCTAGAGAGTCAATGCTAATGCGTATTGACCTCTAGTGCTGCACTACGTGTTAATAGGCAGCATTTGCACACATGAATAGTCAATACACTTATAATACACAAATGCACACAATCATGCCGATGTGGCTGATCAGCAAGTTTGACATGACAGTAGACTCACGATTTGAATTTTTAAATTATTCTTTTTAACATCAGTAAGTTGAAAAAGTTCTATTTTACTGCTATTTAGGTGTCATCAATTGTCACTAAAGTACCAATTTTTAGTGAAATCAGTTGAGTTTTGTACAGTGGTGTTTGAAATGTTGAGAGTAAAAAAAACAGCTTTTAATACACAGCCAGGATAGTAATGCAGCTATGTGTGGCGCTAGTGTACTTTCGTATCCATTTTGGACCCGTAACTCTGGCGTGGAGATACCCTACTGTAGAAGCTTAGCCTTAGTTTAGCTAAGTAAAGTAGATCTATGTAGGTTTAATCCAACACAGAACAAAGTAGGTACATGTAGATCTAGGTGTTACTCGGTTGAAGTCTTGTGCTCATCTGCCCTGGGCTTGGCCCAGTCCTGATTTATTATTTTGTCTTCTCATTTGCACACTATCTTAGCATTTTCAATTCATACAACATAAATATTCAAATCAACTCTAAAATAACAATGACTGATCGAGTATTAGGCCTATCACATTTGAGAGTGTACAACATAAATATTCAATAGCTAAATCAACCAGTGGGGAAGAAGGATAGTATGCAAATACATGTGAGGTGAAGCATAGTGAGAAGGTATTCTATAAGTATAACAAAGAGAAAGATCAACTTGGGAATGTAAAGTATAATATAAAGGGGGGATGATGATAACAAAAGCAAGGCCAAGGGGGAGCAATGTTAATGAGAGTAATGCACTTATCAATTGTAAGACGCACCTAGCGACCCCCGGGAATGGTGTGTATTGGTTGGGTCTTTTACCAAAACATTTTTGACGCAGGTACCGTCAATTCAACCTTTGGTCCGTCATATCAATGACGAAAGTAGTGCGTCGTCAGTTTACCCATGTGTGTCAATACGTGCTGCCACATGCGTCACATAAGTCACCGTATGTACCGTCATGTAGTTGAATGGTCCGTCAAAATGTTGACACGGGGGTGCATCATGGTAATCCGATATCCGACTCACATAGGACCAATGACGCACCATTCCCGGGGTCGCTAGGCGGTCTTACAATAAGCCAGTTCATAGTTGCAGTCTGAGCATGAGCAGATAAAGGTCATTGCAGACCAAATTGTGAAATACACGGATACAAAATACTGGATACGTGCTCATGAAAGTTATGTAATCATTATTCATTTATGCACAAGCAGTGCCCTCCATGATACACAGGTGGAAGTATTCTTTGACAAGGGGAAACAAAGGCTATGTATGTTAGCACCTCCATCGCTGTAGGAGTGATAATTTCAAAATGTCTAAGTGGGACCTCTTCATGTTTTGGAGATCTGTGGATATTCGGGGTCATTTGGGACATGTGCTAACCGTGAACTGGTCTATTGATAAGTGCATAATTCTGAGAGACTATGGTACAGGTGGAACTGAGGTTACCAGAGGTGAACAAAGTAAAGATCATTAACCCTGATCGCTGGATGTAAACATAATCTAGATTCTAATTGTGTACAACATAGTTCACCACACTACTACTAACTGAGTACTAAAAGTAAAACGTACCAAAAATGAAAATCAACTAAATCTTCATTAATTGTTCAAATAATGGTTATGATTTAAAAGTCGTTATGTTTCTTACCTTTTTTGTGTCAATTTTCTTATCTATTTTGGACTATTTTTCCTAAAAACGTAGACATACATTGCTGTAATATAAACTTTCTCAATAAAGGACATACTGTAGGGATAGGTTTCACGGCAAACCGCTGCACACTTACAATACAATTGCATACCGTACCGACGAAGGGGTGCGGCCGGGTGTGCATGCGTGAAGTTAGCGACTGTAATAATGATCATCATCGTCATAATGTGAATTAGAATCTACTTGCATGAATTTAATGAGGATCTGAGATTACAGTCGCTAACCTCACGCAATTTGTATTGTAATTGTCAGCGGTTTGCACTGAAACCTGTGAGAAAGTGTATATTATAATGTCTTTGTTTTTAGGAAGGAAAAAAAGAATCGATACAAAAGGGGTAAGAAACATAACAAATTTTAAATCATGGTATGTTGTTGTGGGCCGGAGTTGCGGGTCGAAAATGGATACGAAAGTACACTAGCGCCAGCTATGCCTACTTTAATGAGCTGACTAATTTTGTTTTGGGAGTGATCAGTGAGTGAAAGACAAAAGTGATACACACTCAGAGTCGGAATAGTAAGTAGTTTACTTTTTAGAAATGAGAAGGCCAGGCAAGGGTAAGGCCCCATTGTATCAATTGTATTGCTTCAAAAGGCCGAGTTCGCAGTTTGCCCCCTTTTCGATCCCATGGCCATGGGACTTTGCACGAAGGGCACCACCAGGCGACATAAGCTATTTGCGATTTGGTCTAGGCCTATATCTATGTGTTTAGAAAATTCGAGAACTTATGACGGAAGCAGACAGCGTTACGTAACATTTCATAATATTTGGATCGCCAGAGCCCAGAGGGGATATGTGGTCTATTATATAAGGGCGACTGTTAATGGATCTACTGGCTGGAGAGGGTTAAATTTCTTGTTGTTAAGCCAAGTTAATCCTGAATATATTTCCCTCGGGGAAAATCTTTTGTATCGTAGGTTTGAGACGGAATCTCCATCCAATCCCTACTCCCTGGTTAAATTGAAGAGCAAATCAACATGGCGACTGCCCGAGAAGTTATTGCCTTGAAGGAGAAGGCTGAAGAACTCTTTGACGGCCAGGTTGCCGTCACTACACTGTATAACCCAAATAATGGGACTTTCGAAGTCACCATCTCACCGAATAGTGGAAACCATGTAGAAGGGGAATTTGTTTTTGAGGTGAGTTTATTAATCATCATCATCTTGATACGAGGAGAGGCTGATCCTCTTTCACTTCTTCAGGGTTGGTATGTTCTACCAGGCTGTGTTCTACAGCCTCTGACCGACGGGGAATCATTGGAATGGATGTGTTAATGCTTGTAAGTAAGCAACCAGATGGACAACGGCTTTAGGTCCTCTCTGAGGGACCTGGTAGTGAGGATTAATGCCTTACCAAAGGGCACTAGCGCATCGACTTGGTTTCGAACCCGGGTCACCGGATTACGAGACCACTGCTCTACCAACTGAGCTATCGCGCCTGGTGTTCAGTCCTCTCTCATAATGACTATACAGCCTTGTGTAGACAATTTGTACTACTCACTCTCAGTTTCAGACTTGATGTATATATGAAATAGAACAAAATTTGATTTAAATGTTTAATGTTGTGTAGGAGGATCTACATGTACATGTATCCGTTGTTAGCCTCTAGCAGCGTTTTCAGATTTATTAGATAGAATGGAGTGTCATTTGCTAAAACCATTAGCGTTATACTGAAATTTATGGTTTCATAAACCTTACCAAATGCATTACAAATCTAGGAATTGTTTTTACAAGTACATGTACTAGTTTGCAACTATGATTTTTGTGTATACTATTTGACTGATTAATTTGACATCACTACTGTTTTGTTTATTTTTGCCCAGATTGTGATGGGAGACAGTCCCCTACAAATTAACTGTCAGACGGCCATCTACCATCCCAACATCGACATGGCCAATGGTACCTGTAATGACGAAGTATACAGCAAGCTGAAACAGGACTGCAGTGTGCAGGATGTCGTCACTATGTTGCTGGACTTGATGCACCACCCAGACTTCCTGAATTCCCCTATGAAGATGGAGGAAACCTGGGAACTAAAAGAATTATGGAGTGATACTGCAACTTCGATAGCAGGGGGAAAAGTCGGTCACTATCTGTTCCCTGTGAACGAAGGGTATGCAAGGCTGCATCCTGCGAAAGTTGAAGGAGAGAACACAGAAGTAGAGGGCATGGTACTGATAGACCAATACTTCGGGATCAAACGTTACATACCAAGGTCAACAACGCTAGATGAGGATGATGATGAAGGTAATGGTGATGGGGATGATGATGATGATGGTGATGATGATGATGATGACGACGAAGAGAGCAAATCTGAGGAAGATGATGAGGGGTAGTGATAATGATTCCTGCAAGCTCTCGTGGACTGAGGATTCCTTTGGAGCACTGATTTGAATTATCACAAGTTCACTCATTCCTGCCAACTTTCCACTTCATGAAGATAGATAAAGTTTGGTCTCTGTTCAATGTACAATTGTACATGTAAAGTGGAACCTCGTTATAAGGCCAAATAACAAAAATAATGAGTTCCGCCCACCTCCTTTTTGGCCGGCGACTCCTTTTTTTAACTATTTACTATTCAGAAAAAAACCCCAAAAAAAAAAAGCTGTGATGTACATTTTGTATAAAAAAGCTTCTATAGCTAATTCAAGCTGAAAACATGTTTCTGAATTTTGAAGGTGGACTAAAATGATACAAATCATTTGTTTTGTCATACATTGCATCACTTTATACTCAAATAGCACAATATCTGTGAATAAACAAACCTTGGCCAGCTATATTTAGCGTGGCGGCCATCTCAGAAAAAATAGCAAAAAATGAAAAATAGTAAATGGTAATGCCCTACCTCCTCCTCTTTTGAAAAAGTCAGGATGAGAAACTCATTATTTGTATTATTTGGCCTAACAAGATCCTTGGGACCATGGAAATTTCCTTTTTATATCAGGAATCTTGTTATATTAGGGTAAACAAAACAACAGAATACATAAAGAGCTGGGACCAGCAAAATCACCTTGTTTTAACAGATACTGCATTATATCAGAGCTGTTTATAATGAGGTTCCACTGTATATCAATAATCACTCTGAGACATTTATAATATGGGACTCCTTTTAGACTCCTTATAGGAATGAGTGCAGTTGTGAAATATGAGTAACATCATGTTTTTCTTGGGCCCAACTGTATATGTGCGTGCCGATATCAGATATGTCTTCAGGTTCAATATTAGATTTTGCAGCAACTGCATATATATAAGAGGCTTTTACTATATACATGTAGGAAATAGGTTAATACTAAAAAAGTATTTTCAGAATTGGTGTCCCATGATATTTATCAGTACTATAAATGTATGTACTAGTTATTAAAATATATTTCTTGCCTTTGTATGTGCACTTTTAACTGAAAACTGCTGTTCAGATTTGTCCATTTGTGTGGCATATAATGCTCAAAACCACAGCTTTCAACATATGAATATAATTTTGTGCTTTGTCTGTTTTTCATGTAGGTGACTTTTATTTTACATCATTGTTTTTTTATATTATGTCGATTTTATCTAATAGAACGATATTGTGTAGGAAATATTGAATATAGTGTGCATTAGACCATTTTGTCTTTACTAATAATATACATGTACCCAACACCAGACTTTATATATCCAGCTTTATTATGCAGTTGCCTTTTAAATGGATACCAGGCAAAATAGTATTTTGCCTATTTATGTAGGAAAAAAGAGAATGTTTGTAATTGCTTATTCCTATTTCACAGGATATATTTTTTAAAGGTACTATGTCCCATTTGCAGGCCAAAAAAATGAAAAGGTTAAATTCCAATGGTATTTGAAAGACAATACTAATTTAGAATTTCCATAAAAAAAGGGGCTTGAAAATGTCTTTAAGTGGGAAAATAACGACTATTAGTTGTCGAATCGACTTAGGAGCTATAGAGCCAGTAAGTAATAGTCTGATTTTTCAGACCATTGTACCGAATGGTCGTACGTTTTATGCTGCGCAAAGATTCAATCAGTTTAATTTTGGCCATTACAAGAAGTGGGTTATTGATGTAGACAAATGCTCATGTACCCTTTACAGCTCATTTTATGTATGTTATTACCAAAGATGAAAAAGCCAGTCAGTCAGTCACTCAATAGTGTCTGACAGTGAAGTCTAGCAAGTAAACGGGTTTCCTTGCATAATTTGAATATTAGGACACTGCTAACGTTTAAATTTCACAGATAGGACATACATGACATATTCATAATTCCTGCAAAGTTCTACAGAATTTGATGTTGGCTGCAAAAGGGACATAGTATCTTTAACCCATTAGCAACTAGAGATTTTGTAAAAATGGCCTATACTCACTGGATTGACTGGAAGATGTGGCAATATTGCTCTCATTTTGACATTGTTCTGAACAATATGAAACATGCGCTATTTTTCTATGCAGAATCCTACTGTAGACATCGTAAGGATTACGCATGTATATCACGGTAGACCCTTAGAAGGGATACTACAGCGCATTGAAAACGGGCGGTTTGGGTTGGTTAAGTGAGTAAAAAGAGGGACGGTTTTGGGCGGTTTAGTTGCTAAAGGGTTAAATTAAATTAAAAATTAAATCAGATTATTTTAGCCTTGCGATGCCTATTCATAAGCTTCAAGTTCAGAATGTGCCTATAACAAATTACATCTACAAGTACAAAAATCTATTGTTTAAAAAAGTGCATACATGTACCTGTCTAATTGATACAGACAATATATATCTTAGGTGTTCAAGCTAACTAGACAACTATAATACGTAAGAGAATCTCTGTCATTAATTTTTTGTAAAGGAGATTAGCATTTGGTTATGAACATCCTGCTGCATATCATTATTTCAGTGTATTTTTTTTGGTAATGTTCTTTCACCTTTTTGTATTCATAATGTATTAAAAATTGTAATCACTCAAGACTTGTATTCCAAAATAGACCAAAAATCTTAGTCTTTATTCATGAGCATGTATATTGATTGTATACCGGTATCCGTTGAACAACTCAAAAGAGAATCCATAAGTAATATTTTGGTGACTGTTATAAGCGCCAGATCAATAGATCATGTAATAATAAAGTATACAAAACTACAAAAGTATGTATTTCAGGATGTTTTCATTGTGTCTTTATGGTGGTCAACTATTCTATATATATATTTACATGTAGAGGTGTTGTCGTCTAGTGGATGTGTCCTTGGCAAGACATCAATCTACATTTGCTACACTCAGCCCACATCGGGTATAGTAGGTACCTGACAGGAATTAATTCTTTAAAATGCTTGAGCGCTTTAATGGCAACCATGCTAAAGCCGGAATAATAATGGAGCCCAAAGAGTGGCAATGTGCCTCACAAACGCACTATAAATGACTCCACTATGATTATCATTATTACTATATTTCTTCTTCTTCTTCTCCTTCTCCTTCTCCTTCTCCTTCTCCTTCTCCTTCTCCTTCTCCTTCTCCTTCTCCTTCTCCTTCTCCTTCTCCTTCTCCTTCTCCTCCTCCTCCTCCTCCTCCTCCTCCTCCTCCTCCTCCTCCTCCTCCTCCTCCTCCTCCTCCTCCTCCTCCTCCTCCTCCTCCTCCTCCTCCTCCTCCTCCTCCTCCTCCTCCTCCTCCTCCTCCTCCTCCTCCCCCTCCTCCCCTCCTTCTTCTTCTTCTTCTTGTACTTGTACTTTAGCTGCTCGTGACAGTCTCTTCATCTCTGTTTCGTTTTATTTGGCAATTAGACAGAATCGACTATTTTTGCGACATTTTTGTGCATTTGGGGGGTTTTAATATATGTTGGATGACTGTCTTAGTTCGAAAATTGTCAGAGATTGAAGAGATAGGCTCAACTCGAGACTTCATGGAATCGTGTCAAATTAGAGTCTGCCTGCCGACTAGGTATGCTCTGTCAAAAGAAGAAAACGGAAGTAGAAGAGAAGAATAAGAGGAAGAGGAAGAAAAAAAAGATGGAAGATAAAGGAGAAGGAGACAGAAGAGGAGACAGAGAAGAAGGAGGAGAAGAAGAAGATAGTGGAGAAGGAAAAGGAGGAGATTAAGAAGTGATAAGGCTGATGGCGTATCCGGACACCTACCCCCCGGATAACCAGCCCTAGGACAACTACCCCCTAGGACAACCACCCTCCAGGAAAACTACTGCAGACAACAACCCTCTGCTCCAGGATGACTTTCCCCCTAGGACAAATGTCCCCCAGACAACTACCCCCTAGGAAACTACCCCCTAGGACAACCATCCTCAAGGACAACTATATCCCCGAGACAACCACCCTCCAGGACAACTACCCCCTAGGATAGTTGTCCAGGGGGGGGGGTAGTTGTCCTAGAGGGTGGTTGTCCTAGGGGGTAGTTAGCTGGGGGGTAATCATCCTAGAGGGTGGTTGCCCTAGGGGGTAGTTGTCCAGGGGGTAGGTGTCCTAGAACCGGCTGCTGGATATGTGGAAACTGGCTTGTTGAAGTATTAAAGGGACAAAATTGGGGCGGCGGCATTTCATTTTCGGAATTAGTAATAATCAAAGTTAGGATGACAAAACCACTTTTATTTTGGGCTGATAAGAACTTTCAACACAACCACCCAATGAGACAGTAGGGCCACACAGGTTAAGAACCAAAAAAGAGAAAACCGCAAAGCCAAATAAAAACTCCTCAGACAAGACATATTCTATGAAATGTTTCACTTCAAACATGATTAGTTTATTCTCGATATTATGTTACATGCTTGAGTTGATAATAGCACAAAGATAATAATATATCTACTGCCCAATCAAATGCCAGCTTCCCGTCCCCCAGATGTTTTGTCCAATTATATAGCATCTGTAAGTTACTCATCACTTAAATAGAAACAAATTCAAAATGAATGAAGTTACTCTTTATAATTTTTTTTTTAAGTTGTCAAATCATCCCATTGGCTATTACCCTGTACATGGACAACTGCCACATTTACCTGACTGCATGCAGTGGTATACATTCATTGTACATGTACCTGTATTTATTTTTATTGTTTTTTTCTTCAAGTTTCTTGGGTATGCATGTACCTTACACTATCGCATGATTGCTTTGGAAAACTAGAAGAAAAAAATGCCCAGAATTTTCTACATACATGTAATTATTAGCTGACAAGTCAAAATCACAGATATTATACCAAAATAAAAAGAACACAAAATCTACACCATATCATAATCCTCTTCCTTGCATATGTATTTTAATAGTATTCACAAAAACATTTAAGTAAAAGGCAGTAATATTGATTTTAAGAAAAAAAAATTAAACAAATTCTTGTAGGTGTTGAAAACCATTTGCAGACCTGAAATCTATTTTTATGGTAAAATCTTTCTTTCTACAGCATAATATAGTAGAAGAAAGTCGTAAGTGAAATTTAGATGTGTGAAACAGCACTGTTATATAAATCATTTTTTTTTTTTAGAAGATCTGGTATGTTATCATGAGACTTGGGGTTTCTAACTCTGCTGGTCTGAAAATGTTTCCAATTGTGACGTCTATGTACATGAAATATATAACAAATATTGGCAAGTTCTTTGCATAGGAAATGTCCAATCAAAAATAAAAAGCTATTATTTTCATAGTTTATCAATATTATTAAATTATTATCCTTTTCCCTGCCTCTATCAGTGAGCTGTTTTTTGTGTGTGCAAAAGGTAATTTGCTTTAGTCACCTTCCTCCCAAAACAAATTACATGTACTACATGTATGTGCAGTATTATTCCAAAACCACCCAAAAGTTATTTTTGAAGCTTATTTCTGTTTCGTCTGAAGACAGTTACCAGAATCATATTTCGTGAAAAGATACAGAGTTAAACAACATTCAAACCTGTGTCTCACAAGCAACCCTTATCGACTTAATAAACCAATATAACATCATATTCAATAGATGGGACTACACAACAATATTCTTGACTATAGGGTGATATACTTGTACCTCCACGGAAAATGTTAATTGCTAGGGACAGTATGCAAAAGAAAATCTTTGGACGGACATTTATGTCAAGTACTCGTTGATTCCGCTAAAATATATCAGGAAAGTAGAGGGACAAGAGAAAATAGATAGTGTAATTTTATGGGAGAAAATTAAGAACCTAAAGTCGGATCAATATGTCAGCTAGACAGCTACTATACATTTAGGATATATACTTGAATGACTTGCAATTAAGCATGGTTAATTACAATGCATGCGAGGAACACTAAGCAGTAGAGCAGATTGATTGTCAAATACATCTATACATTTAGTCCACAGAACTTGGTTGAAAAAAAAAGTAAGTGTTAGGGCAGAAGGGTGTTTCTAAAGACTATAAATAAATCTAAAACACATCCAAAACAAAAGAGAACATCATGAAAGAGTACTAGTAATGCATACATGTACAAAAGAAAATGTCAATACAAAATGAAAAACAAAATATAACTCACTTTATACAGAGAGAAAAATAAAACAATATGCACACGTATTATTTGCATAAACACTTTTGACCGAAAAACATAACTTTATGACGACAAAAAAATAAGCAAAACTTCTCTAATGTTTAGAAATACCAGAGATGACAATTTCTGCGACAAAAAATAAATTAAAAAAGGTATAATACTGTTAAGTATACATCATTTTTTTATTGAGATTGAATTAGCTCTCAGGTTTTCTATTTATGCAGCTTTCAAGAGATTTAAAAAAAGGCTTGTTGATGTCAATTGTCATGTTTATATTTGACTTTATCTGACTGCTAAGAAAGCAAGAAACTGCTTGCAGATAAGCAACTAGAAGACCCATTCCTCTCAATCTTGTCCAATGGACTTGATATTTGAGGATGCCTGCCTTGGCAAAGGCATAGGTTTATCAACTTGGTATTGAACCAAGGTCCTCCCAGTTACAAGACCAATGTTTCAACCACTGAACCATTACAAATCCTTGATTCAAACATGATGTGCAAGCAACAATAAAAGAAAAACACACCAAATGAATGTACTTCATAATTGCTAAAACATAGTACGCATGATTATCTTTCAAGATGGAAATTATCATCCTGATATGTTTTACAATTTAATGTTTTAACCCATAGTATTATAAAAGCACTATGTCCTTGATAAAAGTAATTATCATCACAAAGACTCACAAAAAGCTACCGTGTTAATACAATGATTGTTTCTAGAAAATTACACATATTATTCACTATGAGTTAATCTCTACGGTATTACAAAAGCACAAATTTGATGAGATGATTCACTGTAACATACAATTACATTTCTATAATTAGTTATTTTCCTAAAAAATACACATCTGTATTATCTACATGATTATAAACTACTCGAAAGAATCCAAAGATAAATGCTCTTCCTCAATATCTCTATTCATGAATGAAAGGCAAACACAAGTTGGTACAATCTTCTGTGATGCTGGCTACCTATTTAAAGAGCAGGATCCACACATAGCAAAAGAAGCTGCAGCTTACATTCTCTTACCAGTACACATCATTCACTATGGACAGCAAAACTTGGCAAACCTTAACATTTTACAGCCTATCAACTTCTAGGAATACACCTTTAAAAAAGTGTTAAGATATCTACTACATGTTGTTCTTCACAGGCAGCAGCACTTTGAAAGTAAGGATTGGGTCTGATGATGTTTTTCCGCGATGTTGCCAATTTGCTGATTTTAAGTAGAATTGATTGATTTCACGTTTCTCTCCAATGAAAAACATGGATGCCTCGTAGCATGAGAGTGGAGGTGTTGCATGATTTTCTTTCCATGATTTTTAAAGAGTTTTTTATCTACAGTAGGGAAAATATGAAAACTAAGCATGTTCCACTTGCTCCCTTATCTCTGCAACCTGTAAATGGCACTACATTCCACAATGCCTAATATATGGTAATCACAAGCAGAAGGGCGTTACTCACGAAACATGAAGAGATAGGAACAGCCATTGTAGCTTTATCTAAGAGCCAATGATGAGCACAATTTTTGTAACATGTCACTTAACACCTTTACAAACAGTCCAATCTTAGCATCACAATCGATTCCATTCCTTGGGTGTTACTGGCAGAGGGACATAAGTGTAGCCTTTGAGAAAAGAGGAATATTACCTCTGGGTTCATTCATTGTTTTCTGACATGCATAGATTCGTCTTGAAAGGCAAGATTGAGCATTAAAACTCGTCATGTCTAGTAAGGGCTTCACCGAAGTCGGTCGCCTGGCTGCCCACGAAGAGATCGTACTTGTCCAGGATTTCAGCCTTTGTCAGCTTCTTGTCCTGAAAAGGGAAAAATCAGATGTAAATTAAAAGAAGTTTTTGCAAAATGACTTTATATATCTATATGACTACAAAGAGGTCACATTTTCCAATGATTTCAGCTATTTTCTGTTTTCTGTCCTGAAAAGGAAAAAAACAGACATATTATGTTTTAAAAATATTGTGAAAAGATCTTTAACATCTACGGTAGGGGCCTACAAGTATGGGTACAAGGAGATCATCTTTTTACATGGATTTCAGTTTTTGCCGGCGTTTGTCTTCAAAACTCTTGAAATTTGCTAATGTTTCATGCACATGAAAATTTCTGCTTTACAGGAGTTTGTTATCAGACTTACATTATCAGTATCGGATTCCATTAATAAATGCTGAGCCTCTGCCTGGGCATGGTCGTAGTCTTCTGGAAGGATCCACTGTCCGATTTCTTCCTTGTCCATCTTGTGATCGCCGTCCTTGTCGCGGAAGGCAAAGAACTGTTCCCGTTCGGTCTGCACCCAGTCAGGCTCTGCACCACCCTTTTCGCGCTCACTCTTGGGCCACATGTCGCCTAATTGGAAGAGATAGTACGTACAAAACTAATAAGACTTGTCGCTCATTTAACCCTTTCGTGACGATTACTCCACATTTTGTTATTTGGCTCAATAACTTTCGATTCAGAGCCCTAAAAAATATACCAGAATCAGATACACAAGTAGAAAGGGCCAAAATTTCTCCACACATTGCTTTCATTTTTGTTTCAAGACTATATTGCATTTGATGCTAGGAATTTTATGAAGGAAAATAAGTTTTAAAATCCTTAAATTGGCAACAAGTTGAGAGATTACAATCATTGTTTTTCAATAAAAACTAGCCATTTGTTGAACATTTTGTCAGCGTTCCCGCCCGTGTATATTGTTTCCAGAGACATTGCATTTTATTCTATCATTGTAGCGATAAAAGAAAAATAGTATTGTTGCCAATTTGAAGAACAATATGTGATTAATTTAGCCCTAAAAAATAAATCCCGTCCTGAAAGGGTTAACAGGAAGATCACACAATAAATCATATAATGAAATCAAAGATTGCCTGACAGAGTCTCAAATACTCTTAGCTTCCGAACACAGATATGAACTCTTTACCTTTAGTAAACATGAGCATATTCAGAGCTCATCTCCAAGACTACACCGGCATTTTCAATAGTATTATCTTATCATTTCATGCAAACATCCAGTACAAATTATTTCACACCTCCAGGGGGGTGTTTCACAAAGACTAAGATCGACTTTAAGTTGGACTTAACTATGGCAGGCCATTCATGCCACTGGTTGCTCTCACCATTATGATCTTAAGTTAATATTTTTTCCTTCAATACCGGTAATGAATTATAAAAAAATGTAAATTCTGTAGATTTGTGACCATGATTTGTACGTCTCTTGAGAGACCAATGCCAGTAAATGGTGAGAGCAAACAGTCGTATGAATGGCCTGCCATAGTTGATTCCAACTAAAGTCGATCTTAGTCTTTGTGAAACACCCCCCAGGTGTGTTGATCCATATTTATCGGATTCAGAACAACAAAATGATAGCAGTATGATGCCCTCTTTTAAAGCCTACATGTACAGTTTTGGTAAGCCCCAGAACTTTTCATCAGGTTTGTTTGATTTCAAGTAATAAACAGCGAGGCGCTAATAATTCGATGATTCAAAGTATGCACAGGGCCATTGTTACACACAATTGTTTTGGGTTTTCACTCCTACAACACTGTTTCTAGTCATTCGTTTTCACATTAAATTACCGGTTCATAAAGGGTTTTTGAAAGTGGTTTAACATGCCACGTGTGAACAGCGCTTAAATCTTACCAATGTACTCATCAATGTCCACAAAGCCGTCTCCGTTCTGATCGATATCCTCCATGGTCTCCTCGACGACGATCTCCCTCATGTGACCTTTCTCCTCGGGGTGGAGGAAGCCGACGAACTCCTCGTAGGTCAGGTCACCGTCGTTGTCCATGTCGGCTACCTTCCAGCGCTTCTTGTCGCGGCGGATCATGGTGCTAAAGTCCATGTGTTGGTTCTCCTGCATCCGTGAAAGCTCCTCCTCTAAAAAAGATTAAGGAAAAACTTGATGAGTATTGTTGGGTTTTTTTAATGCAAAACACTTTCAAAATAGGGAAGTCCACCCTGATATTATTTATTAAAGTTGGTTTTAATAGAAAACCAACTTTATATCATTATGGACTTTCCCCTTTAGCTCTACTTAAAAAGAAGAAAATACATGTACTTACACTTAATATGAACAAATGACCACAAATATGTTTAGTTATGTTAGACATCCACAATCAATCTTCTGGAAATTGGGCAATATTCTTTCTTGATCAGTTTTGGCAAGTATGAGGACATTTTTGTCTCTGGTAGTACTAAAAGTGATAATGCAATTAGCGGAATAGAAATATTTTATTATTATTATTATTTATTAAAGGAGCCCTTGATTTCTTCACCTCCAGAGATAGTCATAGACTTAAACAATAAATATTCTTTCTTTGCACTGGTTTGTATGGCTCTTTAAGACAGATTTGATCATATCACTGATACAATATTACACACAAGATTAAAATTCAGAAAGTGATAAGGCAGTCATAACCCTCACCAGTAAATGTCCCTGTGAAGAAGAAAAAAACATAAAAACCTCTCATTCATTCATTCATTGATCCATCCATCTAGTCATTCATTCATTCATCCATCTGGTCATTCATTCATTCATCCATCCATCTAGTCATTCATTCATGCATCCATCCACCTAGCTATTTATTCATCCAATCATTCATTTATTGATCTATCCATCCACCTACCAGGGTAGCTATTTATTTATTCATTCATTCATCTATCCATTCATTTACCCCTCCATCCAGCGATTTTTTTTTCTTCATTCATTCAATCATTCATTGATCCATCCATTCATTTATCTATCTATTCATTCATCTATCCATTTATTTATCCATCCAGCCATTCATTCATTCATTCATTCTCTCATTTATTCATTGATCCATCCATCCATCTAGCTATCTATTCATTCATCTTTTCATCCATCCATCCATTTCATTCTTCTTTTATCCATCCATCTCTAACCTAGTTGTTGTTCATCAGCTCCATAGGTTCCCCTCATGAATCGTTCCACTCAACCTTTTGGTCCTTATTCGAGTCCACAGTAGCCCAGCGCTCCACGACATCCCTGTCGATGGCTTGCCTCTGCAAATTGGACACACTTCCTCATAACTTGTCTTGTTCAAAGACTGATTGTTAGTGTTATGACAGAATGCAACTGTTTTCAATATTTTGTGCAAGTGTTTTGTGAAAGTAGCTGTCTGAATCGTCAGATTTGCATGCTTAACTGAAAATAAATTTGGATCTTTATGCTTCCCACCCGTTTCCAGGACATTGAATTTTGGATTAAGCAAATGAACGAAGGAGAAAACAGTGGACAAATATATGTTCGATCATGGTTTGCTGGCTATGTAAAAAGAACTATGTGTTTCAACTTTCAAAGCCATGTTAGAAAATGGGAGTCTACATCAATTAAGGGAGAATATTTCCATTCGAATCACACAGTCTTGCACAAAAAATTATCTGTCCATGGTTGCATTTCATCATGTTTGAGGGGAGGGGACATCAGAAGTTTTACAATTGAACTCCTCTAGTCCCACACCTTGTATTTGATGTTAGTAACTGCATCAAGCAAGATGGATGTTAAAGTTAGTGTTAATGAGAGCCTTTTGTGGTGGGGGGTCTCACCGGTTAAGCCGCTGTAAGTGGTCTGATTGTATTCTTGCCAGGTTATTTTGGGATCTCCGTCTACATTGTGCCCTTTCCATTGCCTGTCTACATCCTCGTAAATATATCGGCTCTGTTTGCAGAAAAAGAATAAAAGAAAGGGACAAAACAAGGGAGTGAGTGATTTTTCATTAGTGTCCAAGACCAAAAGTGAGCCATTTTTTCAAAAAAAAAATCAAAAATAGAATATAAAATTATGCTGGTCATCGAATCACAAGATTTCACTTCCATTTTTGATTTTTTTTTTAAACAGACAAGTAAATTAAAGGGTAATTTTTGTCCTCACTGATACATCCAGATGATAAGACTTAGACAGAGCCTTTATAAAACAATATAAAAAGAGTAACATTTTTTTTTGTTTTATTTCAAATGCAAAGTCAATTAAAAGGGTGTTTTTATGGCTTAAACATCCAGATTTAAAGACATGAACTGAGCCTTTTTTAATAAAAAAAAACAAACTAATACTCATAACAGTTACAAATTCCAAAAATTAAGTTCCTAGTTTCCTAAAATTCTATTCATTTAAATTCTTTAAAAAGGGTAATATATTTTGGAAAGTCTTTAGCTTTAACTAAATTAGAGTAGCTATAAGAGCCCCTCCTCCCTTTCACCCAGACAACAGGCGTAAAGCAATTTGGTTTCTCCTGAGCGACAAGAATGGCAAAGAAGACATCCCACAAATGGCTAGATGGATTAGTGAATCTATGCAAAGTATTAGGCATAATGGTATCAGGTACCTCAGATATGGGGGGGGGGGGCAGTGACAAAGACCATAAGACCAATGAAATAAGTAACCTGCAGAGCTAGAATAATGTCGAATGTCTATTGTAATTTTAGGGGGAATGGTAATCTGCTTGTAAAGAAGGGCATCTATTCAACCAGATTGCAAAAGGGTATGGCCATGTGTCCATAGGATTTCAATTTTATACTAGGGGCTTTAAACCGAGCAAATGGAATGGAATATGATGATGGAATACAAACAGCTGGTTACATGGCAAGAAATCAAAACAAAGCAGAAGAACTGTCTGAAAACATTTCAGGGGATACATGCTTTCAGAAGCACCAAAATAAGTTTGATGAAGGCATAATATCCCCCAAGGAAAACAAATTCAGTCAAGTCTGGATAATGAAGGCTATACCCTCTAACTGGAGCCCAGAGAGCATTGTTGTCTTGACACAATCACAGATTTCAAAAATGTTAATATGCCATTGTACAACTCATAGAAAATCATGTTCACTACAAGATGCAATTGTTACATGAGGCTATCGAAATTACATGTACATGGCTACATGCATACTGATTTCTTGAACATTTGCAATTCTGTTTGTTATATCTAGTACAAACTGGCTTGTTATTAAGAGGATTAAATGTCAAAGTATCCTGGTCGCCAGACTAACCCCATAGGTTGATTATCACCAGACATACTTCCTGTGTCAGTAAGCCTTTTGTTTTCTTGTTGTATTTTCAGCTGAGGTCATCATTTCCTTTGTTTAAGCTCATGCTATTCTGCTAAACATGGACGCCCACTAACACTTTTGTATTAAAAAGGTCAATAGCATTAAAATGCCCATAACTTTAAAAATGTGTGCTCATTTTATATGAAACTATTCAAACCAGATAGTTAACATCCATTTAATAATAATTTCGGAGCGCCAAGAGTGTCAAGTCTGACAGACATGAGCGCTATACAAAACCCACTATTAATATTATTATTTACTACATGTTATTAGTTGTTAAAAGAGAGAAATCCCAGTTATATATTTAAAAGATGGTATAACACGTATAGAGTCCTCAAGACCTTAGAAGTATTAAAGTTATCAGAAATTTGCTTTGTGGCATGCACATGTGTTAATGACCTTATCCAGCGGCACAACATGTACATGGTCATGGTGTATTTCCAAATTTCTTCCTCAGAATAGTTTGTGTACCAGCCTTATTCAACACTAACAAATCACTATAAAACAAAAATTGGCTCATCAAAGATTATTTTTTAATAACAGTTTTTAGTGGCACATGAATGGTGAAACCTAGCATGATGTGGAGAGCTAGGCCTTTTATCCTACCGAAATCCAAATCATATGGCATCATGCAAGCAAAGCTAATTTAGTTAGCATATATTTGGGTAAAAATGTGGGGTCCTTTTGATCATGAATATAGTCACTTTTCAGTCATGAATATGAATAGTATGTAAATGTAGGCCCAATTCATTCATGCAAGTTTATTAAATACACATGTATTATACTGTACATGGTACAATATGATGTGAATTTTCATTCATGCAAATTATATTGTCAACATTGTATACAAAATTTTGTACAAAATTCCAATCAAACTTTTATCCCATCTTTCTCTCTCTCATTATATCTTCATCTTCTTTTTCTTCCTATTCCTCTTTGATTTAATCTTTTGTTCTTCTTCTCTCTTCTTCCACATTTCCCTCTCCATTATATTCCTTTCCTTTTCATCTATTATAGAATAAAAGAACATTCCCTTTTTGCTGATGAAGTCATAATCTTCACATTTATTTTTCTACAGGCAAATAAAAAAAGGTATTTTCCTACATTCACATTTGTACTGTGAAATGAGTTAAATTTGTCCACCTTTGCTCCACAACATACCTTTTTTCTTTTATAATTTTGCTACATTTTCATCACACTGAGTCTGAGTGCTCTTTTGAAGTACGGTGGTGTCCTTGACAAGCCTCAAAGGAGTACTGTTAATGTAAAAACTATAGAACTCCCCTGCACGTGCTAATAATATCACCAACATTGTCTAAAGTAGATATTTACCTTTATCTACTTTTGAATCAAACTACATTTGCATCAAGTTAAGTATCAATTGAATATCACCTCATTGACAAGCCCCAAGAGATTCTCATTTTGTAATATTGTAAAAACTATAGATCTGCTTATGACATCACTGACATGGTCTAAAGAACCCTAGGCATTACCTGCTGTAAGAGGATCCAGTCTTTCAGTTCTTCTTCTGTGACAAATCCATCCTTGTCAGCATCGATCTTCTCAACGATTTTCCTGCAATTAAAGAAATTCTTTGAAGATAAAATCAGGTGCAAACAATATTATCAATTATCTACAGCTGAAACTAACATTAAAGAGATTTGTTTGTGATTTTAAATACACTTTGCTGGTTATCTGACCAAATTCTTCTACAAAACTAGCCTGGATTAATGGAATGATGACACATACTGTATACACAGGCCAATGGTATAGTTTGTTTATCCATTGGGGGCCCTATAGGTTAAAGCCAATTAAACTATAGAAATGGGATATGAGTCACCGTTGCCTTTTCACTTTTCAGCTCAGCTCAGAAACTTGATTTCTATGCCCTTATCTTGTTCTTTTTATCATTAAATGACTCCTGATTGAGCCTTTGTGGAAAGAACTGAGATAAAGCTAAGATTCTATCTAATTTGTGCTCATAAAACTCTGCAACAAGGATTGCAATTAACGTCATAATTGCTTTTTAGTTGCACTTTTGCAGCAGATATCTCACCAAGAAGTCTCTGGAAAGTACATGTATATTTGAATTAGTTAATGGAACAGGTGAAACATACACAATATCAAGTTATCAACACAATCTGACTTCAGCTCTGCAAATGACTGATCTGTTATTTTTAATTTCTTTGGTTTTGGACAAATTCGATACCTTTTCCTACTAACATGACTCGTTGATTAAACTGAAGCAATGTGCACATTGTAGGCCTACACACTGACACACGTCATCATATCATATTATTGGAGAAGGAAGATGGAAACTTGGATGACAGATAGACCTGGAATTGGAAACTCGACTGCAGATCTCCGCATTTTTCCAGTACATCCATGATCCAGTAATTAAGGCAGTAATAAAATAATAAGTCATTATTTGAATAACATCTTTCAGTTTCATTATTCATTATCAAGGGCAAGGGCTCGATACTGTAACTTAGTAGTCTATTTGTATAATTGTAATGATACAAATAAATAATGCTTAAAATTCACGTCAAATCAGAGTAACCAAGACTATAGTCAGATATTATAGATTGTTATTCATTCCTATTTTATTAATTTTTATTTTCCTATTTTGGCGTTTGAGTTTTTATGTTCTTTTCTTGAGACTTGACTTTATTTTATTTTTAGAAATAGAATTTCTGTGGTCTCAGAAAGATAATAATTATTTTCTTACCCAAGCCTTTCCCTACTCTCTTCAGGGCTGAGATTATCGAATGTCTTTGCGTCTTCGTGCCCTAGAAATGCATCATGGTCATAATCAGGATTGTGTTCGTTTCCTTCAAAATGTTCTTCGTCGCTCAGCTTCACCTCATCTTTCACCCTGCTGTTGTCGGCGGGCTTGGCCAGAGTTACGGCGATCAATAGCGCCAGGTACATGCACACGATTAGCGAGTATTTCATCTTGGACGGTTACAAAATCACATAAACAAAGACAAATGTATAATTTATTGTAGTTCTTTTCACTACGACTGTCCAGCAGGAGATCCTCTTACGTTGTCTGCGGGAACGGGCTTTCAGTCCAGCTGCAAGCTCGATGAATTTCAGATGTAATTTATCAAATTTTCTGCAGAACTCGCCAATGTTGACGTGGAGCAGACAGTCATGACGTGTACCGTGACCCAACCGGAAGTGCCCGTAATTCCCCCTGCGACAGGTTAATTGATGTATGACCAATCAGTGAGTAGGAAACTGGAGGTGTGTCCTTTTAACCCAATCAGATATCTTGTTGCATTCTAGGTAAAAGGAAACGCGCGAGATCATGAAGCTCAGCTTTGATTGGCTCTAAAGTGCCGTGTTGGCATAAACTTCGGAGGTGTTCGCGAGGCAACTTGGCGGGTGGCGCTCGATACCAAAATAGAAACACGCTCAGCTCGCATGCCCGAGAAATTAATGGATATTCCAAAAATGTTTTCGAAGACGGAAGACATCGAATGAAAATGATGCATATATTTTATACACAAATAAGGCTAAAATGTAACTTTCCGAGGAGCCACTGATTTGGCTGCTGAATTAATAGGTCCTACCATGGAGCTATTAAGAGATTATAGCAAAGACATGTCTACCATGGTATGTTACTTTTAATGCTTTCTTTTATTTATACGCCATAATTACTTGGTTTGTCCTATTTAATGGAGTGTATTCCAGAATGCATTGTAATCGTCGAAACAATTATGATAAATCTATAGGTGTTTAAAGAAACAAGTAAAGTGACATTTCATCTAAATGCTGTAAGCTTATATGTAAAATCTATCACTTTATAATAACACAATGCTTTAAATTATATTCCATTGAAATATATATATAAATGTCAATTTTCTGATTTTTTTTGCCCCCCCCCCTCCCCCGCTTATTAATTTAGTAAATAGGATGAGATGACTGGAAGTATAAATATTATGTTAATTTGAATTGATTAGAGGAGTGTCTATCATTATTATTATAGGCCTATATTATACTGCCGTACGAAGTTCTCTATATATTATAACAATATTCGCATGTGATTTAGGAGGGGCCTATAATGAGAAAGGAGTCTCGGATGTAGGCCTATCAGTCATCGATTAGTTCTAGAACTTCCTCGCCTCTTAATAATTAAGTGACATATCATGATAGGGTGATAGGTTGATAGGTAGGCAGGTTAATGCCACGTTGCTTAGAGCCTCTAAAATGATTTTGCGGATTTGTTTTCGCTCTTGAATTTCACATGATATAAAAAGACATTTTAAAGGTATTTGTGTATTTACCCCAAAAAATATCATTTAGTTCTATTTACTTATTTATTTGACAACATCTGTTGTTGTTTATAGTGGGGGTGGCCGATAAACACAAAACAGGCCTATCCATCCAAAAGTGTTCGCAATTGTAATATTCATGCACTTACTTGATCATCATATTTAAAAAAACAAGTGAGTAAATAAACTTATATTGGCAAGGCATCCTTATTTTATGTGTAGGAGGTCTTTCCTTCTACTAGTCTTATTGGCATTGCAGGGACAAAATTACGGAAAAGGGGATTGGAACATAATTATTTCCCCTGTAAGTTTATTTTGTCATTATGGGTGTGCTCATTCACCCCTCCTCCTTCCCGATCATCAATTAAAAAAATAATAATAATCTCATTATTAAATTAAGCATTTCAAATACAAAAGGTTTTGGAAAATACAAAGGAAATTACAGTTGGAAACCTTTTCTGTGTTTACGTGTTTTTTATTTCCTTCTGAGTCCTAGGTTTACTCCTTACCTCAATATACACTGCTACACATAAAGCTGGAATAAAGTTTCTGACCTCTATTCATGAAATGAAATAATATAATTTATTTTTGATATATAAAGATTGATCGATGAGGTTCTGAGAATATAACTTTATCTTATAAAGAATCAGTACTTCTGTCGGAATCATTTCATCAGTACAAAAAAAGGGGTAAGAAAAATTAATCTAACTTTATGGGCAACATTGTTTATAATTACAGGTAAGTAACAAATTACAAGTAAATGAACAAATCTATACAGATCTAAATAAATTGTAGAAAAGTGTTGTACACCCTCCAAATGAAAATAAATAAATATCATAGAGAGAGAGAGAGAGAGAGAGGAAGAAAGAAAGAGAAAGAGAGAGAAAGGGGGGAGAGAATTATGCGCACAATGTGCCTTTCTTTTTTCATATTTTAAGAGAAATATGCCACATTTTAGCAAGTGTCAAGAAAAGCTGAATTAAAAATGCCTCCTTCATTCCCTTTGATCTCTCTTTCCTTTACAACTCCCTTCTACCCCCCGACCCTCTCTCTCTCTCTTCCCTCTTTCCTCACCAATTCCACCTCCCTTCTACCCCCTCCTCTCTCTCTCTCTCTCTCCCTCTCTCTTCCTACCTGTCCACATACATTGTACGTGTACACCATTCCCCCTAGACCCAACAGCCTGTCGCATTCGCTTTCATACATCATATCTCTCATTATTTTCCTTTTCACTGTTTTTCACTGCATCTAAAAATATAAAAAATATTGATACCACTTTTCTCCCCATCTCTCGACCACACCCATTTCTCTCTCTCTGTGTGTCTCTTTCGTTATCCTCTGCCTTATGTCATCTCTTTCAATATGAAAACAGTTTGCCCAAACACACACCTTTCCTTACTCCCCCTCGACCTTTTCTCAGACTCCCAGCCCCTTCTCCATCTTTCTCGTTCTCTCTCTCTCCCTCCCTCCCTCTATCCGTCTATCACTGTCTCTCTCTCTAACTCTCTGTCCTTGTTTGTCTTTCAAATCAATCTGCTTCTCTAATACACATAAAGTCCACCTCTTCCAATCTGAAGAAAACAATTAAATATAACATATGCGAATACACACAAAATGGAACAATGCAATATCTTTCACTTTCCTGTTTTTATTAAAAATGATGGCAGGAATCGCTCGATTGTTTGGCAGTAAACCAAGTCTTGTGGCAAGTATCAAATCCTCAGCTTCTTTAAGTACACACTTAAAACAATATTGGCAAGCATAAAGTAACTCATTATAGGCCTATACAAATAATGATGCGGAACTAACATCATGTTGTGAGCCAGAAGGATGTTAACTATGTGTTGAAGTTAACGCCCTTCTAGCTCTCAACAGACGTTATGTTGCATAGTGTAGGCATAGTCTATTATTTCACCCTGTAGTGAGAAAAAAATCGTTCAAATTTATTAATACGACTTTATTTCTTATTCTTTCATTACCTTATTTTTTGTTTTCAACATCAAATTCGTTTTAAGCCCTTCAAGTTTTCAACAAAATTCTACTTTTACAAAAATGAACAACACTAAGTCGATACACATAAAAGTATAATTTGCTAATGAAAAATGGATCACTGAAAAACAAATATCAAAACATTGATGAAAACTATGTATAAAAGAAATGAATGTGATAATCTACTTGGAAAAAACCTGATCATAAATTCATAGAGAGACGAAATGCATATACTGTACAGTTAAAAGCTGTCAGTCATATTGAATTAGTATTTTCAGACTAATTTACTGCGTGTACATTCATGTATATATCTGGCTTGCACAAAATCTTGAATTATTACATTCCCTTGTTGTTGTTGTTGTTTTTTGCAAGATCACTTTTTCAGTTACAAAAACTCTTATGGAGCTGTCTAGATTTATTTCTCACTAGTCCTATGTACATGTATATGTTTCCTGAGGGGTGCTTCACAAAGTAAGTTGGACTTAAATATGGCAGGCCATTCATGCCACTGTTTGCTCTCACCATTATGATCTTTAGATAATATTTTTTCCTTCAATAATGAATTATCAAAAGATGTAAATTCTGTAGATTTGTGACTATGATTTGTACGTCCCTTGAGAGACCAATGCCAGTAAATGATGACAGCAAACAGTGGCATGAACGGCCTGCCATAGTTAAGTCCAACTTAAAGTCAATCTTAGTCTTTGTGAAACACTCCCCCATCTTTGATTGAGTTGATGGCTACTCATGATCATTAACGTACCATATCAGAGAAAAGAGAAATTATCATCAGGTTCCAACTTCCAAGCAACATAATGGCAGAACTATCAGGCATGTAAGACCTGTTTTTTTTAGTAAATCAATCAATCAATCAGAAGTACTTTAAAGACAATACACAATGTACATAGGCGAATTAGTGAATCAACAAGAACTGTATCATTTCAAACTTTTGGCGTAGGTAGCTACTCAGTACTCACAGCAAAAATGTTATGCTAAATCTAATAAAACTATGCAAATATTCATTTGTACAAAACTGACATAGGTGGAAAAGAAAATATATAAACATCCTACATTCCTGCGCAAGTTTGTCTATTCTAAGCTAGGGGTTCATTTGAAGAACATTTTGTAAATTTCATGTTACCCTAAATGTCCACGATGTTTAGACAAGTTAAGATTCTAGAGTACCTTCAACTACAAGACCTGACTAGTAGTTATTGCATAGTATGAAATAGTGTAGCACCAAGACGAGAAGAATTCCTTGAATAGTTTCCTTTGATCAAATGTACTAAAAAATAGTTGACTTTATTTAAATAGTTTGGGAAAATGATGTAGGGCATCAGAATTCGTCGTGCCGGAGTTCACCAAAGTTCGTAACCCTGCTTCCGACAAAGAGCTTGAAATGTGTGATCATCTCTTCTTTTGTAAGTTCATTGTCCTGTAATAAACAAGAAATAGAAGATTAAATGGAATTACAAATATTGAATTCCAAATTTCTATGAACTTGATGTAATAAAAAATAGTTGACTTCATTTAAGTAGTTTGGAAATATGATGTAGGGCAAATTCTAAATTTGATCAAAATTTTGAGATATCGTTGAATTTGAGTATGGAAACAATCGTTGAGATATTCACAATTGAGCGAATCAGCCATAACCAGAAGATAACTATAAGTGATAAATATAATATTCATAATAAACTTTGGACATAATTTTTCACTGATTTCATAAACTGGCATTACACGTAAATGCAATGCTTTCTCAAGGCCTTTGTGAGTAAACAGTTAACTCTGCATAAAACAAAGTAGCACAAGTGGAATTTTCATGAAGTCAAATTCATTTTTTGGACCAAGCTACCCCCAAAAATGTGTTTTTACACTACCCAAGTCGAATTGTACAGTAGTCCAACTATTGTTTTGTGGTACCAACATATTCAAATCATTCAGAGTTAATTGTTTATTGGTTCTTGAAACCATCGACAAAATGCTATTTTATGTAATATTGAAGTCAATACATAAGGTTTTTTTTTTTAACCAAGAGGTTAAAAGTAACATGATAACAGCTACAGTAACACAATATAAAGTATAATAATTCATTATCATACAAGATATACATAAGATGCTTAGCCTCAGAGATAATATGGTTAAAATGGGTTCACCTTATCATATAAGGTGCTTGGCCTCTGACATATAAGGGCTATAATAGGTTCTGTTCATTAAAATATTTCTACCGTACTCTTACCTTATTTTCATCTGACTCATACATATTACATAAGATGCTGAGCCTCTGATAGAATGGCGTCATAATGGGTTCACCTTATTATAAAAGGTACTTGGTCTCTGACATATAAGGGTTATAATGGGTTCTTTTGACTAAAGAGTTACTACCATCTTTTTACCTTATTTTCATCCGTCTCATACATAAGATGCTTAGCCTCTGATAGAATGGGGTCATAATGGGTTTCTTACCTTATTTTCATCCGTCTCATACATAAGATGCTTAGCCTCTGATAGAATGGGGTCATAATGGGTTGGCATTATCCAGTCTCCAATCTCCTCATGGTTGAGCTTGCCATCACCGTCTTTGTCTCTGTACTCGCTGAAACCCTTGCGTTCTGCCTCCACCCAATCAGGCATCTCACCCTGGCCATCCCAAAGGTCATCTATCAAAGGTCAAGTAAGAATTATTGTTCTGCTTTATTATCTATGACTGGCAATGCATGGATACTACTAACAATACTAATATGGATTTATATAGCACTTTTAATATGATATACCGTCTCTAAGCACTTTACAGACATTATTACGCATCTTTAAAAAGAAATGTGTTCCACCGCCCAAAAAAAAAAATAAATAAATAAATAAATAAATAAATAAATAAATAAATTTAAAAAAAATAAAAAAATATTGATACCCTGGGTGCCTAGCAAAACAAATGGGAGAGCTCTCCTTGGATGATATCATACCTTAAGAAAAACTTGTATTTCGTCAAATTTTTATAAAAACTTTAAAAACTTTAAAGATACTATGTCCCTTTTGCAGCCAACATCAAATTCTGTAGAACTTTGCAGGAATTATGAATATGTCATGTATGTCCTATCTGTGAAATTTAAATGTTAGCAGTGTCCTAATATTCAAATTATGCAAGGAAACCCGTTTACTTGCTAGACTTCACTGTCAGACACTATTGAGTGACTGACTGGCTTTTTCATCTTTGGTAATAACATACATAAAATGAGCTGTAAAGGGTACATGAGCATTTGTCTACATCAATAACCCACTTCTTGTAATGGCCAAAATTAAACTGATTGAATCTTTGCGCAGCATAAAACGTACGACCATTCGGTACAATGGTCTGAAAATCAGACTATTACTTACTGGCTCTATAGCTCCTAAGTCGATTCGACAACTAATAGTCGTTATTTTCCCACTTAAAGACATTTTCAAGCCCCCTTTTTTTAGGAAAGTTCTAAATTAGTATTGTCTTTCAAATGCCGTTGGAATTTAACCTTTTCATTTTTTTGGCCTGCAAATGGGACATAGTACTTTTAAAATGGTAGTCATAGAGATAACAATGACCGGAAATTGGCAGTTTTTCAAAGCCAATGTGTTGTACAAAAAAATTAACCTTCCAACAATTAGTGCCTATTGTTTTGTACCAATCAGCACTGATGGCAAGCAAAAGGGTAACATTAATGATGAACTTTAATCAGAAAGAGGAAAAATTAGGACTACTTACTCATGAACTCATCAAAGTTGACGAAACCATCTCCATCCTTGTCTAGGTCTTCAATGGTCTCTGCAACGGCAACATCCTTCATGTGGATTTTCTCCCTAGGCCACTCAAAGGCCATGTACTCATCCCGGTTCAGGGCATCGTCTCGGTTCAGGTCGGCTACGGACCAACGGGCCTTGTCCTGTCGTACCTTCTTCGGAAGTCCAGGGTTTTGTCTTCTTGCATTGTGATCAGCTTCTCCACTGAAGATGGAAAGAGACAGAGAAATAATTTTTGTTACGATTATTACATTATCATTGTTATCATCATCATCAGGGCTTCTGAGTCTATTCCTAATGCAGTAAGTTGTGCCGTTCTCAAATAAGTGCTATTTCATTGAATATTATACAAATAATGAATGCTTATGAGTTCAATAGTGCGAATATTTTCACGAGTTGAAAGATTAACGTTCTATTCAACGAGGCGTCAGCCGAGTTGAATAGAATTAGCGTTATCTTTCAACGAATGAAAATATTTGCACTATTGAACGAATGAAAAACATTCATTATTTGTTTTATACATCTTTCAACAAATTATGCTTTGCTCCTTATATTAAAGATGCGCGCAGAGCACAATGGGATACATGCAGGGCAGAGAGTGTGTACTGTGTGTGTGCATTGTACGCAGTCTGCATATAACCAAAAATGCACGCTCGTTGAATAGTACTACGGTGAATATAACCAAAAATGCACGGTCGTGCAATAGTATTATTTATTGAATATCACGTGACCAACAATCCTCCAATCAAATGACAAGGATTTACTTAGGTGTTGTATAAAATCATTTAATTCACTAAATTGACAAATGCAAGCTAAAATAGACAAACGCTATTTTTGTGTACAAACTGGCTTCTTTTTTTTTGCGGTTAGATTTTGTAACGGTTTTTTCACATTGGTTCATTTAATGCAATTTTTATCATTTTCAACCTATGAAGGAGTGAAGTATAATATGAACTGTTGCCAATTTGAGCAGGGAAACTGATAAATTAAAAACAAGCAAAAAATCTGGACTGCTACGGGTTAACAGACAAGGTGGATGACTCACATGGAAGTCCGCTGTAGGTCGTATGGTTGTATTCTTCCCATGTCAAGAGGTCATCGCCATTGAGATTGTGAGCCTTGAAGAGCCTGTCCAGCTCACCATAGAGTACCGAATTCTATTGAAGAGGAAGAAATAAAACAGGAAAAACCATGGTCATAGGGTGCTGAACAAATATTTACTAAAATAGCATATGTGCACAGAGTTGAAAATTGAAAATGAAGTTTTAAATGACTATTTTTTCCTCTTCACACGCAGAACATATAGGAGCCAATTCTACACAAAAAGCTAAGCAGGGGAACAAGGTTATATCTACATGTATCTTGTATACGGATACGTGATCCAGTTACCTGGGCCCCGTAACATGTAGGTTTGTGATCAATTGCAAATATGAAATAACAATCCTGATTGGTTAATAGTCAGTCTTGTTGACATTTTTTGACAATATGTGCATGCAACGATGGTCTTGATTGGCCAATACCATCTTGCAATTGAACTCAACATCCTCTGAATACTTACAGTCTGAATTTCAATCCAGGCGCTGAGCTCTGATTCGCTGATTGATCCATTTTTATTGAGGTCTACCCTGTCAAATAGCTCCCTGTAAAATAATGGAAAAGCATTAGGAAATTGAAATGGTGCAGAAACAAAAACAAGTGAGGAGAGTAATTTACCCAAGGAAAGCTCATAACAAACTACAAGATAAAACTCCCAATTTATGAAGAAAATTTAAAAAGATGTTGAGAAGTACATGTAAGTTGAACATTTCTTTTTTCACTGATTTTTTCAACTCTAATTCGAGGGGGGGGGGGGGGGGTGCAAATTCAACAAAATTCAAAGATTCAACAAAATATGATACACTGCCATTGTGATAATTCTTTCTTTTCCAATTTAAATCAGCAGATTTCTTTCTTATCCGGGCTTTATCCCTGCATTTATTAAACATGTTTAACAAAGTAACACTAACATAAACATTATAATTCAAACAACCGTTAGTACATTGCAGGGCATGTATGATGTGACATGTTTGGAAATTCAAGGTTTATTCATCACTGATTGTTTTCAGACAAATCTAATATTTTTAGAAGTTAGAACCATCTTCCAATTTTTAATATTTTGTCTCCTTAATTACTCTCCCTACTATAGTACTAGTACTACCCAGTCTCATTATAAAAACATGTTAACAACTTATATTAATATATTATGATCAGGTGATGATTGTCACGACACTGTTTGTAATTTACTCATTTGGCCATTTTTCAAGAGATTTAAATTAATTTATAGTGCACAAATTTCAGAACAACAATATCCTTATACTTGTAAGTTGTAGTATGATATTGTCAGTCACATGATCGACACATCGCACATGGCAGAAAATGTAGTGGAACTTTAATAATAATAGGCATTAATGCCATAGGTGTTTGTAATGATAATGTGTTAACAATAATAATAACAATTAAAATTATTTCAATTAGGCTTGTCTATATTTTTATAATATCGTGTACAATGAAAAACTTCTTATCATTAAATTATCAACTCACTGAACTCAGCTGTTAAATTACCTGACTTTTGTCCAGGTCACTTACTTAGTTTTACAAACCTTACCCTAATTTTGCTTTGCTCTCTTCAGGACTCAAATTGTTGAATTTCTTGGCCTCCTCCTCGCCTAGGAAAGCGTCATGATCATAGTCTGGGTTGTGTTTGCCATGCTCATCAAAATGAGTCTGATCGCTCAATTTTGTTTCTTGCTTCACCCGGCTGCTCCCCTCGTTTGGTTTACAAACGGCGACTGAAATGGTGACAGCCACAGCGTATGCAAACAATACACTCTTCATTGTTGATTCGATTGAGTAAACACTTTCAAAACTTTACACAAAGAATTCACGCTGTTGCACAAAAGTTTCAGAAGAATCTTCTTGACTTTTCCAAGTGATGGTAAGGTCTGTGTCTTCTGCACGGAAAACTCGAGGTTAAGTTTCTTCAAAATGATGAATTTTATCACGATCACCGTCGAATTTATGTGCTGGCATCCGGAGTCGCTCTATCCTCTAAGCTGACGTGGCGGTGTAGAAATTGGTGTTTGTGGAGTGTACAGGTGCACAGACAGCTGATCACTGATTGACCAATCAGATGACGCTTCCAGGGGGCTGAACAAAATCAACCAATCATCGATCTCCTGTCATACGAAACCTTACATGGCGCAAGTGCAATAAGTTTCAGTACGTGTCTGTTGATTGGATAGAACATGCCAAGTCAACAAATTTTGGTAAGTTTATTAATTACCACTCACTGCTGTTACACGTGGACTTAGCTGCCTCAGAATCTATGCACACGTGGGTATTATTATTATTATGTACCGGTAGTCTCTTGCTCAGGAAATGCTATTTCCCACTTCTCAAACTACAATAGGCCCTGTTGTCTTGTGAGGATGGGCAGGAGAGGGTGCTCCTGTGTTTTCTACAGACTTATTTACTATTAAAAACGATGCCATGCTTTAGTATAATACATGTATTATAAAGCTACACAAAAATTTTTGAAAAATAAGTTAACTGGATCTTGTTAGTTGTATTGCAGAGTTATAAACTTATCTTGGGCATATAGTATGCATCTGCATGAATGTCTTTAATCACAAACTCTTCTCCTGAACAGACTTTGATGAGAGAAAGCAAAATATACTGAGGTAGTAGAAGTAGCTGTCATAAACAACAGTTATTTCATATTTTACCCGTGTGTTAGTAGACCCCCGCCCCCTCCTTTTCTTTTTATCTCTTTCTTTCTCTTTTTCAGAGTTTTCTTATAATATCTATTTAACACACTCTATCACTAATTCTTTCTATTTCTACCCCACCCGGCTCTAATATAGTCTTATCAATGATTGATGCGATTTGCTACTTACTTTGAAAAAGGGTAATGAAAGAAAGATGATTGAAAAACTCATTTTCTAGGTTAGGTTTTCTCATTTTTCAATGTGCCCTTACATGCATGATACATCCACCCCCACCCTTGTAGCCTAGATCTATAACGTTATCGTTGCCCCCTCTCTCTCTCTCTCTCTCTCTCTCTCTCTTTCGTCGGCTTTAGCAATAAATAGATCACATTCTTATTTAGGTCGTATAACTTTGAATATTTTAGTCTAAGAAATTTGTCCCATATAAAATAAAGTCAACAAATTAGTTGTGGATCACTTTCATAATATTGTATAGGCCCATATATATATTTTTTCGATTTGAAATAAATTTAGATGAATGATTCATGATGGGGTTTGCAAGTGTTGAAATACTACTACAGCGGCATATTTATAGAAAGATATACATAAGTACTGTTGTTCATGTCAATAAAGACGTTGACATCTTGGAGTTGTCCCTCTTGTCTTTGGCGTTTTGCAATCGGTTAATTTAAAAAAAAATTAATATCAACATTGTATTTCTTGTTGAAAATTCATTTCACTGACAGTTAAACACTTCTTGCTGAATTTACTTTTTTGTTCAATCGTTATTTATTTCCATTGTCTTGCCACTGCTGGGAGTTTAGTACACGTCAGCGTAACAGAGTGAGAATGTTCTGGAGAGTATAGTGACCTCTACGTCGAGGAAAGGTCATTTAGGTTCCAAACCGCGAAGGAAAGGACTAGAAATTTAAAAAGTTAGAATTTTAAAGAATTTACATGGACCTGCTAACGTTTTTAAAAAAACATTTTTTTAGTTGATGATGCTGGCTGTCACGTTCATAATGACGCAATTCAAGCATTCGCTACCCCACTCATTGTTTTGTTCAAACTTGTAGGTAACATTTTGACGTTTAGTATTATAAATTGACCTACTCCAAGTTCGAGGCTTTTACACCAGGAACGTAGTTCACAGCTGCTATAGTAGTGTATAGTATGACTTTTTATAGTTCGATCTTATTTGAGCCTGCTTATCCACCTCCCACCCTCTTTTTCCAGAACTTCATCTCGATACATTGGCGTATCAGCCGGATGGCTAAGGGCTGCTGCCCCCTCCCTAAAGATTCTGACAATCCCAAGTATGGGCAACCATCATACATACATTAATTAATTAATCAATTTATTAATTAAAGGTATGACAAAGTTTTGGTACGGGGTCATGAATTTGGTTCAAATGAACATGTTGGAAGCATGATCGTTGTCGCGGTTGAAATCGAGTCTAAAGTGATGAAATTGTAAATAATTAACTCTTTAAGTTGTATAGCGCCCTCTCAAGACTGATATTACTTTAGCTTTTAAACAATGTTTCTTGACTACAATCGACCGATTTACTATTCCCATTTGGAAATTATATATCAGAACTGCATATTCTGAGATTTTCAAGGTCATAGCTACCATGGAATGGCCTTAGACGCTATTTGAAATATTTGAAATTTACCGGGAGCACCGGTAAATTTTGATTATTCAATTTGCTCGAAAGCAGAAGTGTTTTAGGGGCTAAATTTGTTAGTGCTTATATACATCCACAGGGGCATCCAAATATATCAACAATTTAAAGAATTACTATCCATCCAATTTCAGAATTTCCCAAAACTTTGTATTACCTTTAATGTAATTCATTAGTTTATTTGTTTTTGTTTATTTAGTTATTCATTTATCATTGTTTTTTTATTTGTTTGTTTGATTATTTATTTAATTATGAATTAATTTATTTATTTATTCATAAACATTTGATAACCTACTGATCGTTTCACTGGTGTATTGCCGTTTTTATTACAACCAGCTCGTATACTACCTAAGTCTCTACTTGCATATGGTCTACACCCAGTTCGTCTACTAACCACATGGTCTATATAATCATTTCGTCTACTTATTATTTGGTCTAATGCATATTCAGGCTAATAGTCATTTGGTCTAATCTCCAATATGTCTACTATACCCATTTGGTCTATTGCTCATTTAGTCTAATTTCCAGTCGGTCTAATTCCCAGTTTGGCTAATGTCCATTTTGCTTACTATCCAATCCATATGGTCTAATTATTTATTTGGTCTAATGACCAGTGTGTCCAATGCCTATCATTTTGCATAATATCCAATCCATATGGTCTAATCATTGTAATCATAAACAATGATGATCATCAAATGATTATTAGTCCTTATTGATAGCAGACGAAATGGATATTAGCATAACTGATTATTAGACTAAATGAACATTAGACCAAATGATAAGTAGACGAAAAGATTATTACACTATGTGTATAGTAGACGGTTGGGTGTAGACTATACGGGAATAGACTAATTGGGTAGTAGACAAACTGGTTTTAGACCAAACGGCAATTCACCGTTTTACTTTGTCCGGATCGACCAGCGAGTTGTGAATTGTCGCCCTCTCTTGTCAATATACCAGTTTCTAAATTATTTTACACGGCAGGCCTGGGGGACCTGGTGTTTTTTCCACTGTGTCAATTTTTTACGATTCATTTAACCCGTTCCTTCCGACATTATTCAGCCCGATAGCCGCCTCACAAACGAGAATAAAAATCAAAGACTCGACCAGTTCGCTGCCGTGCGTGCGTTCAGCGGCCGTACAAGGCGTGTGCGTTCAAGCCTGGCCAGTGGCTTCGACGAGCAGGAACATTGCGCATGCGCAGATCTGGCCCACCTCTACAGCTAAGTTACGTAAGAGGAACAATGGTCGTGGCCGAGGGTATGGCGCGCCGTTTGACCAATAATTCAGATAAACACTGTTTATCGCCGATAAACACTGTTTATCTTCGAAAAACACTGTTTATCGAGCGATAAACACTGTTTATCGAGAGAAACTGTGTTTATCAGTCGATAAACTGTGTTTATCAGTCGATAAACAGTGTTTATCGCCGAAAACAGTGCTTATCGCCGATAAACAGTGTTTATCGAGAGAAACTGTGTTTATCGCCGATAAACAATGTTCAAGTATCTGATTTATTTGGCAAATGGCGCGCACTCGTAGGCCTACTCGAGATCAGAGCCGTATGCACTACTCCGCACGTTAGTCAGGTGGCTTAGTGAAATTACCGTTACTTAATTGCCTGATAAAAGCACCATTTTTGGTACAGGGTTTCCTTAGGACTTACTCAACGATATTAGGCTAGGAGCCCCGGCAAAATTTCAATTTAAGGCTGTGGGGCAGGGGCGTCTTTGGAGCCCCAAATAATTTTATAACATTGATTTGTTGTTGTGCAAATGCCATTTTTGGTACAGGGCTTCTTTAGGACCTGCTGAATGATGGTAGGATAGGAGCCCCCGGCATTACTATTCATATATGTGTGATTGGAGGCCCCATGGCATTTGTACAACAAAAACTCAATGGTATATTACCTTATAAATTATTTGTGGACTACGAGGCGATGCCCCCGCCCCACACCCTTATATGATATTCGTGCCGGGGGCTCCTACCTAATATCTTTCAGTAGGTCCTAAGGAAGCCCTGCACCAAAAATGGCATTTGTATAACAACAAAGCAATGTTATAACATTATTGGGGCTCCAAAATACGCCCCGCCCCACACCCTTAAATTGATGTTTTGTTTTTTTGCCGGGGCTCCTAGCCTAATATCATTTAGTAGGTCCTAAGGAAACCCTGTACCAAAAATGGTGCTTTTATCCGGCAAGTAACGGTAATTTTACTAAGCCACCTGACTAAGAATCATTACAGCGATATTAGTGATTATATTCGCTATATGATTGAAAGAGATAGAGAGAGCATAGCCCGGGTTCAAATTCAGTATTCGTTAAATTATTAAACCCGGTGCTCATGATCATTATATGCCATGTTATTGTAATGCAACGCTACACACAAATAGTACCAGATTGCCGTTTATTGTCTTCAAATATTGTTCAAATAGCATTGTAGAGACGATGTCACGATGAACAAATAAGAATAATAATGCAAGGTCGTTTTAATAGTCATGAGAATGTCAACTTCTATCTCTCTCAGCTTAATAGTCCGAACAATAGAATGAACCGAGAGGAAGCAACTGAAATTTCTTAACAACGGAAACTTCTCCAATGGAGCCTAACATTAGATTTGTTTTCCCATTCAAATAGCATTGTAAAGGCGGTGAAAAACAAAGGAATAATACTAATATTCCGTCGTTAATGGTGAGAATGTTCACGTCTATCTCTCTCAGCTAATTACGGCAAACAGCGGGCTCAACCAAGCGCAATCAACTGTTCAACGAATTTGTCATGAGTCCTGAAATTTCAATTTGTTACTGCACGTCATAGTAGCATTAAAGAGTAGCAATGGCGAACGATTATCGCTAAAATTGAATAATAGTTGCTTAATTTGCTTTCCAAAAAATAACATGAGACATCAAGCTACATAGAACTATGCTCGACAAACATGATAATGTCTTGAAAACAGTCAGAAAACATTGGAACTAGAATTAATAAGAGATAATGCGATCATATAAACATTTTGTCCATGTTCATCCTCCAGTACCAAATACCCAAGCAAAACTCGAGCCAGATGCAAATGAAAAGCTTGCAACCAAAAGGCGCTAAATCCACTCTTCACCAAATTGCATGTTTTACACGATTTGAATAGACCTCTCTCATGTGTATCTAAATCACTAAATTTTCCTCAGAATTCATTGTTTCATGAAAATATTGATATGAAATTTACACTTTCAACCAAAAGGCGCTAAATCCATTTCAGATTTCAACTCTTACTCTTTAATGCTACTATGACGTGCAGTAACAAATTGAAATTTCAGGACTCATGACAAATTCGTTGATTGCGCTTGGTTTAGCCCACTGTTTGCCGTAATTAGCTGAGAGAGATAGACGTGAACATTCTCACCATTAACGACGGAATATTAGTATTATTCCTTTGTTTTCACCGCCTTTACAATGCTATTTGAATGGGAAAACAAATCTAATGTTAGGCTCCATTGGAGAAGTTTCCGTTGTTAAGAAATTTCAGTTGCTTCCTCTCGGTTCATTCTATTGTTCGGACTATTATGCTGAGAGAGATAGAAGTTGACATTCTCATGACTAACGACCTTGCATTATTATTCTTATTTGTTCATCGTCTCTACAATTCTATTTGAACAATATTTGAAGACAATAAACGGCAATCTGGCTTGTGAGAGAAAACTTGACATGTTTATGAAAAAGTACAAATATAGTGAATAATATGAAAGTACACAAAACGGGAGCAATGGATAATGATAGTATATACTTTGGAAATACACTCAAATCAACTATTTTAGTGAATTAGTGGCAGGGAAAGGCAATTTTAGGCTTGTAAAGACGTCATTTACCTGCCTATTATGGGAACCTGGTATACCAGGTTCCCGTCTGTGAGTGCGCTCCACGGGAACCTGGTATAGCAGGTTCCCGGAAGGAACGGGTTAACATGTTGTGAGTGTGGACATGGAATAAATTAGGTTACCTCAAGTGTTCCATTGGGGAAACATGCATTTCTAGAGCAGATTGCTTTCCTACTTTATATAGTTACATAATTGAGAGTGCCCCGTTAAGTGCCCTTCTAGAACCAAAATTGTCCTATTCGGTTCTTAAAGTGGCCCGTCAGGGATGACATTATCATTTTCAAGTGGCGTATGAAGTGCCCTTCTATAGAGAAGAAAGCGCCCCGTCATGGTCGAAAAATTCTCAGAATCATGTCGAGCCAATATCGCATTAATTCAATGCAAAAGTTTCCCCGTCAGGGAGAAAGAAAATCTTTTTCAAAGGGCAAGAGTGTCCTCCTAGAGCCGAAATTGTCCAATGTGGTTGTATAAAGTGGCCCGTCATGATCGAAAAATAATTTTTCGATTCTAGCAAAGTGCCCCTCTAAAGCCAATATTGCGTTATTTCAAGTTGCCCCGTCAAGGGCGAAATATCCATTATCATGGGTGGAAAAGTGCCCTTCTAGTGCCAAAATTGCTCTTTTTGGTTACTTAAAGGGAGGGTTGAGTTTTTGGAAGGGTCAGAAAGTTCAAATAAACTAATTAAGAAACGATTCAACCTAAAACTGCACAAAATCCAGTTTTTAGCCACACAATATGTTTTCATGGTGGCCCACTATCATCACCCCCTTATACTGTTCATTGTTTTTTGTTGTGAGAAAACACAGCAGTAAATCACAATTTTCCAAAAAATAATATTGATTAGTCTTTGTGTAATTACAAATAGGTTGAAAGATAAATTGGACAATTTCCTGACCCTTCCCAGAACTCAACACTCCCCCAGGCGCGGATCCAGAAGGGCCTTGCCCCGCAAAAAAAAAAGTGAGAGAGAAGGAAAAGAAGGGAAGGGAAAGAGGGGAGAAAGGGAAAGAAAGAAGAGGAAGGAAAAGAGAAAAGGGGGAACAGTAGGAGATCAGGGGCGAAAGGCCTTGCCTCCCCCAGCAAAAAAAATAATAGAGAAGGAAGGAAAGGGAAAGAAAAAGGAAAAAGGAGATAATGGGAGGAAAAAAGAGGAAGAAGAAAAAAAAGAAAGGGGATATCAGTTGCAATTTTCCCGCCAACAAAATTGTGGATCGGGGGAAGGGGCGAAATGCCCTTGCCTTCCCTGCCCCCGCCCCCGCCAAAAAAAATAGAGAGAAGGAAGGGAAAGGGAAAGAGGAGAGCTAAAAGGGAACAAAAAGGAGGAGGAAGAAGAAAAGAAAAGGGTGAAAAGTAGGGGAGATCAGTTGCGATTAATCCCGCCAACAAGGTATAGATCGGGGGGGGGGCCACTGGCGTACTGATGGCGGGGGAGCAGTTGTCCCCCCATAAAATTCAAACGTGCTTTATTTCTAATTCGATTCCGGTGATTTACAAAATATTGCTGAAATGACATATTTTCCGAGATTTGTCCTCACTTTTTAGTAAATTATACTTTTTTATGCGTTTGTTTGAAAATTACAAATTCCTAAATTTACAGTCAGGCAAAAATAATATTATGCTTATTTAGAGGCCTACATGTCAGGGCCCGCGGAACGGGGCTCGGGGCCTCCAGCCCCCCACTTAAAAAAAAAGAGTATATTCAAGAGAAATAGAAAGAAAGAGAGAAAGAAAGAAAGAATAGAGACCTGCCAGTGTCAAAAAATATAATGAGGTATCAAAATGTGCTTATCTGACCGTGATTAAATGCCTAAAACCCCTGAGCTTCCGGGGGCTCTGCCCCCTGGATTCCACCTAGGGCCCTAAGGCGGGCCCCTGGATGCTCATCTGTCGTTAACTTAATGCCTAAAACCCCCGAGCTTTTGGACCCCACGCCAATAAGACAGTGTCCTGCCAGTGTCACAAATAAGGTATCAAAATATGCTCATCTGACCGTAATTAAATGCCTAAAACCCCTGAGCTTCCGGGGCTCCGCCCCCTCAACCTTACCAGGGGCTCTAAGGCGGGCCTCTGAATGCTTATCTGACCGTTATAAAATGCCTAAAATCCCTGAGCTTCTGGGGGCTCCACCCCTGGACCCCACGCCAATTAGTGTCCTGCCAGTGTCACAAATAATGTATCAAAAAATGCTCATCTGACTGTAATTAAACGCCTAAAACCCCTGAGCTTCCGGGGGCTTCGCCCCCTGGGCCCAAAGCCAATTAGTGACCTGCCAGTGTCACAAATAAGGTATCAAAAAAATGCTCATCTGACCATAAATAAACGCCTAAAACCCCTGAGCTTCCGGGGGCTTCGCCCCCTGGGCCCAAAGCCAATTAGTGACCTGCCAGTGTCACAAATAAGGTATATCAAAAAAATGCTCATCTGACCATAAATAAACGCCTAAAACCCCGGAGCTTCCGGGGGCTTCGCCCCTTGGACCGAACCAAGGGCCCTAAGGCGGGCCCCTGCAGTGACGGATCCAGGGAGGGGGCCCGGGGGCCCGGGCTCCCTCCCCTATGAAAAAAAACATGATAAAACGCCCTTTTTGGGGAAAAAAAGAAGATGGGCCCCCTCACCTGGCGCACAAGGGGGTGGTGGAATTTTTTTCAATTTTTGAAGGCCCCCCCCCCTCCCCCACTGAGCGAAAAATCGACCAGCACGATTTTCAAATTTTCAATTTTCGGAGGCAAAAAAAAAACTCACTACCCCCCTGTCCCCTGGACCACACCTATAGGTCCTATAAGGCGGACCCCTGGATGCTAATCTAACGGTAATTCAATGCCTAAAAACCCTGAGCTTCTGGGGGCTCCGCCCCTTGGACCCCACGCCAATTAGTGTCCTTCCAGTGCCTTAAATATTAGGTATCAAAATATGCTCATTTGACCGTAATTAAATGCCTAAAACCCCTGAGCTTCCGGGAGCTTCGCCCCCTCGACCCCACCAGGGGACCTAAGGCGGGCCCCTGAATGTTTATCTGACCGTTATAAAATGCCTCAAATCCCTTGACCCCCGCCGGGGCTTTGCCCCTAGACCCCACGCCAATTTACGCTACGCCCTACCTGATCGTAAATACTTTATCCTCCCCCCACCCAATTTGAAAAACGTTCAGCGGGGCCTGCATGTAAGAGTGGGGTGATGCGGATTTTTTTTGTCTCCCCAAACGTTTTTGCTCATTACGCCACTGCTGTTCACCATTACGTACCATTATTTGGCTCTCATAATTTAAAATTTGGGCCCCTAAGAAATCCTGGATCCGCGCCTGCACCCCCTAAAGGAAAGTAAATAAATTATATCGATTAACCCCCTGTCCACACACAACATTTTCCGTGATTAGGCGTGATTAGTTATACCGTTTCGCGATAGTTATACCGTTTCGCGATAGTTATATGATGAAATTGTGTGTGTGGACGCTTACTAACGATACGTCGTATAACGAAACGTCGTATAACGAAACGCAGGTTTGGGCATCGTTTCGAACTAGAACTCAATAACTAATCACGCCTAATCACGCTTAATCACGAAAATTTTGTGTGTGGACGGAACTAGTCTAACTGGGCGGGGCTTAACGTCGGATCGCTCGCGAAAGGAGACCTGGGCCCCGTATTACAAAGAGTTGATATCAATCGCAACTTATTTGCGATTGATATCAATCGTAACTATGTACATAAGAGATAGGAGACTGCAAACTTGCGATTGATTGGAGGACTTACGATTGATTTGGATCAATCGTAATTCTTTGTAAGACGGGGCCCTGACCTCTCATTTCCGCTTCCATTTCATGACCGCAGTAGCAAACTGCGCACCTATACGACATTTCGCTGTAGAGTTTTGGGATTACTTTCTTGTGTGTGTGGACACCCTGGAATTTATACGATGATTCTTTATACGACGTTTCTTGTGTGTGGACACCCTGGAATTTATACGATGATTCTTTATACGACGTATCGTTATAGAGTTTCGGGATAAATTGTTTTGTGTGTGGACACGCTGTAACTCGGCCCACGCAAAGACAATTAGGTCTTTGGGCCCACATCCGTACTGTCTTGCAGACGCGGAATAGCTTTGCGCGCAGTCATGAAATTACTTCTTTTTATTTCTTTAAAAAAATACTTATTAACACGCTAATTAGTTTATTCAGGTATCCTTTGGAACTTTTTTTATTCAATCAATGCTAATTCTTCTTTTAAAAATGTGATTTTTTGCATTTTAATTCGTTCAGCGGATATTCCGGGAATCTCTCTCTCTCTCTCTCTTTCTTTTCCTTCCATACTTACGTGTTTTTTTTGGACAGAGCAAAGGAAGGAGTTTAACCCCTCTGCGTACGCGCATGGTGTAATCCCATACACATCTTTCTATGTACAGTGCTTATTACTTTACCAAGACTGGGTAAAATACTTATCATTTTGATGACTACAGTACACATGCATCCAATACTTATAATATATATTTTTTTATGGTCAGTTTTTATTCTTTTATCTCTTGAAACAAGTTATAATCATAGTACAAATTACAATCATCATATGTAACGCTCACTGCAAATGTGATGACATTATAAATCAGTATAAATTTTTGTCTTACAAACGGCTTCAAAAGAAACTTACATAGTTAGTTCCTATACATCATTTTTGAAACAAAAATTCATATTTTCAAAGAAAACATATGCAGTTGTATAATCCAAAAATTTTGTTTTAACAATGTAGCAACTTATACTTCTTTTATACTGTTTATACTGAGAGAAAAGTTTTCTTTTGTTAACCCTACCCTACCCGACCTCTCCCTTATCCTTATCCCCCCTCTTAACCGGTGGACGACTGGCTCTGGGTTCCAATTGTTTGTCTAATACTCAGGTTTTCCCATTTAGAAAAATGAATAGTGAGAGTTCCCTCATTGCTGCCAATTTCCTTTCTTCTACTTTATCCCCTATTATACTATTCTTTATTTCATTAAAAGAGGGTGGTTTTTAAGTTCTCTATTTCTATAAATCAGATATTTAACAAGAATTAAAACATGATTCATTAATTGATCTTTTCCTTTATTTCTCTCCTCTTTCCCATACAGAATTTCCTCCAAACTACAGTTATGTATTTCAAAGTCTAAAAATCTCGTGCACATTCCCCACACTGATTGTGCAAATTCACAAGTATAGAATAAAATATGTTTCTTCATCTTTTTCGCAAAATGAGCATAAGTTAGTCGAGACAAGACCAAAACGGAAGAGGTGATGGTTTGTATATAATATATTATGTATAAGTTTGAACTGAAACTCTCTTAATCGACTGTTAAGTGTACACTGTCTTAGTCTTAAAAATATGTTTTCTATTTCCTTACAGGAAAAACCATAGTTCCTTCCAATTCTCTCAAAAACCAAAGGTTTAAAATCATCTTTCTTTATTAATTGTACATAAATTTGTTTTGATATTAGATCAGCTATATTAGTTGTTTTCTTCCCCAAAGTGAAATCAGTTCCAGAATTATTTTTTTCTTCTCCCTTTCTAAAATTATTTTTCCAACAAACTGGTAAACAGGCATAAAAGTGCTTGATCTTTTCAATTTCATTTACTTCAACACCTAAATCGATAAAATGCCTGTCACATTTTAGTTTACCATCGTTTTCCAAAATATGTTTTAATTTGTAAATTCCTTTGTCATACAACCTCTTATCGTATATACAACTTCCTTTATATCGAATAAGTTTATTATTAAAAATTACCACATCACCAATGTCTATACTCCTTATATGTCTCGTATTCACCCAATCTTCTAATAAATCCATATAAAATTGTGGAGCTGTCACTTTTAATAAACTTGGTATATAGTCACATGAAAATATCAAATCTCCACCCACGTGTTCAGTGACAAAGTTAAAATATTGTTTCCATTTCATGTCTTCATCTTTGTTTAGAAGTTTTTGAATCCACATAATTCGCTGCGATTTAACTTGTGCAGAAAAATTTAACATCTTTAACCCCTTGCTTATAGTCTAAAAACATGGTGTTTCTATTGATTTTATCTGTTTTTCCTTTCCATATGAAATCAAAAGTTAATTCATCCAGTGAATCATAAACCCATTTTGGAACAGGAGTAAGTGACGCCCGATAAAGAACTTTAGAATAAATGTGCACCTTCAATAGTTGAATCTTACCCATAAGTGTTAAATCCCTTTGCTTCCAAAAATTTAAAAGTGTTTTTATTTTACTTAAGATTTCTTTATAATTTAGATCTTCTTTCTTGTGTTCATCGAGGGAAAAGAAAATCCCTAAAACCTTAAGAAAGTCAACTATTTCGCCAAAAGCAAAATCACAATCTAAACGTTGACATAAACCTAACCTTAATATTTTAGTCTTGTCGTTGTTTATTTTCAGTCCAGAAATTTTTCGAAATCTGCAAATAATACTTTTAACCTATTAATTGATTTTTATTGCGAACAAAAATTGTCATATCATCCGCATAAAGTACTAGTTTAGTTTCCTTATCTCCAAAATTAATTCCGTCCACCAATTTATCTATTCGTAATTTGTGTGCCATTACTTCAATACACAAGATAAAGAGGTACGGAGAAAGAGGGTCTCCCTGTCTTACTCCCCTTTCTACTTTGAAATAACCAGTGGACCCTCCTTCATTTAATACACAACTTAGAGTGTTCATGTATAAAACTTTAACCCACTTTTGAAAGGATGGACCGAAACCAAATGACGACAGAACTTTTTGAAGAAATTGATGTGAAATTGAGTCAAAAGCTTTTTCGAAGTCTACAGCTAACAAAAAACCAGATAAATTGTAACGGGATGTATGAAAAATAATATCATCTATAATGCGAATGGCCTCACCAATATTCCTCCCTTTCATGTAGCCCACCTGATCTCCCATAATGATCTCATTTAATACTTTCTTGATTCGCTTAGCCAAAATTTTTGTTAAGATTTTATAATCGACATTAAGAAGGAAATGGGTCTATAATTTTTCAGTGAAAAGGGATCTTTCCCATCTTTAGCGATTAACGTAATTACAGCTTGTTTTTGAGACGATGCTAATTCTCCTAATCTATATGCTTCATTCAAGGCATCTTTAACTAAATCTCCAATATCCGGCCAAAAGGTACGATAAAATTCTGAAGAAAAACCGTCATTTCCAGGTGATTTGTTCTGTTTTAATTCTTTTAAGATTTCTAGGCATTCTTTATTACTTATAGATCCTTCACAGTATTCTCGAGATTTTTCAGTCAATTTCGGTAAACCTTGAAAGAAACTATTATAACAATTATCCGAGCACTCGTACTCTACTTTACTGTACAACATGCTGTAAAACTTCCGGATTTCTTCAGTTATCCTTTTTTCATCGCAGCAAATAGCACCATCTGAGGTTTTAATTTTTTAATAGTACTCTTTCTTTTGTTATTTTGCATTAATTGATTGAAATAACGCGAATCCCTTTCTCCGCTTTCGTACCACGAGGCTCGTGATCGAATCCTAATTCCTTCATTTACATAGCTATAAACTTCCTTTAATTTCTTTTTTGTATTTTCCAATTTTTCTAAAATATCTGCATTAGTGCTTTCCGTCAATTGTTGTTCTAAACATTGTATTTCTTTTTCTAAATCTGTTCTTATTGTTCTTCTTTGATCAGCCAATTTTTTTGAAAATTTTTGTGTAAAGCTCCGAATTTTCATTTTTTTAAAATCCCATAACAACCTTTTGTCTTTTATTTTAGTTTGTAGTTCGTTTTTTAATTGACAAATTTTCTTTTTTAACTCTCTAACATAATCTTCATTTTCACATAAACTATTATTGAATTTCCAATATGACCCTTTTCTTCCATTCGTTTTATTGACTGTTTTGTCAAATAAACGTAAAAATATTGAATGATGATCAGGGGCAACAGATGGAATTATATCGCACTTCATAACCATTTCCTCTAGACATTCCGATATTATCCAGTAATCTAGTCTACTTTGCATAAAGGGATTGTTTTGCATATAAGTGAATTGCCTTTTAAAGAATGCCTACATCTCCAAATATCCAAAAGCTGCAAATCTTCCATGAATTTTTCAAATTCTCGATTAAATCTTTTCGAAATCCTGTTTGAAGATTTCCGTTATAATCAAATTCAATGTCCCTAATCATGTTAAAATCACCACCTATTATAACCGGGTAGTTATCTTTATTTAATTTAGCCAGATTATTGCGTAATTTTCGAAGAAATTGCAAATGATCACTCTCAAAATTTCTTGTTGGAAAATACACATTGCCTAAAATCAACCTAACACCTTGAAACTTACAGTCTATAAAAATATATCTACCCTCACTGTCTTTTAAGACTTGCAATATCTCAATATCTATCCTCGGCGCAATCAAAACGAGAACTCCTTTACTGTGATTAGAACCATGACTAAAATAACTGGAACCCTCCCACATTGAAGCCCACTTGTCCTCACAATCGCTAGTACTAAATGTTTCTTGTAGGAAAACAATGTCCGCCCCTTTATCTTTACACCAGAAAAATATGCGTTCCCTTTTATCTCTGTCCCTGATCCCTTTCACATTGAGGGAGAACAATTTACAATTAATCAAAACATCCATAACCTATCACACACAAGAAAATTTAACCCAGTCCCAGAGCCAATCCCCCACCTTAAGGGACCCCACGAAAGGCAAGAACGAAACCCCGTCATCTGGGAAAGAAACTGATACATGTAAGGCATGCAATATTGCAGCTCCCCCGCCCCACCCCTCCCACTCTAAAAATGTCTATTCAAAGGTAACATTCCCAAAAATAAGGCTATAAAGGATTATGTACCCTCTCCACATTGAAGGTGCTATAGTAGCCTGACTTACAGAATACACAAAATAAATGCTTCCTTGCAATTATAAAAAAAAACATGTCATGTACGACAATCTTTGAAGGCTCTTGAATCTATTAATCACAAATTGATTAAGTATTCAGGAGTAAATTACATTTCAATAATCAACATATAAAAAGGGAACATCCTTAATAATCACAGGGTTGTCTTTCCATATAATAGCTTAACTACCACCATGAAAACATGCAGCTGGTAAGTACACCTGGGAACAACCAATGTATTTAAATTTGGATTTAGGATAAGAATTATCCGCATAACCTTCTACTATGCGCCCTTTTCACTCTGTTTATTTTCATCTTTCTTAGTCACACAGAAAAGAAATGCTTGACAATCTATTCCTTTGAGGCTTTTGAAGCAACTGGAATTTCAATTTCACCAATTGATGGACGTGTTCTAAGAATATTAAATTTCACAGATAAACAAAAGATAACATTCTTAAACGCATGTAGTTCTAAGCTTAAATACTTCTCAAACATAAGGACATTTGACTTGGCAACAGCCCTGAGAAAAGAAAAAAAAGCAATTAAATTTGACTAAGAATAAGAGTTATCCATTTACATTCCAATACTCTCCGAAACTACCTCTTTTCTTTTCTTATTAAAGAGTGATACATTTCATCTAACCAACAGTCTCACAATAGAAACTACAGACCCTTGGAATTTGCATGCATATAAAAGTTTTTTTTTTCTTTTTTTCTCCCTTCCCTCTCCTCTAGAACTGTCAAATAGATTTTCCATTGAGAGAACAAAAGCATTTCCAGTATGCTAATAAGTGTATTGCTTCTCCTGACATAATAGATAAGTACACCTGGGAACAACCAATGTATTTAAATTTGGATTTAGGATAAGAATTATCCGCATAACCTTCTACTATGCGCCCTTTTCACTCTGTTTATTTTCATCTTTCTTAGTCACACAGAAAAGAAATGCTTGACAATCTATTCCTTTGAGGCTTTTGAAGCAACTGGAATTTCAATTTCACCAATATTGATGGACGTGTTCTAAGAATATTAAATTTCACAGATAAACAAAAAGATGACATTCTTGAGACGCATGTAGTTCTAAGCTTAAATACTTCTCAAACATAAGGAAATTTGACTTGGCAACAGCCCTGAAAAAAAAAAAAAGCAATTATTTGACTATAAGAATAAGAGTTATCCATTTACATTCCAATACTCTCCGAAGCTACATCTTTTCTTTTCTTATTAAGGAGTGATGCATTTCACCCAATCAACAGTCTCACAATAGAAACTACAGACTCTTGGAATTTGCATGCATATAAAAAAGTTTTTTTTTCTTTTTCTTTTCCCCTCTCCTCTAGAACTGTCAATAGATTTTCCATTGAGAGAACAATGATATTAGGTGCACAGAAGCATTTCCAGTATGCTAATAAGTGTATTGCTTCTCCTAACATAATAGATACAAAATGCTGATCTACTTTTGATCTGCTATAGAAGGCTATGCTATAGAATAGCTATGGTATTAATAATCGATCAGAAAAAGTTGATCATGTATACATGATCAACTTTTTCTGATCGATTCCACACTGTTTCTTTCACAATGCAATCGCCTGACCACTCCCATGGACTCTTTATTATTTACACAATTTTCTTGCTGTCTGCTGCTTAGAGATCACTTGATCCAGTGAAGAAACTGGGTAACAATAATACTAATAGCAAGAGTCAGTGAAGGGTTAATCCTTTTTATTCAGATGGATTCTTTTACCATTCTTGACCAGACTGAGTGCGTTTCAAAATCAATAATGTGAGCATCATCCCATTTTGTGATCCAAGTTTAAAAAGAGCACACAATAGAAATTAAATTTCAAGGGATGGATTCGAGTTTTTTCCTCGTTCAATTAACTGCTATCTAGAATGCTCTCAATTGCCACAACTCGAGAGCTTCCGGGGGCTCCGATTCCTGGGGTGTTTCACTAAGCCCTATATAAAATCGATTTTAAAATCGAAATCAATTTTGATGAAACATCAAATTCCAGGAAAAAGTGGATGTTCTTTTTCAGGAAACTCTATAGGCCTACCAGTGGAAGCACTGGCGGCTCTGTTTTGTTTTAAACTGCATGTAACAAAGCCAAAACTTGGATCAGATATAGACCTAAAACAAGCCTCATTATCTTCAGTATAAATTATATACAACTGTCATTACTGTAACATTTTGGAGTACATGTATATAGATTGTCTACGTCTGAACAAAAGTTGAGCAATGCTTGAGTCGTGCCCGGCTTTCCAGCAATCGTAATACATTGTTCTTCGGGACGTGGTAACATTGTTCAGATGACTGAGATGAGAGAAAATGGTGCTAAGGTATTGTGAGTTCATTAATGCTAGATGTACAATTAAAGAAAATGTGAAAACTTGAGTGAAAACAGACCATTTTTAATGATAACAATTGGGAAAAACTTATCTCATCGATTCCTAAATTCTCGAAACTGTATTATTATAATTTAATTAAATTTTAGGTAAATGTAAATCTTGACAAAGCAATGAATTAGCTTTATATACCATTCCGAACATTTAAAACAGCCTGTTTTATGTCTTATTTTCATGAAAAAACGGTTGGGGGAATTCAAACTTTTTGTTTGGTTGGGAGAATTTACTGTTAGAGGGGGTTATACACATAACGCCTTCAAAGAAAACCATAAATATCTTAGAGGTTTGATAATAGTTGTTCAGGATCGTTTGCATGTTAGAGGGTTAGTACAGTATAGGAGGAATATTAAGTAACATTTCATACACAAAATTAATTACGCATTTTTTCATCAATCTTCACTAATGTTACCGGTTCCGATCGACCATAAGATTTTTTCAGGCGAATGGCATCCCATGTTTCGGACCTTACAGCTTTCATTCATAGAAATCACATCGATCTGCCTCGATTGGACCGGACATCCCCCCACCGCTTCGTAGTGTCCCCGGCAGGGAAGTATTTACAAATGAATTGACATAGCAACGGACTAAGATAGTGTTCAAAACACTGGCCTGTATCTATAAGAGTATATAGCAAATAAAACTGCTTACAGAAAAACAACGGTCCTATTAGCATTGAGACAAGGGTCTGCTATGTGGACCGGGAAACTAGAACATTTGTATGTCCATGGACTAAATTATTTACACCACCTGTAAATTTGTTTTTTGTAACTCAATAATGAAAGGTGGACTGGTTGAATTATAGACATAAAGATCGGGACATATCAACTTTTCACTAAGCTTCCTCAAAAATAACAAAAATTAGTAAGGTTTTGAATAATTTTTAACTTAATACAATGATATACTAAATTAAATCTTACATGTGATAAGAAACGTATGGGACAAAAAGCTTGGAATTTCGATTGCCCTCCTCTATCCTGCGATGAATCATATTACAAAATAATGACGTAGATGATGTACAGTATAAAACGTAAACTGGGAAGGGAGCCAAGTTTCTTATCAGCATCCGGTTATATACCACAAACGGATTGTGTATTGCAAATTGATTCGGCATGATGATCAATATGTTTGCATCATTTTGTACGCAAAATCCATGTAGCTATGACGTCATGAGAAGGAAGTGAGCAAATTGAGTGTCAGTTCCTCGTCAATGGATAAACCTGCAGCTGGGAACAAATCGATGAGTGTCTCTCTAGCTCTCTCTAGCTCTAGCTCCAGCTCTCGGATCACAATGCACGCTCGATGTAAACATAATACACGTGATCTTGTACACGAATAAGCTATAACGCGCCACGTTGATTTTCCACAGACAGTAAATTTGTACGCCATCTGAATAACAGATTACAGAGACTTTTACTGAAGATTGTACCGAAAACACCTACCTAAATCTAGTTACTTGAAGGAGAAATGGAAGAAGATTTTGCCGTAGATAATACAACAAAACTGAAGGCGTATACGTGGTGTCAAGAATATCTTGGAGGCGTATGGAAACAGATCGACTTGGAAGATTTTCACATCCGTGATTTGAGGTGGGTATTTTGTGCACACTGCACTTCATCAGTGCATGGCCATGGGGGAGACGCGGGGTGACGCGGGTGGCAACACCATGTTGGCCGCTGCAGCTGTAGCGCAGCGATGCCGATGGCCATCCATGTTGAGTCTATAATAATTAAATGCCTAACTGCCAAGGTTTTATGATTTTTTTTGGAAATAATTCTAGTAGGCTAGTCTAGATCGTAGCAGTGAAGTATCTAACAGTTGATCTATTAAAAGTTAAGAATAGACAAATCTATATTTCATTTACATTATTCATAATCATACTGTCATACAATGATAATATACATAGCCTATATAGATCTACATGTAATGATAGTCGATGTATAACAGAAACAGATGGGGGATGAGAAAAAGAGAGATTGACTCTGTCTGACACTGTCTCTGTGACTGTGCATGAGTACATGAGTGTGACTCTCACTCTGTAACTTTTGTCAGTGTCACGCTGTCTCTGTCAGACTCTGAGTTGAGTCACTGAGTCTGACCCGGGCTCTTTTTTTCTCTTCGTCAATGTCATTGAGAGAGAGAGAGAGAAAGAGAACGAAAGAAAATGAGTGAGCATGGTGAGTGAGATCATGAAACAAAATTCTGATTCACCCTTTTTTTCATTGTTAATTAAGATTAACAATTTAACACACCTTTTTTCAACTGCAGTTTAGACTTCACAAATGCAGATCTTTAATCTTACATGTATGTATAAGTACAATTAAACCACATATGAAAATGATTACATTTATTATTTACAATAAAATACATAGCCATAGGTACTAAGGTAGATAATCTACCGGATCTATCTCTCGTATCATGATGATCATGATATATAAAATAAGTGGAATGATAGCAAAAAGTCCATGTAATGATGTAAACATTTTGAATAACAAAAAGTAGACAATTTGGGGTTGTCTTTTATTTAAGACTATTTTATTTCAAAAAATTATCCTTGATTTTATAAACACAACTCAAAGGCAATCTGCCTAGTTCTCTCCATTAAATCATATTTCCAATAGTGCTTTTCTTTAATATTAAATGGCAATTCAATCCTTGTAATAAGCTCATTCGTATGAAAGCAGAGAAATAAGATTTATGAACAGAATGGCAAAAGTTAAAATACATGTACAGTATGTAATTCACAACAATATTGCAATGATAAGAAAGCTATGATTGTTTCAAATATGAGATTACTAAGTCTATATGCATATACGAATCTCAAATTGACGCTTTGGTCAGTGGATTGTGACGTAGTTGTGGATAACTCCCATTTTTTGTGTACAAATATTTAATTAATTTATGTTTTCTCCTACATGTACTTGTATTACTTAGCCTTAAGGGCTTGGTGATAATGTGAAATATTGATATTGATATCACCAAGCCTTAACTGGGATTGCGGAGAGCATGTCAACAACCTAAAATGCCCGACTTTGACAGTGGCCTCGATGAATTTTATGCCACTTCTACATGTAATTGGAAAATTAAAAATCATATTTGAATTTAAGGAAATATTAGTTCAGTCTTTGAGAAGCTTTTATGAATAACATTGATTCGATTGACTTGCTGTTCCGTAACATGTGCTGTATACACACTATACAGCACATGTTACGGAGCAGCACTTTACGGAAGTCCAATCAACACGAGTCGGAGGTCAATGTTATTCATATGCTAATTTCACGCTTACGTGAAGAGAAACCTCTCTGGTAAGATATTTGCTAATATTTCCTTAAATTCAAATATGATTTTTAATTTTCGTAGGCAATTACATGTAGAAGTGGCATAAATTCATCGAGGCCACTGTCCAATATTGGTCGGGCGGGAAGGTGATTTCGGACGCATTTTAGGGGTTGTTGACATGCCTCTCCGCACGGGTCTATGGGAGCCAGTTAAGGCTTGGTGATATCAATATCAATATTTCACATTATCACCAAGCCCTTAAGGCTAGTATTACTAATACTATATTAGGAACTTAAAGTTCCTTCTCCCTTGGGGCACTACTCAAGATGTATTAGCATATTATATTATAGATTCTCTTATGAGAATAGACCCTACCAAGTCTCAAAATACACGGGGCGATGGGCGATTCGCCCCCGTGAGCTACATAATCGCCTCCGTCAGATTGCTCACGGGGGCGTTTGCAAAATTAAAAATCGCCCCCGTGGAATTATAAAATATAGATTATCTTTTCTGTTATAACTTTCACACAATATTGAGTTTCAACTTTCAAACCTAAACCATTGAAATGGAACTATGGAAGTTAGATTAGCGTGCAGGATTTCTCGCTCTGTTATAACTTTCACACAATATTGAGTTTCAACTTTCAAACCTAAACCATTGAAATGGAACTATGGAAGTTAGATTAGCGTGCAGGATTTCTCGCTCGAATTTTACGGTGTCTCGCAGACGCCATATTGTAAACAAATGTTAGCTCATTCGCCTTCAAACAACGGAAGCTCGCAGTGCAGTGCGGCTGTCAACAGTGGCTATACTGCGCCAGTAGTACCGGTGTGCACGCTGACGCCCCATATCTGCTGGAGCTAGAGGCGATTGCGCATGGACCGAAACATGGAGAAGTTTTTCGTTATGAAAAGCGTGAATCCTCTGAAATTTGGTGATTCCAAAAGACCAGCAAATAATGAACCTCGACCAGTAAATCAATATTGAGAAGAAAAGGAAGACCAAAGATGTTGTGGAAGGATATGGTAATTAGACTAAAAAAAGGATGTAAATAAGGTTGCACTGAATGATGATCAGGAGGAAATAATGTGCAGAATGGGAAGAAAGAAATGGAGAGAATGTCATCACGGGATGAAAGTCAGTATCCCCTATGTTACTTGTAAATTGTTAAGACTTAAGAGGGAAAATGCTGACTTAAATAAATGATAATGATGGAGTAGCAACGAATTTAGTATCATGGGTACAAATTCAATGAAAATTTGTATTAAAAAAGAGCCCCCGTGGACAAAAATTAATTTGAGCCTTGGACCCTACTGAGTCATACTTTTTTGACAGATTGAAATTTTAGTAGTTTTGCTTGTTGGAACAAATAGAAAAGTTGTCTGCCACTACATCACAGAGACATTACCGATTCAGCCAATTTGAAGAGCCCATACCTGTAGTGATTACAATTTTCAAAAATTCATATCTTTCTAATTTTTTGTCCAATTTCATTAAACTGTCACCAGTCTACTTCACCGATATGTCTGCTTTGCTGTCGAGTAGTTTGCTATCAAGGTTGGATTTCCCTTCAAGTACAAGTACATGTACAATTAGGCCTGCTTTGGGTTCTGTCATGTTTTATTTTGTTTGCCTAACTTCTAATATAGATTAAGAAGTGTTTATTAAGCAAAATGCAAATATTTACATCCCAATGTTATCACTCCTATCAGTAGATACAGGGAGTGCATTTATGTGGGAATTAAGACAATTGACTATTCAATTGTGAATCCATATTGTAATCTTTAGACAACGGTCCTCTTGAACTGGTACATGTACAGTACATTGCAGGAATCAGTTTGTCTCGAGGAAATGAAAGAAAGCAGACCTAATTGATTCCTGCCTTGTGATACATGTAGTGATTTCACAATCTTCAAAAGGGTTGATGTTCATCTGTTATTGATAAAGATTCAGTTGTTATCACATGAGCCTCATGAGGTGATGTTTTAGTCATGAGACATGGAAATTAAAGGGGCAGTCCAACTCCATATGGAGTTTGATTCCGATTATAAAAGCAGAGATTAACAAACATTGAAATTAATAAACCTATGCCTCCATATCTTATGACCGAGTGTTTAGAGAACTATGGGAAGCAGACGGCGTTGCATAACATTTCGTAATATTTGGATCGCCACGGGGGATCTGTGGTCTGATAAGGGCAGCTGTTGGATTTGATGGCTGGAGAGGGTTACATTTCTTGTTCTTAAGCCAAGGCCAAGTTAATCCTGAATATTTCCCTTGGGGAAAATCTTTCAGAGTCCAGACAGTATTTCCATCCAATCCGAACTCCCTGGTATGTCCTTTAGCAAGGTATTTTGTCTACATTGCCCCTCTCCACCCAGGTGTCAAGTGTGTAATCTGATAGGAATTGGGATGAAAGTTTGTGATTGGACTAGCATGTGTGTGCTCATAAAAGACAACTGGCTGGAATGCTCCTTAGTGGAGTAGAAAGTGCAATATACACAGACCTGCCAACCAGTACGATTTACAGATAGTCGTATTTAGTATGATTTTTAGAAGTAAATACGACAGTCTGATTTTCCTCAATTACACTGTAAATACAATTTTTTTTTTTTTTAATTTATTTAATTTATTTGTGTGTGTGTGTGTGTGTGTGTGTGTGTGTGCCATTTTAAATGGCAAAATGCCCATTCTGTGTTGTAAAGTATCCTACCAGCATCTCACATCGGCAATCTGGGGATGTTCATTTGTTCATGAATCGAACACACCAGTCATGACGAAATCATGCATATTCAACCAATGCTCTATAAAAAATGCTCCATTTAGGAACAGTAAGAGGCATTGATCCAGGTTTTTTTTTTAATACAACTTTTGTCGGTAAAATACAACTTTTGGGATTAAAGAATACAGTTTTTGAACTCCAGAGGTTGGTTGGCAGGTCTGTATACATTCCAGAGTCATAAATGGATGGTGTGACCAGGGTAATGACAATCTGCAAGTTCTGTGATCAGTGAACTGGTATTAAAGCATTATAAGGAGGGGACAAGAAACAAGAAATCAATATTACCTGGCCTTTCGTGGTCTGTTATTTTGCAGTTGTCAACAGATTATAAGAGAGATGGATATGAAAAATTGCAAAGGTGCAGGTACAAAGTACGTTGAACTACGGTAGGGTATTATTACATTGTGTATATCATATCAGTCCATTTCAAAGAAAATGGACTATACGGTATCACCAATATCGTTGAATCATCAAAGTGATATTTTATGCTTGCAGACTAGGCTTTAAAAAAACATAAAATGACACAATGTGTACATGTAAATTTCAACAAAGTACACATACCGGTACAGTGAAACCGGTCATATAAAGACCGCTCAAGGGAGATAAGAAAAGTGGTCTTTATAGGCAGGTGGTCTTTATGTACAGGTTCCTTTTAATAGTACAGGTTTCAGTGAGAAACCATATTCAAGGGAAACAAAAATATGAGATCGTTCTAGACAGGTGGTCTTTTCTATACAGGTGGTCGCCAAAGCAGGTTTGACTGTCATATTTTTCTCCAAACAGAAGCCTAGGAACTTACGAAGAGCAGACTTTGTTATTTTAGTTTTTATAAATTCTATTTTTTGTCCCATATCTTTGATTATCTCCTTAATAATGCAATTTTCAGGCAAAATATCACAAGTTTTGAGTTATTTACTAGCAATGTTCTTGCATACCTTTTTTCCAGCAAATATGGGGAGTCGCTCAAGGCAGAGTTAGGATTACTGTTTATGTAGTGTACCTTGTATTTTTACATAGAAGTTTTCAGGAAAAGAGAGGAATCTCAAGTTTATAGTAATACATTCAAACCTGCTTTAGCAACCACCTGTCTATAAAGACCACATTTTTTTTCATTTCCCTTGAATATTGTTTCTCATTCAAACCTGTACTAAAGGAACCTGTACGTAGAGACCATCTTCCTGTAAAGACCACTTTTCATGTTTCCCTTGAGTGGTCGTTAAATACAGGTTTCACTGAAGTTTGAAGGCCAAAGAAATAACAATCATTTATTCAAAATAGGAATGGTTGGCAGCTACATGTACATGTACAGTATATTCATTTATTTAGTGTTACATGTAGGTTTTCTCTTTGAAAGTTCAGACAAACCCATTAAATTGTACTACTTTATTGAGGACAGGCACTTGTTTTTGTGGTATCCTTTCACAAAACTTGTCATCGGTGACAAATGACAGTTTTTGTTTTAATAATATAAGCTAGTGAAATCCTTGCTTCTGATTGGTTATCAGCAGATTTGTCACTGATTTTTGTAATTTGTCATTGAAAAAAGCTTTGTAAAACGGGTCTTATGAAAGTCCATGTCTGAGTTTGCTTTATTAAGTTCATTTACATAAAAATGTCAAAGTGACTTACAGTACAGGTACATGTAAATGTAATTGTAACAAGGACACATTTTATCAATATATACATGCAGTTGACACTAAGAGTCCTAGAAATTTAAAAAACATTCCTTGACTACATGTACTCACAACTACCTACTCACAACACAAATACAATGTAATATCTATATTCTACATGTCTCTCAAGTCTCAGTCGTTGCTCTATCTAGTATCTAGTCAGTATTACATGTAGGTTTTGCTTTGAGAAGTTCAGACAATCTCATCAAATTAAGTTTACTAATTTTGTGAAGATTCGTAAATAACCATTGAAATACATTTATCTGATTTTGCCTCATCTATAATGTACATGTACATGAAAATGTCAAAGTGACTTTACATGTAATTTTAATGAGGACACATTTTATCAATATGTAGTTGACACTAAAATATAAGTCCTAGAAATTTTTTAAACAATCATAGTTCTCTCCTCGACTGCTCACAGCACAAGTATTATCGACTTGTACATATATATATACTGTACATCAGTCCGTGATCTCTCAAAATCTCAAGGTGATTTTCAAAGCCCCTCGACAAATAGTATTGTTTTCCTACTCCTTGACCGACCTGTCTTGGTCTCAAAGTGACCTACAACTGTTTTAAGAGTTCTTCAAGATTAAATATGGCTATTACCTGTACATGTATTTGATATGGGTAAAGGAAAGGAGATAACAATTTGTTTTTCAACAATCAGAAACTTTGACCCTCACAAGGTGAACTCTATCAAGTACTGATAGCAGTCCTAAGCTTTAATTGTGTGGAAAGAAAGGAATTTAAAGATATTGAGGTACATTGTACATGAAGAAGCTATTACCCGTTAGTTTACATGTACATGTACACTGTACAAATAGATAAATATCATACATTGTTGTACTGTACATATAATATTTATCTATTTGTACAGTGTACATGCAGAATAACAGGAATTATTTTTAAATGAAACTTGTATAAAAAAATTAATGAAACTTTTAAGGCCAAGAAAAGTTGATTCCTAATTTGCCATCCATCTTTTCGATAATGAGGGGAGGTGTTCCATGTTATATTTTATAATTGTTTTTGTTTACATCACATGAAAATGCTTTTGGCTCAATGTCAACACAAAATTTTATAATGTCATTTTTACCCTGTGGATGAATTTTGAGGGAACAAAGCCATCAAGCGAGGAAAGGAATGTGGGAGGGCCTCATACACCTACTCAACAGTTCTACAGCGAGGCGATAGTGTTGAGGGGGCTCTGACGATGTGATCTGAATCATAAATTCTGCTTATTTGCACATTATTGGAGGGCGTTAAGATGAGTTAATGAGATGAATTTCCTTTTCCTGTATTGTTTTTTTTTTTACACACATTGGTTTCGTGACTTCCTTAAAACCTATTTTGTATTTTCTCTTGTTTTTGTGATCACATACATGTATGAATATTTGTCATTGTGCACTTATTTGTTGTGTATAATTCTGCTATGACAAGATCTTGTTATTCTCTAACTGATAAAAAATGTTATAATGACAGATGAATCAATAAATTCAGTTCAATCAATTCAATATTTCATGTTCCCTTTCTCTCCTCCTCCTCCTCCTCTCCCCTCTCTCTCCCTCTCCCCCTCTCTCTCCCCCTCTCTCTCTCCCCTCTCTCCCCCTCTCTCTCTATCTCTCTCTCTCTATAATATGTACATGTATATATATATATCTCTCTGTCTTCTTATTTAAACAAAATACCCTTTATTCCCTTTTCAACATTCCTTGTGCATCCATTAAAAGATGCCATTGTCCCCCATTTGATCATTCACATGCTTTCTACAAAATGTAGCTCTCTCGATAACAGCATAAACTGCATAAACTGCATATGCAATACAATGAAGGCCAAGGTGTGGTACATTTATGTACAATACGTTGGACTGCATGCACTCCCGTCTATCAGAGTACAATACATAACAGACTTTTGCGAAATAATTTTACATGTACATGTACTGCAACCAAATTGATGACATCTGCAATTTTTTTAGTACGGTACAATGTACATGTTCATCTTTGTTCATGACATGATTGTGGCGTGTTGAACACATGTAATTGAATACTGTGAAAATGTCTTTGAAATTTAGAAAAGTAGTCTGGTCTACAACCATAAACATGGTGTATTCAGGTTTCTACACATACTGTATGTAGGGCTGTTGCAAGCAAATTTCGACTGTATTTATTCATTCACACGGTACGTGAATATTTTGCTTTATAATACATAGGCATAATGATTATTGAAAAATGGAGAAGAAAAATCATTTGAAAGACACATGTACATGGAATTTTGAACCTACTGTACAGTGACACACTGGGTGATGACTACTCCCCCCTTCCTAATGACTACCCCCCCCCCCGCCTTCTTTTTGTAGTCAGAGAATGCTGGAGTGCCCTATAGGGTGCGGTGTTGGGGTGCTACAATTTTTTCTCTCCAGCTTTTGTTGCTTGTCAGGCAATTTTGCAATGACAAGGCACCACCCCTCCCATCCATCCAACCCCCCCCCCACCCCCACCCACTCTACCCCAGCACCCTAATGAACAATTTGCTCGTGAGCCCCATAACTGGTAGAATTTGAGAACATCAATTTCTTGCGCACTCTGACTGACTGAAATTCAGGGTCTTCTCTTGACAGAAGCAAATCTCCATCAGCTACTGGTTACTTTCATTTCCCTCTTTGTTTTGTTTTTATTTGGCATATTGGAAAAAGTGCATAACTCTGGGCTGAAGTTGATTTTACTTTTAATGTTTCAATAACACATTACTTCCGATTACAAGCTCATTAAAACCGCAGTAATTTCCAGACGTTGCATTAGCTACTTATGTTCAGGAAACAAGCAAAATTACAATGTGATAAATGTCAGCAAATGATAACAGGTAACCTTTAGTTCGGGTAATAGAACAAATTGTCAAAGTCATTCTTGATTGTTGGTAGTTTCAAATATATATATATGTATATATATATATATATATATCAGAAACATTGTATCTGCTGTTTGTAACTAAAAGGGCATTAACTCTGGGTAAAATGATATGACTTAAAGTCTTTCTGGTTCTAAAGGAGATTATATTATGGGCTTCATGTATATACATGTAGAGCCTTCAACTTGCACACCTTTTTTCATATGAAAACTGGCAGAAATCCAATAATGTTCTATATACATGTAGTCACACACAGTATACATGGTTATGACAACAGACAGCAGACAAGGTTTTTTTTATTGTTTTAAAAGAGGATATGTTTTATTTTCCATATGAAAACTGGCTGAACTCCAATAATGTACCATAATCACACACAGTATACATGTACATGGTTATGACAACAGACAAGGTTTTTTTTTTTATTGTTTTAAAAGACGGTACCGGTATGTTTTATTTTCCATATGAAAACTGGCTGAAATCCAATAATGTACCATACATGTATGTGAAGTCATACAATATACAACAGACAAGGTTTTTTTAATTGTTTTAAAAGACGATATGTTTTATTTTCCATATGAAAACTGGCTGAAATCCAATAATGTACCATATGTGAACTAATACAATATGTGTGACAACAGGCAAGGTTTTTTTAATTGTTTTAAAAGACAATATGTTTTATTTTCCATATGAAAACTGGCTGAAATCCAATATTGTACCATACATGTACATGTATGTGAACTCATATAATATACACAACAGGAAAGGTTTTTTTTAATTGTTTTAAAAGACGATATGTTTTATTTTCCATATGAAAATTGGCTGAAATCCAATAATGTTCCACATACAAACTGTATGTACTCACACAGTATGCATGACAACAGATTAGGTTTTATATTGTTTTAAAAGACGAGTGTGTGTGTGTATTGGGTTTTTACAGACGTGTATCAATCAGATATGATTATTTACGTCGGGGGACCGACCTTTTACGTCACCATCCGAAAGACGCGATTCAGTTTCAAACCTGCGTCCTCGGCTGAATCAGTTTGTAACTTCCACTGTTAGCTGGATTACAGGCGCACGCCACAACGCCTAGTTGTAATAAAAGACGTTTAAAAGACGATATGTATTATCGGGGTTATGTACAGTATTATTGTGTGCTTGGTGGAATGGCGCAAACACGGATTTTACTCAACTTTTAAAGCTTGTACATGTAGCTTTCCAAGATTAATCACTGGATTAGCATTTCCTTTCGACATGTGGACAAGGTACAGACAGATACATGTACATGTATGTATTGGTAGTCCAAGAAAGTTCAAAATTTTAGAATGCATACCGGTATTCAAAACTTTAGAATGCATACCGGTATTCAAAACTTTAGAATGCATATTACCTAAATGCTGCAGCGATTGCTCAGTGGTAGAGCAGAGGTCTCGTAACAGGGAGGTCCCAGGTTGGAAACCAAGTCAATGCACTAGTGAATCAAGGCATTAATCATTAGCAAGTTCCTCCGAGAGGCCTTAAAGGGACTATGTCCCATTTGCAGGCCAAAAAAATGAAAACGTTAAATTCCAACGGCATTTGAAAGATAATACTAATTTAGAACTTCCCTAAAAAATAGGGGGGCTTGAAAATGTCTTTAAGTGGGAAAATAACGACTATTAGTTGTCGAATCGACTTACATACGTGCTACCAAGTCAGTAATAGTCTGATTTTCAGACCATTGTACTGAATGGTCGTACGTTTTGTGCTGCGCAAAGATTCAATCAGTTTAATTTTGGCCATTACAAGAAGTGGGTTATTGATGTAGACAAATGCTCATGTACCCTTTACAGCTCATTTTATGTACATGTATGTTATTACCAAAGAAGAAAAAGCCAGTCAGTCACTCAATAGTGTCTGACAGTGAAGTCTAGCAAGTAAATGGGTTTCCTTGCATAATTTGAATATTAGGGCACTGCTAACGTTTAAATTTCACAGATAGGACATACATGACATATTCATAATTCATGCAAAGTTCTACATAATTTGATGTTGGCTGCAAAAGGGACATAATGTAGTATCTTTAAAGCCATCGGTCCCCTGGTTGCTTACTAACACATGCTTTCTTAGCAGTCGGGTAAAACAAACAAACAAACAAAAGCATTCGTTCTCGGCCTTCTGCTGCAGTTGTACGACAAATGCTCCTGTAACAACTCCTCTCTGGTCAATTTCCTGAACTAACAAAATTCCCAATTTTAACCCTGGGCCCCATTTCACAAAACTTGTCATCAATGACAAATTACATTTTTTGTTTGTATAAGCTAGTGAAATCCTTGCTTCTAATTGGTTATCAGCAGATTTTTCACTGATTTTTGTCATTTTTCATTGAAAAAAGGCTTTGTGAAACCGATCCTTGGTCTCAACCCTGCAACTAACTCTAACCCTAAACCTAACCTTAAAGTCTATCAACAAACTTGCAACCCGAACCATAACCTGACATCTTTGAGGAACTAAAGCCCGGAGCAATCTTTACAGCAGGAACCTGGATCACCGATGGTGCGCATTAGGCTTGGGCGGTTCTCTTGTTGACGAGAACCGATTTCGGTTTCCAGTCTCGGCCTCGATTCCAAGTGGAATCGACTCCCGCTGGCTGCCAGAACCACTGAACTAGTACATGTAAATGAATGCACTTAAGGCCATACACATACTGTACACTATTTGTACGGTGTATGTCGGTTCCACGCAGAGTCGAGTTCCCACCTAGCTTTCTTTTGTAAAGCTCACAATATTTGATCACTGAATATTTTCATGGGCATTTCTTTTTTCATTTTATTATTATGATTTTTTTAAATATTTCAATGATAGTAAGTCGAGATTCATTCTCATTCAGTTTGATCTACTCTTTGTTTGTACTTCCTTGATCTTACGGTGATTATATTCAGGTCGGTCATGCACACTAAAAAGGAATTAGTTTGTGTACCTTTTTATCTTTGGTTCATTCTTCAGCTTTCTGGGTATTTGTATTATTCGTTATTGATTGACTTTCCTTTTCATGATTATTTTGAATTCTTATTTAAGCAAGTCTATCATTTTCAAGTCGACATTGATGGTTTTGTTTCATTCATTTTAAAAATACTACCTGGTATTATAAGTTCGTCTTTAATCGAGCACCCTTCCCTCCCTTCCCTTTTATCTACATGTCGCATGTACATGTAGCTTTCTCTCTCTCTCTCCCTCTCGTGCGGGTGCTGCTAGACCCCCTTGTTTGTCTTGGGACTCTTCCTTTAGCATTTCACTGCTGTATGTACACACAGTACACACAGACACTGATAAAGGAACTTTCTTTGCATGGATTTACACACCGAAGTGCGTTCATACTTTGCTTGCTGCAGGCTGGTTTCGTTTTGCAGAGCGGAATCGCAGAACCGAGATATGATTGAAAGTACATCATGGAGCCGATTCCAGGGCTCTTATGTATTATCTTAAAACAGAATCGACTCTCAGAACCATGGAATCACGAGGCTCGAGTACTCGACTTTGAATGAATGGGAGTCGACTCCTCGGTTCTCGGAACGGGAGTCGATTACTCGACTCTTGCTCCTAAGCCTAGTGCGCATACAAAATATGATGTGTCTACCGATGTTACAATCAGGAATCTTGTAATTTGTTACTAAAAATGAAGCTATTTACATGTATATCAAATTAAGGAAGTGTCTATGGTCTGTATATTGTAATTCAAGCAAAATCAATAATGATCTATTCTTGATGGGTCAATCACTATATCTATCATTTGGGACAAATCCGTTTCAACCTTTATGCATGTTCTACAAGTAAAAAATAACCACATTTTTCTACCCTTTCACCCTTTTCACAGTTTGGGCAAAAGCAACAAGCATTATATTTGCAGTTTACCGCCCCACCGGTCGCCGATATTTGGGGAACCTAGGACCACCTTGCTGCGACTTTTCAAGCATCCGTTGTTGGCCAACAAGGTTGTCAGATCCTCCATGTCATTTTTTTTGTTTTATGATAATCAAAGGTTTGCGGATACAGTAGTGTGGAGGATGTGGTCTTTGAAGGATGTCCTCAAGCATTCTAAAGATGGATATAACCCCAAGGCTCTCCTGGAAGTCCAAAAGCAGTTTATGTTTAATTTACATGTGTAATGACACCTATACTTCCTCTTCCAAAGGCTACATGTACATCTTGAACATTGTCAATGCCATACAGTAGATTTTGGAGCCAAAATATTCAAATCATTGGAAGCCAATGTCATCTGAAAATCAAAACCAAGACTTTAAAACCTGAATAAGTTTGCTAAAAATGAATTGATCTAGTATTACGGATTTCTAATAATCTAGATCTGTGTGAAGTCATAGTGGTAGCTATGATAGTTCTAAAAACTGAGCCGAAGAACAAGTTTTCATTCCAAAGACCACATCTGAAACAATACTGTTGCAGCAAAACCTTGGGCAGCTCTTCTGAGTGAACAGGAGACTGAACGAAAAAAGTAATCAGAAAAGCAATTTTATTTTTCAATACTTGCATGCTGTTTTTTCCTTCTCTTTTGTCTTATCCATATGCATTGACTGCATGGATACACAGAGCGGGCCTTAGTAACTACCTTTACTTATGCTCTCTTCCCGCCCACCAGCGAGGTAAATGCACTGACGAGCCAGGCGAGGTCCTCCTCCGGGTCTACGGCGAGATTTTCTTTGAGGGTGAGACGCCACTTCTTGACACCGTGATCTTTTCGTTGCTCTCGGAGAGGAGGCAAGCTCCAAAGCTCTACGGGGTTTTCAGCGAGGGACGACTTGAAGAATTCATTCCAGTGAGTTCAATTTTGATGGGCACTTTGGGGTAATGATCATAATGGTGATGAAGAAAGAACATTGTTGAGGAGGAGCAGGATGATGATGATGATGGTTGTGATGATGATGAAGATGATGGTTGTGATGATGAAGTCAATAATGTTGATGATGGTTCTGATGGTGATGATGATGATGATGGTGTTGATGATGATGATGATGAGGATGTTGATAACGGTGATGATGTCAGTGAAAAAAAAATATTTGAGTAGGATGCTGGTGGTGGTGATGATGGTGATGATGATAATGGTGATGATGGTGATGATGGTGGTGATGATAATGGTGATGGGGGTGATGACAAAGATGATGGTGATGGGGTAATGACAAAGATGATGATGTTGATGGTTGTGAAAAAGATGATGTTGATGAAGAATATATTTTTTTTATCAGGATGGTGATGGTGATGATGAAGAGGATGTTGAGAATGATATTGAGTTCATGACTATGATAGTGAGGATGATTGGGCGCCGCTTTTCCGGTGGTGGCAGCGACAGCGGCGTCAACATCAAAAACTTAACCAAGGTTAAGTTTTTGAATTGTTAATATAATTTTGAAAGTATAAGTTCTTATTCAATGAAACTTGGACTAAAGGGTTATCAAGTATCCCCAATCAAGTGAGCAGAATTTCAGGTCACAAAGTCAAGGTCAAAGGTCATTTAAGGTCAACAAACTTAGACTATGTTGTGGCATCATCATCAAAAACTTAACCTGAGGTTAAGTTTTTGAATTTTAATATAATTTTGAAAGTATAAGTTCTTATTCAATGAAACTTGGACTAAAGGGTTATCAAGTATCCCCAATCATGTGAGTAGAATTTCAGGTCACTAAGTCAAGGTCAAAGGTCATTTCAGGTCATCAAACTTAGACTATGTTGTGGCATCAGGTTAAGATTTTGAATTTTTATCGTAATTTTGAAAGTATACATTCCTATTCCATGAAACATAAACATAAGGGTTATCAAGTATCACCAATCATGTGATTAGTCTTTTAGGTGACAAAATCAAGGTCAAATGTCATTGCAGGTCTGCAAACTTGACTATGTTGTGGCATCAACATCAAGATTTTGAATTTTTAGCATAATTTTAAAAGTGTTTGTTCAAATTCCATGCCAAGGGTTATCAAGTATCACAAATCATATGACACAAATTCCAGGTCACAAAGTCAAAGTCAAAGGTCATTTTAGGTCAGTAGACTTGGATTATATTTTTCACAACTTAATATGAGAATTAATAAATCAATTTTTGTTATTTGTTCATATTTCATGAAAGTTATCAATCTTGTTACAACAATAGTAAATAATTATTCTGATGATTCTTAGTCAATATTCACTTCAAAATGCTGGTTAGATTCAGAGGATTTCCTTTTTTGGAGGCCTGCTAATGGGCCACCCTGCCTATAAATAATGTCCCTACCTCAATTTTTCATCATATCGAATCGCGTAATGCAGGCGAGACCGCCGAGAGCGTTTCCCTTGTTACTTTTTTGAGGCACTTCTTGATCATTTTGAAGAGCGATTTTTTTTTTTTAGGGCTCCAATATTACACCATATCACAGACACTGATAAGACGTAGAGCTTTGCATCTCAGATTTAACATTGTTAAACGATGCCTTTAAACTGATGTTAAGTTCACTACACAGTTGATGATCATTCTATATGAGATATTCCAAGTTAGTAACAAGGGTGGCAAGGGTACAGATGGACATGATAAATGATGTCAAAGCTATGTTCCTTCTAGACCATTCCACTGAAAGGCTATAAGGCCAATTCACACAAGCTCAACCATGGTCCAAGGCTTAACTATTATTGACCTACCAAGAATCTTATTTGAGGTGTCATGTTCTACAACAGGTGCATGTGATACAGTCCGTTTCTGGATGATACATCACTTGGTCCTACAGTAGTTAGAATTCCACTCGGGTCATGATACTCTCAGGCCGGGTTAAAGTGGGTGGGTCGTCAGTTTCCATGTGCAGAAGGCCATAGTTTGCTGACACCAGACTTGGTGGTAATACCATTAATGGGTGTACCAGTCTGCACACAGCAAACCCGGGGTCCTATCAAGAAATACCCCCTCGCCTCTCGAAGACTGGAGAGTCTTCGGGTGAGGGGAAAGCAAAGCACTACATAAGGTCTATTTGTCATAAAACTGAAGGCTAATCCTGGTGATTGACAACACCTGTTATTGGGTAAACACCCGAACAGTGTCGAATTCACCATGAGAGCCGACTTCTATGCATTTTTTAACAGGGTGTACATCACTAGTGGAATCAAGGTATCGTTTCATGAAACCGTCACATGTACCAGTTAACCGACATCCCATTGGAACATGTGTTAATTACAATAATGCATGTTAATTACAATACACACATTTCAAAGGGATGTCAGTGAACTTGTACTTTTGATGGTTTCTTGAAACACTGCCCGGGATTCTCTGGCCAGCGAGGCACAAGTCGGAAAATTCTTCGACTGGCCAAAAAAAAAAATCACATTTCAAAAGTGCTCTTTGTTCCAGAAGTCTGTGACAGGCAAAGAAAAAGTATATAATTAAAAAATATAGATAAAAGGAAAAGATTAATTCCATAATTCAGGTGCATTGTTCTGACGAAATTTGCAGCTTGGAGGCCACCCTTTGTGTGTACTATTCTTCATATGCCAGATTGGGTCATTCTGGGGATGGAGGGGGGGGGAATACTCCTCTCAAAAGATTGAGCTGTAAGCCTGTAACAATAAACCATGATAGGCTAAAATGCATTAAAAACTGGACTTTCAACTCCATTGTTTCAGGTTCCAATGGAATACGATCTAGATCACATGAGCACTGTTCATATTATTTGTTTGTTTATTTGTTTGTTTGTTTGTTTATTTGTTTGATTGATTGCTTGTTTACAGTCCCGTGCCCTAAGAACCGATGAACTATCCAATCCGGAACTCTCTAGAATCATCGCCGGCAAGCTAGCTGGCTATCATCAACTCCAGCTTCCTCTGTGTAAAACACCAAGATGGCTGGACCAGATGCTAGACAAGTAAGACTAATGGGAGGGACGCTCTCATTTTATTGAAGCTTCATTTCTCTATTAGGTTCATAATTCCAAAACGCAGATTTCCCATACCAGGGGATTTATAATTCCAAAAATGAAATAGACCTCCTAATTCCAGACATTTATTGTATTAATCTGAAGCAATGTTCCGGCATAGACACGACAATGGTTCATTAGTGGCCCACGCTTCAGCGATATATCACCACATAATTATGTACATGCACATGTTTGCTTATCACACACATGACCCTTATATGAACTGCCCAAGAAACATCAAAGGTAAAGACCAGTTCTTGTCATGCGATTGCATTGTGAAAGAAACGTTGTGGAATCGATCAGAAAAGGTTGATCATCTACAGAGATGCCAACCAGTACCATTAAATCGTATTTAGTACGATAATAAGAGTGAAATACGATAATACGATATCACCTCTTGAAATATTTTTTTTTTTTTTTTTTTTAAATAATTTTTTTATAAAGATAAAAACTAAAAAGACCCATAAAAACCCATAAAAACCTATAAAAAAACGCGGAATCGCATAGAAACATGTACAAGTAAACCCCCGCAACCCCAACAAAAACTTTGCTTTACAATTTTCTCATTAAATTTTAATGAAAGAACATTTTACTAGACCGTTCTTACTAGTAAAACATTTATTTGAAATTAGCCCCGGGCCAGTGGTAGTGTCGAGTTTTCGTGAAAATCTGATTTTTTAGGATATTCAGTCTGTTTTTTTGTGTCAAGAGATTGGCATCTCTGCATCTAGCATATAAGTATTGGTGTGTACTGCAAGGTTCTGGAATCATCAAAATGATAAGAAATTTGGCCCAGTCCTGGTAAAGTTACAAGCACTGTACACAGAAAGATGTATATGGGACTACGCGACACGTGCGCGATATCTATCCAGTCCGGATAAAATTTGTATCATCACGTATTAGTCAAAACATATTCTTTTACATGATTGGTAATAAGAGCTTCCATTTCATTTTTTGAAAGGGGGGCGTTTCCAAAACTGGTCTATACCTTTAACAAATGTTGCGGTAGACTTCCTGGGTTAACTTGTTTAGCACAAGTCTAATCTGCTGGAGTCATTTACATGCAACTTGAATGCTGTCTGTGAAAAGAAAAACATGGTCTTGGTTCATGTTGCATTATTCTGCTTCAAAATGTTATTGTTAATGCATTGGGGACCCCCCATCCCCACCAAACCAAAACACAACAGATCTGCGCAAAGCGAAACAAAAATAAAAAACAACATAAAAACAGAAACAATCTAAAACAAAACAAAAAAGACAGAATTCTCAAACAGTAATCTAATAGACATAACAAATGTATATTTTTGTCTGATACAAATGAACAATGGCAAATTTTACTGATATCATTTTCACCAGGGTGCCAAAAGTGCACTCAGAAGAAATAAATAGGTTACCGTTAAAGGTTTAAGCTAATCTTGAGCTCTAGTATGGGCATCGTATGTCGAGAGAACATGGCTATAATTCATTCTGGATTGTTTATCCTGCAGTAAATTGATTGTTTGAACCAGTAAATTAAAAACAACCTCACAAAAACTTGCTGGAAATCATCTTCAATAAAAACCACAGCTCTCATTTGCACATAGGGACCTGTCTTAAGCACACGAGGTCAGGCCTACTCACCTTGAATTCCTTATCTTTCTATGCTCATTACTCAGCCCCTATACATTTTCTACCAAAATTGTTTGGCACATGTCAATCTTGAACTTTCAGTGAAAGTTCTGTTGGATGCTGTGAGAATTTATTTTCTATCATAATTTCTTAGTTTCTTACAAAGCGCTTACCACCGAAGTCTCTAAGCGCTATAACAAACAGAATAGACTGATAAACAATTACATATTAAACAAAACAAAAAAGTGCAAATAAACCTACTAATTACAATACATATAAAATACACATCAATGTGAACAGAGTAAGTTAATCATTAAAAGCAATTTTGAATAAATGTGTCTTAAGAGAAGTTTTGAATTGGCTAACAGTTTGACAGTTTTTTACAATTAAAGGTAGTTTGTTCCAAAGTTCAGCAGAAGCTTTGGAAAAAGAGCGATAGCCATAAGAAAGAGTTGATACAGAAGTAGACATTAGGTTTAAGTGAGAAGATGACCAAAGATTACGTGAGGGTTTATATTCATGGATTAGTTCCTGCAGATAAATTGGTGCCAATTCATGAATGCATTACCAGAACTCATGCTCATGCTTATCTTTAAAGTCTACCAACCGCCCCCTCCCGAAAAAAATAGTTTGTGTATCTTAGCTATAATGTATAAAATCAACTTCAAAGACCTTACCTGGCTTTCTATAGGTAAACAGATATGGTGTATGAAGAAAAAGGATAACATAAAACAGCGCGTACGGACGTGGGTTCTGTACGTTAATGTCTTGCTAAAGGATGTTAGTGCCTGGCTGGGATTTGAACCTTCAAACCTTTGAAAGTCATTGAATGAACCACTATTCCTGTATACCACAACGCCTCTACCGATGTGTGGAAATATTGGTGCACATTAGAGGGAGTATATTCCTTTTGCACAGTTTTTCAGACATAATGAAATTTTATTTAAACATATTTGTGGCTTACACCCAGTAAATAAGATTGATTGATCGATCTGTAATTGAAAAACAAGTCAGAAAAAATCTTGGAACCAGCGGGACCTGAATCTGCATCTACTGCTTGCCGGGCAGCGACTCTACCACCAGGCCATCACTGGTCCATGGCACAGTCATGATGAACTAGAAACAAATACCCAAGCTCTCCTGATCCATTCTGACTTATTAATATTCATTAGTCCGCCATAGTGAAAATAATGAAATTTGTTACCGTAAAAAAAAATGTTGCAATGTTCTTATTTCAGATGGTTCAACAAAGCTATTGGATTGACATTCGAAGATGACAGTAACCAACAGTTCATGAAACAGATTATGGCCTTCGACCTTGAAGCAGAGAGAATATTTATCAAGTGAGTCTGTGATACATGTGATACCTCCAAATATCCACAGATCTTTTAAAGCCCCACTGTACTACTTGTAGCTACTTGCTCCCTCTATATAGAAAACAATGCCTAAGCAGTGCCTGTTGGTCCCCCATGATCCTCTTTTTATTATGTTAATTGAGAGCTGAGTTGATGAGATAACCACCTGTCAGTGACCACGCTTTAAGAATCCCTCTAATCCCTCCTGGCCAAACTAGTGCAGAGGGGCTTTAAACATGGAGAAGCCCCACTTTGCGCATTTCAGAATTATAGTAACTGCCAAAGTGATGGAGGTGCTTCTTGAAAACTTTTGTTTGACTCTTGAAAAGAATACTTCAATCTGTGTATCATAGAATGTACTATAGGTGCTAAATGAATAATGATTAAATAACTTTCATGAACACGTACCGTAGATGTATCCAGCATTCATTTCGATGAGTTTTACAGTTTTGTACAAATGACCTATATCTCCACATGCACAGCATCTTCGAACTGGCTTATGAAATTAGCTGCTGACTTCAGTTTTCTTGAGTTTGAATTTGTCTTCGTTATTCAGATATTGATCTTTTTACATTTTCAGGAGACTGCTGTCACAGACGAAGAGTCCAGTTGTCTTTGGTCACAATGATTGCCAAGAAGGTATAACCTTTGACCTTTATACGTGAATAAAGATTTTTTTTTTTCTTAGGATAATTAAGAAGGTATTCCTCTGTCATACTAGGAATAAAATGTGTTAAATTTTATTTGTTAAAGGTATAGACCAGTTCTGGTCATGCGATTGCATTGTGAAAGAAGTTGTGGAATCGATCAGAAAAGGTTGAAAGAAATTTGGCACAGTCTTGGTGAAGTTAAAAGCACTGTACACAGAAAGATGTATATGGGACTATATACGCGATCGCGATATCTATCCAGACCGGATCGATATGATAATTTACCAAATATATCAATTAGTAGGTGGTGTCCTAGCAAAATTTGTATCATCACGTATTAGTCAAAACATATTCTTTCACATGATTGGTAATGAGAGCTTCCATTTTATTTTTTAAGAGGGGGCGTTTCCAAAACTGGTCTATACCTTTAAAGAAAAGCTGGAGTACTGGTAATGATAGAAAATAAATTCTCACAGAATCCTACACAACTTGCACCGAATGTTCGAGATTACAAATAAATGACATGTGTTAAATGATTTCGGTAGAAAATGTATAGGGGCTGAGGAATGAGCATAGAAAGATAAGGAAATCAAGGTAAGTAGGCCTGACACCATGTGCTTAACACACTATGTGCAAATGAGAGTTGTGGTTTTTATTGAAGATGATTTCCAGCAAGTTTTTGTGAGGTTGTTTTTATTTTACTGGTTCAAGCAATCTTCTGCAGGATAAACAATCCAGAATGAATTATAGCCATGTTCTCTTGACATACGATGCCCATACCAGAGCTCAAGATTAGCTTTAAAGGGAGTGTATCCGTTTTGCAGCCAACATCAAATTCTGTAGAACTTTGCAGGAATTATGAATATGTCATGTATGTCCTATCTGTGAAATTTAAACCTTAGCAGTGTCCTAGTATTCAAATTATGAGAGGAAATCTGTTTACTTTCTAGACTTCACTGTCAGACACTATTGAGTGACTGACTGACTTCTTTTTTTCTTTGGTAATAACATACCGGTGCATAAAATGAGCTGTAAAGGGTATATGAGCATTTGTCTCCATCAATAAGCCACTTCTTGTAATGGCTAAAAATTAAACTGATTGAATCTTTGCGCAAAATGTACAACCATTCGGTACAAGGGTCTGAAAATCAGACTGTGTAATTAAACATGCACAAAGCTCGATTCGATTCGACAACTAACTGTTGTTATTTTCCCACAAAAAGACATTTTCAAGCCGTTTCATTTAGAGGGAAGTTCTAAATTAGTATTATCGTTCAAATGCTGTTCGAATTTAACCTTTTCATTTTTTTGTCCTGCAAATGGGACATATTACCTTCAAGGGAAGACTATTATCTCTCTCTCTCTCTCTCTCTCTCTTTGATGATGTTGTTGTGGTTGTAAACTATAATGCTATCCCTCAGCAATCTTGAGTCTTGGTTGGGATAGTACAGTTGTCAATTCGTTAAGACACTCAAATTATTTTCAATTCTTTTACAGAACACTTTCATTTGTGTGGGTGATGATAACATGTAATTTAGGCTTCTACTTAACCTTAAAATTTAGTAGGGCAGCTTTCATCCCGTCCTGTAGACTTTCTCAAGCCAAGTTGTTTATTCACACAGTTCCTTGCTGTGTGCTGCCTTGAGATCACTGGAGTGAAGATAGAACAGGCGTTATGTTATGCTCTGCCTTTCCCCATATGGTAAAGTGATTGTCTGACATTTGCATCACTCGAAGACTCTCCAAAAGATGGAGAGACGAAGAGGGGTACCGGTATTCCTTGATTGGCCCACGGGTTTGCGAGACTTGTACACCCATTAAAGGTATTTCTACCAAGTCTGGTGTCAGCGAACTATGACCTTCTGCACATGGAAACTGACGACCCCCTCCCTTCAATACTGGACAAATTCTGATGGGATGATGCCCATATTATTGAGTTTGAAAAACACTTCTGGTCAAGAAAGGTGAAAGAATCCATCTGGATCGAAATGACTACTCCTGCACTGAATAGAGAGGTTTACAAACATATTCAAATTTTATGCATACTTTTTAAACAAAGGTTGTTCTTGACATAGCAACAAGTAATATATGCGGACTGAATTCCAAGTATTGTAGTCCATTCATTAATAACAGGTTAATGGAATAACTCATCACTAGGTTCGCAGGAAAGAAACACCCATACATTTGAATATGTTAGTAAACATTCTATTGGGACTCTGGCTATATAAGTTGGTCATGAAGTAGCCAGCTTTATTAAGGAAATATTAACATCTCTGATAGATCCTATTGGCTCTTTTATGTTTTTTTGTCATTACTTTTTTCATTTCTCTTTCTTCATGGTCCTCATCCAGATTTACTTTACAAACTGGTTACAACATAATATAACTGGTACAGTAATTTACATTAAAGCATATAAAAAAAACTTAATCATAAAGAACTGCCTCATAAGAGGAGGAGCTTGAAGGAAATGGCAATCCTTTACAAAACATGTGCAAATGCTGTATGTCTTGACTTATGTATTATTGTTAGTACTAAATTATAATTTTGGTAAACATACTCTGATCCAATGTATTATTTTAACTAACATTTTGCAAAAACTGGGGCCCTACTCACAAGCAGTTTGCATTTAAGGGTATCCCACCATTTTATATTGTGATTTTATTGCTGTATTTTACCTGTGTGTTTACATTGTTTTAAAATGGGAAATAAATGAATTGAATTGAATTGAATAATAATTACTATATCCAAAGGGGGGTTATTTTCCAATGTTTTATCAACAGTATTCATTGCAATATTGATTTTCATGTTTTTAATTCATTTTTTTTTTAAATCCTAGGAAACATCCTCCTTACCAGTGGTGAGAATACAGACGAAAAGAACCTCATCCTGATAGACTATGAGTATTCCAGCTATAATTTCAGGTGAGATTATCAGGATGTGTTTTAGTGATGGTATCTGGTTGTGGTAGCAAAAGGAAATTTGGAATGAAACTTGTTGAATATGTCCTAATTAGGCCTGGGGGTGTTTCACAAAGACTAAGATCGACTTTAAGTTGGACTTAAGTATAACAGGCCGTTCGTGCCATTGTTTTCTCTCATCATTTACTGGCATTGGTCTCTCACGGGACGTACAAATCATGGTAAAAAATCTACAAAACTTACACTTTTTGATAATTCATTATTGAAGGAAAAAATATTATCTAAAGATCATAATGGTGAGAGCAAACAATAGCACGAACGGCCTGTTATACATAAGTCCAACTTAAAGTCGATCTTAGTCTTTGTGAAACACCCCCCAGGTCATCATGCTATAAAACTGGAGCCTGATGGCTGAAAATTGGTCAGGCCCCGATGACCCAATAACAAAGTTAATTACTCTGAAAGTGTTTCTTCTTAAACATGCTTTTCCTTTAAACCAGAGCCCGGCGTTGGGGTTCGATGCCCCAATAAAAAGTTAATTTCTCAAAGTAAGTTTCTTCTTAAACATACTTACTTGTATACTTAAACATATTGGTACAGTTCAGACCACCCAAATATGAACAAAAATAGATATAAAGAAAAACAAAAAAAAATCTTGATTAAAACCATGTACAAGTACCTATACAAAAAAATGCCAACGTGGAAACATACACATGGGACAACATAAAATGGCTAAGTACAAGTAGTCAGGAATGCCTTGTTTTTTTGTGCTAATTAATCTGCAACTTTACCTTTTCTGTCACAAACATATGTAATTACCATTAGTAAATTTATCTGTATACATGAACCTTTGGATTCCAATAGAATTTCATTACATAGGATAATCAACAGAACATTGAAAGTGATTTTTGGTCACATCTAAAGGATTCATTATATTGTACAGTCGAACCTGCTTTAGTGACCACCTGTCTACAAGGACCACATTTTTTGTTTCCCTTGAAAATGGTTTCTCATTGAAACATGTACTAAAGGAACCTGTCTACAAAGACCACCTGTCTACAAAGACCACTTTTTGTGTTTCCCTTGGGCGGTCGCTATAGACAGGTTTGACTGCATCGTCATATCCTTTATCTGTACTTTTTTTTAATCGTGCATGTAAACAAAACTATTTTCCATTTGTATGATTTTATCGATAATAAAGAAGATTTGAATTTAATTGAATTGATTACACTGTACATATTTCTCTCTTTGTATCTATAGGGAGTTTGATTTGGCCAATCATTTCGTTGAATGGTCCATGAATTATTGCATCAAGGATGCCCCCTACTATACCCTCAAGCCGGAGGACTTCCCCTCTAGAGGGCAGCAGCTGATATTCATCAGGGCGTACCTCGCAGCCAACCGACAGATGGGCGTGTACCAGCCAGGTTGCCATGGGGATTCGGCAGACGAAGAAGAAGCTATTCTACGAGAAGTGAAAAGGTTGGTTTCTATGGGGATAAACTAAAATCATAGCTGAGTGGTTCGAACACCTCGATATGGATGCGAGGTTCGTGGGTTCAAGACCTGGTGTGGTACTTACATGCTTGGGCAAGATATCTATCTATAGTTTCCACTCTCGACCTAAGTGTACTTATTTTGAGGTTCCTATGATGGTTTTCTAAAGAGACAAAATTGAAATGAAGTCGGTAGATTGCTGTATGTCGCATCAGCAAAAACATGTTTACTGAAAATAATAGTTGTTCAACATCAAACTATTAAATGTGAGTGACTGAGTGTATAATGTCTTACTATATTTACTAAATCTAATTTGAAAGGAAGCTATCCAGACAAAACCTTCTCTTGGTTTTTTTTTACAGCTGTGCCTTATTCTGTTTTGTATTAATTCATTTTACATGTATATGTTATTCCAATTTATGTATTATATTTTACATGAAATTGCATGTTTTTACCTTTGTGAAAATGTTTTTAAAGATGGAATTCAATAAACTGAACTGAACAAGGGTACTTACAATAAAGGCTTGTTTAGATATGGCGCTGTAAACCGCAGTGTTTTTTTTTACATGTAAAATGAATGGCAACTGAATGCAACAAAGGACTTGCACGTATTCACTAAGCTCTGTGTAAGGAAAAAAATACACGGGGGCTCAGGGCAAATTCGCCCTCGAATTGCCAAAAAGAGCCCCCGTAAGTCATAAAGGAGCCCCCCAAAATTTGCATAGGGTTCAATACAAATTAAAGAGTGTTATTTTCATGCAAGTAAGCTTGAAAAGTAGCCCCCCAAATTGTAAAAATATTTTTGTGAAGTGTTCTAGTATTACACACTATGTCATAAACAAAACTTTGCCGTGTCATATCTGAAAAAAACATGAGGGTTATATTGCATTCCAGCCAATAATAAACTTCATAACAAGTGGGGGGTTTCACAAAGACTAAGATCGACTTTAAGTTGGACTTAAGTATGGCAGGCCATTCATACCACTGTTTGCTCTCACCATTAAGTTGGCATTATGATCTTCAGATAATATTTTTATGCCTCCGCCACCGAAGGTGGTGCCGGAGGCATCATGTTTTTGGGTTGTCCGTCCGTACGTCCGTACGTCCGTCCCGTTTGACCGTTATCACAATATCTCAAGAACCATTTAAGATTTAAACTTAAGACTCGGGAATAGTATTTATCACCATAGGAAGACGATCTGATTAGATTTTGGAGTACGTAGGTCAAAGGTCACAGGTCACAGAGGTCAACTTATGAAATTCCTTGTATTGAGTTTGTTAGCGCGATATCTCAAGAACCATTTGAGATTTAAACTTCAAACTTAAGGATAGTATGTATCACCATAGGAAGACGATCTGATTAGATTTTGGAGCACGTATGTCAAAGGTCAAGGGTCACAGAGGTCAACTTATGAAATTCCATACATTGAGATTGTTATCATGATATCTCAAGAACCACTGGAGATTTAAACTTCAAACTTAGTGATAGTGTGTATCACTATAGGAAAACAATCTGATTATATTTTGGAGCACGTAGGTCAAAGGTCAAGGGTCATAGAGGTCAACTTATGAAATTCCATACATTGAGATTGTTATCATGATATCTCAAGAACCACTGGAGATGTAAAAACTTCAAACTTAAGGATAGTATGTATCACCATAGGAAGACGATCTGATTAGATTTTGGAGCACGTAGGCCAAAGGTCAAGGGTCACAGAGGTCAACTTATGAAATTCCATACATTGAGATTGTTATCATAATATCTCAAGAACCACTGGAGATTTAAACTTCAAACTTAATGATAGTGTGTATCACCATAGGAAGACAATCTGATTAGATTTTGGAGCACGTAGGTCAAAGGTCAAGGGTCACAGAGGTCAACTTATGAAATTCCATACATTGAGATCGTTATCGCGATATCTCAAGAACCACTGGAGAATTTTCACTTCAAACTTAATGATAGTATGTATCACCATAGGAAGACGATCTGTTTAGATTTTGGAGCATGTAGGTCAAGGGTCACAGAGGTCAACTTGTGAAATTCCATGTCTTCAGCTCGTTTAATATGACTTTACATTTGATATTCGATATGATGTAATTTTAATGGAATTTCTGAAAGGATTATGCTTTTATTGCAAGACTTTTCGCCTGTAGAGTATGACGTCACTCGGTGTTGAGGCTGGTGTTGAGCTATCGATAACGCGATCGGTATCGTCCTTCTAAACTGACCGTCGGTGTTGGAGCTCGGTTTAGCAGCCTTTCCATGCTCTCAACACCAACACCAACACCGAACACCGTACTTGAAATCACTCAATGTCTTATGGGTACACAGTTCATGAGAAAAAGCAAAAGGCACTGACAATTGAATTTCATATGCAGCGCATGTCATTCTTTAAAAAAAAATCAAATGAAAACGAGCTTTAATTCTTTATAATGGCAATACATGGTTACTTTTTTATGCCTCCGCTACAAAGTAGCGGGGGGAATTATGTTTTCTGGTTGTCAGTCCGTGCGTACATACGTGCGTACGTACGTCGTCTGTGCGTACGTCCCGTCTCGTGATCGCGTTATCTCAAGAACCAATTGATGGATTACCGCCAAACTCAGGTCATGTATGTATCTTGCAGAGCTAATGAACTGATTAGATTTTGGGGTCACGAGGTCAAAGGTCACAGGGTCCATTATGTATGCAAAAATAGCTCGTGATCGCGTTATCTCAACCGATTGATGGATTACCGCCAAACTTGGGTCCTGTATGTATCTTGCAGAGCCAATAAACTGATTAGATTTTGGGGTCACAAGGTCAAAGGTCACAGGGCTCATTATGTATGCAAAAATAGCTCGTGATCGCGTTATCTCAAGAACCGATTGATGGATTACCGCCAAATTTGGGTCATGTATGTATCTTGCAGAGCTAATGAACTGATCAGATTTTGGGGTCACGAGGTCAAAGGTCACAGGGCTCGTTATGTATGCAAAATAGCTTGTGATCACGTTATTTCAAGAATCGATTGATGGATAACCGCCAAACTTGGGTCATGTATGTATCTTGCAGAGTCAATGAACAGATTAGAATTGGGGTCACGAGGTCAAAGGTCACAGGGCTCATTTGTATCCTAAAATAGCTCGTGATCGTGTTATCATTAGAACCAACAGATGGATTACAATCAAACTTGAATTTTAAAAATTGCTTCCATTTTGGTTTGTAAAATTGCTCTATGGCGGAGGCATTTTTCGACTGCGCGCAGTTGAAGTTCCATCTAGTTTTTTCCTTCAATAATGAATTATGTTAATTTTGTAGATTTTTTACCATGATTTGTACGTCCCTTGAGAGACCAATGCCAGTAATTGATGACAGCAAACAATGGCATGAACGGCCTGCTATACTTAAGTCCAACTTAAAGTCGATCTTAGTCTTTGTGAAACACCCCCCAGGTCTCAAATTTTCATCATTCTGTATTTTCTTGTGGAGCAAATATGATTTTCGTATCATACAAATATTGAATTAACAGGTAATAATATTTTCTCTCCTGTCGAATATTTAATGAACACTCAACGCAGTGATATATTTCTTCTGTCAAACATTGAAATAACACCTAACACCTTGATATGTTTCTTCTTTCAAATATTAATAGAGTGCTTAACACCCTCTTCTGTCAAATATTGAAATAACACCTGTGATATATTTTTCTCCTGTCAAATATTAAAATAACGCCCAACAACTTATATTTTCTCTCTCTCTCTAGGTTCTGTCCAGTTAGCCATTTCGTATGGGCTCTGTGGTCTATCGTTCAAGCTAAAATATCCCAAACTACCTTTGGGTACATGGTAAGTCTGACAATCCTTTTTAAAGAAATATTAATGGTGGTATTCTGAAAAATATGCTTTCTATTATTTTAGCAAGATGTCCACCCTTTACTTAATTTGTTTGTTAAATAAACGAAAGCAGGGAAAAAAAGAAATGGAGCAGAGTAAGTTGATATTTAAGCAAAATCTGATAAACACAAGTTGGTAACTCTGTGATGTTTCATTGAAGGTCCTCTCCCTTTTGATTTGCTCTGTACTGAAAATTCCATACATTTCCATTTTCTTACTTGTACAGATTCATTTGAGATTCTTACCGTACATACAAAAAAAGGGAGGTGAAATAGGAGGGAATCTAGTGAAAAATCAGGATTTTGTCACTATTGATAGATTCCCTGGGGTGAAAATAGAATGCTCTCTTTGAAGTTTGATTTATTCTTCAAAGAAAGGGTTTCGTCAGTTTCCATGTGCAGAAGGCCATAATTATCTGACACCAGACTTGGTGGAAATACCATTAATGGGTGTACAAGTCTGCACACAGCAAACCTGTAAGCCTATCAAGAAATACCCCCTAGTCTCTCGGAGAGCCTTCGGGTGAGGGAAAGGTGAGATACCATATAGGGAAATGGATGGGAAATGCAAAGCATTACATAAGGCCTGTTGGTCATAAAACTGAAGGCTAATCCTGGTGATTGACAACACCTGTTATTGGATAAACACCTGAATGGTGTCAAATTTCCCATGAGAGCCCACTCATATGCATCTTTTTGAATTACAGGAATATGCCCTCGCGAGGTTCAAGGAGTATTTCCGGCACAAGGCCTTGATCCCGCTGGACATGCTCCCTTCGTCTGCCGATCAGAGAAACCAGGAAGCCGATGAAAGTGCCTCGATCCATCCCATGGAGCAGAGACGAGCTATCGTGACCTGAAATCTGTCATCGCGGTTACAAATCGGACCAGGACAATGCAATGAAAACCATGATAATGAATGGAGAACGATGATAAAATGATAACCACAGCCATGCTAAAGTGGGGATAGTAATTGTAGAGCGCCAAGAGTATCAACTCGACAGACATGAGCGCTATACAAAAACCCACTATTATTATTGTTATTACTATTATTATTATTATTATTGTGATAATGAAAATTGAAATTACAGGTACCTTTGTTTAGCATTTAATGCCAATATTTGTAAGTTTTATACGAAAGTGTAGTTTTTAGAACCCTGGTCGGGTAACGTTTTTGTCGTATATTGCATACTCTATCCTGTGAGGAGAATTCCATCCAGTCACTGTTTGACATCTGTGCACATACGTAGGATTACTCATGTCTGCTCCTGGGTAGAGAGGGGCAATGTAGGTTAAAGGCTTAAAGCCATACAGTCTGTTTACCACGTTTATTGCGTCATAATTCGCTGACTCCAAATTAGGTCGAATTATCAATTAATATTAATATTAATATTAATATATAAAACAGGTCTCGCAGACAGCGAAACTCTGACCCACTAGAAAATTGCTCCAGCTTGCCTTCAAATCTCAAGGATAAGGGAAATTTATGATGATGATAATTTCTTATGGGGCTGTTGGTGGAGGAGGAGGTGCAAACTAAAAGATTGCCCCACCCCCCTCCTCTTCCAAAAGAATAATTAAGGGTACTGTCCATGTACAACCAGAAACTCTCTACAAAAATAATAATAATGCTTTATTTATTCAAAAATATGCATCGCAGCCAGAGGGCCGAATTGTACAATATTTTTCCAGAAGAAATCACATGATAAAAAAAATACACTGTATAGAATCATAATAATACAAGCAAACAATATGCAATTGTAAGCTATTCATGAGTGTAATACCAAGGAGCAGATATGAGTCTACCATGAAATGAGTAGAACGTTTTAGGTGTATAGGTGAAGGTTCACAATAGGATAGTGTAATGTAAGTGAAGACCTCAAAACGAAAGAGTGTAAGCTCCATGTTTTGAAAAGGCATTTGGAAGGGAGAGAGTGAGAGAGAGAGAGAGAGAACTGAGAGTGCAAGAGAGAGAGGAGAGAGGGAAAAGAGAGATAGATGGATTGACAGAGGGGGAGGTATAGAGGGAAAGAGAGAGAGAGATGGATTGACAGAGAGAGAGAGGGGAAAGAGAGAGAGAGGGAGGGAAAAGAGAGATAGATGGATTGACAGAAGAGAGAGAGAGGGGGAGGTATAGAGGGAAAGAGAGAGAGATGGTCTGACAGAGAGAGATAGGGAAAAGAGAGATAGATGGATTGACAGAAGAGAGAGAGAGAGGGGGGGGGAGGTATAGAGGGAAAGAGAGAGAGAGAGAGAGGTGAGGAAGAGAAAGAAGAAAGGAAGTAGGTGGTCTAGACATGACATGAAACCTGTGCGATTTATAAACAAGCTATCTTCACAGTAAGAAACTTCCAAACTGCATGAATTCAATCTTGTGTCGGTTGTGATTCTATATTTTCGCGGCATGAACTTTGCAAATCCGAACCACTTGCAAAAGTTTTTAAAAAACTGTCTGGTTTTATAGAAGAATTCTCTCAAACTTGATGCAAATTCCAATGAAACCTTGCATCATGTATGTTTCTGTTTTAACTTCTAATGAAAGCAAGTGCAGTTGATTTTTTTTTGTCGGGGTTGATTTGGACAGTGATTGTGCCCGTGACTTCTGCCATTCCATTTATATCATTATACATTATCTGTGAGAAATGTGTAGGTACCATACTAATGTGCTGTAAACTTTGCATAAATGCTTGTCTTAAACTGTTTCTTTGATTCTTGTTCAGGCGGCAACCGCTCCCTGGCCAATTTCCAACACTAACCAGGACCCTGTTTCATAAAACTTTTTTATCAATAACAAGTGCTCAATTTCTATGACAAATTAGCTCTCGGCCAGTCAGATGCCTCGATTTCAGTAGCTTCTAAGAGTTATTGTAACTTGTTATTGGTAACAAGTTTTATGAAACGGGGGCCCTGTTATCTCGTGATGGCAAATTCGGCATGAGAAGCCATGCTTATGTGTTTTTAACTTGCTTGTAACAAATCAGTATTAAATCTCGGGCTATGCTATAGACCAGGGGGTGTTTCACAAAGGTCTTAAGTCGAACTTATCTTTAAGTTGAACTTAACAATTATGGAAAGCCGTTAGCATCTTTGGAAATATTTTGTAAAAGTTATTTTAAAAGGCATAAAATGTTGATTCAAGTCATTCATATTTTCTATTATCAATGAGATTTCATGTTCTTGATGTGGAATTTATGAAAAGTCTAAAATACTTGAATTTTTGCTTTTGAATATATTTTATTTTAAGGCTACAAATGGCTCTCCATAATGTTTAAGTCCAACTTAGAGTTAAGTTCGACTTAGATCTTTGTGAAACACCCCCTGATAATTTTGAATGAGACTTATTAAACCATCATTTGAATCTTGCTTGTACTTGTCTTGTTTCCAGCATCCAGTGGAATAGATGGTACTATTGGACAAATGTGTATTCTTTAATTTTGCAGCTTATACAATCTCATCGGTCAGCTGAACAAACTGTGCCCTTGATCTATTAAAATTCTGTTGGATTTTGTCTAAGAATGTGTTTGTTGAGAGCTAGATGACTGTTGAAGGAGAGTAATTATTTGTTTAAATCTACAAGTTAATGTACTTCAGGCACTCATCAGAAAGTTTTCTGTATTGTGTTTTCAAACAAGCATTTTCTTAGGCATTGAAAATGGGATGCTTGCCAGAAAATTCGTTTTTTAAGTAATAATAATAATAGTTTGTTCTTATATACCGCTTTTCAGGACCACAGGCCCTCTCAAAGCACTTTACAGATATATATAAGACTTGGAAGTAATCTGCAATAATTTGATTGTTGGTAGATATAATTATTGCGTTTGAGCTCGAGCCAAAGTAATCCGTGCGTAAATCAAATAATTGTTGTTGTTGAAAATTCTGTTACAGTAATGAAGGTGCCTATTTCAGGTTTTTGTTGGTTAGTTATATCTCGATGCTGATGAGGCACCTTTATGGGCCGTTTTTTGCCCACAGACGGCCAGTATTCACTACTCTAGATGTTCATTCTCTCAAAACTCTGTAAGCTGAGTACAAAGTGAAGGGGAGGGGGGAGAACCTTTTCTCATACAGAGCCTTCGCTGTGGAATGCTCTCCCTCAAAGTACGAGCATTTGAATCATTTCAGAATAATTAAAAAACGTATCTGTTTAATCTGACATAATTGTTCCCTCCTTTTTCATGTTCTCTTATTCATGATGTTCCTTGTTCAAGCGCTTTATGTGATTTCATATTTACACAAGTGCGCCTTAAGCACATGATTTCAAGTGGATTTGGTACCTTACAAATCTTATACATGTATTATTACCTGGTATATATTTTTTTTACTATTATACTAAATGGTATAAAGTCTTTGATTAGTATGTATTTAAGATAATGTTGGTATGAAAAGAGTATAGTAATGATAGTAAAAATACGCACAAATTTCAAATCTTCTCTGATTTGCCTCCTAAAAGAAAATTGGTTTAAAGTTGTTGAGGTCCCCTATAGGATCACACGTATTCTTGAATTTCCAATAAAGATATACCGTACATGTACGTTAATTGTGTTCTGTATTACATTTTCTTGTTTATAATGACATGCATATCTTTGTTATCATGTATATATTACCAATTAAGATTTGTAGAGAAGTGTATCTTCGTAACGTCACGCAATCGTTGAGGTTTAAGATGAGAAAAATCATGGTGTATATGATAATATGACTCTGATATTTCGGGAGATTTGCAATTTTCAGCGGCTATGTTTTCTAGTGATCCGTGTCTTGCATCACCTTGCATTTGAAGAACAAAAATTACATCTTTTTGAAATGCCTGCGCTATCTGCCTCAATCTCTGATAACATTCCCCTTTTTTGATGCTTTTCACAAATCTCCAACCACACCACGAATTTGGATACAAATCTTACCAGTGTTGCCAAGCTGTAAATAAATGGGCATTCTTTCTATCGTAAGATAAGATAAGATATGGGACAAAAACAATTGTATGATATGTTGCCTTATTTTACGTTGCTCTGACATTTGCTTCAGTATCAAACAAATACTCCAGTGACAATTGCTACGGGACTCATCTCATCAAAGTATAGGATTAGGGTTAGGGTTGTAGTGGGGTTTTAAAGCGATACCGAACTGATGAACTTTCTGCCGTAGCGTACTGTCTATTGCACAGCGTCATCTCATGGTCAACTTGCCAATACCTTTTAACAATTGGCAGACAGAGGACTTGATGGGAGAACCAACAGCGCAGCTAGGGAAGCAGAAAATCACAGGACCATACTGCTATACCTGACCTGAGATGGCGCTAGAGGGAATCGGTTCTAGTTTAGTATGACTTTAAGTTAGGTTTAGTGTCAGGTCAAGGGTTGAAGTTGGGAATTCTGTTAGTGCAGGAAATTACTGTGGAGCAATTGTTGCTGGAGCACGTGTCGTACAACTTATTTGACTTATTCCGTCACTTTTGCTGCAACATTTGAGTTAACACTATGAGTGCCTCGACTGGAGGGCAATGAACTCTATTAACTATTCTTCAGTAAGACTTTAGTATCCAATCATTTGCATGTACATATAGGTAAAAGCATTAACAAATTACATAATAACTTAACATTTGTTTGATTATGGTAAATTATTATTTTACAATAATGTATTATTGTGATCAACACAATCTTGTGTTTTATGATGTTATTCAGTGTATGATGTTATTTTGAAAGAAGAATTGTACAAAATGTTTGAATATTCCTGAGGTCAACAACAGTTGATGTGATTTTATTTTGTAATTGAGTATAATTATTATGCGCTAAATAAATCGAAAGTTATTATTTATTATTATTATTATTTATTTATCATGTTTTTCTTTTATAAATTTTACCACTATATGTGATTCGGTATAGAGAGGAAAAGTACATAATGCACTTTCTCTAGGCAAACAGTAACATTTTAAAACTAAAAACAAAAACAGTCTATTTTGTTCGGATATGTTCCGCAGAGACCTACTCTGGCTTCACCAAATCCCTCTCCTACTTTACGGCTTTGGAGGAAAGCCTAAAAACTCAAGTAATGTGAAAAACTCCTCCAACCAGACGGACGTTTCCGTCTGTATAATTTGGAAATATAACAATTATGTTATTCTGGGTAAATCTTACCATGTGATAATTAAGTAATATTGACTGCCTTCAGGGCAATACGACATATATTGCCCGAACCGAAGGTGAGGGTGATATATGACAAGTCGTATTGCCCTGAATTAGGCAGTCAATATTACTATTATTAACCACATCAGACATCTAGAGCAAACAAGAAACTCTTACTATTTTATACTCTTAAATTACGTAAAATACAGTAGCCTACACTGCACAGGGTTTCCTAGCATGAAAAGTTGCAAAAACATCGTCAAACCAGCACTGTTCATCTAGTGCTTGACGAAATTTTCGATACACTGCAAACAGTGTGCCTTGGGTGTGATTATTACGTCACAATAGAGTGCGCAAAGTGCGCAGGTTCTCATACGCGTAATAGATGCGCAAAGAAAATTACAAAAACCTGGATGTTGGCTTTACATTATTGCCCACTAGTTTAACACGCATTTTGCCATTGACTTTCCAGAATGGGCAATAATATTTGTTCATTAGTTTATTGCGTAATAATATTGACCGGCAAATTACACACAAAATCCCATTGACTTTTCTGAGCGGTCAATATTTGTTTTTCACGCGTAGTTTTGTTGGCTTATCAATTAAACTTAGAAGGCAATACAATTTAAAAATTGCCCGGCTCAGATGTCTGATACGGTTAATAATTAACTATATTATCGAGAGGAATTGTACCGTGTATTTTCTCCCAGCCAGTCTAACATTATAATTTGATCATGTGATGAATAAATAGTATGGTTATCTATCTCCAGCTACATAAACATGATGATTCAACAATGTTTACAGCTATCCCCCCTCAAACTTTATGTACCCTATTTCAACTGGGTGCAAGATAGATCAAACCTATAGTATTCTTAAAGAATTTATCATTATTTTTAGAGATTTTTTACGATTCTCGCGATATTCTTCAGAATTTTCAGAGGTTCTACTTTTTGGGAAATGTATATCAGAATCTTTTTCCTCCAAGGGGTTCAGAGTTATCTGTTAATTCGATGTAAAAAGAAATTGTAAAACATTGGCTTCATTCATTATACATCTATTATTTATCAGTTATTAGTTTCATGAAATTTCCAGATATTCTAAAAATGAAATATGATTTTGTGTATACATGAATCGATAATCAAACTGTACTTGTATGTAAAATTAATAACTTTTATGTATCATGATCTGATGATTTAAAATGTTTGTGTATAAGAAAATGAAACTCGTACAAAGACTTGGTTTCAAGCATTGTAATTTCTGTTTTACATGTATCTGCATTTATTGCCTCATAACAAGATTGGACATGACTTTGCCTATCAATGCGAATTCATTTTTATTGAGTAAATTTTAATTGTATTTGTTATGATAAATATAAAAATACATGAAGCTATTAAAATAATCCAACACAAACAAGCTCTACGAACTTTTGCTCTGAGCTTTATTTCGTCAAAGATATAAAAATAAAGAGTTGAAATCGGGTTTTAGGTTAGATGTATGGTAGGGTTTACATATTGCGGTAGGTCCAGGGCTAAGGACTAATGTTAAAAATTGGCTGCAGCTTCCTTGAGGCCAGAGCAGGTGCTGAGAACATTAGATGTAGTTGCTACATCTTTATTTCAAATTTTTACAAAAAATGTATCTACTTTTAGAGCTTGCTTTCCTTCAAAAAGAAAAAGAAAAGTCTTCATATAGTACCCTCAAAACTACACAATCCAACAACTCTGATGCCTGTGCCTCAGACATGCTTTTCCTTGTAAGAGGGTACTATAAGAAGCTGTATCGTTGAGAAAATCATTAATTGTATTGTAGCTCTGCGATTCTTTTAATATCGTCATTTTCATTCCGATGCTACATGTAGAAGGGTGATCTGATATTTGGTCCAGAGACAACTGCTCCTGGATTTATTTAGTTAAAAGTACCGGTATAGGCTTAGGGTTAGGGTTACAATTTGGTTTTATGTTGGGTTTAGGGTTAGGGTTAGGGGCGAGTCTACACCGTTAGGTCCCGTGTTGGAATTAGGAATTTGGTTTGGAGCAGGTGCTTAAAGTAACTATAGAGCAAGTGTCACAAGTGCATGTGTTGTACAATCATTGTAATTGTTCTGATGAATCATTTTAATTAGATCTTGCCGATTGTTAATACATTGTATATAGATAATTGATTGTATGCCATTGCATACAGCTAGCTGAATGATACAAATGACACAACAGAGGAGGGAAACAACGATGTAATACATGTATGATCATATTCACATGATTTCTTGTACTTTATACTTCCTGTACAAGTTCTTTTATTTGATAAGCTAATAAAGGATATACAGTGTATTAAAACTGATAAAGCTTTGATAATTGTGATGTTATTTGCATTTGTACTATTTTGAAATCGGGCCATGGGTTTACATATACATTCAACTACATGTAAATTCTTGTGATTTATTTGCAGGAGCTACTTTTGTAGAAAAAATATTGTGGTTAGGGATTCTGACGTTCTGAACTTGACAGCAGAGAGAAAGAGAGTGAGAGGGAGAGAGAATATTATGTAGCTAACATTGGCGACTATCCCTGCTTATTTTAAGCAACTCTGCTCAAGAAGCATGCAACAAATTTAATATGAAGTAGGAAGAAGTCCAAACTACTCTGTCCTATATGTTACCAATGACATCAATAGATTTTAGAATACTCTATGAATGTAAATTGACAGCCACACATCCATCAAATCAGATCAAATATCAAGGAAAATATTTTAATTTGAACCTTGCGTAATCCCTTCATTAATGTATACAGTGGAAACTTGTTAAAAAGAGCTCTGATATAGCAAGGTGTCTGTTATAACAAGGTATTTTGCTGGTCCCAGCTCTTTATATTCTTTTGTTTTTTACCCTGATAAAACAAGATTCCTTGTACAACAAGGTTATTTCCACGGTCCCAATGACCTCGTTATAAGGAGTTTCCACTGTACTTGGTAACAGATAGGGCACACAATAACTAAAATACAGTCAAACCTGTCTATAGCGACCGCCCAAGGGAAACACAAAAAGTGGTCTTTGTAGACAGGTTCCTTTATTACATGTTTCAATGAGAAACCATTTTCAAGGAAACAAAAAATATGGTCTTTGTAGACAGGTGGTCACTAAAGCAGGTTTGACTGTACAATGGACATACATGTACACATCATTAAAACTGGCATATTGTGATTTAGAGAGGGACAGAAAAGGAAAAATACCACCAAGTTGAACACAATTTTTTTTACATGGATTATTTTTTACATTCATTATTTGAAACATAGGCACTTTATTTACTGCTCTGCTAATTTATATAATACATATATACCTCACTCATAGCTCCATATTAAGGCTTTATCAAATGTGTCTTTTCCCTTCATTTTTGGTCTGATAAAAGCTATAAGGGTTTAATAAAATGATCTATACATTACCGTACTAAAATCTTAGATTGTGGTCTGTGACGTATGGGACATAATAGCTTAGATGTGCTCACAATATAAAAAAGGTGGACGGGCAAAAATATGTTGTTATTTGTTATCTTGTTATTGCTACAGTTGTTGAGTGTTCTTCATATCAATGTTATGAAGTACATGTATCAAACCCGAGAAAAAAAAAACTCTAAATTGGGTATAATACAACCTTTTCTTCCCCCAAAAAAAATAGAGAGAAAAAAAATGAAATTATGCAACCTCTTCCTTGATGTACTTCTTTTTCTTCTTTTTTCTTATTAGGAGCCCATCAATATCCTCCCCAGTCCCATACACTTCATTTTGTGTAGTCCTTTCACTGTGATCACCACCTCCATTCACATGATGCAAGGCATCACTGTACTTCCTCTTCAATTGTTTTTGCTTTTCATTTTGTTCTTCACTCACACCATCAGTTTCCGACACTTGATGGCTAATGTCTTCCTGTTTGTGCTTCTTCCTTTTCACCTTCTTTTCACTCGTCTGCTCATCATCTGATTCTATTTCATCTTTGATTTTAATTTTACCGATAGGTTGGAATTCTTCCTTTACTGTGTGAACATCCAAACTCTCAGAATCCCTCTCTTTATGCTTCTTCTTCTTTTTGCTTGAGCGATTTACATCCTGAATTGATTCTTCCGCATCCGCTTCCTCTGTCTTCACGAGACTGCTTTCTTGTATGGGGGAGTCACTATCGATGGTAGGTTTCTTTCTCTTTTTCTTCTTTTTCTCTGTTGTTTGTTCAACGATCAATCCATCTCCGGCAACATCATTATAGTTCTCATCAGGAGACCATTCTGGTGACTTCTTTATTGATATCTTTCCTAGTGAATCAATCATCTCTTTCTCCATCATGTCGTCTTTCTTTTTCTTCTTCTTTCCCTCTCTGCCTTCTCCTTCAGTCATTCCAAGTGCATCTTCTTCCATCTTCTGCTCATCCTCCGCTTCCCTCTTCTTCTCCTTTCCCATGTTCTCTCCATCATTCTCACTCGTTGATTCTAGAGGGAGCCCCACACTGTTTTCCGGGTCGCTCATAAAGCCGCTGTCGTGTTTTACCTTCTTGGGGATTTCACTCTCCGCTTCTGTCGTGTCTGCCCCTTCACCATCGGACAGTTCCTCTTTCAGTGGGTCCACAAGTGGCAGATCTGAAAACCTGATAACGCAAAACAAAAGTAACATAAGTATCGTGTCACCATGATTAATGTCTCTTCTTTATTTCATGACTACATTCATGTTGTTGATTTATTCTGACACAAAATAAGAGCAAGTTGTACGGAATGGAGCAGGTTGGCCTCCCACAAATTAATGGACTTATGAAAAACCAGAAACTCTGGTGACATGAAACTTTTTTTCACGAACTTTTCAAGAATCAAGACCATGATTTTCACGGCATGTAATTTCCACTTATTGCAAAAATATACTGTTGTGTTTCTATTGTGTCATGGCATGTAGGCTTGAAAAACCCACATAACTTGTGAATTTGATGTTTCTGCTTTAATAGTAACTAAGGCCTGGCTAACTTATCCACTTTCAGAAATATAGCTCTTGCATGCCCTGGTTACTATAGAGTACCGAAGCTGTGACGTCATAAAAATCTATTTTTGGAATTTCTCAATTTTTCTTCATTTTCCGAAAGAGCACCAAAAATAATGCCCAAATGTCGAAAACCAATTGAATATGTTAAGTATTTGCCGAGATATGACCATCTGAGTAAAAAGATTGCCTATGGGAACTCATAACATTAGGAGCCAGAGCAATATAACACTGAGTTCCCATAGGCAATCTTTTTATTCAGATGGTCATATCTCAGCCAATACTTAACATATTAAATTGGTTTTCGACATTTGGACATTATTTTTGGTGGTCTTTCGGAAAATGGAGAAAAAATTGAGAAATTCCAAAAATAGATTTTTGATGACGTCACACTTCACCACTCTATGCTGCTGGTGTTAGGTGTTGTGGTCTAGTTTTAATCACACAACTTTTGGATCAAAAGGTGCTGGGTTCAAATCCTTGCTACAGTACTAACGTCTTACAGCAGACCATTAATCTACTTTTGCCACACTCTACCCAGGAGAAGTAGGTAATGTAGGTACCTGGTAAGATTCTTCCCTGGAATGCAATGCGGCATGATAAACCTGGGGCAATCACTTCAAGAGCTCTACAGAACAACATATCATCATCACCATTATCATTATACAGTGAAACCTGTCTATAAAGACCACCTAAGGGAGACAAGAAAAGTGGTCTTTATAGGAAGGTGGTATTTATGTACAGGTTCCTTTAGTACATGTTTCAGTGAGAAACCATTTTCAAGGGAAACAAAAAAGTGGTCTTTGTAGACAGGTGGTCTTTCTGTACAGGTGGTCACTCAAGCGGGTTTGACTGTACATGTATATTTACCTGTCTTCAGTAGGAGTTCCCTGAATGGCTAGGATTCCGTTCTTGGCTTGGATCTTGGTGACCTTTGCCATGACCTTTGACCCCTTGGGTAACCTCTCCTCAGCGTCAGCACCCCGTAGAGGGAGCGAGAGGTTAAACCAGTTGTGAACCAGACAGCTGACGTGATCCATACTGAGCTCGTTAACCACACACTGCAAGGATAAATCACATACAAAAAAAATGACACAACTTTCTTGTAAGGATAAATCAGACACAAAATTATATTAAATTTCATGAGGGGATAGATCTATATTGTATTCAAATACATTTTCCTTTCTCCAAATTTTCATGCTCCTAATTCATTGATTACTTTTGTGATTTCCTCCCTTTTTGTCTTTCTTTATTTCTCTCTCTCTCTCTCTGTCTCCCCCTTCCTCCCTCCCCCCTCTCTCTCTCTGCTGAGTATTGTATATTTTCAAAGAGAGAAAATGGTGAAGAGAATGATAAGGATGATTGTGATGCACCAGTTTACAAGAGCCTTGGCATCGTTTCATGAAACTGTCATGAGTACAAGTTCACAGACATCCTACCGGGTATTCAAACATGAGTTAATTTTAATACACGCATATCAGTGAGATGTCGGCAAACTTGTACTAATGACAGTTTCGTGAAACCCTGCCCTGGCCACTTACTTTCAAGACAGATCCAATGGAAGGTTGGAAGATCACTGCCTTGAAGGATACGTTGAAATGGATGTAAGGCTGATCATCTAGAATGTTGCCAGTTTGCTGAAGAAGTTGGAGATTGCAGTACGCCAAGGGAACACCTGCAAGGCTGCCGGATGAAAAGAAAGAAAGAATAAAACACACAATGAACACCATTTTACTGATTATTTTCATTCTCAGTTAGATACTTCTGTTCAACTGTATTGCTTACATTTTATGTCCTATTCTCAATGTGGTACTAATACTGGTAGACACGCATTTAGGCACAAATCACAATTTAATAAAGCAGACTTACTACGTACTAGATTATGTAAAGAATCCTGTACATTTACATTATTTAACTGGAATCAAACACACACAAAATTCACTATAACAACAAATAATAAGCTCATCAACCACTAAACCAATATACAAGGATTTATCATCAACATATTGTGATTAGGGCACAGGCTGCGTCACTTCAACCATCTTCTGTTTGCTTATTGGGTTTGTGACGTGATAAGTTATGATAACTGATGACTTTTTATTCTTTTTTCTTGTGAAGGACCTCCTCTTAGTCTTACAATTACATACAGTACCGTGCTTAGTCAGTTAATCGTCTCTCTTTTTTCTATCTTCTTTTTGTTCCAACATTTTCGCAGACCTTTCATATTTTTGATCGGCGCTTTGGCGATGCGAAAAATGGATTCCGCAATGATTTTCTTGATGCATTTTACATTGACTTGGTACAGAGAATTTCACATTATGACTTATGAGCGATAAATCCTTGGGAAGATGGACAACCCATAAAAGTAGACGGTGAACTAGTAGTAGGGTTATTTTCTTAAGCGGAATCCATTTTTCGCATCGCCAGCGGGCGGTTCGGTAACCTGAAACCCACAGAGCGCCAATGAAAAAAAACGTCCACGAAAATGCAGACGATCGATCCTTATTTTTGAGGATGCATTTTGTCCGCGTTTATGAGGATGTCCGCGTTTATAAGGATATCCTCGTTTACGAGGACGATCCTTTTTCTCGGACCATAAAAATCATACAGACAAAAAAAAAACACAGGCACAGGAACAACAACAACAAGAGCTACATGTAAGCAATAGTGATCGGTGTGATTAGTTTAAAATGAATACATGTTGGCTTTGCTATCTATTATGTAATATTAGTAGACCCTATTACTATTAGTAATAATAATAAACGCACCTCTCTGAATAACGCCCGATCTCCGACACCAATGTCTCCATCGCTCCCTTCTTCAGCCGCCCAAGGTACCGGGGAGAGAGAGCGAAGTGCCGCTGTGACACGACAGTGCGACATCCATTGCACGGATCTTTCGTGAGTTTTGCTGCCTTTTTGAAGATCCCAAATAATTCAAAATTACTCATTCTCGACGGAAAGCGGCTTGAATCCTCATGAATTATCGTAAAATTACACATCTAAACTAGAGAATGTCGTATTTTCGAGTTGAAATATGATGAAAAACACAGCATGCTTACAACTTCTGTCGCATTTAGTGTACTTTCTACATAACATGCATGCAGCGTGCGTTGTCGTGTCAAAGGTCAATGAACTTTCATCCTGGTCAAGCTTTATTATTGTTGTAAAGAAACTCACAGGTTACAACAAAATGACTCGACATCAGAGAAATTGCACCGCAGGAACGGTTTATACATATCATGAGCGACAAAAAGATGCCGGTAAGCATACAATATTATCATTAAAACACCCGAAATTTCTGTTTTATCCTACCTTTCAGTATGTTGTCCCACAATCCCACATGTTAATTTTTGTGTATTGTCAGACTCATAAGTCATGTAGCATTGGTGAATGAATGAATGGAGTTACTAGTATTAGGGGTTTTAGGTGTTTTTGTAATGTTATAGATGCAGGTGTACTTTCTTCTTGGACATATAGAGTGTAATTTCAGAATAATTTTGCAGTTTGAAATTTGAAAATCGGTCAAGGCATTCAAAAGTTACAAATTTTTAAAAGAATTAAAAGAAGGCGAAAAATTTGACAAAGGTCAAAAGGTCAAATCTTTTATTTCTTTTGTTTTAGCAATGGCACCATTGTGGTACTCTTTGTAATAGAAAGTTTGCATATTGTTTCAAGTGTATCTATCTATATCTCTGGGATGCAGTATTCAATTGAAATGAAATTTTATATATACATTCGCAAGATATTATAGATTGTAATCCATATTTTGTTGACTAATTAATGACTAATTAAATATGTAAATTTATGCAAATTTATGCAAGTTTTATACATTTATGGACATATCTCAAAGGGAAAGTACGTCAGGCATCCAATTTTCAGGATGTATGTCCTTGAACACATGAGACATGAAAATGTAAAAGTTAGCCACCAATTCTTCAGTAAGCTTATGTTTTTCTTCATTTCTCAATCATTTAATGTATTTTATTGTTTTAATAACATGAAAATCAAATGTTAGCAGTATATAATTCATGAACTTTTTTACAGTTCTTTTACTTTCAGTATTATAAACAGGTTATCAAGTTTGCAGGCAAAAGTATATTTTTAATTGTTTATTGTTTTTTATTGTTTTCTTTGTTTTATATTGTTTTCCTGCAAATAACAATTTTTCTTTGGTGTTCGGCTTAATTGATTTTGAATTACTTTATTTTCAATAAGCAACCTGATACTGACATTCATACAAGTTGTTCTCTCTAACAACTCATACTAAAAACAAAAACATGCACACTCATAAATAAATAAACACACACACAAACACACACACGTGCATGGGCTCACACACAAACACGCACACACAGAATACAACACACGAAATGGTAACTAATTTAAATTAAACAGGCAAATAAAAAACAAGGCAAATGTTTTTGTATTTTGTATGTACTTTTTGTATTCATTGGATTGATTATTTTGTTTCAATTTCGTTACTTCTTCTTTTCAATGATTATTTTGTTTTGGTTTCGTTACATCTTCTTCTCATTTGAGCCATTGATTATTTTGTTTTGGTTTCGTTACATCTTCTTTTCATTGATTATTTTGTTTTGGTTTTGTTACATCTTCTTTACATTGATTACTTTGTTCGGTTTCGTTACATCTTCTTTTCATTGATTATTTTGTTCTTCTCCTCTTGATATCTGTTCGTTTTTGTTTCAAAGAGTTGACATTCATTGATGCTTCCTGATCGCTCATTGAAATTCAGATCGGGACCTCGGTCCCCCAAGTTGCTTACTTCCATGGACATCATTGATGACCCAGCACTGAATCCATGCCAGGGCCCTCTTGCATAAAAAGTTACGTTAAAGCAAAACCAGAAAAATTGAATGGAAGAAGGAATGACATAAAGTAATATTTAAAAAAAAACGATACTTTTTACATCCAATGACAATGTGAGTAAACTTTTCTATAAATAGACCTAGAGTCTAGTATCAGTATCAAGCTTCAAGTTAATTTCGGGCTGAGACAGTTCTTCTCAAATCATTATTATTTCAGGGTTATATTCAACTGCTATTGCCAACCACAAAATCAAAATCAAGGCCATACAAGAGAATAAACATCGTATAATTTCATGAAGTCTGACATTTGTGTCTGAGGTGTAGTTTCTTTATTTATCTTCATTTTCTACGTCAGTACATCATGCATCATCACGACTTCATGTACTAGAAACTCCAACTTCCAAGACAAGTTTCAGCTCTAAAAAGCTTAATTTTATTCGTATAATATTATCAATCCCATTTATAACTATTCAGTATTCGTGGGAAGCATTGAGTATATAGAAAAGCTATCGAAAGTCAAAGGAAAATAAAATATTGTATATTTTCATTACGATTTCCGTAAATAAAAAATAGCACAAACACAGATTTCAATACGTGGGAAAATTACGTCCGAACGGTGGACAGTTGGTAAACAACAGCAGATGGACCGAACTATTCAGATAGAAGGGGTGTGCGAATATTAAAGCTTCGAAAGTGCCGTAACATTTTGAATTTCAGGGGTAAATTTGGATGAAAAATAGGTGCAAAACGATTTAAATAAACATATAAAGTTATTTATCTGAATCGTACTACTTCTAGGGACAATATAAATATGAACATTAGAACTACGAGAGTGTCATTCGTCGAGCGTGGAGCCCGTCAAAATGGTTGCGACTCGCTGAGTGGGGGGTTCTCTGTGGGATAGCAGTAAAAAATTCGCTCGTACGAGGCAAATTTTCGGTCAAAACTTGCATTCAAATGACACTTTCCGCGGAAAACGATAGCTCATAATTTAATGTGACAACAATAAATACAAACTTAAGATATCAAATATTAGTATTTACTATGTCACACTCTGCTTAGATGTCAAAAATCCCCGGAAATTCAATCAAAAACTTCGGAGCGAAGGATCACTGCCTCGATTCAAGAGTTTGGTAATGTGACATCACTCGTTTGTTTCCGGAGGGTTTCAAGATTCATTCGGGAATATTTCCGAAGAATAAAACAATGAAACAAATAACGGATTTTGAGTCGAAGTTGGGGTTACTATTTCGGAAAATTTCGAAAGTGCACTTATTCGGGGTCGCTTAGGGAGAGTGATTCGCCGGACTAGCGATGTGCGTGTTACGCAATGGAGATACCACACACTGACTGCTTGGCTTTGTGTTGTGCATATGACACCGATTTGTGTGTGAGAGTGTTTGCTGGGAGGAGTGGAAAGTCGAGAGATTTTCGCTCACGAGTGAAAGGCCTACTAGTATAGTAATAGATCTAGAACTATTCATAAATAAAAGACTGAAACTAGAATTTTGAAAGTGAAGTGAAGCAAGTGAAGAGTTGATTTCTGAATGCAGCTAGGACTCCTTACTGGTTTGGAGAAATCTGAATGATGTTGTGTGACAATGAATTTCTTGTTCTTTATTGTGCCTTTTGTTTTGACTTTTGTCACTTTTTGTGGTCTTACACTTACAGTTACACTTACACTTAGAATTAATTACATTAGTTGGACATTGATTTGTCCACTCATACTTCATAGACTTTGCAAATTTAAACTTTGTAACAACTTTTTCCTTATGTTTTTAAAGGTATAGACCAGTTTTGGAAACGCCCCTCTCTCAAAAAATGAAATGGAAGCTCTCATTCCCAATCATGTGAAAGAATATGTTTTGACTAATACGTGATGATACAAATTTTGCCGGGAAAGTCGGGAAACCGCCTACGAATTGATATATTTGGTAAATTATTATATCTATTGGGACCAAATAGATATCGCGCACGTGGTCGCGTAGTCCCATATATACATCTTTATGTGTACAGTGCTTGTAACTTTACCAAGACTGGGCCAAAATTCTTATCATTCCACAACGTTTCTTTCACAATGCAATCGCATGACCATAACTGGTCTTTCTCTTTAAGTCTAACATTTAATGATTTAAGAACAATAAGATTAGAAAAGAAAAGGAAATGGAAAGAAAAGAAACAAACAGAAAAAAGAAGAAAAAGAAATTGGGTGACAAGTTCTAAAGCTGCAGCTGAATCCATCAAACGCAAATTGGCAACTCAATGATTTTCTTCGATTACCAGCCTTCCATTTTCGATAAGACGCTTCTAGCCCCAAATCTCCAGTCTAGTAAATTTAGGCAACATTTCAGCAAGTTGCCATCATGCAATGCCCTGCTTCTTCCAACTGATCTAGTATGGTGGTGTGACCAAAGTTCGCTCTCTCAAAAAATCAGTAGATTTCGTAAATCTGATATCACCAATGGAAAGAGGATCATGAAATTACCCAGAAACAAAATTTTCTTTGGAATTGGGAGCGAAATTGTGAAAATATTGACAAAAGTCTAAGATCGGCAAATTTTGCAGTTATTTGCGTCCGTTCCGAAAAATTATCATAATCAACTTACCGATAAGGGTCTGGAAATCTTCATTTTGAGAGCAGATATCCTCAAAATTGTAAGTAAAAAGTGGTACCAACTGATTGTTTGATATCTTGCATTGCAAATTATGATATTACATGTACCTTATTTTTGATGGATCACATTTTTTGATAAATCAGCTGTAAACCCTGTGCGTTAAGTAAGGTCTCGTTGTTTTTATGACTTTTTTGTTGCAGCGCGCACGCCGATCCGAAATCGAAATCGAATTTTTAGATCGCGATATCTCCGGGATCCTTTGACGATAAATTTTCTAGTTGAACCAAATCGTAGTAAAAAACTTTGCCGTCCATTTGGTAATAATTAAAATAAATAAATTTGTGTAGAATATGAAAAATCATAGATCAAATATCACATTTAATAATATTGTCAAAATCTCCGCGAACTTTGGTCACCCCTTCATACACTCTTTCTTAAAGCTTGGTACTCATGATTGATACACCTGGGTGGAGAGAATCAATTTAGATCTGGGACCTGTGTCACAATGTCTTTTTTCAACGACAAATGACCAAAATCAGTGACAAATCTGCTGATAACCAATCAGAAGCAAGGATTTCACCAGCTTATAACAAAAACTGTCATTTGTCACTGATGACAAGTTTTGTGAAATGGGGCCCTGATGCCTTACGTAGGAGATATTCAAGTGCTATGTCAGGGTTTGAACTTTGAACCTGTGACCTTTACATCCCCAGAAAAAGGGCTTTTAAAACCACTATGAACGTGTGAGACCTCTCCAAACTGTAGCCCTATTTTTCTTATATTTGTAAGGTCACTGAGGTGATCCTACGTTTGCTACGACGACCATTATGTAGGGCTTTATTTCATAAAAATTATATGTTTAGGTTTACATGTAGGGTTGCAATTTGGGTTAGGGTTCGGGTTAGGTATAGTGCTAGCTTCAGGATTGAAGTAGGAAATTGGTTACTGTATAAAAGTACGACTGAGCAATTATTGCAACTGGGAGACAAAAAAAAAAACTCGGTGGGCTTCATCAAATCTCTTTCCTACTTGGAGGAGAAGGCATCAAGAGACTATTTTTTTTAAATTCCTCCAAGGAGATAGATTTTTTTTCTATAAGCCAGTTCATAGTTGCAGTCTGGGCATAAGCAAATAAAGGTCATTGCAGACCAAATTGTGAAATACACGGAGACAAAATACTGGATACGTGCTCATGAAAGTTATGTAATCATTATTCATTTATGCACAAGCAGTGCACTCCATGATACACAGGTGGAAGTATTCTTTGAAAAGGGGAAACAAAGGCTTTTTACGTCGCTGTAGGAGTGATTATTTCAAAATGTACAAAGTGGGACCTCTTCACGTTTTGAAGATCTGTGGAGATTCGGGGTCATTTGGGACATGTGCTAACCGTGAACTGGTCTATTGTTGCAGGAGCATGTGTCTTAAAACCATTTGTTACTCTTGCTATTTATGATATTTAAAGTTGAATGCGATGCTCTCGCTATTTTTCATAGCCATAAAGTGTTGTGCGCTTTCTTTTTTTAATTATTACAGCTGAATCAGGTTATGGCACCAATAAAGCTCGTCTCGGGAAAGATTCAGAGAAAGATTTTGATTGTTGCTGCCTCACCTTACAGCCCTGCAAGAACCCCGTCATTACGTAAGTCAATAAAATAATTTTGATACATATTTTTTATTCATAGAAGAGCAAAAGAATAACTGATTGAATCAGCATCACATCCTCAAATATTATGGACTAAAGAAAATTATGAAACAAAGAACAATTGCCAATTTGAAGAATAAAATACTGATTTTGTATTCCAATATATGATGTGCCCGATTCAGAGACTGAATGGCTTATTTTCCTTGAGATGTATGTATTCATCAACCCACATTACATACAGCAACAAAATTATATTTTAAATGGCGTTGTGATACTTTTCCTCTACTTATTCTCTTTTTGTAAATCAAATGATATTTCACCTCAAAAGGTTAATCTCAAAATATCAAGGAACATTGCACTATTTTCTGATGGGTGAATACATATTTTTTTGCCTATTAAACCTAAAAGTCAAATTGCATAATTATTTGGCCAAGTATCAACATAAACTGTAAAGTACTTACAGTACATGTAACAGCACCGTTTTTAATCGATATTGTATGACAAGAAAGTAATTCATTTGTAATTTTTGTACTAACTATGCTTCAGTACGTGTAGGAGTCATAGAATACTAGAAAAATGGATTATCCTTCACCTTTTCTTTGTGGGGTGGAATTCTGTACATTTGTTATCAATCTAATATATTTAAAGTTACTTTGTCTAAAGAAGTATGGAAACAGATTCCAATAGAATGATATTTCTACAGAAATTTTTTAAATTGATATCTCTTTTTCATTTTCAGACAAGATGGTTACCTTTATGATAAGGAACTACGAAGCCATCAAATTTTAATGTATCTGATCGTTGTTATTAACCCTGCTAGAACTTACATCAGACCATTTAATTGAAAAGACACATTTCGTATCACCTCATGTTCAGGGACCGTTTCACAAATCTTGTCATCAGTGACAAATGACAGTTTTTGTTATAAGCTAGTGAAATCCTTGCTTCTGATTGGTTATCAGCAGATTTGTCACTGATTTTTATCATTTGTCATTGAAAAAAGGCTTTGTGAAACACCCCCAGAACTCAACAATTCTTGGGACACCAATGGCCCAAATACCTTGGACTTTCTATATTTAAGTTTATTGCAAAATGGTATATTTCACGAGAATCATATTTTCAAAGAAATGAAGAACAGATTCTGATTGTATGTGATTTTCATTTACAGACAAGATGGTTACCTTTATGACAAGGAAGCCATCTTGGAATACATCCTCCTCAAGAAGAAAGAAATCAAGCAACAGATGAGCGAATTTGAGAAACAAATCAAGAAACAAGAGGTGTGAAAGTCTCAGGATTTTTGGTATCTTTCTGTAGCTCCTTGCCTGTTTCCCCCTTATTTATAGTAATCTTGTATGCTTATATTCTGTTTAATGTTTATTATTTCCATATTTTAGTGATTGTGATTCATGATTTTCTCTTTGCATTGTTTTAATTCTTTTTCTAATTTTCAGAGTTTTCTTTATAAGAAATGACTGCTTAATCAATCAATTGATCTCCCAAATGCAACTATAATAACCTGATAAAATTGTCTTTTTGTTTCCTCCTCTAAATGAATTATAATTATACCTGTAATAACAACGAAATGAACATTTATATTGCACAAGAGATACTTGATGCACCTACAAGGTACAGCTATTACCCTGACCTTCGGCTTAGCCAAGCTGGGCTGATTTCCTTGTTTGTATCAGGATCTTATTTACTACACCTCCGTGGAGAGGGGTAAATCTGATACAGTTTTCCTTTGTGATGAAGTTTGAGTGTTCACTCGTATGTTTATATATATACATGTAATGTATGTATATATTGAATATATATATAAATAATTTATTTATATATACATGTATATGTTATATTTATGGTATAAAATGACGTTTGTCAATTTGACTGAGCTTTCTCCCCTTCTTTCTTGCCCCCTGCCCCAAGAAACGGGAGGAAGATGGGAAGAAATCACAGCAGCTGAAGAGAGTCCAGGACTTCGTTGATTCAGGTAAAGTAACAAAGATGACCTTCTTAAGGGGGCCAGTAACTATTCTCCTTCCCGCCCCCCCCCCCTCCCTCCCCCCTGAAAAACAACTTAATTATATTAGAACCTTAATAATAACACAATAACAACTAGTGTACTGAGGCATTCAAATGGTTAACCCTTTAAGTGCTGTGGGTGAAAAATTGGCCTAACATGGGCTAGTTGTATGTTTGCACGTGTATGCATTTACCGGTACAGCTTATTTTCACATATTAAAGGTAAAGACCAGTTTTGGAAACGCCCCTCTCTCAAAAAAATGAAATGGAAGCTCTCATTACCAATCATGTGAAAGAATATGTTTTGACTAATACGTGATGATACATATTTTGCCGGGAAAGTCGGAAACCGCCTACTAATTGATATATTTGGTAAATTATTATATCTATTGGGACCAAATAGATATCGCGCACGTGGTCGCGTAGTCCCATATACGTCTTTCTGTGTACAGTGCTTGTAACTTTACCAAGACTGGGCCAAATTTCTTATCATTTTGATGATTCCAAAACCTTGCAGTACACACCAATACTTTATGCTAGATGATCAACCTTTTCTGATCGATTCCACAACGTTTCTTTCACAATGCAATCGCATGACCAGAACTGGTCTTTATCTTTAATTTTGCGACCTTACAACAACTTGCAGTATATATGTGAATATATGACCCGCGTGAAAATAATGGCTTATATAGTAGTTTGCATGCACACACCTTGTCATTTGTAACGGAATGTCTGAACGCTGAAGTCTGAACTGGAAGACTATTTACAATGTACATGTAGACTACATAGTCTACTGCCTTCCCTTATTTAACACACCGAGGGACTGGCAAAGCTGGGGTTGGCTCAATGCCTTATGGAATTATGATATGTCAAATTAAGTCTGTACTTGCAGACTACTTATAATAATAATAATAATAGTGGGTTCTTGTATAGCACTCATGTCTGTCAGACTTGACACTCCTGGGCCGGTATTCAATTCAATACTTAGAATAAGTAAGAAATTTACTAAGTAAATGGCTAAGCTAAGAAGTTTACTTATCTTGTATTCAAATCGCATTTTAGACTTTTACTTACCTAAGACAAAATCTAAGTAAAATACTTACTGATAAACATTGTGACATCACACAGTCAACCAAAAGTAATGCGCAATTAATGCGTCGCAATAGATGCGCGCTAATATAATTGTGCGCAGGCTATGATACTGCGTAAGAAAGCCATATGCCTGCCAATCAAGGCCTCCAAATAATTGGCTTAAGTCTGGTAGGGAGCTGTCTTAAATTTAGGGTAAAATACTTAGCCAAAAGTTTGAATTGAATACCAACATTGGCTAAGTATTTTATCTAAGCCAAATACTGAGTAAAAAGCTTAACTTTTGTACTTCGGTATTGAATTGAATACAGGCCCTGGTGCTCCAGCTTTAGCATGGCTGCCATTATGGCAATCTAGCATTTCAAGGAATTAATTCCTGCCAGGTACCCAATTACATCACCTGGGTCGAGTTCCTTCCTTATGCAGTTCCTATCTGATTTACACAGAGAGTAGCATCATGAGCGGAGCCTCCACTGTTAAGCGAGCAAAGACCGATGAGGCCTCAACATCAAATGGCAAAAAGTCCATTTCTAACATGGATGGAGGGAAGCATAAGGTTCTACCAAGTTTCTGGATTCCAGAACACACGCCAAATGCAAAGCCAACACTGGTCAAGAAGCCTGTGAGTATATCAGATCGCCCCCACCATGAAAAAAAAGACAATGTTTGGGGGCAGAGGGCAATTTTCCACCTTTGGTTTCTCTCAGTAGCTGGAATAACCAATGGAAGGTTATCTTAAACCTTGCTTTATAGCCTCCAAACTCCATAGTATGGGTGTGTAGACTCATGTAGGCCTACAGTGAATGGGCAATATAATTATGGCACTTATATATATATATATATACCTTTTCGACCATGGTAGAGATTTCAACCAATTAAACTCGGGTCCCCATGAAAGACCCCCTTTTGAATGGGATACCCTGGTGAAATATAAATAATTGAAAAATGATAAAACAAAAACAAAATAATAAAACCTTCATAAAGTTTGGCCAGTGAGTTTTGATACTTGTGAATAAAATCTGCTGCATTAAAGTAGCTAAAAGTTCAGCAACATAGGAATTCTTACAAGTTTAAATAAATTCAAAACCATGCCTTTTTGCAACCCTTGTCTTTTTTGTAGAAGTTGCTTTAAAATGGCTGAAGGTTACTGTGAACGATCACAATGTCAGTTGACAATCGACATTACCCCCATTTCTTCTTTTCTGTAGGACAAGACTGTCTACTGCCCCATGACCAAAAAACCTCTCTCGCTGAAATCACTTATTCCTGTCAATTTCACTCTGGCTGATGAAAACGACAAGACGCCCCTCGTTGCCAAGCGAGAGCGCTACAAGTGTGCCGTCACACATGACGTTCTCTCCAACTCAACACCGTGTGCTGTACTTAAACCAAGGTAGACTTCTTTTCCTTCTTCTCCTCCTCTTCCTTCTTCTTATCCTCCTTGTCCTTAAGCTCCTTCCTCCTCTACCTCATCATCATCTTCCTTTTTTTTTAAATCTTCTTCCTCTTTTTCTTCTTTTCCTTCTTCTTCCCCTTCTTTCTTTTTCTTCTCCTTCTGCTTCCTCTTCCTATTCTTCTCCTTCTTTTTCTCCTTCTTTTTCTTCTTTTTCCCCTTCTTCCTCTTCCTCTCATTTTACTTCTTCCTCTCCTTCTTCTTCTTCTTCTTTTTCTTGTTCTTGTTCTTGTTCTTGTTCTTGTTCTTGTTCTTGTTCTCCTCCGGTATTAAGACCAAGGTACACATGTAATCTTTTTTCTTTACCCCTAAATGCCTCTTCTTACATGATGCAGTAACCATCTCAAAAAAAAAAACCAAAAAAAATGTATTGGTGATACTTTACATGTACATGTAAATGGCAGTACAAGAAGCTAATGCTTGACAGGTACAAAATTATCTGTTCAACAATGGCCCCTATGTGTACTCACAGGTCTGTGTGATATAAGATGCAGAATTATGAAGCGCACTACGTTTGTCTCATGTATTTTGCTGTGGTAGTTTTTTCCAGGTTTTTTTTTTGTGTGTGTGTCTTAAGAGAAAAGTACTTGAAATTATAACCAATATCGGTCAGAGATACATTTAGAATATTTTGGTTGTTATTCTAAAAAAATTATTATGTCAGTGAGGGGTAGGTTAATTTTTATAACAAATGTAGATTAGGACAAGTCATTTGTTAATTTTTTTCACTACACTCCCTTCGTACACAAGACATCTGTACGAGCACCAACAGTAAGTCTTTTATTCAGGGAGATTTCATTTAGAATAACCATACCTCTCACTAACATAAACTATTTTTCAGAATATCACCCCAGATTTTTTCTTTTCTGTTTTGTTTCAGTGGTAAGGTAGTGACAATGGAATGCATCAAGAAACTGATCAAGAAGGACATGACAGATCCTTTTACTGAAGTCAAACTAGAAGAAACAGACATCATTGAATTCAGAAGGGTAGGTCTTCCCATAGCTTATTGAGAGATATAGTTGTGACACGGGGTCATAGGTTAAATCATAGAGCTTTGAATAGTTCCTTCCCATGCACACTCTCTATAGGAGGGAACTACTTTTAGGCTCTATGAAATGACTGACTAATCAGAAGCAACTTCCAGTGGTGTAACTATACCTCTTAATTAGCTCTGGGTGTTCCAAATGCCTATACAATATATTGTGAAGAGCCAGAAAGACATTAACTCATATGCTGAATATTACAAAGAGTTGCTCCCCTTCTGGCTGTCAAGACGTGGTATTGAAAGCATTTTCATCAATTCATTTGAATATGGATCAAATAGAAATGCAGAGATTCTTGGCTGTGATCAGCTACCCTCCCCACCCCCTCCTAGTTATTTCCTCTACACAAATATACCCTCAGTTTTGTTTAGTTTGTTTGTTTGTTTGTTGTTGTTGTTGTTGTTTTTTTGTTTGTTTGTTTTTTTTTGGGGGGGGGGGCTATAGAGTATTTACAAGGAGGTGATCTCTGTTGAGGGGGTAATTTTCCCCTTGTCATCTATATTTCCTTCTTTTATGCATTCAGTTTTCATGGATTTGTATGAAAACTCAAGATTACTTTTAATCATTCTACTCATATTTGTTCTTATTTTCTAGTTCATATTTAAAGTTTTTTGGTCTTTTTAATACTTATTTTTGTTCTTGTCTTTTTGTTCATCTGCAGGGAGGCACAGGGTATGCCAGTACTGGAGCTCAAAACGCAGAGAAGGCTAGACCTGTCATGATGGCATCATAGTTCAGATATTAGTCCAGTTCCTAGCTCACATTCTCCTCCATATCTTGGTCCAGCTTCTCGTTCAGCCCCCAATCCAGATCCCAGACTGCCACCTTGTTTGGTGTTTATGCATAAAAACTGTATTTGTGACAAAACTTGACTGTGGCGGTCCAGTGTGTGTTCCATTGGTCGATCAATGCTGGTAAAGGGTTAAATTTTTTTTTTTTTCTGCATTAGGTTATGCCAAAGCATGAAATTTCAATTCTTAATAAAACTATGATTTGTCTGTTATTTGTTTTTATTTATCCATGCTTCTATAGGTACATGTATACAAAATTAGGCATCAGGATAAGTTTTCAACAGGGGCAATATCCCTGGTATCAGATAATGACCATGTTTCAAGAGTTGCAGAGCAAGCTACACACAGGACCTCTAAATAGCCATAATTTTCATGTTTTGGCCAATTTTACTTATTGAAATTTTCAACATTACCTTTTTAATAACTGTTTTAATCATTCCTATTTAAAAAAGAACTTAAGATGGCTGTTGTAAAAGAAGTACTTGATGCAAAAATTCATGATTCATCTCGCTGTGCTAACTTGCCCTTGGTTTTCTGCTGAGTCAGAGTTATCCATAGTGCCAAGTAGCATAGATCCATAAATGTAATTGTTTAAAGGGAAATCCAACCTTGATAGCAAACTTGTCTAGAATAAAGCAAAAAAATCAGAGAAGCATACTGATGAAAGTTTGAATGAAATCGGACAAAAAATACGAAAGTTACAAATTTTTGAAAGTTGCAATTACTATAGGTATGGGCTCTTCAAATCGGCTGAATTGATAATGTCTACGTGATGTAGTGGCGGATGACTTTCCCATTTGCTCCAATACACAAAAGGACTAAAATTTCAACTTTTAATAAATGTATGACTCGGGATGGTCTTTTCTTTTTAGAGGACCTGTAATAATGTTCTCTCCATGATATATTTTGAGTAGTGCCCCGAGGGTGAAGGCATTTGGAAGAAAAACAGAAATAAGTGATATTTTTGTACGTGACAAATGGGAGAGTAACCCGTCACTACGTCACAATCCACGGACAAAATTGCCGATTTGAGATTCGCACAGCTGTAGTGAACTCATATTTCAAACACTATAACTTTTTTAATAATGGACCGATTTATTTCAAACTTTCGCCATTCTGTTTCTCTGATTTTTCTGCTTTCATTCGAATGAACTTATTAGAAGGGTTGGATTGCCCTTTAAGCAAATCATTGATCACACAAAACTTTACTAAGAAAATGACAATAAGTTTAAAAGCCATTAATTTTTATATGAATTTGTAAATCATGTAACCTGTATATAATGTATTTCACCTGTAAATGATTGTAGATAATAAAAATTAAATAAACAACTGTATATATTAGACTTTAATTTCATTTCAGTTTTTTTTTTCAGTGACAAAGAATAAGATGATGATGATTGGTAATGACTCATGACTATGAGGTTGATTATGATCAGAATGATGATGATGAATATGATGGTGGTGGGGAGAGTGAAAGGGATGATGATGATGACGATGAAGATGGTGATGATGATGATCGTAATGATAGTGATGATGATGGTGATAATGATGTCAGTGTTGATGATGATGGTGATGGTGGTGATGATATAGTAATGATGGTGATCGATGATAGTGCTGCAAGAAAACGAAAGAAAGAATGAGGAGATCGAGGGTCGAGGAAGAAAATGAAGAAGCGAGAGAGAGAGAGAGGGAGGGGGGGGGGTGTCCTTGAATGAAATAAATGGCCTACGAATGAGACAAAATTCTCATGATGATGATGGTAATGGTGACATGATGATGATGGTGATGGGGATGCATGGTGATGTGATGATAGTAATGATGGTGATGATAGTGCTGCAAGAAAAAGAAGAAAGAAAGAATGCATGCATGAGGAGGAGGAGGAAGAAAATGAAGAAGAAGGGAGAGAGAGAGGGGGGGGGGTTGTCCTTGAATGAAATAAATGGCCTATACGAATGAGACAAAATTTTGGCTGATGTGTTTATCAAACCAGGGAGGTGAGACAGATCATCTCCCTGATCAAACAGCCTGTTAGTACTTTATCAATAACAATTAAGTTCCTTGTCAAATATATATGCCTTCTATACCTAGGGTCTACAATTGAAATAACAAAGAGTAGAGTGTTCAATTATAATTATTTATTATTAAATCTATTGATATATTCTTTTTTGTTGGGAGACTGGAACATTTCTGATAATTGGCTTCATAAGAAAATCAAGTTGAAGACATTTGGCCTCCAGTGAGAATGAAATGAAAACTAATTCAGCAGTTGACAACCTCGTAATCATTATAATAGCAAACGATGAAATATAAAATTTAAAGTATCCTTATACCACGTAAGCACTTCGATACATCGAAATATGAATGAAAATAAAGATGAAAAGAAATTCCTTTTCACTCTCCTTCTTCGAAAAAAGTAAAAGCGTGTAATTTGTTGACATTGTGCTCTTTTCTATCTTTTAGCACAAGAGGAGACAAACAAAAACACCTGTCCTGGAAATCAAACTGAATTTAGAAGTTATTTTATTGTCACATCGTGTACCCGTACACAGAAAGGGCTGAGCTCAATCTTCCTAAATAATTTTGTTCGGTTATTTCAACCTGTACCTACATAGTATAGTACTCGTACGTACTCGTCTCGCGGAAGATGGAGTTTGTGTACAAAGTCAAAGAGTGGGAAGGTCCTCTTCTGTGATGATTAATTAGATCGGATTGTTTTATGATTTTGAAATATTTTATGTTATGAGAAGATCATGGCGGAAAGATTACGGACTGAGGAGTTACCCGCTCCATGGAAATATGCTGTCACTTCTGATGGACGAGTTTTCTTTATAAAGTAAGCTGGCTCAATTTATCGTATTCTTTTTAAATTTAATTGCAATCATTGTAATGATTATTGGATCCCTATACTTACTGCTGAAATCGGCAGTGCTCTTGCACTATCTTTGCAGTGTTTGTTCATTTGCAGTTTAACGTGATAATAATTGAGTATAACTTTTTATAAGAGGTGCTTGTCTGAAAATTTATTAAATATTGAGTTTTGTTTGAGATACCTAATTTTTGTTTGCCATTCAAAAAAGCTTTTCTGCTTTTAGTTTTACCTTTATTTTAAAAAATAAATCTGATTGTCATATAACTCCAGAGAGCTCGGCGTCGGAGCTCCCCGGAGTTAATTGTCATATTGATATTCATATTCATAATCATATTCATATTTGTCATTGTAATTTGTGGTCTGTTGTGAACTTGTGTTTGACAAATGTAACAGAAAATATGTTGTGTTAGATTGTCAGTTCGGGGCGGCGTTGTGTATAGTGATTTATGAAATTTGGATTACCATCTTATCAATAAAATAAAAATGTAAATAATGATAATCTGCTATTAAAATGCTATTGCCATTTCCATGCTATTGCCGGCTTCGGCGTTTGTCTTCTCTCTACTCATTCAACAAACTTTGAAATTGGTCACTGAAATCACAAAAAAATGCAGAAATTTGTAACCGGAGTGATAGAGCCATGCAGCCTTACTTAAATACTTATAGACTAAGTTATATAGGCCTACTTACATGTACTTTTCTTTTGTATCTGATAATGAACTACATCTAGTCTACTACTAGTACTAGATCTACATCATCACATGTATACTATACAGATTTTTATACAGCCGTTACAGCCATTACAGCCATACAGGGTCTATTTAAATAATATTGACATTGCTTTTTTTCAGATATTTAGATAAAAAACATGCATTATGGGTGTACAGTACATTCACACACACAGATAATATGGACAGTTTTCAATCATTTGGCCCTTTGTTCATTGCTCATCTTGATACAAAAATTATGCGGCATACATGTACATGTAAATTCACTAACTTATTGTAGATCTTGAGTAAAAAAGAAAAAGTGTTTTATTGTCCAAAAATACTGTTGAAGCCGAAGGTCTACACTCTACACTATACAGTATTGAAATTTGGATGGTTTAAAACTGCACTGAACGGGTACTGGATTTACCAGTAGCAGATAACAGTTTTCATAAAGGACTTATTAACTCAATTTTCCTTCTCAAATTGGCACCAATTATTCATATTGTCACCTCGTACATACAGTGTACAGTACAAATGTGAATGATCTTGATAATTACTACAGTATATACAAAAAATTACTGATCTGTACATATGTGCATTACATGCATGCATGTACAGTACATAAAAATAGTGATTATAAATTTCACACCACATTGCCAACTTAGAGACTTATGATTACTTATTTAATTAAATTCATTCTTAATTCATAATTTATAGCATGGGCTAAAATTCTCTGTGATTTTGCTCTATCTACTGATTTCCAGTGTGCAATTCCTGAAAATCTGGATCACAGATCTGCACACAGCAATCCTTCCCTTAAAGATACTATGTCCCTTTTGCAGCCAACATCAAATTCTGTAGAACTTTGCAGGAATTATGAATATGTCATGTATGTCCTATCTGTGAAATTTAAACGTTAGCAGTGTCCTAATATTCAAATTATGCAAGGAAACCCGTTTACTTGCTAGACTTCACTGTCAGACACTATTGAGTGACTGACTGGCTTATTCATCTTTGGTAATAACATACATAAAATGAGCTGTAAAGGGTACATGAGCATTTGTCTACATCAATAACCCACTTCTTGTAATGGCCAAAATTAAACTGATTGAATCTTTGCGCAGCATAAAACGTACGACCATTCGTACAATGGTCTGAAAAATCAGACTATTACTTACTGGCTCTATAGCTCCTAAGTCGATTCGACAACTAATAGTCGTTATTTTCCCACTTAAAGACATTTTCAAGCCCCCTTTTTTTTAGGGAAGTTCTAAATTAGTATTGTCTTTCAAATGCCGTTGGAATTTAACCTTTTTATTTTTTTGGCATGCAAATGGGACATAGTACCTTTAATCAGTGCCTATATATTATATGGTTTTGTGCAAAAATGCATGTATGGCAAACAGGCAACCGTGCAGAGAAGCAACGACATCAATCAAAGTGTAAAAGTGCTGTATTTATTTGCTAGGAAGTGCAGCTAATGCTATATTTCATCAACGTCTTTAATAGAACAAGAGCCCCTTCATGTATAAAACTGATTTTATTTTGTTAACTTCCTTCTAATAGTGACGACACAGGAAATGGCAAAGGGATAACGACGTGGGTTCATCCAGTTTCAGGAGAAGCGGTAGCATCGGGGTACGAGCAGAGATGGTGAGTTCACGTTTTCTTGTGTTGATGTACAGTGTATCAGTGAATCGTATTTAGTTTAAGTTCCTTATGGTACTTAATATAGTGACTGAGATAGTGGTTATGGTTATTCATCTCTTTGTAATTATCAGATAGTTTTTTTCATATTTTCTTGTTCTGCTTGTGTTGTTCATAGTGCTCACAGTGTAATCTCCTTTAATATACTTGGGGTGTGATACATGTAGATGGTGAGTTCGCATTTGCTGTTCTGATGGTATGAATGCATCAATGAATTACGTACATTAAACGTTATACAGCAAGCTTATTAAAATCTTTAAAACCAGGGTAAGGTATTAGGCCTACATGTACAATGTACATTAGATGGTGAGTTCACATTTTCTTGTGCTGCTTACAAAATAATGCAACAATGCATTATACATGGGGCTTTGGAAGAAGAAAGCTGATTAATCTTGGAATAATCCGCTATTTTAGCTTCCTTGTATGTACAATTGGGCTCCACATTCCCTTTTTTTTCCACAGAAAGTTCGGATTAAAATTTATAAGGTTTGTGTGTGCATGCGGCCCCTGTTTAGATGTCAACATTTTGGGGTCCTGTGTAAAAAACATTGTGGGACTACATTGTATGTACAGTACACTGGACTGGACCCATGTTAATATTGAGCCCTGGGGGGTGTTTCATAAAGCTGTTCGTAAGTTACGCACGACTTTACGCACGACTGGAACATGTCCTTGGGTGCTAATCAGATTCTCAATCATTAACATGTAGCACAAGAACATATCACCAGTCGTGCGTAAAGTCATGCATAACTTACGAACAGCTTTATGAAACACTCCCCTGATTTATTTAGTGTCAATGCATTTCTATCAAGGAATTGAAGATTGAAATCCGTTGTCTAATGATTTCATCGGCAGACGTGGTAATTTACATGTATCTATTGTTGCCTCTGTTGACCCTATTATAAAGTTCACAGATCCTACAGGCTATTGTGTTTACAGTATAAATACATCCAAACTTTACGAGTACATGTATACATGTATGTGATAGGGAGTTGGGCTAACTCGGACCCGGGGACAACTCGGCCCGTTGCAAAAACGGTCAGTTTTTGCAGGTTAGGGTTAGGTTTAGGGTTAGGGTTAGGATTAGGGGTAGGGTTAGGGTAATTAGGATAAAGTTACCAAAAAATGACCGTTTTTGCAGCGGGCCGAGTTGTCCCCGGGTCCGAGTTAGCCTGGAGTGCTGATCTCTATCAGCATTGGGTACATTATTGCATACAGTTTGCGAGTTCTCTCTCACAGAATTAATAATTGTTTAAGCAGATTGTAGCTAAATTTTGGTATTAAATCTCCCTAAGTCTTGCCAGTTTGAATGGGGAATGCATCAGCGATTCTGACTCATTGCTTGAAACTACTGTACAACAATGCATCCCAGTAATACATACGATGTACATGTTTGTACACTATATATGTAGAGAGAATTGTGTTCACACACTCCAAGGACAAAATTCCTTTTCACCTTAAATATTTGGATGCCAGGGCTGAGATGAATTATGGGCTCGTTATCAGGACGAATGGGGACTGTTAATACATTGTACCTGTAGATGGCCTCCAAATGACCCCCAAATTCTACTTCTACTCTTGTTGAAAATATGACAAGATCCCTGTACACTCCAGTTTAAACACCTTTATGGGATGTTTTGGACCATGTACCAAGTACCATGCAAGCCTTCAGAAAAAGAGGTCTTGTACAAGATATACATACCTACATGTATATACCAAGTTTCAATCTACGATTTTGTTATTTATTCAATGTGATGAATTGTACATACTGTAAGTTGTAGATGATGATAACTGTATTTAAAAGGACAGAACTGTAGAGTATGTTGTTGTAGTTATTGTTGTAGAGTATGTCGTTCATTGTACATGTACTGTACATGTACATGTACCTTACCCCTTCACCCATACATGCATGTACATGTACATTATGTATTAAACTCATATTAACAAGCACTGAATGAGTAAGATTAATTAGTCAGTGTAAACAGGGCCTATTTTAAGCATTGAGATGCAGTACAGATTTATAATCTTATTAACATTCTCAGAGTCCTTAATCTAGTCTAAAATCTCTACCAACACTCCTTTAAAACATCTTTGCACCCAGGCTCAAAAAAGATAAAGCTGGCTTTACGTCCTCTTGATTGGCAACAGAGGAAGGACTTTCTTTGTCCATCAAAAGTTTGAAGAAGATGTTACTTATTGAAGAAAGTGATTTCCTTCTAAATAGCTACATATTTGAAGCATTAGATGCGATTTGTAAAGCCGCTTTAATGCTTTCAATAGGTGTTTTATAGCATTTTTCTTCCTGTGTAAATTTTAAGTGCTGACCTTTGGCAAGAGTGCATGATTTCTTTAATTGTTGATAGGCTATTCATGACTTAACCAAATTTAATGCACGTGTACATGTATACATTGTATGTCTTTGTGAAGTGCCTTGATGCAAATTAATTTTAATCACCTATTACAAATAATTGTATTTCAATAGTCAGAATGCGAATTGCATACAAGTACATTAGTTGTTGCTAGGTAGGACAAACAAAATGGTTTGTTCAACCTAACGACATGTAATGCAAATTGCATACCAACTATTGAATTACAATTATTTGTAGAGGGTGAATGAAATAATTGGTATCAAGGCAATTCACAACTTAGACGTAATGTACATGTACATTGTACATGTATGCATTAACTTTGGTTAGATTATGAAAATGGCCTATTGTATCAATATTGAGAGATCTACCGGTATATGCAGGAATTTGGGATATTTTACACTGGACATAGTATAGATACATGTACTTCTGTCTGTGTTACCCAATATGCCTCTATGACTACACAGACTATTACCTTCAAATATTTTATAGTGAATATTGACAAATAGTGGATGTCATGTGACTAGCACTCAGCCAATCATTGCAGTAGAATGCACACTTTCTTTTCATCCTGTGTCCAAGCAATGTTCTTGTTATGAGAAAGGAATGATTAGAAAGGTCCATTTCTCATAACATTGATAATACTAAAGCTCAAGTAATATGTAACTGTAAACACTCAGTGAATATCTCAAATTCGTATTGATCAATAAAGTATTACTGTATGTACATTTGTACAAGTCCACAGTGATATCTACACATTCTACCTGTACATGATAGTTTCTGTATTGTCTCAGTGCTCTCTGAAAGTTGAAATAAATTTATCAGTTTAACATGAGAACATTTTGGAAATATGCTTTCCTTTATTGTTTATGGAAAGATGAAAAAGAGCTTGATCTTATTCATGGACGGACATTTGACAAATACAGTATATTGAAGGCCTGTAAAATTAATAACATAATGTATTTGTCACAGAGGGATGCAATACTATTAAACATCTTTACTCCTCAGTAATCCTTCTCATTAAAGATAAAGTTGAGTTCTGGTCATGCGATTGCATTGTGATAGAAACGGTGTGGAATCGATCAGAAAAGGTTGATCATCTAGCATATAAGTATTGGTGTGTACTGCAAGGTTATGGAATCATCAAAATGATAAGAAATTTGGCCCAGTCTGGGTAAAGTTACAAGCACTGTACAAAGAAAGATGTATATGGGACTACACGAACATGTGGCATAAAAATCCGTCCCGATTTTTATGCTGTTACATGCCATATTTAGAATATTAAGGCATTTGAAGAGCCATGCTTTTCAGGGAGCATTTTTTATCTATGTTCTTCCACACTTGCATAATAACGATGATAACGCTCACAAATTATTTTTCACCTCTTCCCAGAACTCAACCTTCTCTTTAAAACCTTACATGTATGTACCTGTATGATAATAAAATTAAATCATGTAAGACCCTTTTTTCCTATTTTCCATGATCAGTCTTTAAATTAAAGTTGAACTCAAATATTTGTCCTTTTATCCTTTTAAACAGATCTACCACCTGGATGGCAAGAAGGCTCTACTGCCGATGGCCAAATCTACTTTGTCAAGTGAGTACAGATTCATGTTATCAAACAGGTCACTTTTGTTTAATACCACAAGTGATTTTCTCTAGAATTTGTATAAAGTTGACTATTCTGTTTACATTTTTCTTCCTTTTGAGTGAAAATACATTATTCTGACTACATATTCTGACACCTCAATTAAGCTTGACCAATAGGTTTGTTGCTGCAACAACAACAACAATTGCTATGATTTCTATTTGTCAGAGTTGTAGTGTTAGGGTTAAGGTTGCAATTTAGGATTTTACATGTACACCTATAGTACATGTACAGTAGGTTACATGTACATGTAGGTATAGGGTTTGTGTTATATTAGGTACATGTACATGAACATGTGTACATTTTGTCCATTTTGTTTCGTTGGGGGTCTAGACTTTTTTTTTTTTGGCCCATAGCATCAAGTCCTTCAGTGTATTATCTACAAATTCTGAAAGTCTTAGGGTCCAGACCTAGATTTTGGGGGCTCATGTGTCCTGGACAACTGTTAGTGTAGGGCCCTGGTTTACTTAAAGAATTGGTTCGAGATGACATTGACCACAGAGCGATTGTTGCTGGGACATTTGTCAGGTAAACATCAGTGTCCACAGTACACAAGGGAACGTACAGCATACATGTACATGTACATGTACACTTGTACTTGTAGCATTACAAATTGAAAACCCTGCAAGGAGATCTGGGAGTGATTTATCCCTCCAAAGCCCCCAAATACATTAAGTCTGAATAACTGTCAAAAAAACTGTAGAAAGGACAGTAAAATCATCAGATATCCAATTTAGGTAATCATACACATTTTCCTCTTTCAAAATGAAAGAATCCTTTCTGGAGTATCACCCCCCACGCTTTCATAAACTGTGCATTGAACCAAACGTCTGACTGTCAAATCATTTTCCTTGGTAATTTAATGCAAACCAGATGGGAGAGTAATTGAGTTGTAATCGGCAAGTGAATTTTTACAAGTCTGGACAGTGATTGTTTAATCAGCTGTAACGCTAACGACTATTGACAGATACAGTGATCACCAATCAAACAGTACTCTTGCATGAAATATGCATTATATTGATAGATGCCCTTGATTTGAAGTAATTTGAAGTTGAACCAGACATGCTCAAGTGATCGATCAAGAATTAAAGTCATTGAGATTAAAAATTCATTGATAGCATTTAATTTGATTTGAAAAATTTTGATGGCCTTGTTTTGGGGAACTTTGCTGGTATCTCAATCATGAGGTACATTTTGCAGTAATTTCCAAGATATTGGTGGATGCGAATAATAAATATTTGAAAAGTACATGTATGTACATGTATTTTAATGATGTAATTTGTTTGTAAATAGAAATTACCTTGAATAAATAGTTCAAAAACAATTTTGATTTTCGATAATGATGAAAAAAGAAAGAAATATATACCGGTGCATGTACAATTAATTGACTGTCCTTGAGAATTATAGGAAAATATTAGAATTGTATTATAATGTATTGTCACAACTACTGTACATACATGTACCTGTATTAATCACAAGTTGAAAGAAAACTGGAAATTATAGTTTTTTTTAATTAAGGGCGATGCATACATGTATTGTACATGTACAATTACATTGTAAGTGTGCATATATTTATTTGAACATTACAACATTACAATGTACTACATGTACATATTGTAGCGTACAGATATTTTGACGGCTGACATTGACAGGGACACAGACATTTTCACATTTTTTATATTTTCGTGATAATAATCACAGGCTACTGTATGTACATGTACCTGTATGTGTTTACATACAGTACATGTATCCATTGCCAGCTCTGTTTTTGCATGTTGTTAAATTGGCAACCTTACAGCAATCATAATAATAGGTATTTGTATTGCACCATCTACTTATCTAGAACTTGTATTATAATAATAATTAGATCAATTTATATAGCGCAGCTACTATATAATGTACATGTACATGTACATGTACAGGTACATGTTACATTTATATACTCTACTGCACTGTAGTAAAAAGCAAAACTCCTAACAATGCTACTTTACAGACACACAATAAAAATTTGAAATAAAAACTTTTCAAAAGCTCCTGAAAACAAGTGCGTCTTGAACACAACTTTGAGGACAGCAACAAATGAGGCTTTTCTCATGTCCAGTATTCTGAGGTGCACTACGAAAAATACAAAAGTTCTGTAGATATAAGATGTACATGTACATATGTACATGTTGAAAGAGTCTTTACATGTTTCAAGCAATGCGAACAAAACAAAACAAAATCGTGAAAATAGTGGCTTTAATTTACATACATGTAAACTGTACAATGTACACATGCATACAACATACAGATACAAATTATATTGTAGGCCTACATGTACATGATCATGTAGACTTGTAGCCCTCTAGCCCGACGTGTAAAGTACATTAAATACAAAGTGCTACTACAGTGTACATTAGGCAAGCTCGAGTTGTTACTGCTCAGGGAAAAAATTAATATTTATTTTTCGGGGGCTACTTTTCAAGCTTGCCTGCATAAAAATAACACTCTAAAATTTGTTTTGCATTGAACTCTATGCAAATTTACAGGGGCTCTTTTCTGATTTTCGGGGGCTCTTTTCTGATTTTCGGGGGCTCTTTTGGGCATTTCGGGGGCGAATTCGCCCTGAGCCCCCGTGTATTTTTTTCACTGTTACTGCTTGATATGTAAATACAACATGCAGTACTGGCTGTGTATGTATAATGTTTGGATGTGCAAACATTGAATCATACTATACAAGTCATAATATTATTGAAGTTGAACTTTGGGAGCATCAATTTAAGCACTCCTTTCAGGTTTATACATCAATAGCAACTATTAATAGTTGTACTAATAAAACATATTACGTGCATGAATTCATGCATGTACAATGTATGTACTGTACTTCCAATGTACGTTGTAGGTTGGCTATAATATGGGTGTACTACAACATTGTACCTTGCTACAAGTCATATTAGATTGAAGTTGAATGTTATGGGAGCATTAAGGATCACATTTCAAGCTGTCTGGCTGACATCATTATGACCTTCACATGGGAAATGATTGATGTCACAAAACCCTATTCACATTGCCTTTTCAGTTCAGTTTCGGACAAGATAAAAAACATGACTTGTGTATTGTATTTCATTTGAAGTATAAATACATTTTTGTTGGGGGCAGATGTTGAGGGCTTCACCAAAACATTTTTATTGTAATAGTTGGGGCAGGGGTTTACTGTACATGTACTTGTAGATTTCAATCTTTGGTACTGCACATGTGTCAAAGAGGCCCGTGTTCACATTTCACAAGTTAATTTGCTGTATGTGAACAGGCCCATGAGACCCGAGAGGGTTGTTACAGCATAGCTCTCATAAGGCCTGTCCTCATGAGACCGAAGTTGCAAAATAACCCTCTATTTTCAGACTCGGGATATTTTCCCGAAGCTCGAAAATTGCATCTTCACCAGACCGATACGCTCATCACAAACTAGCTCGGACAGGTGCAAATTAGCCCGCTATTTCCCAAATGGGGGCTAATTTGGAAACAAGACCGAGATTTCTCTGGATATTTTCTCGACCAAATAGCCCACTCATTGCAACTGCGGGCTGATGAAGACACAAATTAGCTGGCTAATTTGAGATCGGGCTAGTTAAAATAGTGGGTTATTTTGCAACTTCGGTCTGATGAAGACGGGCCTATACTCAAAGTAAGAGAAAAGATAACTGTGGTATGATATGAAACATGCTTTCGGGTAGTATAATAAACTTTGAACATGCATACTGTACAGAAATACAGATTCAAATCAAACATTTTCTGATGGACCACAAATTAATTTGCTGTATGTGAACAGGCCCATGTGACTCAGGGAGGGTTGTTACAGCATACCTCTCATACTCTAAGTGGGAGAGGGGATAACTTTGTAATTTATAAACTGTGATATGATATGACACAGTGATAAGCTTTGCACATGTACAGCCTGTACATGTACATGTATGCTGTACAGCTCTAGTCAAAACAAATATTTTCTGGTCACAAAACATCTTTAGTTTCATTTCAAACTAAGGAGCTTTCCCATCAATTTTTTCATCTTCTTCAGGAAAATACATGTATGATAAATGTTTGGAAATTGTAATTCATTACAAAAGCAGAAAATAGACCAGGGCCCCATTTTTATAAAGAGTTGATATCAATCGCAACTATACAGAGATACATGTACGAGACTGCAAATTTGTGATTGATTGGAGGACTTACGATTGATTTGGATCAATCGTAACTCTATAAGACAGGGCCCTTTTTTATGTTTTTAATTTTTTATATTTTTACAAAAGTTGAATTGAAAAGTTGATTCTTTCTGTGATGCTTGCCTGATATAGCAAAAATAGGCATGCAATAGGAATTCTATCAATGGAGATTCTTTCATGTTCATGTACACTGTGACATGTAGTCATGTACATTATGTGTACATATACATATAATTAGGCCAAATAACAAAAATAACATGTTTCTCATCCGGACTTTTAAAAAAAGGAGGAGGTACATGTAGGGCATTACTATTTACTATTTTACAATTTTTGCTATTTTTTTCCAAGATGGCTGCCATGCTCATTATAGCTGGCCAAGCCTATTTATTCACAGATATTGTGCTATGTGAGTATACTGTTGCAATATATTACAAAACAAATGATTTGTATCACTTTAGAAGCTATTTTAACAAAATGTATATCACAGGCTTTTTTTTTTGGGGGGGGGGGGATGCTTTTTTCCGAATAGTAAATAGTTTTTAAAAAAGGAGGCGGCAGCCAAAAAGGAGGCAGGCGGGGACGAGAAACACTTCATTTTTCTTATTTGGCCTTACATTGTGAGGAAGAGTATTTATGGAAGAGAGTACTTAGAATTTTGCTGTAACACCTACCACTGCAAGTTAAATGTACAGCAAACTTCTTTCTTTAACATGTAATACTGTAAAAATTGAATTTAAGTTTTGTGACATAGGATATGTACTGTAAACATTGGAATAGAAGAAAAGTCAAGAAATTTGAATGCATTAGTTAGTAAACAGATCATGTACACTACTACACTGTAAGTTTTTTTCTTCATCTTATCTTTAAATACATGTATATGAACAAGTTTTTATCAACATAAAATTTGTCACTCTACTCTACCAATCTGTACCAATCAAAAACAGAAAGCTTCAATGGAATATATACATGTATGTACAGTCTTCCTCAGAAATAGCCACTTTAAACCCCAAACAAATCAATAAGCAATGTTAGTAATAACTCATAACATTTATAATTCACAAGGAGTTGAGCATGACATTTCTTCAAGTCTAAAGTCAAAGTGGCAGGTGAAATCTGAATACAACACAAACCTTTCTCCTTACTCATCGAGTTTACTCAATTACTGTAACCGTCTGTGGGCGAGATGTCAACAAAAGAAATATGCGTTTTCGTTTTGTGTGGGTGTCATTCGAACCACAGAAAGAATCTTTAGTTCAAGAATATTTCACTGAAAGTCAAAAGGTCGTCATTTCATACCCCCAAACTGATCTCTGAGATATTGTAAATTTTCAAAGAGAAGTTAGGATTGTTGATGGATGAGCAGAAAGCATAGACAGGGCAGTTGTTGGTGTTTTTATATGGACCTGCATGCCTTATCTAATATGAACTGTATTAACTCTACATGCATGTCTGTGGTTACTGGTTGGCTTATTAAATTCATATTTTGGCAATTCCAAGAAACTAATAGCTTTGTACATGTATGTAATTACTGACTACAACAAATATATTTAAACTGTAGGAACGTTAAAAAGCAAAATATCTTGTAATTTTATAAGAGTTGACAGCCCTGCTATAGTTTGAACCGGAAAAATGTCAAGGAAATTATAGTTAATACAGCACACATGTAATGTTATTATTTGAATGATACTTGGTAACATACAACTGTATAGGCCTACATGTATGACACAAAATGACCAAAAATTGAAATATCTTTTGACTTGCCCATAACTTCTATACGTACGGTCACGTATTTACCATTTAAAAGTTGAAATCCTGTTTGATGTCATTAAATCTGCAGGGCACTTCAGCAAAGGCATTTGCTGAATGTCATTGTCAGGCACATTGTACCATGCTTAATAATGGTCTTGTTCTATTCTGAATTAATTACTGATCTACAAGCTAGCTTATTTGTTTGACTTGCATTGGTCACTTTTTGGTCATTTATTTAAAAAGACCGATTTAATTGGTCAAAATCTTATTGACAACATTATTTTATGAAATGTCATGACACTTACTCAAAATGAATTTACTCTCTTCAACTTTAAAATGTGCAAATGCAAAGTTCAGTGTCATAAAATGTCACCTGTGAGTCACTATTGATCAAAGTGTCATCATTAAAAAAAAAAATTGTCATTTTTACACCTACTTTACTTCATAGCTAGCACATGTGTCTGTACACGTAGGCTTACAATACTAAAATATCATACATGTACAATGTAGAGTGAATGTCATTATGACTGATATATAGTTAAGCAAATATTAGTCAAGCATGAATTTTTTAGAAAAGTAAACACTCATACTGTTACACCTATTTATTAGAATAATGTTATTGGAATGTCATTGAAAATGACTCTTATACTCTTTTCACACTTGTTTTGCTTAACCCCGTACTTTGCTTAGCCCCGTACTATCCTTAACCCCGTACTAAGTTTTTTGGCTTTTCTCACTGCAATTCGTTAGCCCCGTACTAGCCATAGCGTGAATATTCATTAATTCGCTCCACTGCGTAGTCCGGACTATTTTTCGTTTCTGTTCTCATTCATTTTGCTTGGCACCGCAATTGCGGAGTTAGCACCACAGTTGGGGTTAGCCTTGCTATTTTGCAGGGCCAGCTAACCCGTACTATAGGTGGGGCTAGCCCACTTTGGTAAACGTGTCTGAACAGAAAGTGGAATAAGCTTAACCCCGACTATAGGTAGGGCTAAGACCCTTTAACCCCACCTATAGTCCGGGGTTAAGCAAATTTTGCCAGTGTGAAAAGAAAGTGGAATAAGCTTAACCCCGGACTATAGGTGGGGCTAAACCCCCCTTTAACCCCACCTATAGTACGGGGTTAAGCAACATTTTGCCAGTGTGAAAAGAAAGTTAGAAGTGAATGGTACAATATGTAGGCCTACATGTACTTATAGGTTGTAAAATTAAAAAAAAAAACAATATGATGTCAGCCTAATATAAACTTTTTTTAAACAGGTAAAGTACATGTATACAATGTACTGTATTAGGCATACATGTACTGAAGTCAAATTGTTCAAGTTTGTCACATGTAAAAAAAAATCGGTAGTTGAACACGGTACAATTTGAATGATTCATTAAAATGGAAATGAAATGTGGAATTATTAGACCCCATAGGCCCATACAGTACATGTATGGGTCATTTTTTCTTACATGTACATTTTCATGTACATGTAGGTCCGTCCGTGTCTGTCCATTTATACAGTATATACATGTACAAGCTGTCTTCGTGTTGTACATGTACATGTACTGTACATGTTCATGTACATGTACAGTACATGTATTGTACATGAAGCCTTGTAGTTTAGTTTTGCTTTTTGTCCTCCATCACTCTGCTCTCACTCTCTGACTTTGTCATAATAAATCTAAGCTAATAAGATCTCAGCAGGACCATACTGGGGAACAGTATGCATCCCAGAAAACTGACCTCTTTACACTTTACTCCTCCTCCCCCTCCCCCTTCCACCCACATTTTCCAGTCATGAATAACAACATGGTTATTGTACATTGTCTGTTCAGAGCTCCAAATAGACAGGATATAATTTAAAAGAAATATTCCAGCCAATGTTTGTTTAGATTTATTCTTTGAGGTTTCTAACGCTATGAATGGATAATCTGTCATACTCAAAGTATGCGAAGCTTTCAATCAGAGATGCCAGTCTTCAGGCTTTTGCCTGATTTCAGGCCCTGACAACTTCCCATTTCAGGCTTTTTCAGGCTTTTTATTGTACAGCACATATGGGGCTTTAACGTGTTCCTGCTTCTTTTCAGGCCCAGTGAGTAAAACTGACTGGCATCCCTGTTTCAATGCATTTATGAACCCCGTATTTTATTCCTGTTGTTTCTCAAAACATCAGTGTGAAAGCATTTAATATACACTGTACAGGTGTATATATCTCAGCAAGACCTTACTGGGCTTTGGAGATTCCTAATTTTTTGCTTTAGAAGCTTAGTATGTACTTTTGTTCAGCACCCCAAAACTGACATGCTACGTGTACATTGTACACTGTACGTGTACACATACAGTTAGCAATTAAATTAGTACTACCCTTTATACCATACCAGTTTTGTAATAATTTGTTAAGTACATGTACAGTATGTGAAAAATGGATTTGTCCCAATTTATGTTTCATGAGAATATGACATACAGTACATGTATTAAAGGTTACATATAAGTATTTAACAAAGGCCCTTATTCAACCAGTCTACCTGCCATCCTTGAGTTACGGAAAACACAAAAACATCAACTTTACAAGGGGTATCATTAATTTAGTTGTTAACTGTACATTTAAAGGGGTAGTCCACCCTGATATTAAAGTTGGTTTTAACAGAAGTAGAAAAATGAGAGGAACAGGTCAGTGAAAGTTTTAGCAAAATTCCAATTAAAGATGTCAATGTTATGAAATTTTGAATTTGCGATTAATCAAACACAAATTGGCAACTCTGTGACATATCTTGCGAGCTATCAGGGTGGACTTCCCCTTTGAACTTGAAGAAAATCACTGGTCCTTGCTCGCATACCATGCTGTGCACATGCTATGATGTAGGGATGGTCTGGGGTCTAGCTGCAATCTCATTACCTTATAAAATTTGATGGACGACTGTCTGTATATTCCATGCCACATTTCCGCTTGTCAGCCCGAATGATGGAGTCGTGGAAATACTGTCCCTTCCAAGATGTTAGCCTCCTCTTTTGATTACAAAGTACCTTAGCGCTTAGAGACTTCGTGGTAAGCGCTTTATAAGCAACGTTGTTATTATTATTATTATTATTATTAGGCCTTACATCAGATGGATGCCCTGTTTAGAAAGAGATGCAACAAACATGTACATACTTTTGTACACTGTAGGTGTGCCCGATTTTAAAAACAATTTAACAAACAAAATATTGACAATTGAATTCTTACTACAGTTATCTCTGCATAACAGTCTTGAAGTCACAAAAGTTGAATTTTCCCTTAGTTGAATAATTTTGTTGGACCAAACTATGCAAAACTTGTTATTAACACTTCCTGAGTAAATTGCATAATCCAACTACATTGTTAACTATTTTTTGCTACAGATTCGACTTATGCAGAGTTGAACTGTATTTAGAAGAGGCTGGGTCCTCATCACTGCTAAACAACCATTTTGTGTTATAGTTGAGACAAAATGGTATTCAAATGTAGATCATGCATTGTTGTAACTCTTCTAACAAGGCACTGTAAATAACGTTGTATAACCCGCACTATGTTTTAACCTGGACAGCTCAGGCTTAGAGAAGCCGAAAAGGAGTTGTGGAAATTAGGAAAATTAAATATTGGAAATATTTAAAATTTTGATTGTATTTTCTTTATATTGTCTTTTAACAAATCATTGTTTAAACTTGATACTTCTTTTATATTAAACATACACTAGTTCCTCGGGGACAGTATTTCAGGGTACAAGTGAAATTGGGAATGGTGTCTGAACACAATTAGATGACAGCATTGTGACCAATGTGTATGTCTTAAACTTGGAGCTATGCACATTTACCAGTCTTGGTGGGGTTCAAGGGTATGAAGGTATTATGTGGATAGACGTGTTTCATCCCTTCGTGTAGCCCAGTGTCAAGTTTCTCAAAATTATTCTCTGTTTTCATATTCAAATTCAAGGTTTTCAGAGTATTATCTCTTATAGTAAATTGAATTCAAGGTTGTGAGAGTATTCTTTATTTTTATTATCGATTATTAATTCTTCAAATTCATTCAGATGTTAACACTTTATGTCTATTGGAAAGGAGTACCAAATGTTGATAAAAACTCTGAACTTAAGAGAGTCAGGCCCTTTTGGAATTCATTTGGACGAAGTTTTGATTCCTGCTAGATACCTCAGCCCACCAAGGACACTGACACCAGACTTAACCGTAAATTACATTACCCCTAATGGTAAAAAAATTGGTCAATTTAGAGTCGATGTGCAGTCGATTTGGTGGTGAGATTGATGTATGTATTACATAGGTTAGGGTCTTGTAGCCAAAAAAGGCATAAAACTATATACCTTGTACTAGATACTTCAAATTCTCCTGTATCTACGAGGGTTTCTGCAAACAAATAAAACCAGGGTTTGAAATGATTAAGCTACATTACATACCCTGTTTACATCCTGTCTCCTCTACGAATGTAAACATGCCCTTTCACAAGAAGGGCTGAGGTTTATTGCCTTGAGCAAAATAATCTCTGTAAATATTCTCTTTCTATAGATGGCCCCTGAACAGGATTGCTCTTCAAATGCCAACATGTTTGAAATATGAGAAAGAGCTGTAGTTTGGATAAAACTTTCATGCTAAATGTGTGTGTAGTCCTATAGATCTATATCTGTGTGCAGTGTGTGTGATTTCCAACAAGATTTAGTCAATTTGTTGGCATTTTGATCATTCTAAAACCTATATATTTGTTGTACCCTGTTTACATCATCACTCCGCTACAAATGTAAACACACCCTTTTACAAGACGGGTTGAGGTTTATTGCCTGGAGCAAATAATCTCTGTAAATATTCCCTTTTCATATAATCCCTTATAAACACAATCGCTCTACAAGTGTATCTTATAGCCATGTTTTCCGTTGATATGAGAGTGTGCTGTGCAAATTTGCTCCGTAATGTGACATGCACTGTTCATGTTAGTTTGTGGAGACATCCTGTCATCAGATATCACTGAAAAACATTAATGTACTGGTCTGTCTAACCTATCTCCTTTTGTATGTAGAAACCTTTTTGCTTGGTGGCAATAGACTTGTCCAAGAAGAAAGAAAAAGGCTGCAGCCTTACAAATTGTGATTCAAAGTTTGCATCGACTGTGAAGCATAATGAAACCACTTTAGAACTTTTTAGAACAAACTTCTTTTTCAAATTTTTTTTTAAAGGAAGGCACCTTGCATTTAATTTGGTGCAAAGTGAAGATGGGGAAACAAGCTTGTTTTCTGGAATCGTATAAGAATTTCTCCTATTTAAAGTATACCTGTAAAAAGGCAGCCATAAGTCTACATTTCCAATTCAGGCAAATTTTCATTCTTATTCATTTTCGGAGGGCCTTTGATAGCCTCGGGCCATCAGATATTGTTGAGACATGATTACGTTTTTAAAAATCATTCGGAAATGTTTTGCTTTGCTTTAGAATTCCAAGGTTACATTCAGAAAGGCACAATAGCCATCCTCCATGAAATGCATCAAAAGGGAAATGTATGGTGTCCTACGAGGTGATACAATAATAGGAAAACATTTACAGTGCACATCAAAGAACAAAATCAAATAGAAGTTGGAGGAAAAAGGAGAACATTTTCTGTCATTGATACTAAAAAATGTTGATCCCTGTGGCATGTCATATGTTGAAGAGAGCATAAAGAGTGTTTAAACCTCTGTGACAAATGCGAATGATATGATTTAATGCCCTCTTGGCTGTGAGGAGAGTATGTGGCACACTATAGGCTATTGTGATTGGGTACTAAGTACTAGTAGGGTTAATATTAATAATGATGATATAATAATAATATTAGTGGAGTCTTGTATAGTGCTCTTGTCTGGCACATAACAACTCTTGGCACTCCATTATTATTACCTCGGCTTTAGCACAGATGCCATTACAGCTCTGAATTCCTGCCAGGTACCCATTTACGGCACCTGGGTGGAGTGAGGCAAATGCAGATTAACGTCTTGTCAAATGACTTTAGTGCTGTGTTAGTGATTTGAACCCTGTGGCTCACTCTGAGTTTTAGCATGATTTGAAGTATTATGGTAAGGGGTTAGGCATAGTGTAATAGTCCAGAGTTGAAGTTAGGAATTCAGCACCTAAAAATGAAATTGACTGCGGAGCAATCCTACAACTCTCAGCAGATGCTATATAACTTTTTATGTAAAGCGCTGTGAAACAACAGCTAGTTTGTAAGAGCGCTATATAAATGACTTTATTGTATTGTATTGTATTGTACAGTTAACAACTAAATTATTCCTACCACTTTTGGAAATTTGATGAATGAAAGGTGGACTTGTTGAATTAGGGTCTTTGCTGAATACTTTTAGATATAATCTTTAATATGTCTCATTCTCAAGAAACATAAATCAGGACAAAGCAATTTTTCACATAATTAACAAATTACAAACTTGGTCAGGGTATGAACAATTTAGTTGTTAACTGTAGCTCCTGTCGTTTTCAATCAAGCCATAAAATGTAGGCCTACTTATAAAGTAGGTCTAGAAATACAAAAATAAAGGCATTGGTATATACATTGCATGAGTCATCTTAATGATACTGATAGAGGAGTTATTGTAGCCCTGTGATTATGTGAAGTGCTGATATCTCTTTGGCTTGTTGAGCTCTTCATAGCAACCATGACAGGTAGTTGTTGCTTTCAGATAGAAGGTGGGTTTTATCATGTTCATTTGTTCAGTTAAGGCTTAGAAGATATGGCCTGTTCAGACTAAAGCAAATTATGTATATGAAACCTGTATAAATAAATAATCAACATTGTGAAAGGGGCATACAGACTAGATACAAAACGTTATATGAAGAAACATTGTATAAAGAAACAAGTTTTGGAGTTGTCAGTTGACATGACGGCTGGTCAATCATCAGTGTGCGCTCATGATAAGCCTCGCCCAGTTATACGATTTGTATATTATGACGTTCAGACTAGCATAGAACCCTGTTTCATTATGGGGTTTTCACCTAAATAAGCGTTTTATGTTTCGCTTTATGATGTTCATACTAGAATAATTGAATTTCTTTTTGTACAGCTACAGATACGATTTTCGTGTAGCCATACAATGGATTTGGGTGGTCTGAATGTGGGATAGGGGATGAGAGACAGACAGACAGAGAGAGAGAGAGAGAGCTGCAGAGAGATGGAGAAAATAGAAGAGATGGATAGAAATAAAGACCCACCCCCCAAAAAAAAAAGAAAATAAAAAAGAGAGAGATGCAGAGAGACAGTAAAACAGATCAACTTACTTTTTTTTAAATGTACTACAAGTCTACAGTACATGTACAACTGTACAAAATCGAACTTTCCCAATTGCTTCCTATATGTATATACTCAACTTGATTAAATCAGAGTTCTGTGCACTGAAGAACTTTTGAACTTGTTGACAAACAACACAGTTTCATTTGACGTTCCATTCAGCAGACTTTATGATATATGTGGCCTAACTACCTTCCCCCCAAAGAGACAAATATTTCTGACATTTTGACCCTTTTTGTGAAGTAGCCAAGCTCAGAAACAAATGAAATAGCAGGCCGACTGGTGACAAGCGTGGGGGTTTATGACGATTGTCAGTCAATGTACATGTAATGTCATTGACAGTTTGCAGGTGTGTCTTTCTCCTTGAGCACTTGTACATAAAGTAGACTTTAACATTTCATGGTCAAAATTTGGAAAAGAGTAGGAATATCTGAATTTCTAAGCTTTTAAAGATCAGGTTCATTGATTTTAAAAACTAACTTTATTGTCATTATTGCAAAGGTAACACTTTGATTTGACAAGGTTATAAAAATTCCATGCTCGAAAACATTCGAAGTAATGATTATTATGAATTACAAAACTCTTAAATACAGCCCCGACATAGCACCTGAAAAACTCTCCGATCGCTGCTGAGATGTGTGACGTCACATGTTGAACATGATTTGCACAAGCAGACGATGTCCCATGACATCTCACACATTTTCAGTGCCTGTTTCGTCGTCTTCTCTTCAGTTATTTCTCTTACTTCACTACCGTCAGACTAAATGTTTAATCTATTGCCTCACTCTAAACCCCGCGCATGGTATTATTTTGATGAAAAATGCAGCGATAAAAAAATAAAGGAATCCGTCGCTTGTAAACAAAATAAGACGCCATTGTATTTTCAGCTGCATACACCGCGGTATGTTCGGCGTTTCAAGAGGGAACAAATGCGTCCATGCTTTCATTCCAGGGGTTTTAAATTTGAAAGTGTGGTTTCTTTGATTGTTCATTAACCCCTATCCTGTGTATTTACAAACAAAAGAATTTAGTTATCAGAATCGGGTCATATCCCTTTTGAATGGTGTAAAATTCCATCACATTTATATACACTAAACTCATTATAATTTGAGAAATAATAGCATTGCAATTATGTTCATTCTTTATGGGATGTCGTCTGCTTGGGCAGGATTGGTTCATATTGTGACGGCATTAAAACATCGTTATTTTTCTGGCGAATCTCTCGCATATCCCAGATGCTATGGAGGTGGTTTTATTTGTATTTTTATAAATCATCCGATTTGTAGTTGACCTACAACTTGTACGATGGCCATCTATTAGCTTACCAGTTTCTAGTAATATGTTATTTGCCATATTTGTGATTTTCTTTGAACCCGCACTTTAAGATTGCTGCTTTTTTTTATATTTGAGGTTTTTTCTATTTGATTTGAGCAAAATGCATGTATGTTTTGACTTTCTATTATCTATTGAAACCACCTTTAGGACATCTAACAAAAATATTTAATTTATGCATACATGCATGTATATTCTATTATGAAATAGTAGTACTACATTGTACATTTAGTGAATTACTCCTTTATTAGAACTCTAGAATGGAGAACATTTTCATATGTTTTTATGTAAAAAGGAAGTCGAAGAGTTGCCAATTGGTGTAGTATATAATCTTCAAAAACACATTACTGTATTTTGTCATTCTTTTTGTCAGATTTCTATTTGCCAATTAGAGGATTGATATTTAAAGCTAAAAAACACACAAAAACAAACAATTTTTTCATTTTTCTATCAGATTTCTTAATAACTTTAGATGACCAATTTGTAGTTTTTCTCCTGTTATTCAGAGCAACCTGATGTCAGGATAGACGTCCCCTCTAATCGCTTTCTTTTTTGTTATAATTTTATCTCACTTTGACTATGCAATCAGTCATTGATACATCCTTCACTCTATCATTTTCTCTCTCTATCTGTCTATATCTGTCTATACAGTGTATCTGTACCTATTTAAATGTACAGATTACACAACAGATCAGTTTACTATTAAACATACATGTATATTCAAATTTATGGATGTTTCTTTCCTGGAGACCTAGTGACAACTTATTCCATTAACCTGTTATTGATGAATGAACTACAATACTTGGAATCCAGTCTGCATAAATTATTTGTTGCTATGTTGGGCAAGCTTTTAGGTTGTCAAGAACAAGCCTTGTTTTAGTAAAAAGAATGCATAAAATTTTAATATGTTGGTAAACCGATCTATTGGACCCAATCTCGATCTATCTACATTATTTCTATTTGCAGTGTATCTGTCAATCCCCATTCCTTCATCTATAAATACATATACATGTACAGAATGTATATATGTATTCATTTCTCTTTCACTATCAACACTCCAATTCAATATCACCCAACCTATCGTCACTAATTCCCTTTTCACGTTCACTCAACCGTCTCTGCCGCATGTACGCTGAATAGAAACCTGAACTTGTCTCGACTTTATGCCTCGAACGTGAGGTGTAACACAGGCTCAGAAAGACTAAAGAACTATTATTTACCACAATTTTGGTTTTTACAACCCAGAAAAGACCTTCGCACTGCGGTTTTGTCACAATGCCATTCTTTTCTCCTTTCAATTGAAGCCACTTTTGAGCTCGAATAGGAGATGACGTTGATGTTTTGTACACAAAAAGGATGAAAACCTTGTAGTTTTGTGTGCATACATTTGCAGTACAGTTATTTTTATGTCAGACAATGTGAATTATGTACACAGTTTCTTGTATCACTGAAACATATCAGGCTAATTCTACTACCGGTACAATATACACGTTTCTGAAATTTGTATGCCAAATTACATACCTTTCAGTTTGTAGTGTGAAAAGGAAAAAATTATGAAATATATATGAATGAAAGAAAGAAAGATGTTTGGTTCAGTACATTTGTATAAATGTTGGCGAAACATGCATGTATTATTTATAGGGGAACATTGACAAGGCTAACTGACTACAAAAGGACACTGAGCAATCATGTTTCCTAGATGTTATTTGACTTCCTTTTGAGAATGATGAATAGATGTTTATTTTGCCAACTTTGCATGGAGATATAAATTATTGCTTTTATGTAAACCAACTGAACCCATATGAATGAATTCATTCAAATGTATTTGTTTTATATATAATAGATGAGCAACTTTCATAATGTTAAGTTTTGATACTTGAAAATTTGTTATAATCTAGAAGACTGTTCTGTGTACCGGGTAATAGTTATTGTTTGGCTGAAAAAGAGGAAAAAATGTCAATTTGTACCTGACTGTGACTGATTTTGAATTGAATTGCATTCAGCGTTATGTATTTTTTTTTTACTTTTTAAAAGATTTTGGGGGAATTGCCCTCAAAACCCTCTCTGTTTTCTTTTGATGCACACATTCTATGGCCAGTTTCTCGAAACCGGCAAATGCCATGCGTCCCTTTGAAATGCATGTTGATTATCTATAGAATGTCCATGAACTTAGACTGACAGTGTATGATCGTTTTGAGAAACTGGCCCCCGTTTCCTTGATCAATGCTGAGGTACCCGATCGTTTTATATGTTGAATGCTTTTTTCTTTTCCAGTCACCATGGTGAATCGACTACATTCAGTAACCCTGTAACTATCAGATGATATGTCGTTGGGCCAACTTTTAGCATCACCATCAGGAAGACATCACCTGGTGCATTTTGAAGGCAGATCAGAGAGTCGACCACGAAACCAATTAAAATTTGTCTTGATTGTTACCCACCTAGAACATAATTGCATTGAAAATTACATTTAATGTGTTTTTCAAGCTTTTTTTGTTTGTTTGTTTTTTCTTTTCCAGTCACTACGATGAATCAACCACATTCAGTAACCCTGTAACTGGACGAACAGAGATGGATACAGACGCTCCGGATGCACCACAAATGTAAGTCAGAATGTATCATGTAAATCAATGATTTTGTACGTAGTAGATTTTTAATTTCTTTTTACATTTACTATAAATTTTGGTTATCCAGAGAGACTATTTCAAACAGAAAACGATTTTGCATGATCCACATTTTGAATAACCCAGTCACATCAACACCAGACACCAGACAGACAACAGACCGAACAACTGAATATTATATTACGACAAATCACCAAGAATCTGTCGGTTAAAATGGAGTCAGTATGGCGGTGTGTCTGTGGTGTAAGAATTTTGTCAAAAGCTACATATAAACTGTACATGTATGGTGACAAATATATACATTTGAGCGAGGTTTGCGGTTAATTACACCACATATTCTTTTGACAGAGTTGGCTGGCCCTCAAAAGGGCCCACTCATGCTCTATCTATCTAACCCTGTCAAAAGGATATGTGATGTATTAAACTGCAAACCTCGCTCAAATCTATCATCATCATGGAAGCCTTTAAAGCCCATCTGTACTAGTTTGGCGAGGAGGGATTAGAACTCACAGCATGGTCACTGACAGGTGGTTATCTCATCAACTCAGCTCTCAATTAAAGAAAAAGGGCATCATGGGGAATCAACGGGTACCGCTTAGGCATTGTTGGCTGTATAGAGGGCGCAAGTAGCTATAAGTAGTGCAGTGGGGCTTTAAAGATTACAAACATATACACTGTATATGTAAATGGCAAATAAGGAGAACCTCTTATTAAGCATTAAAACAATAATTGATTTCATGGCAAATATTACAGCGTACATCAACTTTTATTATTAAAGTGTTTGGCCATGTAACTCTATACGTCCTAAATGTTCGTATTCTTGATTGCACATACATGTACATGTAAGGTGTAATAAAGGACTACATGTTTATCTATTGATGTAATCCCATTAACTTCAATCGCTGTCATGGCAAGACTTGAAACGAACCTCACATCTTCTAATCCATTCTGTAAACAAAGCCATTGATGCTTCTTCTTAAGCCCTTCAATGCTGTAATTCTGCTTTCTTCATTCGAACAGACATTTCCCTTATCAGAGAGAGAGCAAAAGGGGTAACAATGTTGTCTCTTCAGAATATTTCAGGGAGACTACTTGCCCAACCTTAAACTATGGTATTCGATATTATATAAGATGCTTCGTTAGTTCATAAATCGTTCATTGTGGGTAGGTAGTGGACATTTTTTGTGTGTGAATATGTTGCTGTGAATCGCTGTTTGCAAGGGACTCTTGAGTGATTTTACTGTGCAATTTGTGGATTTATTAACTGGATATACATGTAAATGTAATCAATTATTTGAGGAATTTTTGAGCTTTTGAATGGTAAGGTTTAATTAAAGCTGATTCATGTGTACTTGTACATGTAGCTTAGAGTCAAGAATCCTGCGGAACATTTTAATGGATGTATAGATGTATCAAACTATAAACTGTAACTTACAAATTTACTAACTAAAAAAAACACTGGCGTATGGGGCCTAATTACATTCAGTTGCGTATTAAAAAAATGTGCGCAAGAAACAGGACTTTGTAGCCAATTAAAATTAATTGCAGCAAGTTTATTGTGTCATGCCAAAGTTATGGTATAAATAAGAGCAAGATTTTGACTCATACCTCTTTGATATTTGCAAAGAGATATGAAATATAATGAAAATATGAAAAACTTGAAAAGAGATCTTTTTCAAATAGTGATTTTGCTCTATGGACATCAATGCAATGTACAGTACCTCTTGTCTTAAAAGATTCAAATTTCTTGTATTAGGCACCAATTCTATTTTTTTCCAAATTTCCAAATTTTATGTTTATCGAGGTGAGAAATCAAATCAAAATTGTATATCACTCATCAATTTCAACTTATTTCTATGACAGGAGCGCCACAAATGATCAGCACAGCGCCCCGCCTGACGCCAACTACCCCGAATCCCCTCAGAGCCCCACCCTATCTGGGAAACCTTCCTTCAAGAAACGCACCATCCCCAAGCACGAAGCACCCAAGGTGAAGCGACGAGACGGCGCTGTTGTGTCTAAGGACGGCTGGCTCCAGAAGAAAGACCAGACAGGGCTAGGGGTCTGGCGTAAGAGGTGGTGCGTCATCTCGGACTTCTGTCTCTTCTACTACAAAGGTGAGATAGAGATGTATACAGTCAAACCTGCTTTAGTGACCACCTTTATAGAAAGACCACCTGTCTTCAAAGACCACATTTTTTATTTCCCTTGAAAATGGTTTCTCATTGAAACATGTACTAAAGGAACTTGTACATAAAGACCACCTGCCTATGAAGACCACTTTAATATCTTGTCTCCCTTGCGTGGTCTTCATAGACAGGTTTCACTGTATTTGTCTTAATAATGACCAAAATAACAAGCGTAATTATTGTCCTGTCTATCATAGAGATCTATTGGAAAGGTCACTAAAAGCAAGTTTACCCTAACTATTATAAATTAATACATCTAGTGCATCTGGATTTATAAAAAGTTTTAAATACGTCATGCTCTGCGGGTGAAATTTTATAAATTTGGTATCAAAAGATATGTAAAAATTTGGGCAATAAAGTCACAAGAGCTCACATTGCAAAAAAATATTCTCATACTAATTAATACATCAGTCTGTATGGATGGATTCTGCTTCTCACCTTCCCCACCCTAATCTGTTTTTTGGTTAATATGAAGTTTAAACATTTGTACTGATGATTCTTGCATTTTAATTTATTTTTCTTCTAGGTGCTGATGAGGTGACTCAAGCAGGCACTGTGATGCTACCAAGCTATATCATCAAACCGGTTGAACCAAGGGATAAAATCACCAAGAAATTTGCTTTCAAGGTATGCTAGTTTAGTATTCAACTTAAGTTTTGGTTAAGATATTGTTCCATATAGATAACAGAAAATCAATACATTTATTGTAAATTAGGTTTACCAGGGCCCTGTTTCATAAAACTTGTTATCCATAACAAATGCTAAAATTCAATGACAAATTTGCTCCCAGCCAATCAGATGCCACGATTTCAGTAGCTTATAACAGTTATTGTGACTTGTTATTGATAACAAGTTTTATGAAACAGGGCCCAGGACACAACTCAACCACAGTAATATAACAGTGACAGGGAATGTGTTCTGTATACATCTACAATTTCAAAATTCTTTCAAATCTAAATTTATTTAAGTGCTATATAATAATCTCATATACATGTAAGTTTTCTTCTTGATGTACAATTATTATATGTATATAATAATTTACATGAATATATGAATGAGACATTTTTGGAGCGCCAGGAGTATCAAGTCTGACATTTATATCCATACCGAGTGACGTTTGTCTGTTTGATTTTTGTCTCGCGAGACATAGGCGCTGCTTTTCCGGTGACGGCGGCGGCGTCAACATCAAAAACTTAACCTGAGGTTAAGTTTTTGAATTGTTAATATAATTTTGAAAGTATAAGGTCCTATTAAATGAAACTTGGACTAAAAGGTTATTAAGTATCCCCAATCATGTGAGGAAAATTTCAGGTCACAAAGTCAAGGTCAAAGGTCATTTCAGGTCAACAAACTTAGACTATGTTGTGGCATCATCATCAAAAACTTAACCTGAGGTTAAGTTTTTGAATTTGTAATATAATTTTGAAAGTATAAGTTCTTATTCAATGAAACTTAGACTAAAGGGTTATCAAGTATCCCCAATCATGTGAGTAGAATTTCAGCCCACTAGGTCAAGGTCAAAGGTCATTTCAGGTCAACAAACTTAACTATGTTGTGGCATCAGGCTAAGACTTTTTTAATTGTTATCATAATTTTGAAAGTATACATTCCTATTCCATGAAACTTGAACATAAGGGTTATCAAGTATCACCAATCATGTTATTAGTCTTTAGGTGACAAAGTAAAGGTCAAATGTCATTTCAGGTCTGGAAACTTAGACTTTGTTGTGGCATCAACATCAAGATTTTGAAATTTTAGCATAATTTCAAAAGTGTTTGTTCAAATTCCATGAAACTTGTACCCAAGGGCTATCAAGTATCACAAATCATGTGACACAAATTCCAGGTCACAAAGTCAAGGTCAAAGGTCATTTTAGGTCAGTAGACTTGGATTATGTTCTCAAAATTTAATATGAGAATTAATAAATAAATTGTTGTTATTTGTTCATATTTCATGAAAGTAAATATTCAAATCATTCAAGTACTTTCCCATGAATATTCTAATAGTAATTTTAGTATTCGATCCCAGGCCTAGTATGTACATGATCAGTTACAGCTAGGTGACAATATTGATGTTTCGATAATATATATTGGAGTATTTCTCATAATTCCAATTGTTTTTACACAAAATGCTGAAAAATCCTCTTTTCTTAAAAAGTTTATTAGATACCGGTAACTTTATTTGTAAATTACTGACAAGCATTGAAACATTTATAGTCTTACCCATACACTAAATCTCATTATATTGTATCAATATATCAATATATCAATATTCACTTCAAAATGCTTATTATATTCAGGAGGATTTCATTTTCGGGGGTCTGCAAATGGGCCACCCTGCCTATAAAAATAATGTCCCAACCTCAATTTTTCATCATATCGAATTGCGTAATGCCGAATTGCGTAATGCAGGCGAGACCGCCGAGAGCGTTTCACTTGTTTTATTTTCGTATGAACACAATAAATTGTGTAGATATTCAAGGATCGGTTTCTTGTTTGCATTTCTTCTTTTAGACTGATTCTTACATGTACATACATTTATTTCCTTACTGAATGACGTTTCTCCGTGCGATTTATTCTTAATATGAACAGAGTAATTCATGTAGATATTCAAGGATCGGTTTCTTGTTTGCATTTCTTCTTTTTAACTGATTCTTACCTGTACATACATGTATTTCCATACTGAATGATGTTTCTCTCTGTGTGTTTCATTCTTAGTGTGAACATAGTAACATGAGGACCTATTACTTTGCTGCTGAGTCAGATGACCTGATGCATCAATGGATTGACGCTCTGAATGACGCTTCACAGGTCAATCTAGACAGGGGCTACAGGTGAGTTCAGCCAGCATTTATGTCCTCAGCCTCATTGAAAAAAAATGAGGTGGTAAACCACTTTTAAAAAAAAGCTTAAAATAAAAATTAGATGAGCATGTTTTACATTTTTTTCTCTGTAGAGATTTGTGAGTATGCATACAGGCTATTGATGTGTGTACATCTATGTTTTTGTTGACTCTTCAAAGCAGAGCAGATTCATTTGCTCATAGTGTTAGGTCTTTTGCAAGGTTAACTAGAAATTTGTTGGTTGCTAATTATTAGTTACAGCAAGTTCTGCATTATATTTACAAGTGATTGAAATATCCATTTTTGTGGCAAGAATTTTTTTTTCATATTGCAAAATCTCTTTGCTGTGATTCTATGATTTCATACTGTAATACAGTCATGGATTGGAACACTCACAAAATTAAGCAAGTTTCTTAATTAAGAACATGTCTTCATTGTACCCTAAATGCTCCATTTTTATTCAGTAAAAACTTTTTGTCCTGTTCTGTTTAGTGATCGTGATGAGATGGACTGGGGCGGCGGTCAGATCCGGAGCCCCATGTCGCTCCAGCGCAACGAAGATGCTCCCACCAACGGCAACCACCCCATTGGCTCCACCCGGCCAGGGCAAGACTCCCCCAACAGGGCTACTAGCGCACCTAAGAAGCGGGGATGGGGCAACTATGAGGACATTGAGTTTGGGAGTTTGCCAGGAGGCGAGACCAGCTTGAAGAATGGTCATGGCCCAGACAGGTAAGATTTTTCTGTGAAACCTGACTTTAAAGACCACCCAAGGGAACTGTAATACTGCAGACACTGTAAACGAGTGGTCTTCCAAGGCAGGTTCTACAACATACATTTCTTTGTAGAAGGAGACAATGTAATGCTATCATTGTAGATGGACAACCTTTCCAGAAATGTTCTACGATACATATTTCCTCCTAGACAGAGATGGTATAAAATAGGTGATTACTAGTAACCACTATGGAAAGGTGGCATTGATAGATAGACTTGGGACTACAACAAATTTAACTGGATTATGAAGTCGCACCTGTTACATGCAACCATGTCCAAGAATTAATGTCCAAATTGCAATCTCCTATTTCGGATAGTACATGTACCTCTATAATAATAACAATTAAAAAAAATTGTAGTCCAATTACAGATAAGCCTGTCTTGAAGACAAACTGAAGGAAACAGAAAAGTGCACTCTATGTAGTAGAGGTTGTTTTTCTTGAAGAAAAAAAAGCATGCTCAGTCATAACATTGTGAAAAGCAATCTTTGGCTTAACTTTAGAATACCCCACCAATAGGATTTATGTACAAAAATGTTGAAGACCTAGGGTTATAGTTGGGTATAGGGTTAGGGTTAGGGTTAGAGTTAGGGTTAGGATTAGGATTAGGTTTAGTGTTAATTAATAAACTTAAGTCTTCAGATTTAGCATCATTGATGAAGCGTTGGGTAACCTACAAATGTCTGGTCAATTTGTGTGGTGGGGTATTTTAAAGTTGCTCCCAACCTTTTTTTTTTAAGTCGAAACTTTCACATACAATTTCATCCTTGTAGGTCTCTCCATCAGCAATCCTCCAGGGAATCATGGGAAGGCTCCCAGCCTCGTAGTAACCATGACACCGGCTCACATAGCTCCAGCCAGGAGGAGAGACGCTCCGGACAGAACAGCCATCTGTCGCCCCCTAGGTCTCCCAGCTTACACAGCGCGTCGTCAAGGGATCATAGTTATGTGGACGGTAAGAAGTCATAGATGACCGTTCTACGACACGTGCTCTGGTGACAAATGCACCATGGTGAATTTTGTACATCAAACATATTCTTTACTTCAACCTTGCATCCAACACTATACCATACTCTAACCCTAACTCTGAACCTAACCAGAAACCCAACGTCAACCCTAACCCTTACCCTATATCTTTGATGAAACAGAGCAAAAGTCAGATCTCTGATAATACATGCAAGCCAATGAAATCATTAGAAAATTCATTTCATGTTTAAGACAATTAATAATTTGTTGGTAATTGTAACATGCTTATTATCATGTTGATTTTACAACAGTTAGCCTGACCACAACCATAGCATGAATTGTAACAGTCCCATGATGAGTGCAGTACATGGCACAAATCTTTCACAGAGAAATAGACAAATAAAGTTTTCTGACATGATGGATTGTTTTTATGTATGTTGCAGACAAAGCAAGAGACCCTAACGAAAGCTACAACTACGTGGACATATCCGAGATCAAGGAACGCAAGCGACAGAACCAGTTGGACTCTCAGAGCTCCTACAATGATGAACCCCGACCAGGTCAGCACCAGAGGCCAACATCCAGGCCCCACGACGACCGCGGCTCCCTTGGCAGCGGTCATTCGGGGTACAGGAATGGGAGAGACGAGATGGACGGGGTCTATCCCCATCAGGATCTGCCTGTGGAGATCAATGTCTCCATGGCGTCCGATGCTGATCAGTTCCGGGGTCATGGGTCAGATGGGCCGAGGTCAAACAACCCAAGGAGGTCGGAGAGTCGAAGATCGAATGTGAGCCAGAGGTAGGTCACTTTTTCATCTTTGAGTGTGTGAAACCACCCCCCTGCTTTATTAGGGTGTGCTAACTCGAAGGTCATCTAGATTTCTAGGAATGTTCTTCTTTGAGAGAAGCTAGTTTTCATTCATTCTGAATCATACAGTAGATAGATTGTTTGGACCTGTTAAAGTACCAGAGCGAAGGTTTTAAAATGCTTTTATCCTTAATAATATTGGTATCATTGCAAAGGTAATGTTACAATCTTTCTAATAATTCATATTTACTTTTCAAAAATTGTTACAGAATTGACTAATCTGCTATCAAAAATGATGAATTTGCTACCCGTTTTCCGCCCTCGATCAGCCCGCTGTTCCTGGTACGATGTGTGACGTAATAGGTTGGGCACATGAGCGAGAGTGCTCCCAAGCCCCTCACACAGCTCTGTCCGCTGCATGCATTATACCAGGAAGATCTCCTGATTATACGTATCGAAAGCCAGTCGAACGCGAAATATCCTATCACAATGTCCGAGCTTTAGGAAGAAGTTTTACTAAATTTAGATATCGAAGTTGATGAGCACAGCTCCACAACTAGTGACAGTGATATATTTGATTTTTTGTATGTTTTAGTAGGCTATCTCCATGCCGGAGTTGCGGGTCGATCAAAAGTGGATACGAAAGTAGCTAGCGCCATGAAATTCCCCAGTTCGAGCTGGCTGAGCCGGCTGCCGCGCCGCATCGGCCCCGCTGAACTGGCGATCGATCCGTCATGCACTGGGGTGACTGACTGGGCGAGACATTTTCTAATTTTTAGAAAGTGTAGGGCTATTTTGGCAAATTTCACGGATAAAAAAACAAAGAAGAATAGATGTGAGATTATATCTTGCGAATACCAATTACATATATGCACCATAAATGGAACTGCACGACATCATAAAAATGCAAGGCCAAAGGGACGTCGACTCTCGCGATTTATCAACACTCAACAGCAATCACCAATCATCTTGCACATGCCAAGCCATGACCGAAAACTTCACAGCAAATTACACAAAACAGAAGAATATTTGGACAAATCGATCTGCACGATTAACCCCCTCGTATTACATTACATAATTTGCTTAATATGCAATAATAAAATGTAATTTCCTGATTTCGAGAGATTGTTATTCCACTTTCATCAACGCTGGCTTAATAGGTATGTATCATTCGAAGTCTGGGTAATGTATACTGAATGCAAAATACCGCACGCGAGCTGAGCAAGAGCCTAGGAATTTCGATCGTGCCCAACCTCTGACGTCATAAGTCTGTACTCCGTAATATTATTTTTCAAGCCAGGAAAAGGAGTTCTGAGAAGGGTCTTGGAAAAATCATCTTATCGCGTTTCGTTTATATTTATAATACTTTAGAGCAGATGATTTGTGTTCATATTGGTGTAAGCTTTCAGTACATGTATAATTTGTCCATTTTGTGACATTTTGTGACATTTCTTCGCTCAGATACTTTAAGTGTGAAGAAACCCCCAAAAAACTTGCAGGAAATCATACTTACTTCACAGAAACATGGAAGGGATTTTTTTTTTTGAGACTAGATGTTATGCACATGGGTCAAGATTTTGTACATTTGTTAAATTCATGCATTAAAAAAAATGTTTGGTACCAAAAGGTAAACGACAAGAAATCTCTCTCATTGCATTTTTGCAGATCCATTTCTGAGCCAAGTCACCAGAGAGGCCTGGCACCGATGGAGGAGGTACCGGTGACCAGGGCTAGCACCGAGAGACTTCACTCTTCTCCCAGGCGTGAAGAGTCTTCCTACCAACAGAGTGCACCACCAAGGGGTAGGGAACCACCAATGCATGACAGGGTACCACCTCAGCATGGTAGAATGCCACCCCAGCATGGAAGAGTGCCGTCAGATTATGAAAGGGTACCGCAGGGGCATGTTCGGTCACCTTCCGAGTATAGCAGGTCGCCGTCTGAATATAGCAGGTCACCGTCTGAATATAGTCGGTCACCTTCAGAGCATAGAGGACCGCCTCAGCCTGGTAGGGGACCTCAACCCCAGCAGCAATATAGGAGGGTACCAGCCCAGCTTGGTAGGGCACCGCATGAAGCAGGCATGGCATCGCATGGCAGGATGCCACCACCAGGCCATGGTAGGGGGCCACCACGCCAGGGACGAGCACCGCCACACCAGAGGCAGGATATCGTCCGTGCACCATCCCATCCTGAACAAGGTCGTCCACGGCAAGGTCAAGGTCGAGGGTACCCACCACAAGGCGGTGCACCACATCACCAGGAGAGAATGCCAATTCAACAGAGCAGGGCACCGCAGGAGCACAGCAGGGTACCGCCCAACCAGGGTAGGCCACAATCAATGCATGGCAGACCACCGCCACAGCATGATAGCAGGGCACCCTCCAGAGCTAGCACTATGCCGAGGGATATGGAGAGAATGAACCCCCCACAGAGTCCTGAGAGAGGATCGGGTACGAAGAAACCAAGTTTCACCATTATCATTAAAATACTTCATGAAATCTCACATTGTCGTAGTTATCTTTTAATTTGAAGTGTTTATTCTAATCATCTGAAGTTTTTGCATGGGCTAAGTGCATCTTTTTGCTGTTTCACTAATCCTATATATCTATAGGTTCTCTTATGTCTTTGATACAAATGCTAGAACCATGAAAAAGGATTTTTAAAAATGTCTAAGAAAATATCCAAATGCCCTAGCCCACATACCTAGATGCATCTCGTCAGAATATTAAGCATATTTGTGTAAATTTTTCAGAGAGTCAAAACAGTATGAAGAAATGGTAGCCTCACTCTGATGTTTCTGTGCTTTTTTCGGTGTGTTTCTTCAAAAGTAAGCTTTCTTATACCAATGGTTATTCATCATATTTGTCACTTGTAATACTGTATAATGGCTTTGGTATCTTTGTTTTGTACCTTGATTCAATAGATGCCGATCCAATGAGGCGCACCTACATGTACTCTTCCTCCACCTAACGATTTTCATTTTGCATTGAGACTTTCCAACTTGCTTAACCATAAGAATCATCTATTATTTAAACCACTTGCTATGTCGCTTGTAATACTATGGCTTCGGTATCTTTGTTTTATCAATGGCATACGTAGATCGTGATTCAGTAGATGCCGCTCCAACGAGGCGTGCATACTCCTCTTCCACGAGTCTGAATAGAAATGATACTCTTAAGCGACAGGAGCTGGAGAAAGACGATGAAGTCGCGCCCTTGCAGCCATTAGGTGCTAGACAGGTAAGATGTGGTTTTAACATTCAAAGGTATTGTCCTAATGGCCGACTGATGTGTATTAATTAATAAGTCAGAATTAGTCTGGAGAGCTGAGGTATTTGATCCCAGCATATTCTGATTTTCTGAATTTTTAGGATCTAAACATTCAGAATATTCAGATTTGTCAAAATTCTGAATGACCAAATATATATATATATTTTTGTTTACACACGTACATGTATGCCTGTACCCCTGCAGATGTTTCAAATGTTGGCAGGTATTGACTAGTGATTGTCTGGTGATAGACTCGCTGCCTGGCAAGCAGTAGATGGCAGGTTCAAATCCCACTGGTTCCAAGATATTTTCTCACTTGTTTTCAATTACAAGATCAAGCACACAATCTCTATCTACTGGGTGCAAGCCAAATATTTCTTTACAACAATTGAAACTTCTCCCAGGAAGCCTAACATTCAAAGATGTGGTTTTAGTTCATACTAAAAAGTACAGGTGCTGTGTTCTAACCAAAGTAAAGAGAGTAAAGTGCCAAATCAAACAGTACTAATGGGAACAAAGGGAAACAAAACCTGTTCAAATGATAACAAGTATTTAAAAGTAATGAGGTTCTAGCCATTTTCCATTTGTATTGGAATTAAACTTTCAGTTCATTCTTGCATTGTACTCTCATCAGTGCAAGACAAAAAGCTTCAGTATGTCTATATTTATCAAATTTCTAACTTCAAATGTGGACCCCATAATAATTTTTGTGATCGCTTCCCTTACAAAAAATATTGATATAGTCACCTTGGTATGGAGACAATATTTAGTGTTACGTTTTTACCTTGTTTCTTTTTTCTTCTGTTATTCACCCCCAATCATCAACACCATCCAGGCTGCACCAAAGACTGGCAGATATCGCATGTGGCAGCAGAAGACCCAGCAGTTTGTTGACCTTTCAACCGGCATTAGGTTGAGGCTCAGTATAGCAGCAGGGGATCTTGTCGGAAAATCGGTAAGTGAAACTCACTTTGTCAATGTTTTGAGATAAATCTGAAGTACAATACATGATCAAAGGTAGTAATAATAGTAATAATACAGTCAAACCTGTCTTAGTGGCCACCTCTCTATAAAGGCCACTTGTCTATAGTGGCCATGTATATTGTCTCCCTCAAGAAAGAAATGTGAGTTGTAGAACCTGTCTAGAGAGACCACCTGTGTACAGGGGTCACTTTTTCTGTTTCCCTTTAATAGGTGACCTTTATAGACAGGTTTTGCTGTAATATCTTTTTCTTACATAGCACCTCACCATTGACAATATGACTGACCGTAGCATTGACAGAATTATTACCCCAGTCATTGGATTCAATTACGATTCAGCACATTACTGTACACATTCTCCACTCCTCTAGGCAGCATTCCAGCTGGTCGCCTTTTTACAAGCATTTTCATGCCAATTCAACCGCAATGCATTTAAGCAGAAACTCTGCCCTGATATCAGATAAACAGATTAGCAAAAAATGCATTTAAATCCATTAAATGATAAAGAAGTTTTGAATTTGTAAAGTTTTAATCAATCAATATAATAATTATTAATCAATCATATTTTCTGCTCTATGATTTTGCCCTTGCGAGCTGCAGTATTTTCTCTTGTATGATTACAGCTTTTTGTTCATTATTTTTTTAGCATGAGGAGCTGGTCCTGTTCCTGATCCAGCTGAGACGTGACAAGGCCAACCTTCTGGAATGGCTATCCATGATAGACAATGAACTAACCTTGCTCAAGGACCCCAACAGTTCCCGTGCTAACTCTGCTAGACTTAAACCAAGGTAACACAACAGTATAAACAATTAAGCATATGTTAGTTACTTCAGCATCAATTCCCAGACTTGGGATGTGACTGCTGCCGACAGATCTAAATGGATACAAGCCTTAAGAAAAGGTGCAGCAAGCTTGGAATCCAAGATGTGTCAAGCTTGAGATGTCAAACAAGCAGTAAAAAAGACCAGAGGCACAACAGCAGCACAAACCCCAAACTTTGCCTGCCTAACCTGTGGACATCTCTGCCAGTCCAAAGTTTTGGCCTTTTTAGCCATCAGAGGACACACAGGAGACTCCAAAAACAACTGTAGTAGTAGTAGCTAGACATCCGTGAATTTGAGGCGTCCACCCATCAGTTCACACCTAAAATGGACCTTTGTTGTACCTATAGACTTGTACCTATCACATGATAGTATAGCTAGAATAAGACCTATGTAGCTGTAGGTGATAATTAGGGACCCATATAGTTCTAAGACCAAGGTAAGACTCAGTGATCGAAACAGTTCCATTACTAATCAAGCTAGATTTAGACAAAGGTATTTAGGTATGTTGGCATTGTCATCATCATTGTCATTGTTACTGACTTCATCTGTATTATTCTCATTATTGTATGATAGGAGCAGCGAGTCTCTGCGGCGTAGCTCCCCAGACCTGAACGAGGATGACCGAGAGTTCTACCAGGAGATATTGACGGAGAGAGAAGACATCGCCAGAGAGCTGGACATCAGCGCCCTCTCATCAACCTGGTAGACAACCTAGTCAGGATGGGTAGTCTGTATGGCGGGGATAACCACATGATTGCCCAAGAGTTTTATGGGGTAAGTCGAGGGTATTATAGTGATGATGATGATGAGGTCAATGGTAGTTGAGGTATTGGTAGTAATGGTAGTATTGGTGATACATTTGCTGATGATGATTGTAGTAGTAATGGTAGTGATAATGATGATAGGGGTGATATTGGTAGTGATGATGGTGGTGGCAGTGGAGGTGATGATGGTGATGGTGATGATGATGATGATGATGGTGACGATGATGATTGGGGGGGGGGTGTAATAATGGTGATGATGATGTTGATGTTAATGATGGCAGATTACTGAGATGATAATGATGAAACTAACAATGATATAAAAGAGATTCAAAGATTTTGTCATGTGACTTTAGATGGGCTATTACAATATTGCCCAATTCAATTAAAGGTTGTCAACTCATGGATATTCTCTCCTCTAACAGGACAAAGTCCAGAAGGGTCTTCCCTACTCTCCTCCCAAGAAGCTTATTGAGTTCTCAAGACGTATGGAAGAAGAGAAACTTGTTCACGATCTGGAGGAAGAGCTGAGACAGTTGGAGACAGCAGAAGATGTAGAACTCCAGGTATGTGACAAATGTTTGATATGAAATGGTTGAGCCCGTTAAAATATATCGTCAACCTAAAAACGGAAAATCATAATAGTGATGAGGATGAAAAGAAAATAAGCAAGATGTTAGTAGGGATGATGGTAAAAAGTGATGATAAACATGAAAATAATAATCACAAAATTGACTCTATGGATAGCAATGGCATGTAGTTGACTACCTAACTAAGTTTTGTAGTCGATGCATAGTCACCCACGAGGAACTGTTGACTTTGCTATGCAACTACACTAGGTTGTCACCCTACTTTTCAGAAAATATACATGTACAGTGGGTTCTTAACTAGCTTTCCTACACATGGGACTCCAATGAATGGTCCATTCCAGGGAACAGCAACAACAGTTTCACAAACAATAACGGTTTATGTTTATTTTAACCCACATGGGTGTCTGTTTGATTTAACAGCTGTATGGAGAGATTTATTTGTTTTGTTTTTGTTTTACCTGACTGCTAAGAAAGCATGTGTATGCTTGTAAGTAAGCAACCAGGGGACTGACGGCTTTAAGTCCTCTCCAAGAGACTTGGTAATGAGGATTAATGCCTTACCAAAGAGCACTAGCGCATCGACTTGTTTCAAACCCAGGCCCTCCCAGTTACGAGACCCCTGCTCTACCACTGAACCATCGGACCTCCTCAAAATTTAAACAGGAAAGTACAGTCATGTTCAGGAGACTACAGTGCAATTATGTTTTTCGAATTGTTCCTTTGCAGGAGAAGTTAGACCAGCTCTATGACCTGGACAAGAAACTTCAGGAGATCTCGGCTAGAGTCAGCGTTCTCAAGGATGAGAAGGTGAGCTTTTTCACTTATACAAAATGGCAACATTCACTCTTTTTTGTAATTGCTACATATTTCTAGGTGAAAGTTGTGAATATGATATTTATGTGCTTGGATATCTATGTACTTGGAATCTGAAGAACAATTGCCATTTTGTTAACCTTCAGGAGATCTCTTTAGATTGGCAACACTTTCTTATGCTACATAGTCCAATCAAAAAGAAAAGTGATGTTTAAAAAAAAGAAAAGTGTATGGACAAAAGAGTATGTTTATAGGATGAGAAGGTGAGCTTTTTCACTTATACAAAATGGCAACATTCACTCTTTTTTGTAATTGCTACATATTTCTAGGTGAAAGTTGTGAATATGATATTTATGTGCTTGGATATCTATGTACTTGGAATCTGAAGAACAATTGCCATTTTGTTAACCTTCAGGAGATCTCTGCTAAAGTCAGCATCCTCAAGAATGATGAAATGAGATTTTTGCCCATTTAGATTGGCAACACTTTCTTATGCTACATAGTCCAATCAAAAAGAAAAGTGATGTTTAAAAAAAAGAAAAGTGTATGGACAAAAGAGTATGTTTATAGGTTTGTAAAATGTCAATTTGTATGGATAGAGTGATTCTAAATTTCTCTGCTTGTTGCCAATTTAAGGAGTTTAAAGATTGTCCATTTCTTCTTTTTTGTTTCAGGATAAGATTGAGAATACACTACATAGGTTAGACCAGCAAATCACTCATGATTGGGACGACAAAGAAATGGTTGCAAAGATTGAAGAACAGCAGAGACAACTAGAGAGACAGCTAACGAGAGTTAGATTACAACTGGCACAGGGTACTAAGGTGAGAAGTCTGTTTGTTTGTTTGTGTTTCATTGTCTGTATGATAAAGAAATGGTTGCAAAGAACAGCAGAGACAACCAGAGAGACAGCTAACGAGAGTTAGATTACAACTGGCACAGGGTACCAAGGTGAGAAGTCTTTTTGTTTGCGTGTCATTGTCTGTTTGTATGATAAAGAAATGGTTGCAAAGATTGAAGAACAACAGAGACAACTAGAGAGACAGCTAACGAGAGTTAGATTACAACTGGCACAGGGTACTAAGGTGAGAAGTCTGTTTGTTTGTTTGTGTGTCATTGTCTGTTTGTATGAGAAATAAATGGTTACAAAGATTGAAGAACAGCAGAGACAGCTAACAAGAGTTAGATTACAACTGGCACAGGGTACTAAGGTGAGAAGTCTGTTTGTTTGTTTGCTTGTCATTTTCTGTTTGTATGATAAAGAAATGGTTGCAAAGATTGAAGAACAGCAGAGACAACTAGAGAGACAGCTTACAAGAGTTAGATTACAACTGGCACAGGGTACTAAGGTGAGAAGTCTGTTTGTTTGTTTGTGTGTCATTGTCTGTTTGTATGATAAAGAAATGGTTGCAAAGATTGAAGAACAGCAGAGACAAGTAGAGAGACAACTAACAAGAGATAGGTCACAGCTTGTACAGTACTAAGTAGTTGAGAATTTTGTTTGTCTCAGTCTGTGTATTTGTTTGTTTGTTTGTGTCTCTGTGTCTGTTTTATGATGGTCACAAAGATAGAAGTACAATAGAAAGTAGAAAGAGGACTAACCAATTTATATATATTTTTTAATCCCCTTACTTACGATGAATTTATTGCTTAAAACTAATACAATATTCATATTACACAAATTACATGATTGAACAAATTAATGAAATATTATGATAATATATATGTTCAAATCATTTCTTACTCTGTTAACATAATTAAAATTGTTTAATTAACCATAGGAGCTTGAAGAAATCACGGCTGAGAACAGCAGGATAGAGCATGAGGTGGCTCTGATGAAATCTGGGATGGAAGGCACCAACAACATCAGCACACAGAAGGTTGGTTCATCAAATAACACTTATCTCTTTGACAGCTGAATTTTCTCATTCCCATTGACTTTACACAGGGACCACCAGGTTACCGTAGCCAGTGGAGTAACTCAGAGATGCCAACCAGTACGATAAAAAAAGTGAAATACGATAATATGATATCGCCTCTTGAAAATACGACTTTTCATCTTTCAAAACAAAATATAAGAAATAAAAAATATATAAACCGCGGAATCGCATAAAAACATGTACAAGTATACCCCAGCTACCCCAACAAAAACTTTGCTTTACAATTTTCTCATCCAATGTTAATGAAAGAGCAAACATTTTACTTGCCCGTTCTTACCAGTAAAACATTTTCTGACATTTTACTGGCCCGGGGCCAACGGGCCAGTGGTAGTGTCAAGTTCTACGCGTTTATTTCAATCATTCTTAAGTATTATTTATTTAAAACAGACCTCTTTTTGTAAATCCATTTTAACTTTGCAGCACTTGATATTTCTTTAAATTCTTTCCTATCAAACATCATCAAGCATTCTGTTATATTAAAAAAAAAAAAAAAATGTTATACAATTTTGTTGAAATTTGAGTAATGCGTGAAGATCTGTTGGTGGTATATAAGCTGCACACTCAATATCACAATTGTATTGCGAAGTTAGATACAAAAGATTGTGTGAAAAAGGCAAATGATAAAAGCCCTCGGTCATGGGGAGAGAGTTGGGTCAGAGAGAGAGAGAGAGAGTGAGAGAGAGGGAGAGAGGGGGAGAGAGAACTTCCGGTTAGATACACATAGCCTTTTATTTCAAATCAAAGCACAGTCAAACCATCCCTATTAAAACCATATGCACACATTTTGAGGTTGTCAGCGAGTTTTATCCAGAAAATATCCTTCAAATTAATGAAAATGGTCTTGAAAGAAAGCTTGCCTGTTTAGCTATTGTGTACAAAGCACCCTGTTTTCCTAATTATATCTATATCAGAAATGAACAACAACATTTAAACCTATTTATTAATTCTCAATGCTTTCAATTTTATTAATTATTTAGTCGGCTGACTCGGTGAAGGAAAAACTTCAGATGGAGCGAGAGGTCAACCACGTCCAGTCGGTCATGAACGGTCTGGAGCGCCAGCGGACGTCCCTCGCTAACCAGATGGACACGCTACGCCGCACACAATCTACAGGTGATAATGAGGAGAATGGGTGGAATGGTTTCTCATCACTCGGTAAGGGGGATGGGTTCATGGGTTTGCATGCTGCATGAGTGGTCGAGAAATGGTCACCAGTCTTTGCTGTGCTGCTCAGTGGTAAACTAATGCTTTAACTCTGCAGAGGAGCAAAGCTGCCAATTATTCATATTTGGAAGGAATAGGTCAAATTTTGGCCCCCAAAAAAATCAATGTTTTGAGATGTAAAGTCCTCTCGTCATTTTGAAAACTCTTAAGTAAAAGTATACAAAGCACTCTGTTTTCCTAATTTTCTTGATAGATTCTTAATATTTGCTGTGAAAGATTAGCAGGTATTGGTTTGGGGGTCTCTTGATCTCAAAGAGAATGGTGTTTTATTGTTTTGTCAATGTAATATGTGTCTGCATGCAAGTGTGGTGGAAAAAATGGTCACGATTCTTTGTGTTCTGCTCAGTGTGAAACTAATGCTTTTGAAACAGTGAAAAAAAGGGGGCAACCTCTTGTGGCAAAAAGAGAGTGGTGTTTAATGGTTTTTCAAGGTAATAGTGTCTTGTCTGCATGCATTGTTGGATGGAGAAGTAATATTAGTCTTTGCTTGCTGTATATTTTTGTGTCAGCAATTATTGCTAGAGGGAAAAGGATAAAATTAGAGAGAGCCGATGAGCATTATTTGTTATTTAGTTTGAAAAGTTTCTCCATGTCTACTATTTATGCTAGACAATAACGATACTGCACATTCAACTTTTACCCATTCTTGAAAATTGCCCACATTTTGCGCATTAGTACAGTAACTTTTGAGTTAGAGCTGTACAAAAGATGTACATATGCTGTAAAAAGAGCATTTTTGTTGTTGCAAACTATATATTTTGCATTAGGGACATTTACTAACATGTAATTAAAATTAAAACAAAATTGGCGTTTTCTAATATTTAGTTTTGTGTCCTCATACAAAGTCTTTAGAACTTAATGATTAAGTCCCTACCACCCATCCTCCCCTTACTACAACCCAAACCGGTGCTATAGTTCCCTTTAGAACTATAAGCTCAAGAAAGATTACACCAGTCCTTCCAGGACTACCACAGTCCTTTTTAGGACTACTCAAGAAACAGTCCTTTTCAGGACTACACACACACAAAAGAAAGATTACCAACAGTCCTTCTCAGGACTCCCCAATCCCTCCCCCCTCCCCTCTCACATGGTGCAACCATAAGCCTACTGTATATTTAATGATTGATGTTTAATATTGCATGAAATTAGTGAATGGCAATTACTTAATTATGCTGCTTTGAAGAATAATAGCAATTAGAAAATGGCTCTTTTCATTAAGTCAAGATGGATATTTAGTGTGTCTGTCATATGAATAAAGTGATGAATTATTTAAGGCATGTGGATATGTCAAAGTGCAATATGTTCATTTGTGCAGGTCGCATACATTTTAGATTGATACATTTATGATAAACAAAAACACAACATGTTAGCAACAAAATGAATTTCATTTAAGATGCAAGGGAACACTTTGCTTTAATTTTTTTCTTGTAAAAACAGTTTACTTTGCAAACATGTGTAAGAATTTTTTGGCAAAATTGAAGTCAACAATTCATGCCTTGTTACTAATTTTGAACTGATACAAACAAAATTTTCTTGTAAAAACAGTTTACTTTGCAAACATATGTCAGAATTTTTTGGCAAAATTGAAGTCAACAATTCATGCCTTGTAACTAATTTTGAACTTATACAAAATGATAGCATGTATGGCTGTTTTTCTGTAGGTTCCAAAGGCAAGGTGGTCCACCGGAAGTCATCCAGGGAGGCCCTTCTCTCTGGTCCATACATTGTGACTGACCTTGACACCCTGAAGACTGTTGACATCAGTGCCTTACACACAATGCCCTCCAGCCCAGAGATGAACAACTCCTCCATGTACGCAGACACCACCCTCGATGGGTACAGCGATCCTAAGCAAAGTTTCAGCAATCCTCAGCACAGTTTCAGCGATCCTAAGCAGAGCTTCCATGACCCTAAACAGGAGTACCTTGACACGAAGAGAGGTCAGCTGGATACGCCGATGAGTCAAGCGATTAGTCCGGGGGTGTATCCAGCTCAGAAAGGGCAGTTTAACCAGGGGGATCCCATATTAGGGAGTGCGGACTCCTTCGCAAGGTACAATGACTCTTATGATCCAGTCTCAGGGGATTACTACGCAGGCAAGGGTGTTCCAGGAGAGGACAGTCTTACCGGGAGGGGGGATCAGGTCGGGTACGACCAAAGGGGGTTCGATCAAGACCAGGGGAGGTTTGACTTGGATTTGGAGAAATTTCAGGGTGTGGGTTACGATGCTGATGCGTCTCGTCGCAGTGATTTTGATAGGAGCATTGGTGATGCCGGCGGTAACGACGTGAACAATCGTACCATTGACTCCAATATCTCATCAGGACAATCCCCTTATAATGTCCCAGCGTTTGACGATGTCATGGGCAATGAGCAATCATTCGTCAGCCCAGCCAGAGTAGATTCCAGTCTCTTTGACAGCAAGAGTGACCCTGAGGCGAGGGTAGCGGAACAAGGTCTCGTCCATGCACAGTTCAGCTCTCCGGCGTACAGTTCCCCTAGCTTCTCTGCCACCCCACCCCAGGGGTCAGTGTCGTCAGGGAAGGGGAAAGGGTTCTGGTCAACAGATCTGGACACGAAGGAGAAAGCATGTACCCAGAGATTGGACAAGCTCCATTTGAGGTGGCACAGGAGGAGGTGATGGGGAGGGCCGAGCAACCCTTGATGCAGCAACCCTTGATGGAGCCGATACCTCATCCGTATGACATGGAGGAAAGCTTTGAACAGAAGGTAAGAGGAGTGGTATGTTAAGGGATTGAAGACAGATGGGGATGGGCAGGAAGGAGAGGGAGGGAGAGAGAGATGGAGGGAGAGGGGAGGGAGAGAGAGGAGTGAGGAGTGAGGGGAGGGAGAGAGAGGAGTGAGGAGTGAGAGGAGGGAGGAGAGAGAGGGGAGGGAGAAGAGGGGGAGGGCAGGAAAAAATTAACTAATAATATTATTTTTTTCCCCGGAGGTCACAGGGTTATAAAGTGCCAAATCTCAAAGAATGGCACGTTTGACATATATTATTACTGTAATAAAATGCCAACCTGTTTTATTTATCTTAGAGCTATTGAACAGCTTTGAACAAAATTTAGATCAAGGATGTGTTTATTAGCATGAAAAGATAAACTTTTTTTACTTTTGATTCAACAAATATGATTTATGATTTTCTCTAGCCTGTTGAAGATGTGCAGCAGCCACCCCTCAAATCACCTGAAGTTAACTCGGACCTCACGCCTGTAGGACTGTTCCACTATACCTCGCTGTCACCAAAGGGCTTTGATGCCCAGCCCACCAAGAAACAATACTCCAAACAGTCCCTTGACCATGCCCAAAATACCTTGCCTGACTATGCAACACAATCCCATGACGGTTACAAATCCCCTCTGAACGTTACAAGTAACAGCGCACCCCCATCATCGCAAGTGGGCAGTGCCTACCAAGACGGGAACTACTTTGATAATGCACCTGTAGGCAATTCCATTGCAAATGCGGGGAAGTCCAGCAATTTGGAGGGATCTGCAACAATGCCATATACCAGCAAGCGGTGGGAGGAATATGCCAGCCAACCGCAGTGGGACTATGGTTTCCAAGACGACCAAGCCCCTCCCTCTGAGTCCTCAGAGTACAGATCGGACGACAGTAAACGACCAAAGGAACGCAAAACATCGTTGTACGGACCAACACCATTTAGAAAAAGTAAGACATGTACAGTGCATAGCTAACCATTCCTATTTTTAAGCCTTCAAGCTATAATTGTTTAATACCCTAGATTCCTCTCTTTCTCTAAATCATTCTGTGTGAAAAGATATAACATAGACTGTATTCCTAATTATGCCTTTGCATTAGCTTGTCTAATATACAATGAACCACCATGCAGTGCACCACTTGATTGGTTCACTAGAGCTCTCAGCGACAGTGTCCTGTTTCAGCACATTTCGTGAAATTTTGTTTAGACGCTATCATTCCCATTTTCCAATTTTTATTTAAAAATCCCACATATATAACAATTAATATATCTTTTTTTGAGCAAGGCTTGCGATTACACCACATATTCTTTGATAGAGCATGAGTGGGCCATTTTCAGGGCCAACTAACCCTGTCAAAAGAATATGTGGTGTACCATGTAACCGCAAACCTCGCTCAAATCTGTCATCACCATGGAAGCCTTCAAAGATTACAATCGTTATATCTGTCTCTCCATTATTTCTTTCTTTATAGCATCCTCTGTTGACTCCCAAAGCAAGACGATACCAGGTTTCTCATCCGTGAGTGCGGTGACGAGGAGGAGAAAGCCAGGACTGGACGAGGAGAAGAAGAACAGAAGGAAATCTGCATCGGTGAGTGGGGGATGAGATGGATGTGGAACAGATGGGTTGGAAAGGGGGGAAAGTAAGATGAAAGATAGAGATAAAGGAATTAAGAGAGAGATAGATGTGATAAAAATTCAGGGATTAAAATGATAATAATACACTGTCAAGCACTTTGATTACTTACATGTGCCTTATACTTGAAAGGCACATGTAAACATGCTTATTATCATGAATATTGTCATCAGAATTTATTCAGATAGAAGCAGAGTTTTTGGCAGAGCTGAATTTAATACACTGTAGTCTCTTTTGCCTCCTCGTATTTGCAACAAATCCATGTTTTATTTTCATTTTACATTTACATGTAGATCATTCAGTCAAATATGAACCTCTTCATATTCATTAATTGGAGATGGTGCACACATTGTGTGCTTGTAGGAATCTGATGACCAGTGTAAAAGTGGTATGAGATAGGTTAGTACCATACTTATTTGATAAAGCTCCTTATAGATCCAATGTATAATTTCTGCTCTTGTTTTGGTTATTGTATCCCCCGGCAGTATGCCCGTGGGGTACTTTGGATTCAGCAGCGTTACCCCGCGTCCGCCGCCGCCACCGCCACCGCCGCCGTGTCATATTCTTGTGTGCGCTCTAACTGCCACATTTCCCTGACGGATTTCTTTCAAATTTTGTATGGAGGTGTACCTTGGTATAATCTACACACCTATAACTTTTGGTGATGCTGCCACGAGTGTCCCGTGTTTTATAGGGTCAAAGGTCATATTTTGGTGAGTGTATAGTGTGCACTCTAGTGTGTGGTCTAACTGCATCATTTCTGAACAGATTTCTTTCAAATTTTAAAAAGGAGATGTATCTTGGTACAATCTACACATCTACACTTTTGGGCGATGCTGCCCTCATTGTTCCGTCTTTTATATGGTCAAAGGTCATATGTCTTTTATGCGCTCTAACTGCCACATTTCTTGACGGATTTCTTTCAAATGTTGTATGGAGGTGTGTCTTAGTACAATCTACACATCTTTAGAGTTTGGTGATGCTGCCACCTGTGTTCCGTCTGTTATAGGGTCAAAGGTCGTATTTTGGTGGCTGTCTTTTGTGCGCTCTAACTGCCACATTTCTTAAAAGATTTCTTTCAAATTTTCTACAGAGATGCATTATACTCTAATCTACACACATATTGGTTTGGTGATGCTGCTCCTATCCTAGTCTTGACAATAGTTCGAGCCACTAGTGGCGATCTCTACGTCATCCTTTTGTTTCAGGGAGGGGAGAGGGGATCTTTGTCCCTCCTTTTAACATAAGGATGACACAAAATCGCTGCCACTGCCGGGGGATACATTCGCATTGCGCGGCAATACAGATTGCGATATTTCTAGTTTGATGTTGCCATCAGTATTATCATAATATCATTGATTTTATGAGCATCTGATATTCTGCCTGGCTCAGAGCCTCAGGAAAATGCCTTCTCAGATACAGAGATGGACCCTACCCCCATCATGGCAGTCGTCAACATCAACATCTTCATCTTCTTCACCTTCATAAGCATTATCATCATCATCATCACTGATATGATTGATATCATCACTGTTAATCTTTATTACTATTATCAGGAGCGTCTGTTGAGTTCTGGAAGTCGATCCTACTCAGAGCCTCAGCGTGATGCTTTCTCAGATACAGAGATGGAACCTACCCCCGTCATGGCTATCAAGCCCGGCAAACCTGTAGTAAGTACTTAATACCTATTCTCATACTCATTTTAGTATGTGTACTAATACCATAGATTGTCATTTGGTCTACTGTTGGTCCACTGCTAATTTTCGCTTTGTACACATTTCGGTTCATTTAACGTCTTTTGGGCAATAAACCAAGAAACTTTCGCGACATTTTTGTAAATTGTTTTACTAGCGACTGCCATTTGAGCAGGAAGAAAATTCCTTAAATTGCAATGTGGTGATTCGGTTATCTCATGGCATTAGACTTTTGGAAACTGGTCCACTCACTAAATACTGTATGTGAAAGCTTCTGGCTTTACAGAAACCGCTCTTATCCACTTGGTCTAATATTCATTGAAACTGTCACAGGGTGGTTTGTCATGTTACCTGAATGTAAAATTAAACTTTGCTGGTGATGAAAAGAAGACTGCCTCATTGGTCAAAATAAGGTATTTAAGGCTTGTTCAGATGTGACGCGGTAACCCGCCGCAAAAAGGCAGGCGCATTTTTTGAAAACCTGTAAATGAATGGCAAATGCGCACGACAACGGTCCTGAGCATATTCACTAAGTTCTATGTTATAAGATACAGAATTGTGATATGTACTACACTTAACATCATCATTTAAAGAGAGGGTTGAGTTCTGGGAAGAGGTGAAAATAATTTGTGAGCGTTATCATTGTACTATGCAAGTGTGGAAGAACATCAGATAAAAAATATTCCCTGAAACGCATGGCTCTTCAAATGCCTTAATATTCTAAATATGGCATGTAGCATCATAAAAATCTGGACGGATTTTTATGCCACATGTTTGTGTAGTCCCATATACATCTTTCTGTGTACAGTGCTTGTAACTTTACCAAGACTTGGCCAAATTTCTTATAATTTTGATGATTCCAAAACCGTGCAGTACACACCAATATATGCTAGATGATTAACTTTTTCTGATCGATTCCACAACATTTCTTTCACGATGCAATCGCATGACCAGAACTCAACTTTATCTTTAAAAAACGCTGCTGTTTTGCGGCATCATATCTGAACAATCCTTTAGCCCATTTTGAATGGGAGGAATCGGTTACATGTACTTCACCACATTCAGGCAAACTCCCGGCTCTCAGCAGACTATTAAACCAGTTGAAAAGCAGATAGATTTGGTAAATAGAAAGTGGAATAAGACAAGCTGGGTGGCAATGGATCAAATGGCAGTAATGCACTAATACATACAATATATTACCTTTCATCTGCACTTTAATAACACATTTACATGTTTAAGAATATGTTTTGTAATGTGATACCCGGTAAGCGGTAAATTTTGATATTTTAAACTGCCAATCATTATATTTTAAAATGCTATATAGCTGCAATTTTTTATGAAAAAACGAAATGGCATACCGGTAAACGAATTCACTTTCGTTTTATTCGGGGTTTTGTAAATTAATGTACATGTATTGAGTGATCAATGTCCTAACTTAGGAAAAGAGATTTGGTGCAAGTAAAAGTGCTTAAAACGATATAGGTAATCCTCAATTTCATGTCACCATATAGGTTAAATTACGATAGAATGCACAAATGTACATGTAAGACAGATTTTATCCAAAATTGCACATACTTTGATGATCAAGTATTACAAAAACCTACATGAATGGTGTGATATTGAATGATGTATTTGGGCATGTTTCATGCATGTAACTTAAATATAGGTTACGAACCATTCCTGAAGAACCTATAAATACTGAATGTACATTGGGGTCTGTTGCGAGAAACTATTGTATGTGGTTTATTGGTGAAGGCTCTTGACTCTCATACATGTAGGAGAGGTTCTGGGTCGACTCTTGCCCGGTGCTTACATCCTTGGACAAGATGTAATGCTCACATTTGTCCTTCTCCATCCAGGTGTATTTAAAGACCCTGTCCGAAGTGAAAAATGAAATAGATGAATTATATATCAAAGGAAAGCTGACAAGCCATAGATTACAACAATACCAATTATATGCTACTTTACTGCATGTCAGACGAGTAACAGCTCTCTGAAAACTCGAAATCTAAAGCTGTGAAAATCGGGAGTTGTTGACCTAAAGACTAGCTATCGAATTGATGACATCACCGTACGTGGAGTACGCATATTCACAATGACTTTGCATTAATTAAGCACGGCTCATCGCCTCAGCTATATAGGCGAGCACATATGGTGTTGTCAGTGTAACTGGGGCAAATTTGACCCCTCTTGACCTGTAATTTAGAGAGGTGCGGAAAAAAGGTTTTAATTCGCTTTTGTGCAATACTGAAAGGGAAAATATTTTGAATTCCTTTATATTTGTTTTCTATGTTCATTCAGCTTTCCATTGATAAAAAGTTGTATTTTCATCGGATAGGGTCTTTAAATAGATAACTGGCAAAGCTGGGGTAATAATAATTGCAGGTCATGCAGGAAGAGCATTACTGATGTTGCATACCTGGGTAAAGGAGACGCAATAATTATTTGTTATCATTTATATATATAGTAGAGGTCTCATTTAAAGAGGTGTTAATTTCTTGCAACAGGCCCTAGGAGATTGATTCGTTTGTTATGCATTACTAATCCTATTTTATACTTGAGTTTTATACGCTTGTCTGAATATACCCTGTTCATATTATTAACCTAACTCATTTCATGATATTCATTTTTCTCCCCCTCCCCTCACATCACATCCCCCTCCCCTGCCCCCTTGATGTAAACTCCTTGTGTACTGATCCCCAGTCACGGCTGAAACGCCAAACCAGTGCTTCCCAAAGGCTAATCCGATCAGCACGAGCAAAGTCGTTGCCCGGAAACATCAACCTCCCCTCTTCCGACAGTGGTGCCGACGAGGCCCCCTCCACCAGTCACCAACCTCTCCCCGCCCCAGTCCAATCCCCCTCCACATCCCTCCCGCCCCCGCCCCCCTTGCGGGATGACGTTTTCGCTGGCGGGCAGAAGAAAATTTACACTTTGGACGGGACGATAACTTATAAGCCGTCTTCCGTCTGGGAAAAGGCATGCAAAGTTTGATTTTGGTTTGATATTATTTTTGTTTTAATGGTCTGCCATTTTGCTTGTCACCGTTTGCTGTCCTTCATTAACGCATGCAGAAGTTTTGCTTTCCGGTATGCCGTGCTTCTTTTACCATTCAAAAAGGGATTTTTCGGAAGGCTATGTTCTGTGTTGCTCTGCATATTTGTTTGCCATCATGAATGTGTTTACGTGCATGCTGGTTTGGGGCTTGTCATTGTGTGTCATTTTTCTTTTTAACTTTGTCCTTTTGTCCACACCACATTCTTGTATCTTTGCTTTTCCATTGGAGCAACAATGTTCTGATCTGACTACAATCCAAAAAAAAAAAATGCAGTCACCATTCAATATGATGATTTGAAAATGTAAAATCTTCCTGAATGATGTTGAAACCATCTACTAGCCATGTGAATATAAATAAATAAATACTCTTGAGGGATATGATGAGTTTTCAGTTGGGTAAAGGCGTGATTGGCTGCTATTTTATTTCTTTCTGATTTGTCGCTTTTTTTTCAGACCGGAAGTAATGAAATACCTAACGACTTTAACAGCACTATTCACATAAACATGTGGGACCTCAAACACTATTGGTTTTAAATCTGTAACATTTCATATCTCATTTGGTCACAGTTTTTTTTTTCTTCAAAATTCTTGTTGAATTCTTGGTCATGAGTCTAGTCATAAGGTGTGCGAAGTTCTTCACCTTCAAGCATACATGTAAACAAAATTTCTTCTTCTTATTCTTTTATGGGTTGTGATGTGTAAAAAGCTTGTAATGATGGTGCCTTTGTCTTTGGAAAGAGTCCATCCAAAAGTTTTTTAAACAATAGATGATTTTGGAGCAAATAGGAATGGTTATGATGAGTTTTGGGAATCATCATACTTATCAAAATGGTAACCTTAATTTGAAAAAAAACAAAAAACTCATATAAACCTTGGAATGCATTGCACTTATTCATAAAGGTCATAATGATATGAGCCCAACCTTCACTGTATTTGCGTGGGCTTAATCTACATGTCCCAATCTACATCTTGCTGTATGCTTGTTGACCAATTTCTTATCCTAAACATCTGCATTTTGAAAAAACTTGTGGGTGTATAATAATAATAATAAAAATGATGATAATAATCTGGATTTTCATAGCGCTTAATACCAAATACCGTCTCTAAGCGCTTCACATATATTATTACCCTGATCATTGGATTCATTCACGCACAAAGTGCACCATCTCCATTCCCTGGGGAGTATTCCTACCATATGGTCACCATGAGGGCATGTGGCAATTACTAACACAAAGGCTTTCGTCATCCTACCAGGTTCCCATTTCTCTCCTGGGTATGGAGTGGCAAATGTAGATTAATGCCTTGCCAACTAAATTATCATATTAGTGCCATGTCGGGGGTCGAACCCATGACCTTTGCATTTCAAGTCAAGTGCTTATAACCACCCGGCTATGACACCCGGCTATGACACCGCTGTAAATAAAAGAGTTGCATTTCATTCCATACATCTGGGGGGTGTTTCACAAAGACTAAGATCGACTTTAAGTTGGACTTAAGTATAGCGGGCCATTCATGCCATTGGTTGCTATCCCCATTGGTCTCTAAATTATAATCTTTAGATAATATTTTTTCCTTCAATAATGAACTATAAAAAATGTAAACTCTGTAGATTTGAGACCACGATTTGTACGTCCCTTGAAAGACAAATGCCAGTAAATGGTAAGAGCAAACAGTGGCATGAACGGCCTGTTATACTTAAGTCCAACTTAAAGTCGATCTTAATCTTTGTGAAACACCCCCCAGGTCTTAAATACATGTAATACTAATAGGGATAGCGAGTGACAAACCTTTGAAAGTAATTTTTCCCTAGTATGTAATGATGCTTACCATTTTCATTTTCAAATTCATCATGAATAAAAGAAATGAAAACCTTGGGACTATAATCATGACATCATTCCCGTGAATTCAAGGACATCAAACATGGGATTTTTTTAATTTTCACTTTAATTAATAACATGCATTTCATAATGATTTTAAATACTGCATTATCCTGGGCTTTATTATTGTTCATCACAATGGAGAACTCATGGATCTACCAGTACTTGCGAATGTATTATCATAACAACCACACTGATTACATAGCGTAAACACTGTTATTTTTGCGTGATTAATTTTTCGTGCTGAGCGACCCGAAAACATATTTGCGAGTTCTTAAATTCGCGTTGCACGCAATTCAGCCGGTTCAAAACACGCATAAGAAGTCATGCTTATATTTTCGCGAGTTTTAAAATTTGCGAACACACACTTAAAGCACGAAATCTGCGAAAATTAAAGCAACGCGAATATTTACAGTAGTCCAGTCAAAATAGCAGTTTACCCCCAAAAAGATCGCAGTGATCTTGGGAATAATCTTCTAAACAACATGCTAAGAGTTTAGGAAAATCTAAGTAGTGGAAAGCACTTAAATTTGCAAAATATGCAAATTAGCTAATACCTTTTAGAAATTCATATTTTCCCTATTAATCTGCATATAAGTACTAAATTTAAAGGTTGTAGTGCTTAGAGTGATGTTGTTAAGGTCAGTGAATACAATGACAATTTTTTCAGAATAATTCCATGACTAAAATTTGCATCATATGCAACTTAACATTGGCCATGAAAAGAAATTGATAATTTTTCATAAATTTGTGGTGGAATATTTTTCTTTTGCAATAACTTTTGGGTTACCCCCTAAAATTCGCTATTTTGAATGGAGTAATATATATATAAATTATTACCTTTTATCTTACTTTTAAAGATATGTGGAATCTTGCCATGAAACATGATAACAATCCTGATACTTCCTTTCTTGTTTGTAATCTATTTGGTGTGGGTTCTATCTCCTTCATGCAGATGCTCAATATTCATTACACAACTCTTTTTTGTTTTAAAGCCTAATGGTGTGTGCTCGTACTAAACCAATTTTTATGTGTGATTGGATAAGGTTTAATTCCACAACTTACATCATTGCAGCTAAAAAGCTTATACATTTTGAAATCACAGATTAATCTTTTTTTCTTCAAATTAAAATGTGTAGAGTGTACACTATCGAGACCCACAGTATCTTGTTTTTATTTGAGAAATGTTCCCTCTTGATTCGATATTATAGATATGAAGATAGAGATTTGAACAAGCAGGAAGCTGACAGTGCTTCTCAAAACTCCTTGCAATAAATTGAGAGATCGATTGGAATGGGATAAGATTAAATTTTTAGAAAAATCATTATCATAATGTTACAAGAAAGTTAAAATTGAAAATCTGTAAAAGCTCTTGGTATCATTTACATGTTGGCCGTATTGTGAAATAGGAATAAGTACATACCATTATCAGGGATGCACTATAAAATGGTTTTATTAAGTCTTGATTTTGTTCTGCTAGTTACCTGGAAATGAACGTATAGGGATCTGGAAACAATAATTAAAGAGTGTTTGAGTTGTTGAATCGTGTTATAATTAAAATCTTGTTTCTTGTTTGTTTGACAGGCTTTGGCAAATGATCTTCCTATGGGTGAACTCCAGAGGGCGTTTAAGACCAAGGACGAGGAGTTGGAAGAGGAGGAGCAGCGGAGGAATTCCAACTATGTCTACAAGAGCGATCTGAAGAATGTTGAGTTTGATGAGTCGACAGGTGGAGGGCTGGTAAGCGATGGAAAAGCTTTGCTGAGTGTTTAATAGTTGCACTTGTAGGAGTTACAAAGACCGGTAGAAATATCAAGTAGAAGATGATAGTGCTGCTTGGAATTAGGGATCTGTTGTGATGTAGGAGATTGTGCAGATGAGAGTGATGATGCCAATGATGCTGATGACGCTGATGATGATTGATGGTGGTGGTGGTGTTGGCAGTTGTAATGATGATGATGATGATGATGATGACAATGACAATGATGATGATGATGATGATGATGACAATGACGATGATGATGATGATGATGGTGATGGTGATAATGATGATGATGACAATGATGATGATGATGATGATGATAATGACGATGATGATGATGATGACAATGACAATGACAATGACAATGACGATGATGATGATGGTGATGACAATGACAATGACAATGACAATGACGATGATGATGATGGTGATGGTGGTGGTGGCAGTTGTGATGATGATGATTGATGATAATGATGACAATGACAATGACAATGACGATGATGATGGTGATGACAATGACAATGATGATGATGATGATGATGATGATGATGATGGTGATGGTGGTGGTGGCAGTTGTGATGATGATGATTGATGATGATATATTGAGTAAATAGAGTCAACAGTTTAAACATGAATGGAGGAGCAAAGCAACATGTGCCCTTGTATAAGTGAGATTTGACATTCATGTAATATACCGTTATGATTAGATAATAGAACTTGCCTTTTCTGATGTTGCTTTTTAGTAAAGACATTGAGTGTTCACCTATAATGAGAATAGGAATAGAGCTTCAACTGTGAGTTATTGTATGTTTGTGTATATGGTAGTAATTATGTTGGATAATTGTACAGTATATTCCAAACCTATAGATGTCTACATTTGTACTTGTAGCCAGGCTTTTTAGCAGAATGAGACTTTTCTCGCTCTCAATAAAACCAGTTTAAACAAGCCTTGAGTTGGTTTGTAGACTAAACCCTTCTCCTTCTATTTCTATCTTTCTATCTCCCTCTTTTTCCTTTTCTCTCATTTCTCTTCCTCTTTCTCTCTCTACCTTCCTTCTCTCCTGTCACTCTCCCTCTCCCTCTCTTTCCTCCCCTATTTTCTCTCATCTTCTCTCTCTCTTCTTTTAGTTCTCTTCTTACTCTTTCCTTTTCTCTGTGTGCTTTATTCTCTATTATCTTTTCTGTCTCCTTTCGTATCTCTTCCTCTTCCTCTGTTTATCTTCACGCCCCCTTCTCTCTCTCTCTCTCTCTCTCTCTCTCTCTCTATATATATATATCTTGTTCTCTCTCCCTTCCCCCCCCCCTCTCTCTATTTCTCTCTCTTTCCATCCCTCTCCCTCCCTCCCTCTTTCTCTCCCTCCCTCTCTCTCTGTCTCTCTCCTCATCTCTCTCCTTATCTCTATCTGCTTTCTCTTCTCTTCTTTTTTCATTATCTTACCTTCTATCTTTCTCTTACTTCATATATCAGAGTGAGGTGATTACAGACTCGGTTTCACTAATTTCATAGAGAGGGCGGAAAACCCCTTTTATCTGACTACCCAGTCAATAGACCCGGTTTACTCAGTACATATTCAAATTTATGGATGTTCCTTCCTGGGGACCTAGTGACAAGGTATTCCATTAACCTGTTATTAAGGATTGAACTACAATACTTGGAATCCAGTCTGCATACATGTACATGTACTTACTTACTTTCGGGTTTGTCAAGAATAACCTTTGTATAAAAAGTATGCATATAATTGGAATATGTTAGTATTACCGGTATATTAGCATACATAGCTTGGCTAACAAGAATTTTTTTTTCTTAAAACAAGTTTAAAGTTACTTATAGTTTCATAATCCTTTGATGTGTGTGATTTCCATTTTTCTCATGGAAGTACATCTACTGTAGGATGCCGCATGCTTACCGCCGGGCCAAGAGCCGCTTTCTGCGAGGTTGTTTCATGATCTCAGCAGACAAGCTACACCTCCCTGCGCATCTTTTCACGGTTAGCTGCTTGCTGCACGACATCCCAGGCTTGATGTGAACATGTCTGTGTGTGTGTGGGTATGTGTGTAATTGGGTTTTTACAGACATGCACCAATCAGATATGATTATTTATGTCTGGGGATCGACCTTTAATGTCACCATCCGAAAGACGTGACTCAGTTTCGAACAGGGGTCCGCCTGAGCCAGCTTGTAGGCGAAGACAGAGAGCTGACCAAGTGAACGTACCGTTAGACCAACTCACATCTCCCTGTTATGTGAACGTGGCTTGGGTTTAACTGCAGTGTAGGTCAAGGTCATGGTCAAGATTGTCAACGTCACGATCATTGATAATAATAATCTGGATTTATATACATGTAGCGCTTAATACGAAATACAGTCTCTAAGTGCTTTATAGATTTTAGAACCCCGGTCATCGTATTCATTTATGCACATGCAGTGTGCACTATCTACTTTAGGGCATATGGTAATTGCTAACACAAAGGCTTTCGTCATCCTACTAGGTCCCCATTTCTCTCCTGGGTATGGAGTGGCAAATCTAGATTAATGCCTTGCCAAATGACATTAGTGCCATTTGGAAAACCGTGATTGAACTCAGTTTCTTACTTCTAGCTCTCATAAAGTTAGCCCATTCTGCAGTGTCTTGTTTAAAGATAAGTTGAGTTGGATAATGGAGAGGCCATCGTATACCCTATGACCTGGTGGCTACAGGTAAACAAAACCTGAAATATCTAAGACTAGATAGGAAATTTTAAGATCTAAGTTCATCCTGATCCCTCCCCCAAAAAAAGTCGTAGTTTGGTCGATGGTGGGCAATTGTATTTGTGCGTTAGTTTGCAAGTTTAATGCACTGGGACTTGAAAACCTGTTGTACGTGTCCACAAAACGCATTTTCCCCCAATCATTTATGTGTTACATCATAAAATGTTAAGACTTCTCTCTGCTTGTGAAGTTTTTATATATTGAAAGGATATATGTACCTTTTGAGTGCATGGCATGTTTGCTGTGTTTGGGTATTACAGGTAGCAAACTTTGTGAGCTGTTTAAACAAAGTAATTTGAATGAATTTATGGATCTGGTTTATAAGTTCAAAGAATATCATGCTCTTTTGTTTTTAAAATTTTGATTGTTATTGTGATTGTCTTGATTTTGCATTTCACTGGACTCTGACTGAGCAGTTAAATTTGCTCTTTCTGCAGTTTTTAAACCAGCATTCTAATTTGACCGATTTTCACAGAAGTTGGCAAGCACATGAATGAATGATATAGATTTGGTTTAATTTTGAGTGTATCATTCAAAGTATTTTCATTCAAAAGATAATGTACATATGTATTAACCCACAAATATGTGGCACCGTCTGTCCATGTAGACATGTTTGAACCAATGATTATTACGCATGTTGTACAATCTCAGTCTTACAAGATTATTAAATGCACATGACTTGATGGACATGAACACCATTTGTCTGGAATTATGGCGTGATGTGTATTAAGTGCACCTACATGTATATATCAGGTGATACAACATCAGGTTTGCCTTTGTCTGAGTGCATGATGTTATTATCAAGAGATTGTTGTACTTTGTTTGTTTGTTTGAATGTTGGGATGTACATGTATACAGTATCATAACAAACACACTTTTGCCATACTTTATGGCTCATATTGTTTTTTTCTTTTAGTGTAAATTCAAAATAATAGTGTCAGTATCTTATTTTTGTTTTTTTTCCATTAGAAATGTAATTCGGTAATCCAATATGAGAAACTTTTTTATTTAAAAATCTCTGCAGAGTAATGAATGACTGTCTGTATTACACAATCTGCGTATAGATTATGAGTTTATATATATATATATTTTTTAATGTTCCTTTGTATGTTGTTATGTGTGCAACAACAAAAAGATTACTCAAACCCAACTTGAGTCTTTGGCAAATACACGTATGTGTTACATTCAACTGACGAAGGCAATTTTCCGTTGCTTCTTTGAGCTAAATTGTCAACCTGTCTTTTTGTAATGTTCTTGGATTTTTAGCCTAGTATATGCCTGCCATTTCCAAACTGAAAATTCTTGGACTCAATTTTCCGTTGCTTCATTAGGCGAGAAGGCAGACTTATCATTTGCTAATATTCTTTGCTTTTAACTTGGTATCCCAGCATTTTCCATAATGAAACAACTTGTTACGACACACTTTTTCCGTTGCTACTTTCTTCTGTATGATTATTCTAAACGTGTCATTTTGTATTGCTCTTTGTTTTTAGCTTGGAATCCCTGCCAAGGTCCACATCCCGGAGAGATACAATCCTGCAGAAGAAGATAATAGTGAGATAGAGATAGAGACCGCAGAAGAAAATGCGAAAAGGGAACAGAAAGCCAAGAAGATGGCAAAGATCCTATCATCGCAGAGTATGCAGGAATGGCACCCAAGAGAAATGTAAGTTGAGTTGGAAGATAGAGAAAGAAAGAGATATGAGAAGAAGTAGAATTAGAATAAAGTAGGAGGGAGAGAAGAGGGAGAAGAAGAAGAAGAGGAGGAGGAAGAAATGTAAGTAGGAAAAATAGAATAAAGGAGGAGGGAGAGAAGAGGGAGAAGAAGAAGAGGAGGAGGAGGAAGAACTGTAAGTAGGAAAAATAGAATAAAGGAGGAAGGAGAGAAGAGGGAGAAGAAGAAGAAGAGGAGGAGGAGGAAGACATGTAAGTAGGAAAAATAGAATAAAGGAGGAGGGAGAGAAGAGGGAGAAGAAGAAGAAGAGGAGGAAGAAATGTAAGTAGGAAAAATAGAATAAAGGAGGAGGGAGAGAAGAGGGAGAAGAAGAAGAGGAGGAGGAAGAAATGTAAGTAGGAAAAATAGAATAAAGGAGGAGGGAGAGAAGAGGGAGAAGAAGAAGAGGAGGAAAAAATGGTAGATAGGAAAAATAGAATAAAAGGAGGAAGGAGAGAAGAGGGAGAAGAAGAAGAAGAGGAGGAGGAAGACATGTAAGTAGGAAAAATATAATAAAAGGAGGAGGGAGAGAAGAGGGAGAAGGAGAAGAAGAGTAGGAGGAAGAAATGTAAGTAGGAAAAATAGAATAAAGGAGGAGGGAGAGAAGAGGGAGAAGAAGAAGAAGAGGAGGAGGAAGAAATGTAAGTAGGAAAAATAGAATAAAGGAGGAGGGAGAGAAGAGGGAGAAGAAGAAGAAGAGGAGGAAGAAATGTAAGTAGGAAAATAGAATAAAGGAGGAGGGAGAGAAGAGGGAGAAGAAGAAGAGGAGGAGGAAGACATGTAAGTAGGAAAAATATAATAAAAGGAGGAGGGAGAGAAGAGGGAGAAGAAGAAGAAGAGGAGGAAGAAATGTAAGTAGGAAAAATAGAACAGAAAAATGGAAGAAGGGCTCAATGAATGAATGACTAAATGAATATATAAAAGAATTTACAATCAATTGAACAAACAAAGCAACTAAGTGGTGAATTCAAAGAAGTCATAAGAAGACTCACATGGGTTATGAATACAGAGAGACTACAGTATTTTCATCCATTGCCAATTTTGTTTTCCATACCTTAGCTTGCCGGAATGGAACGGGCGTGGTCCATCAGTGGACATGAAGGAGCATGTGGAACGAGAGAAGGAGCTCCGACAAGAGGTCCTGGTCAAGCGTCGAGCCCTGGCCCACGAGGTCTCACAGCAGACCAAAGTTCTAGCAGGTACGCCTAGTGATAGTGACGACGGGTACAAGTACCGTCGCAATGATGGTGATCAATACGATAGCAAATTTGATAGCGATAGGTGGGATTCAGATGAAGCTAGAGTTTAATTTGGGGAATTATTATCAATTTTCTAACAATAATGAGTAGTTACTGTCGCTTGGAGATATCAACGACATTCACCATTATCGTCACAAAGGGCAACCTTACAATAATCAATACGAAAAAAAATTTGATAGCAATCGATGGGATTCAGATGAAGCTAGAGTCTAATTTTGGGAATTAATTATTATCAATTTTTAAACAATAACGTGCAGTTCCTGTGGATTGAAGATATCATCTACATTCACCATTATCGTCACAAATGGCAACCTTATGATGATCAATACAAAAGCAAATTTTAAAGCGATGTTCTGTACCGTTGGGACTAGTTAACATGCAGACTTGTACAAAGTTTTTATTATGTGTTTATTATATTGACGACCACGTTTATTTGCTATCTGATTCTTTCCCTTGACAGATTGAGAGCCCTTTGTAGGTATGAGAAGGGATAAGGTCTGCACAGAATTAAACAATTTGCACGATTTCAAATGGATAACTAAAATGCATTTCAAAACAACTGTTTTTCTTTTCGATTTAATAGCCCTGATCAAATAAGCATGCTTTGAATGTATTCTTCTTTTTTAAATGAATTAGATTTTCCATGAAGTTATAGCAATGGCCATTAAACTGTTACTTTTTCTTCAAATAGTTCTTGTTTGATATTGCATGAGCAATAGAGCTATACAAACAAGCCCGCATACATCGAAAAACAATGAGAATTCTCTCTTTTCTATAAACAGTTCCACACCTTTTCTGATGTTTTCCAGCTCTTTATATATTGCTTTTGTTATTTTTAAACACACGTTTAATTCAGCAGTCAAATAACAGTCTGCAAATTTTATTATACTAAACATGTAATAATATTATTTCTTTCAATATTGAGATGAAAATTTATTTTATTTCTTTGTATATTTGATACCAAATTAGTTCTTTCTTCATGTGCACAATTCACATGCAGTTATAAGATAATCATAATTCGTTATTGAACATGATAAGATGTATGAAACTACTTCTTGCTAATCTCAATATTCAATTTAAAATTTCATAATACCCATAATTCTGTATTAAACTAAATATGTTATGAAATTATTTATAGGTACTATCAATTTGTAAAGACGAACTAGCACAATCTCTTTGTATGTTACTATTACAGTTATATCTATACAGTCCTACACAATTAATACCACCATTCATAAATGATCTCTTGCTAATATTGATTAAAAATGCTTCCTGTTAAAGCATTTTTTTCATTACTAAAATTCTTTATTTTACAAAGCAGAGCAAGCTTGTGGAATTCATTCTTTTCAATTTATTTTGCTTTTTGATTGTTGTACTAACCCTGTTCTTGGTATCATTTTGTTGTTACTTCAAAATTGTTTATGACTCTCAGCTTATCTTCAGAATTTATAATCACTAACAATTATTTTACATCATTTTAATGATATGCGATACAATATCTTTACATTAAAAATTATTCATGTATTAATTTATACACAATATGAATAGTCATTTTGAGTATGCATACATGTATTTTTTACAATCAATCAGATAATAGAAAAAGCTTACCGGAAGTAACATTTATTTAGTGAGTAGTGTACAGACAGAGGTGCACATCTGTAAGACATGATTTTGCATGAAATATGAAAGAATCTTAGTAAAAAAAGCTTTAGTGAGAATTTCTATTATTCATAGCAAGTTTACTTGTTGAGTTATGCAGCAGTGGTACTTCAAGACGATGTTAATACCATGTGCAAAAGGAGTTTTGTGTTGATGTATGGGTAGTTATTCCTTCCGTTCACATTCTTAACCAAACGTTTCATGATTTCATTTGCACATGCCATTTTGAAGTTCGGTTGACTAACCTTTGTTTGTTTTTCTCCTCTTTATTGTTTATGTTTTTTGCGGGTTGTGTTTTTTTCGTCGTGCCTATGCTGCCTTTGACGTTCACAGCCCAAATGAATGCAGTAGCCTAAAGCCACCTCACTCGATCCATGCCAGGACATCCACAAAATCATTTAAAACCACCTCCCCTACCCCCTCGGTGTTGGATTCTAACCAAGCATCATCAGTGGCAACCAGAAAATCAGAAATTAAAATTTGGAATATCAGGAGTACTAACAAAATCTTCAGAACCTTGTTGATTTCATACCTTATGCACTGTTCATCATGCCATTAAAAATTAATGTTAAGGCAGGACAAAGAAAATTCATGAGTGTTAACTAAATCATTGAGTTCTCATTGAGTAATCTGTAAGCACTTGCCATCATGCCATCAAAAATGTTAACAAGAAAATCATTGAAACCTCATTTACATGTAATTTTAACCCTTACAATATTGTTGTTATATTTTTTGTAAGAAACACAAAGAGATTTGTGACATTTCATCAGCCTGCGTTGACAATTTTCACAAGTGTTGCAACCTTCTTGGTTGCGCACAAAAGTAGCTTGTATTTTGCATTCCCCCCTGCTTCATAATAGATTTCCATCATGGCAAACTCATCGCAAATTTAGATGTAGATGTACTAGCATCATTCATCAAATGCAAGGTCTTCAATTTTTTATATTTTACACAAATGGCTAAGAAATTAATAATACCACAACTAGCAAATTGGCAACAGTGATAGAATCTTATTTGTGTCAGCCATGTATCTGAAATTGAAAATGTGTGCATATCACATAATTCACATGCTATTTAGTAACAAGAAGAATTAAGCATCTGTGCTTCTATTTGACATCACATGTGTGTTGCCAATTTAGAGGTATAGTATAATTCTCATAAGAAAGAATTTATTTTTGTAATGAAGAAATTCAAGATACCATGTTTATTTCAATTTTGTTGAAATTTTATTGGAGTGCGCTCTGGTATTCACAACTGTTCTGAAGTGAAAAATGGTGAAATGTACCCCAAATTACCTGGATTTTTAAATTGCTTGAATAGAAAATATGGGTAGAAAATATGTAAATGAAGTTTACCATGTCCAATCTGAGATGCAAGACCAAAGTAGATTTAGAGAAAACAAAAGAAATTCATTTTCATGCTGCTAACATTGGTGTAAACATTTCATCATTGCACATCCAAATACATTCATCAAAGAGAAATTGATGACATTTACTAAACCCAAATAAATATTAAGTTCATTCTGCAAGGAATAAATGGAACTAAGTTCAAAGTGATCCCCAGAGATTTAAAAAAGGCTACTTTTGCTCAATCCTGCCAAAATTGCAAAAGCTTACATATCGCAGATAGCCCACATGCTTTTTTTGTTGTTGCACTTGTTATGAAATGAAGTGTTTATGAAATCATTTTGCATTCATTAAGCTCATCTAGAGTGAAATAGCAGGTTTGAATGAACTTGTGTTGTATTCAATGACTTTGTGTTGTATTCATTGAATGCTTTCATTTTCATTGGACTTGGGTTGTATTCACAATATTTCAAGGAATGCATTCATATTCAGTGAACTTGTGTTGTATTCAAGGAATGCATTCATATGCAATGAACCTGTGTTGCATTCAAGGAATGCATTCATATGCAATGAACCTGTGTTGCATTCAAGGTATGCATTCATATGCAATGAACTTGTGCTGTATTCAAGGAGTGCATTCATATTTCAGTGAACCTTTGTTGCATTCAAGAAACCTACATGTATTCATGCTCAATGAACTTGTGCTGTATAGACTACAACTCTATGTATATGTATTCATTTGTCCCTTTGTATTCAAGGAATCTCAATTTTCAGTTCATATAAATTGTATTCAATCAGGCAATCGAAATGCATGAAGGGAAATAAAATCTCTGACAATTAAATCACTTGGTGAAATAATTTGAAGTTTGCTATTTTTTCATTCATTAATGAAGGCACATTTGTGTTGTCTGTACCAACAAACACTGAAATAACTAAATTGAATTCAGGTGTACTTATTCAGCTTTTTGTCGGATTTAAAACTGCCCTCACCAGTTTTGCCAGATTGCATACAAATACTTTGTTACAGTTTACATTTGATAACATGTCCTCTGTTGCGTATCCAGTGTATTAAGTGAAAAATTTACTTACAATTTTCTGAAGTGAAACCCCACACAAAATAAAACACTTGGGACTGAAGGATGAACATTGCTAGAGTGAACATTTGTTCATGAAGAATTCAATGAATAAATTGTGTAATATAGATAACGAAGGGCAAGATTTGCTGTACCGCATATTTTACATGCACCTGTACAAAATGTAGATAAATATTGAAGCGTGATATTGCTGTATACTAGTCCAGGGCTTCCATTATGCAGTTTTTCCATACCATATCAACATTAATTCGTTTTGCATGTAAAACAATATTGAGGTGGAATTATCGAGAGAGTAAAGGGGTTGGCTTTTTATTTGCATTTTTGAGTTGTTCATATACATTGTATAAACTGTTATGAATCATGTCCGGCCTTTTGGAAGTTCAGAAAGAACAATGTTATTACCTGGACATAGCAACAGGCAAAGGACATCGAGGACGGCTTCATGATGCTATGTCCATGTATGCAGAACAGTAAGGCCTGTTTCATTGCATTCATACATGTACCACATGTAGCCATAGATGTAGGATTTACTTTATATTCAACTTGTAAAAATCAATTTTATGCAACAGAAGTATAGTTTTCAGATTGACATGTATTCAAATTTTCTGAATTTTTCTGTAGATAAAAGAACAATTGTGTAAAATATGTGTAAATAGTTCATTTATTCACCTATTACTAGCCATCTCTTGATTTGTAAAGTACTTCTATTCAGCACTAACAGTAGTAACCTGATATACCAAATTTACTTATTATTGATAGTACTTTCTATATTTATTGTACTATACATACATTTATCTGCTAATTAGATATATCTTTATATTGTAGCTGCTTGTAGTACCTTTTTATATGGATTTTAAAATGAAGTTTAATCTGCAAAGAGGATGTTATAGTAGCAAATGTAAGATAATTTAAGTAAACATAAAGGATATAAAAATGAAGGCCTAGCTAGTGTTTTTTTTTAAAGTACCAATAAAAAAAAGCATTCTCATGGGGAAGTTTGATATAACTTGTACTTATCTTTTATTACTTTATGAAAGATATGCTGTGAATTTCATTTACCGGTAGTGAAAATGAGTTACATTTAATCTAAAGACATATCAGAGAATCATGATATTTAAGGCAGATTTTTGTGATGAATGAGAAACTTTTTTGGTCAGTTTTTAAAATAGTTGAAGTATTAAAAGATATCATTGTTAAAGAATATATGAATTGAGACACCTTTGTGGCAAATTTATCAGGTTTGTGAATCCAATCCAATGTGCTTTATAATTACGAAAGCTCTATTGTCAATTATGTTCAAGAAGACTACCGTACATGAGCTATGACAATCTAAGTCCATACCTGCAGCGAAGATGGATGCCTAGTTTTGCGTGAGGTTTTCTCTGACATATCACCAATGGATCATTTCAATAGAGATATGAACATGTACAGTCGGTGTGCCATAGTGATACAAATTGAAGTTACATTGAGTTGAATGAATATGATATATAAAATGTAATTGTGCTTTTTATGTATGGTGTGTGGTACATTGTATACTGATACAGTCAAACCTGCTTTAGCGACCACCTGTCTACAAAGACCACATTTTTTGTTTCCCTTGAAAATGGTTTCTCATTGAAACATGGACTGTAGGTGGCTGTGTACAAAGACCACCTGCCTATATAAGACCATTTTCTTGTCTCCCTTGGGTGGTCTTTATAGACAGGTTTCACTCATATATCTTTTGAGAACCAGAGGGTGTTAAACTCTTTGTTATACAAGTTACCGTCCTTCTGTCAGTTTCAGAAGACAATTTATGCACTTTTATCATTTTTGCAATTGAGTTCTTTGATGCTTTTGAGACAGTGCTGGAATTGCTGTATGTGATAATCTCTTCAAACCAATTTGTGCCTTGTTATAAATCTAGCTGAATATTTTGTTGAATTTATGTAAAGGTGGTGCTGATCTATTGGTCAAAAGAAAGAAAATACCTTGTAGGAAAACATAGTAGTAGCAATACAACATGAGAATTGTTTTTCTTGAAATATTCACATATTTAAATTCCAACTAGAAATTGTTCACCCCTGTGAGTAGGCTTATCATATTAAAGCCATATTTTGATCACATCATCATGTAGTCCGAGATGCCCATATCTGTGTGCAGTCACTGCAGTGCTTTATGGTTTCAGTGAGATGGGGGTGATTTTAGTGGTGGTTATAAAAACCTGAATATATGTAATTATTCTGATGTCGCTCCATAATCGACCATTCAGAAGACCTTTTGGATGATTTATTACAAGATGAAATTCTGCCATCAGTACTGCACCACCTTTCCAATCCAAGTATTGATCCTCATGTTATGCACAACAAGTATTATTGAATTGATCTCGCTGATGAGGCATGCTTTATGGGTAAAACATTGACAGTGAATGAATCATTGACCTGTGTATCTACACACTTCCCTGGAGAATTGGAAAAGAGCTTCATGCTCTTTAGTTGATTCATTGACACAATCTAAATTTTGAATGAGTCATCAAAAAGTGCCAGTACCAAGAGTCAATGCTTTGTTGTTTTGACTCGTCACAATCAGTGAAATAAGAAAATTAATTTGGCTTTAAATTTGATGATTCATTACAAGTACCAAGGTACTTTTAAAAATGCTTGGACGAGAGCTTTGTGCACTTTAGTGGATTAATTTAATTAGCCAATTTTGTATAATGTCTTTGTATTTGTATTTTTACTTGTCACAATCATTGAAATAGAATTTTAAATTTTGCCTAATGTAATTATAAATCCATTGCAGTTTTAAATTTTGAAGTTCAGTTTGAAGTTCACATCTATTTTTGTGGAAAGGAGGGAAATTATGAATTTGACTAATTATATTCACAGAGGGAGAGAGATAAAAAAAAAAGTCATGAAAAGTATTTTGTTTGAAAGGTGTGATATTGAATGAATGAAGTTAAGTTTTAAAGTCTGCTGATTATTGGATTTTTATTTCTTGGAAGTGATCGATATGCAAAGCTTTTGAGATTTTTTTAAATACAACTTTGCTACATTTTGTTACATGTACATTTATGTGATTTTGTATAGCATGTGGCAATAATTGTTTTACATTTATGTTGTACAATAATTTCTGAAATGAGAAATTTAAAATCAAGGCTTCATAGGCAGATTCAGTTGTAGATTTATTCTTTTTAATCCAATTTTACTCTTCATGGTTGCAATTTAAGGCTTTTGATAAACCTATTTACCTGCCATTGCTATCAACTGTGTTTTAAATTTGATTGTCATTTGTCATATAGTTTACGTTTGTATTCGTTGTAGATGTATTGCATTATTTGGTGACAGATATATTTCTTCTTCAGTTTTAGTAATAAATGCTTCGCCTTCCAAATTGTGTAACCCCCATTTGTATTTGTTGCATTTAATTAGGCCTTTTTAAGAATCATTTGATATTTTGTGAGCAGAGTGATTAAAGATCTAACAATTGCATCAGAGAAAATGTGTTTTTATTTTTGTTCTTTTTGTTTGTTTGTGTGGAATTAAGCAAGTGCAATTATAATTGAAGGGGAATTAAAACACTTCATTAAAAAAATTTGCTTGTTTGAAAGCAGAAAAATTAGAAATAATAGTGATGGTTTGATAAAATACAACAAAGAAGGGGAGGGGGGAGCTAAGAACATTTCTATTTTGGTGCACGACAAATGGAAGACTGGAATTCTCCATGTTCACGGCACAATGGCCTCAATGCCAGTCGAAGAATCCCTTTGTTAACGATCTCAATTCTCAAAATGCTTAATTTTGTTTGACTTTGAGGGTTATATAGAAAATTGATTGGTTTCTTTGATTTTCCTGTTTCTACTGAAGCCAATTTTTTTTAAAGGGTTACAATTGTCTTTCCTGGTAATGGCTGATGTGTAGGTTATGTGAAGGTGAACCTGGACTTCTCTTGAAGACAGCTGAACACATCAAATGATAAATTCCTTTAATTCAAAAGAATACATGCTGCAGTAAGCTCAGAAAACAGGAAATTTATTTGATGTCCACTGTTTAGGTAGATTAAATTAAAATATTCAACATTAGCTTGGTTCACAACTGAATTCAATAAGCCCTTTTCAATATGTATTCAAATTTGTAAAGTTTACTTAGCAATAAGCCAATACACTCACCTGCTATATATTGTATTTCAATAGTTGGAATGTGAATTGTATACATCAGTTGCTGCTGGGTAGGACAAACTATATGGCGTGCCCTACCTAGCAACACGCGACATTTGCAATAGAATGGTTTACTAACAATTCAAATTTATGGATGTTTCTTTCCTGGGGACCTAGTGATGAGTTATTCATTAACCTGTTATTAATGAATGAACTACAATGCTTGGAATCCATTCTGCATACATTACTTGTTGCTATATCAGGCAAACCTCACAAAGCTTTCAGGTTGTCAAGAACAACCTTTGTGTAAAAAGTATGCATAACATTTGAATATGTTGGTAAACCAGACTATTTGCATTCGGACTATTGAAATACACTTATTTGTAAACTGGTGCATGAAAACATTTGTAGGAGGCACTTCATTCAGGTGCATACATTCAATTGGATTACATTACGAAAACCCTTTTCATCGACACTCTCCTTCCCCCAAGGCCAAGTGACAAACTGCTGCATTCATCTGTAACAAGTTATTGCAATTTGCGTACCTTAGTTTTTGCTATGTCAGGTAAGTCTCTTGCAAAGTTGGGGGTTGTATAGATAACAATTCTTGTGAAGGCATGCATGGTGGAGGAAATCGTGAAGTGCATATTGTAACTGCAAGGAATTCGCGAGTGGTGGAAGGTTCCGACCTCTGCCGACCACCGTAGTGACAACACTGTACACACTAATGTATGCACAGTAGACGAACAAATTATTCATACCCTTGCGAAGTTCAGAATGTGACATATTAACTCGTATCCTGCCATAAGGCCGCATACACGCTACCGTTACAGTGCTTTGTACACACGAGCGTGCTATCGATTGGCTGCTTAATTCATGCGAGCGACCCATCGCTTCGGTGCTTTATGCATGATTGCTCGCATTCGTAATAGCAGTTATTGTTCATGCTCATTGTACTGTGCCTATAGTGCTTTGCACCATCGTGTTAATCAGATTATCTCAAAATTAACTTGGCACAGGGGGATTAGCCCTGTGGCATTAGGCTGTATTCATTATGGCAGGATAAGAGTTAAAGCTTACATCTAAAAGTATGCAACAAAGGCCCTGATTCAATCAGTCCCGTGACCTGTCATTCTTAAGTTACGAAAATTACAAAAAACATCAAATTTACAAGGGGTATGAATAATTTAGTTGTTAACTGTCGGTAAGTTGAAACGCATCACAAGTATTAGTTAATGAAACAAAAGAAAGAAATATTCACAATACATTATTGCTTTCAATATTTATGTCATACTTTAATAAGCACACTAAAAAACTTGAGTTGTGTATATGAATTACATGCACATGAGATACACATACAATAAATAATCTATACATACATGTATATACAAAGGTATTGGACGGAATTTGAAATGATAGACTGTCGCTAGCTCACTGGTAAAAGGTCATTATTGCCTGACAATAAAGTATAATACTCTGGACCATTTACCAGCAAGCAATTAGGAACATGGTGTATGAAATGTTAATACATGTCCCAGTACACAAGTTTACATCCATCTTACAAAGAGTTACGATTGATCCGAATCAATCGCAAGTCCCCAAATCAATCGCAACTTTAAAATTGATATTGATTCCATCTTATGAAAAATTGCGATTGATATCAATCGCAACTTTTGGGATAGTATTAATCATAACTCTGTGTAAAGTAATTGCGATTGATTCACAATCAATCGTAACTTAAGGAAATCAATCGCAGGCTTGGGTTGCCATGGTACACCCAAACAACTACAATCATGGCTGCAATGCTAATGTTTGTTGGTGAAGAGGAGGAGAGGAAGAGAAGAACCTAAAGAGTTTTCCGTGATCGAACCCAGCCCCTGGAATTTGGAGATCGAGACCTAGAAAGAAAGTATAGGTCCACTAGACAAGGCTGCATGACCTTAATCGACATATTAGGGCCAAAACTAATTAAGTCACAAGACGGAAAGGAGCAACTCACTACCAGGCCAGCTTCAAATGTTTGTCGCTCTCAATTTTTTTGCCACTGGTGCAGTGCTGGACGACACTGCTACCACACACGGTATGGACCGCAATACTGCATCCTGCACCGTTCATTGTGTAGCGGAAGTTCTTTGTGAAATGAAAGAAACGGTAAGTAATATATGGACAAGATTGAACATAGTAAGTTGCTTTATAAAGACTATGAGGAATGATACAATGATAAGAAGAAACCTAATTGGTTTAAACCATGGTTTATTTCTACTGAGCATGATGCTGTCTGCTACATCAAAAATGGAGGCCAGGTGTAATGCAGCAACCACTGCCAGTGCAGGGAGGGAGAGGGCCAAAGGGAATTGGCAGATGAGTGAAAGGAACTTCCTCCTTGAGAAAATAAGCGAGAGGAAAGACATCTTACTTTCTAGAAAAACAGACTACCAGAGTAATGCAAACAAAGCAGGTGAATGGGAGGCCTTGGCACAATCTTTTCATGCCAAATTTGGCATGAGATGGAGTACAACTCAAATTAAAGATCAATGGAAGAGGCTGCGTATAAACGCAAAGAAGGAGTATTCTTCCTATGCGAAGGAAGCCAGAAGAACCGGTGGAGGGCCACCTCCACCTTAACCGAGTCATCTAACCATTATTGTAAAGGAACTTTGCCCTTATGACTTTGTACAGTCAAGGAATCCGTTCGATGACGATAATGACCAGGACAACATCGCGATAAGTTCGCTAAATTCCTTAGCAACTGGCCGTAATGAGTAAGTAATCTAACGTTAGATCTATACTTGGGTATACTTGGGTGTATAGAGACTGGGAGCTTAGCTTATTTGTCCCTCTTTACTGTTCCATCCCATCTCAAGTATGGTTCAAACTTGATTAAGATTGTTTCTCCAATACCTTTCTAGGGATGACTTGAAATTGAATTGGTTAATGAATAATGGTGGCAGCATTGACCACTTCCTTAGGCAGGGCATTCCAATTATTTACACTCCTTATTGAGAAACTTAGTATACTGCCTAAGTCTTGTATTGAAAGGTTGTTTGACTATCTTGAAACTATGGCCTCTTGTTGAGCCAGTGGCTAGTTGGAAGAATTTGGAGGGACTCTGTCGATCGAAGCCCTCTGAATTTTGAATATTTGTATCAGACAGGTCTGCTCTTTGTCTAGATTTAGATTTTAGATGTGCAAATTTAACAAATAAAACCACTAAAATTGCTAGAAATGTATCATTCATTGCTAGATGAACAACATGAGATGCTGTATAAAACCTTACATTTACTAGATAAAATAAAATAAAACAGTAAACTTCTGACAAGTCACGATCACCTGCTCATCGTCACTCGTCCGAGATCAGTCCCATCCATAGTAATTAATGTCATGAAATTGAAGCAACACCCCTACTACTGATATGCCTAACGTGAGCTGGCCGAGAAGACTCCGCACAGCTCTGCTTGTTGTTCACAGACATCACTTGCGACGTAGGGAGTACTAGCATCTAAAAGTTGGCCTGCATGATTAGCCTCAAATTACAATAGGTGATGAATCGAATTTCATCTGAAAAAAATATCTGTCGGAATGGAGGACCGCGGCTATATTACCACTGAAGTCATATGGAGTGACAGGATTACCAATATTATACTACTTTTCATAAAATATAGTGGCTTCAAAGCCCACCGTCGACGACAGTCGGAAGTGGGCAACGCATGTGGTGCAATCCTGGGAGGTATTTGTAACCATCTTTTAAAGTTGCTTTATAAAAAGACATTGTTTAGTTTAAAGCCTGGGAGATAGAATCGAGGTCAAACATTACATTGTAAATTGTGGCAGGAAAGAGGCCGAGGTGGAAAGTACCAGGAATATGGTAGTGGCTGCTTGGGCTGGATGCAGGATTCAAGAAAGGTTTATAGTTGGTAGAGAAAGAAAAATTATATCTATGCTGGCATAGCATATGTACAGAAAGGAGATGGAGAGTAGATACAAATGTACCGGTACATTGAGTTTTCATTCACCAAAGTTCATCCAAATTTTGAGAAGACGGAGTGGGCATGGGCGGTCCATAAGATAGATGAGGCCACTCGTGCCCTCCGTCGTACATCCTAATGATATGTAAAGAGGGGAGACGGAATAGAAACAAAGACACCTTTATATTAGCTAGGAAATGTAGTTCGGAAGACCATGGAGTATAAAGAATAGGCCTACTCAGAGATAGGATCTGGTAGCGATGCTGATAGTTGAAGGTTTAACATTTATACATTTGACCACTTCACACCGTAGAATTAGTTGTTGTTACAGTAATCATAAGTGTACACTGTACATAGTAGATATAGTAATGGTAATAATTGTTGCTATATACTGTACTTGCTCATATTGCGATACTTCCACTTCACGGCCACCCTACTTTAATACACACGCTTAGAAGTTAGAAAAAGGATTTGATTCTTCAGAAAACAATTCAATCAAAATAGTTTCTGGGTCCTGTTGCATAAAAAACTTACCGCTGGACTTCAGCGGTAAGTCTATAAAGATCAGCAGTAACATTACCGCTGAGCTTGCGGTAGCACTACCATAACTATGGCCGCTATACTGGCTGCATTTCAACATCGTGCTGCTGAGAGGGCAAGGAGGAGGGAGCGTATCTTCAGAGGTCACAGCCAGCCCTTAGAGTTAGGTGACGGAGATATTTTCAGAAAGTATCACTTTACACGGGATGGGTGTATCCAATTGATTTACTTTGGCCTCGATTAGAGCAGGACACTCAACGGATACAGGCACTCCCTCCCAGAGCTGCAAGTTTTTGTAGCTTTGAATTTTTACGCCACGGGGGCAGTGCTTGATTCCACGACCACAATTCATGGCATTACTAGATCGACGGCTTCAAGAGTAATTCACCGTGTTTCAGAGACCCTCTGCACTCTGAAAAATGAGGTAAGTCAATAAAGCTATTAGAGTCTGGAGACTTAGACTTGAGTGTTAACTGAACACTTTGAGGACATCCACGTAACCTAGGATCTTATTTTAAACATGTAAATATATATATATATATATGTATACATCGAGATGGCGAATCCGGGTTCTGTAATCTCATGGTTAAATGAAAGCCTGAAGAGAAAGCAATCCAAAAGAAACGTCTCCAACCAAGAGGACAAGGTCCGGACGACCTTCAATTTGCGATGAATTTCCGACTGCCGTCGAAATAGCCCAAGATTTTAGTAAAATATAGTTCTGTAATCTCATGGTCTTACCCTGCAATCAGTGCAATAGGAGCTTTAGGAGCTATCCGAGTTTAACTACCATTTAAGGAGGGTGCATGGAAGACTTTTAACCTTGAAGTGTGGGGTTTGCTCACATGAAGCGGAAGAGTGAGTGATCATGACGGAACATTCAACATTACCAGCAGAAACACAAAGAAGAGCTGGTCCAAGTAGATTTCTTAGGATAATCGATGGCGGGACCAAGATACCTAGAGAGAAAGGAAAGAGATGAGTAAAAGAAGGCAAGGCAGGAGAGAAAAGAGGAGAAGACCAAGAAAGACAAGCAAGAGAAAGAGAGGAGGACAAAACAGAGGCAGGAGGCGGAAGAGAAGGAAAAGGAGGCGGGAAAGGAGAGAGATGAGGAGGAAAAGAAGGCAAGGCAGGAGAGAGAAGAGGAGAAGACCAAGAAAGACAAGCAAGAGAAAGAGAGGAGGACAAAACAGAGGCGGGAGGCGGAAGAGAAGGAAAAGGAGGCGAGAAAGGAGAGAGAAGAGAAAGGAAATGAAGTAGGGCAGAGACAAGCGAGAGAAAGAGAAGAAAAAGGAAGAGGAGAGAGAAGAGAAAGAAGAAACGCCGAAGCAAGAGGGTGGTCATCCTACGATCAAACTTTACGAGGAGGAAACAGATTTTTCAGACTCGGACAGTTCGTGCAGTGAAAGCTGCGAAGTGTGTGTGACGAGGAAAAGACCTTACCTGGCTTCAACAAACACTGTCAATCCGGAGCAGGATAACATCCTGTTCCAAGTCCCTGCAACACCTCCGGATATGAAGAGAGTAATTACCAGAGTTACTGTTCATACCAGTTGGTATGAAAGCAGAGAAGAAAGGCTGTCTGAAGAAGAGGATGGTTGAGACCTCCTATCCAGAGAAACTGCCGGAGAATGTCGAGGAATAGATTTTTTTTAAATATGCATGTAAACATGAATTTTTACATGCTCATTGTTCTTCTTTATTAAATGTTTATGTATTAAAGTCAAATATATTTAACTAAGATTGTAATATATATTGTAATATAAGATTGTAATAGATGTACAGAATATATCTGAATGCAGTGATTTTATGTTGTTGTTTAAACCGAAATAATTGATCTGGTATCACTGGGACAGTGATTTATTTGGTAGGGGGTAGTGTGGTGAAAAACCCTCTAGACGGATTAATTTCTATTTCTTGCTTATAATTGCAGTTTCAAATTGGAGAGAATTTTTATTGTTAGTCGGTGGCTCAATTGAGTTACACTGTACTACGTTAATATGTGTATTGTCACTGTTGTATTGAATGAATGAAATTCCAGTGATCAGCTGTTCGATCAGCTGAACTGTGGCCTATATTTCCGATAACACTGAAATACTTTCTTTCATTATCTATTTAGTGCGTATGCACAGATTTAAGACTGAGAAACTAGTGCAGTCGCGTAAAATTCCTCGACTGCGCGTATACTATCACCTGAAAGTCACATGAAGGTTACTACAGCAGATTCTATATATGGGACCGGCAAGGTCATTTTTGTGTCGATAAAAGATGTTTGATTGAAATAAGACAAAAATAATGACTCACAGTATGTGTGATTTCCTTGGAAGTTGTTTTTATTGACATTTATTTCAATCATCCATAAAGTATAGTGCAAATATGTGTTATTTTCCTTAATGCTGGGAAAAGTTCCCATGAAGGATTTTTGGTTTCAACCACTGCGTACGGACGGTGCGTACAGTTGATTTACGTTACGGCCTATGGAGGTTTCGTGCGTAAGCCTTTTTGTACAGAAATATGCGGGAGACACAAATTTTGGGTTGCCTGAAAAAGTATAAATAGGGGTGCCCTTCGCCAGATTTGGTGACTTGTTTTTGGAGTCGGAACCTTCACCCTTCTCTTAAAGACCTGAAGAGTTACAGCTAGTACAGTTCAGTACAGTTCCCAGTTCTTCTATAGACTTGAGCATATAGCTTCGTGAGTACTTCTTATCATTAATAGATAATACTGAATTCAATTCAAGGGTTTTCAGCGAGATGGTTTATTCTATCTTTGGAACCAAATTGGGATTTTCGTCACCCTTTTGGTTAGTGATGATTTTGGCATCTACATGTACGTCTTGTTACCGGTACGGTTGACTGCAAATTTATTAAACATTTTATAGCCTTTGGACAGCAAAACAAAGTCTCCCTCTTATTTCTATAACAGACTTGAATTAAATAACAGGTCTATGAAAGATTGTGGAATTATTTATGTATTTTTGAGATATTTATTGACATTTTTTAATGGTCATTTCATGCTCAGAAATGGTATGAATGTGAAGTGATTGGAATTAAAGAAGATTGAATATTGTTTTGATAGTGAACATGTGTACTAATTATTAAGATGTCTTTCTGGAATTCAAATGAAAGCCTGAAGAGAAAGCAATCCAAAAGAAAATGTCTCCAACCAAAAAGGACAAGGCCCAGGCGACCTTCAATCCGCAATGAATTTCCGACTGCCGTTGAAATAGCCTGAGATTTCATAAATATAGTGGCTTCAAAGCCCACCGTCGACGGCAGTCTGAAGTGGGCAGCGCATGTGGTGCAACCCTAGGAGGTATTCATAACCATCTTTTAAAGTTGCTTTATAAAAAAGACATTGTTTAGTTTAATGCCTGGGAGATAGAATCAAGGCCAAACATTACATTGTAAATTGTGGCAGGAAAGAGGCCGGGATGGAGAGTACCAGGAACAGAGTAGTGGCTGCATGGGCTGGATGCAGGATTCAAGAAAGGTTTTATAGTTGGTAGAGAAAGAAAAATTATATCTATGCTGGCATAGCATATGTACAGAAAGGAGATTGAGAGTAGATACAAATGTACCGGTACATTGAGGAAAATATTTTTTTCATTCACCAAGGTTCATCCCAATTTTGAGAAGACGGAGTGGGCACGGGCGGTCCGTAAGATAGATGAGGCCACCAGTGTCCCCTGTCGTACATCCTAATGATATGTAAAGAGGGGAGATGGAATAGAACCAAAGACACCTTTTACATTAGCTAGGAATGTACTTCAGAAGACCGTAGAATAAAGAATAGGCCTACTCGGAGATAGTATCTGGTATAGCGATGATGATAGTTGAAGGTTTAACATTTATACATTTGACCACTTCACACCGTAGAATTAGTTGTCTTTACAGTAATCATAAGTGTACACTGTACATAGTAGATTTAGTATTGGTAATAATTGTTGCTGTACACTGTACTTGCTCATATATCCCCATACCTCCACTTCACGGCCGCCCAAATCACACACGCTTCGAAGTTAGAAAAGGGATTGGATTCTTCAGAAAACACCCTACAATTCAACCAAAATAGCTTCTGGGTCCTGTTGCATAAAAAACTTACCGCTGGACTTGAGTGGCAAGTCTATAAAGATCGCTACCCTCTGAGCTTGCGGTAGCACTACCGTAACTATGGCTGCTATACTGGCTGCATTTCAACATCGTGCTGCTGAGAGGGCAAGGAGGAGGGAGCGTATCTTCAGAGGTCACAGCCAGCCCTTAGAGTTAGGTGACGGAGATATTTTCAGAAAGTATCGCTTTACACGGGATGGGTGTATCCATGTAATTGATTTACTTTGGCCTCGATTAGAGCAGGACACTCAACGGATACAGGCACTCCCTCCCAGAGCTGCAAGTTTTTGTAGCTTTGAATTTTTACGCCACGGGGGCAGTGCTTGATTCCACGACCACAATTCATGGCAATACCAGATCAACGGCTTCAAGAGTAATACACCGTGTTTCAGAGACCCTCTGCACTCTGAAAAATGAGGTAAGTCAATGAAGCTATTAGAGTCTGGAGACTTAGACTTGAGCATTAACTGAACACTTTGAGGACATCCACGTAACCTAGGATCTTATTTTAAACATGTAAATATTTCACTTGTAAATGGTTAAGGTGGAGAGGCTGCAGGTCGAGAAGCAAATATAAGGTACACGGGTCTCAAAAATGTGACTCCTCTCATAAAGAAGTCTTGCAGGAGGCTTTTCAAGCAAATCATCATGCCCACATATTTTGTGGTGAGAGGCTGCTTTTTGAGCAGCAAATTCAAGGTACGGGGGCTAAAAAAAAGTTTAAAAAACAAAAAAGTTAAAGTACAAGCCAAGAAAAGAAACTGATAACAAATCAATCAAGCCTTCAAAAGGAGAAGCGAGAGTCGGATGGAAAAAAATTTTAAAAAGAAAGTAACAGAAATCATCAACTACCATAATCATTTATGGTAAGCTTTCATCAAGATGGCTGCTATACTACATGCTATACAACATGCTATACAACATGCCGCAGCTCTGAGAAGAGAGAGGGGTTTTTGCGACCGAAGGCATCCCTGGGACCTATACCGTGACGAACAAATGTTCAAACTGTATAGGTTCAGCAGGCAAGGATGTCTTCACTTAATTAAAGAAACTGCGCAATGACACCCAGTCTGCAAGTTTTTGTTGCTCTACATTTCTTTGCCACTGGCTCTGTGATGGATTGCACTAGCTGCATTCATGGCATCCACATCTCCACAACATCGAGGACAATATGGTGACTCTAGCCCTCTGCAATTGATCGCAAGTTACGGTCAATTTTGCGAATAATTTGGGGTATACCCAAATTTGCACTTGATCGTAAGTCTTCAAAATGGAGGCTGCCAATGAAGAAGTTGGGAGGATTGTCCCAGACAAAATTGATCCATTTGTTCGACTTTCAGAGAAAAGAGTATAGGTTTTATAAAGAGGAGGTTAGGAGAATATGCGAAATGCTAAACGCTGAAGATTTGGAGCGGAAGACATCTACAAGCAAAGCCCTGAACAAGGAATTACAAGTATGCATTGCACTTAACTTCTTTCCCAAGGGGTCAATTTTCGACGAGATAGCAACAAGCCATAAAGTAGATGTCGCAACAGTAAGCAGGAAACAAGATGGGTGGTTTGCAGTATGGAGCATTGTGAAATTATCGGGGAAATGCATCCAGATTTTGTACTCGTCTCTAACGTGATCCGGTTAGCGCATGTACATCATCATCGGGTTGTATCACTATCATTATCAGGATCATCAATATCATCGAGCGTTTCAAAACTTGATGCAGAAGGTGTTAAAGTATCGCGAAATACAGTTTCCGCAACCGTCAAGTGATACAAAGAAACGTCATACATTGAGGACAGGTCCCGGACTGGGCGGCCATCTACCTTAACTACAGAACATAAGGATTACATGGATGAACAATTAACGGCGAACAGGTAGTTGAGGGCATGAAAATTGGCTCGCTTACTTAAGGAAACATTCAAACAAGACTTTTCTGTGAGTCGAGTCAAGCGAGCTCGGTTGTCACGATTGTGAGTCGCCACACGCACTCGGTATGGGCAATTGATAAGAAACACGAATAAAGCAAGCAGACTGGCCTTTACCATCAACTGCATAGAGTCTGGCGACATACTCGAAAAAGGTGTTTTCACCGACGAGAGTACATTCTACGTGGAGAGCATTGGGATGTACCAGTTCCGGAAAACAACTGAGCAATCGAGGAAGCATGGCAAGCCGAAACACCCCGGGTGGAGACTTGGATTGTACAAGCACATGAAGGATGTCCATGAACGGGAACTTACCCTTAAATGCGAGATGTGTAGGTAAGAGACCACCGAGGTGATCAAATTCAGTAGACACTACCTGAGGACCCATCACCTCTCCAAAACTGACACATTGGCGGTGGCCTTCTCTGTGGCGTCAGACCATTACATGCAAAAGCAGCAGAACCTGAGAGAGGGGAACCTGAGAAGAGGAGAGGAGTGGGGAAGGAATTGCAAAGAAAGCAAGACAGATAAAGAATAAGGACAGTAGCCCAGGTCCTGGTACTCCTCCTCCGGTCCTTTCTTTGAAGTATCTGTACGACACATTATTCTTGTCTACAGGAAGATGATTTCTCAGACTTTATTGACGACCAACAACCTTCCCCGGATGCTACTGATCACCCACAACCTACCCCCAGTTTCAATAATGGTTCTTCCTGAGAGTTATCATTTAAGTCCACTGACTAATTTCAATAAATTTGTCGGTGGCCTTGTACCTACCAACAAATTCAATTAACACCAACTTATTATAGCCTTGACAACCAAAATGGCAGCACTTATGCACATCCTAGGGGGTGCTCCTCTCCGTAGAGAGCGGGTGTTCTGGGATAGAACGAATCCTCTAGAGTTATATGACGATATAGATATGTTTAAAAAGTATAGGTTTAATAGAGAAGGAGTTTCTTTCATAATTGACACGTTGAGGATTGAATTGGAGCATGCCACAAAGAGAAGCCATGCACTACCTCCTTATCTGCAGGTCTTTGTTGCATTACGTTTTTTTGCAACTGGCAGTGTTCTAGACAGTGCGGCAACGATACATGGGTGCAGCATTGCAACAGTCTCCCGAATGGTGAGAAGGGTAACGCTAGCCATCGTCTGAAAAAAACGAAGGTTTTTGGAAACTGGTACCTACAACTACCGGCCAAAGTGTGGAAGGAGGAAGAGATTCTGTGAGGTCCACGAAGAATTTAAAAACTTTTAACTCGTCCAAACTTCATAATCTCCTTCGGTCAGAATTGGACGCTAATTTTAGTCTTCCAACTCTCAGGAGGCACCGGGGGAGACTCGTTTGAATGTGCACAGGGACAAAATATGGGCAATTAATAAGAAAGAACAATCGTGCAGCCAGACTTGCTTTCGCTATTACTACCATCGAAAACAAAGTCGACTTCAGGAACGTCATATTTACTGATGAGTGCACTGTCTATTTGGAAAATGACAGCTCAATCCACTTTCTTCGTGCTCACGAGCAGGCGAAGAAGAAGGGGAAACCCAAGCACCAGGCAAAAGCGTACTCTAAGAATCTATCTATATACGTGACAGCCGAGTTTGATTGATGTGGCTGTACACTTTGTCATTAGCCGAGCTGTGTAACAAGAATTTTCTGTGAGTCGAGTCAAGCGAGCTCGGTTGTTACGATTGTTACGATTGTGAGTCGCTACACGCACTCGGTATGGGCAAATGATGAGAAACAGGAATAAAGCAGGTAGACTGGCCTTTACCATCAACTGCATAGAGTCCAGCGACATGCTCAAAAAAAGTGTTTTCACCGACGAAAGTACATTCTACGTGGAGAGCATTGGGAAATACCAGTTCCGGAAAACAATGAACAATCGAGGAAGCATGGCAAGCCGAAACACCCCGCCAAAGTCAACGTATGAGGTGGAATAATGCCTTGCCAATCATTCCCAGAATGTCCCCTTAACCTTGAACGAAAAATGCATTTGATTGCAGAACAGAATTCAATAATATTTCAGAATCAACAGAAAATTCAGAATCGACTGAAAATTAAGAATGAATTGGCACACCTGCACAATGTACTTAAACCATCCAAAGCAACCGCCATCTTTCAGTGCCAGTTGGACGACTATTCCCTAAGTATCGGAACGGCTGATGTAAATGCCTTTATGCCCAAAACAAAATATCTGAGGGCATACGGGCAGTCTAGGAATGGAAGGGAATTGGTATTGAAACTCCTTTCGGAGTTTTATAACAAGGAACAGTTATCTACCTATACTTTTAATGGTGATAATAAGAAGGCATTGAAGAGAGATTACATATTCAAGGCAATCATGGCTCAGGCTGAACTACAATTTCCTGGAAAGGAACAGCTATCTACCTATACTTTTAATGGTGATAATAAGAAGAAGGCATTGAAGAGAGATTACTTATTCAAGGCAATCATGGCTCAGGCTGAAGAAGACCAAATGCGATCAATCCGGTACGAGCACCTGATGGTGTACAGAGATCCTGCCCCACTTGCTCCCAAGTGCTACCCCGCTCCCTACACCAGCACAAGCAGTAGTCGAGGAGAGTGAGGAAGAAATGGACGTTGACGAAAGTGAAGAGGAGATTGTAGTTATTCAGGTAGATGAAATTCTTGGATTGCTTACTTAAGGAAACATTCAAACAAGACTTTTCTGGGAGTCAAGTGAAACGAGCTCGGTTGTCACGATTGTGCGCCATCACAAGCACTTGGTACGGGCAAATGATGAGAAAGACGAATAAAGCAGGCAGACTGGCCTTTGCCAGCAACTTGGAGAGCATTGGGACGTACCAGTTCGAAAAACAAATGAACAATCGAAGAAGCATGGCAAGCCGAAACACCCCCACCTCAACGTATGGGGTGGAATAATGCCTTGCCAATCATTCCCAGAATGGATTTGATTGCAGAACAGAATTCAATAATTATTCAGAATCAACAGAAAATTCAGAATGAATTGGCAGACCTGCACAATGTACTTACACTGTAAATCACCCAAAGCGGCCGCCATCTTTCCAAATTGCCAACCTATTTAAAGTCCGGCATGGCGAGAAACGGCAGCTTCACCAAGTAAAAGAGCAGTGGAAGCGGCCGAGGCTGTTGGCAAAGAGTTTGGCCAATGTAGAGCAGAGACAAGGAAGACGGGGGTAGGCCTCCACCAGACGAGCCATCACCGATAAGGAAGATGGTTAAGGAGATGTCCCCGCTGGACTTTCTCCAGATAAATGATCCATTCAGCGAGAGCTATGAAATCTCTCTCTAATCCTTCACTACCTTTCCCCAAGATGTTACAAATTTCTGAAAACAATATTTGCACTTCCATCGGAGGCCACTCTCTGAAAAATGTTGTCGTCAGTAGATGGACAACCTGGTTTTACTATGGAAGCAAAAGAAACATTGAAGGATATTAAAGAGAACTGTTCTTCAAAGTTACATTGGACTTTAACGTTAGATTCTATGTTATACCACACTAACTGCTGCAAGATGGAGACATCAAGATCTAGTAGCAAAGTTTAACTGGCAAAATTCAGAGAGAGACTATCTAATCGAACTAATTGAAGCCTATGTTGGTTCGTCCTGAGCATTATCGTATTGTATCCATATCCGAGCGTAAGCACGTCATTTTGTTGTATCTAAACTCTACCTCGTGGAAGGAATTTACGATCTTGATATCCAAAGTGTATTGTGATATTAAACCTCGGACAATTACACGTATTATTGAAAGATTTTCAGAGACTGGCAAGTACAATAACAGAGCAAAGAGTGGAAGAAGAAAGAGTTTCAGTGAGGCACACAAAGACTTCCTGAAAAACACTCTAGAACAAAACGACGAGTGCAACTCCTCGAAATTACAGCACCTCATAAGGTCAGAATTAGGTGCGGATTTCAGTCATCCTACAATCAGGAGGCACCGAAAGAAACTCGGCTGGTTATGCACCAGAACAAAGTACGGCCAATTGATTCGCAAGAACAATCGAGCAGCAAGATTTGCCTTTGCAATCAGTGTAATAGAAAACGAAGAGGGCTCTACCTGCCCATCTGCAAGTCTTTGTGGTATTGAGATGTTTTGTGACAGGCAACGTTCTCGACAGCGAAGCAACTATTTATGGCTGCAGCATTGTCAAGTATTCCGAGGCAGATTACTAATTTTGCAACCTTTTCAGGCTAGCCTAATAAAGGAGTGCTTATAAGTTTGTCATGACAATGCCATCCAAATTGCTGCTATTATTTCTGTACCATGCATTGAAGGTATTCCACAAATGTATATTGGTGCACGATGCACTATAAGTAAAGTAGGCCCATTGTACTCATCTATCTTGTTTACAAGATCCCAGACACTCTATCATAAAACCCGTAGTGCAACCGATTTAGGACCTGTCCGTCCTTGCACCCGAATGTGTAAACTTCTTATTAATAAATTAAAAATAGCCCTTATGAAATAAAAGGGATTTGGGGGTTGGTAAGGCTGGTAAATTGATACATTTATCAAAATAATATTTGGGGTGTTTAAACAAAAAATGCATGGAAAGATCAACAGAACAGAGAGCTGAAAGGGACATGGATCTCAGTACACTCACAGAAATATGACAAGCTCATTGTGTATCACTGGCCAGGGTTACAGGATCATGTTTGGTGAAACATCAACGAAAGCCTCACTTGAGGACATTCAAAAACGTGCCACAAAAATCGGCAAGTCAGCAGAAAAATTGGAATGGCAGACGGCCGTCCTAAGGGAGAAAAACGCAGAGCTGGCAAAGCAGAACTATGAACTAAACAAGGGCAATAGAGAGCTGAAAGGAAGACTGGAAGAAACAACGGAGAATCTGACAGCATCTCAAAGAAGTTTCTCTAAGCTCTTCGAGTTGGGAGAGGATGGCTCTGATACAGATGAACCAGACTCAAGAAAAAGAAAACCAGATGAGAACAACTCCAACCCACAAGCAGGCAGCTCTCAGGAGTTGTAATACCATTTTGTATGTCCTGTAAGCATTACATTTAATACACAATCCTTTGTTTTGTAGCAGATGCTACCAGTCCTTATCTATAAACACAAGTTGAAGAAGAATACCCTTCCCAAAAGCTTTTGGTTGATTGATCATTCCTGTTCATGTGATCACATATTAATTTGCCAGTGGCAGGAAAACCAATGAGCACTGACCTAAATTATTTTATTGTTTTATGGCTCATTTTGACAAGTGGTATAGTAGTTGATTTAAGTATTATATTTTTCAATGACATATTATGTAAATGTATGGTTGACTTAAGAAGAACAAGGCCAAACATTTCTGAAGAATGATATTCAAGGTTATTGCATTCATAATGAGCCCCAATACCTTTGACCTCATGACCCCACATCTTAGCAGTTCATTAGCTCAGCAAGATACATACATGACCCAAGTTTGGCGGGAATCCATCGGTTCTTGAGATAACGCAATCATGAGAATGGGGCCTCCGGACGGACAACCCAAAAAATAATGCCTCCGGCTACTTCGTTTAAAAACTGCCTTACAGATAACGACGATACCGTCATTGCTGAATCACAAACACACGGCTATAATTTTATCAATGTTCCGCACAGTAAAAGGTCATGGAGTAGAGGTCTTTTCAAAGCCGACTAGTACATCAATAATTATAATAATGTTCCGCTCTTGGATCACGCTATCACATTATGAAATAACGTCTCTTTGTGCTTCCAAAGAGCTTTTGTAAATATCCAAGTACAATAACTTGTGGTTTCAATTTTACAGCATTAGAACACAGTATTATTTATTCCCCTTAGGTAAACCAGAGGCAGATCCAAGAGTTGGTATAACATTCCTAAAACTTGCTGATAAGTAATTTTGACCTTATCTACTGAATGTGTGTTACTTAAGTTTTAAAGGGGGCACAGGCGGATGCACCCTCCCCTTAAATCTGCCACTGTGGTCAACTACTATGCACTATTTGCCATTAGTTGACGCTTATGTGATCTAATTCCCTTGGCAAAACAGGTGTAGCAATTGCCTAATATGGCTTATACAACCTTAACTCTATTACTATCAGAGGTGACAATACCATGTATAAGAACAATAGAAATTTGGACTCTTGGTAAGACGAGGGTTAACGATTCCTCAGCATTGGAACATAGCATCAATACTGCTAAATCCTGTTCTGTCTACGACATTGCACGTACATGTACTTGCCACTTGTTGGTTTTCATCAGATGCGATTGGCTTACATGTACATGACACAGCAGATGTACCAATCGACTACCGCGGCTTCTACAAAGTTAACCCTATCACTATCAGAGATGACAATACCATGTATAGAGTAAATTGTATTCTGGGCTCCTGGCAGGACCATGGTCAACAAATCTCTCAGATTCTTCAGGTTCCTGATGGAGGTCGCTGACCAGGCTCCCACTTTGGGGTGAGGATGACGTTGTCGTAGTCAAAGTCGGGATCGATGCTGAACGGCTGGACGTCGTCCTGAGGCACCTGACATTGGAGAGAGATGGTTAAAAAGAGTTAGTCTGAATACAGAGAGACCTGGAGAGTGTTTCATGTCATTCAGACCATTCATGCCACTGTTTGCTCTCACCATTTACTGGCATTAATCTCTCTAGGATACAAATCATGGTCACAAAATGTTGACAGAAAAATATTATCTAAAGATCATAATGGTGAGAGCAACCAGTGGCATGAATGGCCTGCCATAGTAAAGTTCAACTTAAAGTCGATCTTAGTCTTTGTGAAACACCCCCCTGTTCATACACATCAATCCAAAACTATTTATTGAAATTTGAATCAATTTTGTATTAGTATAAAAATATTTCATTTCCAAAACATTTTCAATGAATAATAATCAAGAAATCTGTCAAAAAATATATAACTTAAAGCTTAATAATATCCATGCTATTGACTTTTCATTAGGTCCAAAGTCATTTATTATAGTGCCATGCCCCCTCCCTCTTTCTAATGCCTACCACAATAGTAAGTTTTGGTTTGCAAACAGCCTAAGATTATTTACCAGCTTCTAAGTTGTATATCATTTGAAAGCTTATGAATCAGAGTCTATACAAACCGGTAAAAACCTAGTCTAAAGGTATCAACATTCAGCTTAAAGTTGCATCTGTGAACATAAATTCTGTACGGTCACACTTAATCAAGGTATAGTCATAAAGAAGAAGAAGAAAAAAAAAAGGCAAACAAATTGTAAAACTGAAAACGACGGCGCAATTATCCGAAAAATAGTAGGCTCTCCCTACCCAGGCCATGCTGTTGGGTCATAACCTTTCCAATTTGTCCCAGCTTTAATTCCCAATAATAAAATTATCCTATATTATAAATAATTGCTCAGCAATGACCAATCAAGCATTACCTCAGAGTCTGTGATATTTTCAGCTATTCTGTCGTTTCCTGGCGGTGAATAGGTCCCAGTAGAACTAGGGAGCCGAGTTATGTGAACATTGTGGCCAGGACTGGAGCTCGCTTCATCTTCAGCCTCAACCTCACCAGGGTAAAGGTCGGGTAGGGACAGACTCTCTTCTGGTTCTGTAGGATACAAAATACAAACTCATAAACCCAAATACTTTCTTAAAAATTGTTTCTAACAATACGCCAGTCCTAGGTAGCACTGGGTAGTTGAGCTATGTGTACAGTCTGTCCTGGATTGAAGGTAGTTTCTTCTATGTACACCCTTGACCTGACTAGAGTAAAGATCAAGCAAATACAAACTCTCTTTGGATTCTGTAGGGTATGAGATACAGAGAAGGCTGTACATTACAAGGGACCCAGATATTTTCTTAAGAATTACAATATGCCAGTCCTAGGTAGCACCGAGTAGCTGAGTTATGTGTACACTATGTCATGGATTGAAGGTAGTTTCTTCTTCACCCTCGACCTGACTAGGGTAAAGATCAAGCATGGACAAACTCTTTTCTGATTCTGAATGGTATGAGATACAGAGAGGCCTTTACATTACAAGGGACCCAAATATTTTCTTAAGAATTGTTTCTAACAATACATAAGTCTTTGGTACAGCACTGGGTAGCCGAGTTATGTGTACACACTATGTCCTGGATTGAAAAAGTTTTTTCTTCAGCCTTGACCTGACTAGGGTAAAGATCAGGCATGGACGAACTCTCTTCTGATTCTGTAGGGGTATGAGATACAGAGAGGCCTGTACATTACAATGGACCCAAGGGGGTGTTTCACAAAGACTAAGATCGACTTTAAGTTGGACTTAAGTATAACAGGCCGTTCATGCCATTGGTTGCTATCCCAATTGGTCTCTAAATTATAATCTTTAGATAATATTTTTTCCTTTAATAATGAACTATCAAAATATGTAAACTCTGTAGATTCGAGACCACAATTTGTATGTCCCTTGAAAGGCAAATGCCAGTAAATGGTGAGAGCAAACAGTGGCATGAACGGCCTGTTAATACTTAAGTCCAACTTAAAGTCGATCTTAGTCTTTGTGAAACACCCCCCAGATATGTTTTTTAAAGCCCTCTATAGTGTTGGGAGCCCAACATTTTTTAAACTTGAATTGTACAATGATGTGAAAGGGTATGTCATTTAACACACACTTCTGCAAGGATTTTCAAAACAAATGTGCTTGAAGACGAATATTGATGACAGAATGCCATATTTGGGTCACTATGTAGAAAAATCTGCATTACCGGTCTGGAACCAAAATTCCATTATTCGAATCATTCAAATGGCTTCATGTCCAAGGGACCACGAATTTGGGTTTCATCAAATTATGTGTCATCAGTCTTCATATTGAAATATTTAATTATTCCAATACATTTTGGGGTTGAATATACTTAAAATGATGTTGATGACAAATAAATGATAAATGTACAGTAAAACATAGACAGTGAAGTATGCATATACTGGAATACATGCAGCAGCTAGATTGTGTCGACTGCTGATGCTGCAATGCATTATGGTCCCGATTTGGCTACATGCAACGAGGAAAATTGAAAGACAAGGAACAAACCTCCAATGCTTGTCTCAATATTCCCTTCTCCCTCGTTCACTCTCTCTAACATCTCTGGCGTGACCGTTGGAGGGACTCTTTTTGCCGTTTCCCTCTCCGTTTCTGTCTCTGCGTCAAAAGAGGCCACATACTTGCTGCTGGAGTCATCGAAATCGACGATTTCATCATCATCGCTGATGAACTCGCTCTCACTGTCCGGTTCGTCCAGATAATTATCAACCTGGAAGATAAGAGTTTAATTCGTTCAGCATATTTTAACAGGAGACCCATCAAGTCCACCCCTATTGGAAAATAACATGTCTGCTTCTACAGAAGTACAATAAACTGTTTCTTCATGCAACTAACGGAATGTCTGGTATGTGGGCACGAGTAATACATACCTGTCAACTTTCTTCAAAGAAGATAAGGAATCTCTGAAGCAAAAATTAAGAACACAGTGTAGATTATACAGTGTATTTTACATGCGATTATACAGTGTATTTTACATGCATTTATACAAACGTTTTCAGAAAATAGAGGGAATATAAGGTTCATAAACTTATAGTTTGAAGACAGAAAAATAGGAATCATTCCTCCAAAAAAGGAATGATTGGTTGCTATGGTAATACTGCATTGTGTCACATGACCTTAACACCAATTAACAAGCTTGCTAGAGATTTGCCAAGCATACAATTTATGCAATCTGCTTTAGAACTATTACAATACAATAGCTTTTAACAGAGAAACAGTTCATCAATAGGGTCTTGGTTAAAAGCATCCATTCAAATACATTTGTTTTATTGTTTATTAATTTCAAACACTGGTTATCAACTATACCTGGATGTATTTTGAAGACTTTTTCTGGCTATCAGATTCGAGGCTTTCTCTGTCATCAATAAAGTCAACACCCAGCTCCTAAGAGAAAGAACATATACATGTATGCAAATAAATTACTGACAAGGTAAAGAAATAATAGGGCCATTTCATCAAGCCCCCGAGTGTATGAAGCACTCAATAGGCCATTTTCGTTATGTAACCAAATCTAATGCGTACGTCTTTGTGAAGTGCTTGCATGGTACAAATCATTTCAATCAACCAATAATGAAAAATTGTATTTTAATAGTCAGAATGCAAGATATATGTGTTGTTAGGTAGTGCAAGTCATAATGTTTGTCCTACCTAGCAATAACTAATTCACATTATGACTATTGGGATACAACTATTGGTAACAGTTGAATGCAATAATTTGTATCGAGGCACTTCGCAAAAACGTATGCCTTAGTTAAATTTGGTTACATTACCAAAATGACCTGTCATGTCTCAAGTCTCTGTGGAAGAATAATTCCCAAAAGAATGAAAAGACATGTTATTTTCAGTTTCTATTGTATACAAGAATATGACAAAGGGAACTCTTGCAAGTACTGTACATTAAAACAGTGAATAACCAGTTGGTTTCAACCAAAGAGCCTGAAAAAAGTTTGAACAGGTTCATTTGATCAATTTTGCACTGTTTGTAGACATGCACATTCCAGAGCTGCCAACCTGTAACTTTCAAAAAACATATTATTCAGCTTGAAAAACCATATTTTCAGGTGAAAAAACATATTTTGCCTATTTTATATGTTTTTCGTTATTTTCCCTATAAAATGCTATTGCAACTATGTTTCTTTGAATAAAAAAACGCGTTCAATGCCAGAAAGTTGTTTCGCGTGAATGAATTTATTCTTCATTAGTATGTACATGTAGATCTAGACCGAAAATTTCTGTCTCTTTCGTTCGTTAGCCTCTGATTTGGGTAGGGTCGGCTCCTCTCTTCAGAGCCAGAAGCCGACCATAGGCGCTCCTGTGCAAACTCAGTGGTGCGGATCTGGCCATTCGGCCAAACTTTTGGACTAAAATTTCACTTTAGCGGATTCATATCCGATGCATTTATTTTTGAAAATTAGGTCTAGGCTAATATACATCGGTTCCACTTACCAGATTGACTGTATGATGCGTTTAAGGGTCTTTTCCCGGTTTCCGTCGAATTGAAGCCGCTCCGTGTCGAAATTGTTACTGCGCATGCGCTGCAAAAATTTCAACACGGAGCAGAGTTCACGACGAAGAAAACCGGAAAAAGACCCTTAAACGCATCATACAGTAAATCTGGTAAGTGGAACCGATGTATATTAGCCTAGAACTAATTTTCAAAATAAATGCATCGGATATGAATCCGCTAAAGTGAAATTTTAGTCCAAAAGTTTGGCGAATTTGGTGGCCAGATCGTACCACCGAGTTTGCACAGGAGCGCCTATGGTCGGCTTCTGAGCCACGCGCCGACCCTACCCAAATCAGAGGCTAACGAACGAAAGAGACAGAAATTTTCGGTCTAATGTAGATCTAGTGCAGGGACACATTCATCATGATATGACATGGAAAATCAAAACTTGCCAGTTTTTGTCATGTGGAAGGAAGCTGGATAAATTAAAAGTTTCTTGTGTTAATGATGCAAAGAAAAGGTCCTTTCAGCCTTCAATATAATCCATGATAATCGCACATGTACATAGATCTACATGTATATGCACAATACACACGCTGCTGATCTCCGTACATCAACAACTTCGAACATCGCGTGGACGTACACACACACACACAGCAGCATCTACTAACACGTGCATGCAGCGCACACTATACACAGCGTCCATTGACACGTGCGAGCGCGAATACATTCATGCATGTACTGTACGGTGGGCATCCCTTGCAATCGCCTGCATTTGTATGTCGTGCGCCCGCACAAGCTGTACAATTGCTCACACAACCCAATAGCACAACAATGCATACGCTCGTTCTCACAGCCAACCACGTTCGCACAGCCATACTCAAAACTTTAAAAAAACGTATTTTAGCACAGAAAAACGTACAAACGTATTTTACCCCCAAAAAACGTATTAATACGTTAAAAACGTACTACTTGGCAGCTCTGGACATTCAATATTGTTGCCAATTTGAAGAGGCAAAGCTTCTTCATTTAGTTCTTTAACAATTCTGTGCCTACTGTAGGTGAGTATTCTGAAGAATATACATGTAAAGAAGGTTATGAAGATACATTTTGATCGTTCTCACCTCAATTTCTAACTCCTCGACTTGTTTTACATCTCTTAGAGGCTGCTCAGGTGTCCTGGGCGATGAAGGAGAAATCTGAAATAGTTGAGAAGTCTCCTCTGACCCTTCAGAGGTCATCATCTGAGCTTCGAATCTTTCATTTGACCTCCGGGCAGAAAACTGGCTCACATCATCTAAAAAGGGGAAAAATGAAACCCAAGATTTGAACTTGACTGAATCTCTACAAAAGCCTTGATTACATATATACCGGTCAACCCTTCAGAGGTCATCATCTGACCTTCAACCCTTTCATTTGACCTCCTGGCAGAAAACTGGTTAACATCATCTAAAAAGAGGAAAAATGAAACAAGATTTGCACTTGACTGAATCTCTACAAAAGCCTTGATTACATCTATATTTTATAAGTCAAAATAACGCTGATATATCTTATATAAATTAAAATTATAACATCAAAGTTGTTGATCTTTAAAACTGCCAATCTGTAGGCCTGTATATAAAAAATGTGGTCATGAATTTCCACTTTGCATTGCCAATTTAAAGGGAAAAACTCACCTGGTGTTAATACCATAAAGGCACTCATGAATTCTTCGTAGGACTGGACACTATTAGCAAGGACCGTCTCTATGGCACTCTGGACATGTTCTTCAGACAGGGTATTGGTCCTGTTCTCGTTCTGCTGAGGGGTGCGATCCATTCTCTCTGGTTCCCTTACCAAGTCCCTTTGCCTGGCTTTACTGGATAAAACAGACGTCTGTAGTATGAAGAAGCAAAATCAAGGATCCAAAATGATAATCAAATAAGCTTTTATCACTGTTCAAAGAGTAAAACATAAACCTAGATCTAGTCTAACTAGACCTAGATTTTTTTTTCTTTCTAGTAACACTAACAGTCAGACTCTGACTCTGAGTCTGACTATAGCCTAGATCTAGTCTAAATTCTCTCTGCTGAGGATCGAGTGCCGTCCATTTTCTCTGGTTACCAAGTGAACTCCGAAGCTGAAGGTAGTTGGCAAGTCCCCTTGCGTGCGGGAATGGGCGATTACGTACACATTGATTTGATTTGACTCTGACCTGAGGTAGCGCCGATGAATACAAAATTACCTCAAAATCTGTCGTATTCAAACTTAGGCCATGATGCCAAAAAAAACTGGCACGAAAATAAGGTCAATGGACTATTTCAGTAAACATTCTCATTCATATGCTTTTAAAATTATCATGACATACAAAAATTGAGATGAAGAGTTTATAATCATTTTTCTACAAGCTTACACCCAAAATGTCAATTTTCGTGATTTTTGCCAAAATTATGGTCTATTAAAATTTGAATATACGTCAATTAATAGTTATCTTCAATATTTATTTGAAAACTATGTATCAAATTGGCAATATGAATATTCATTTGGGGGTAGGGAAACCTTTCTTTACATATTTTTACTTGTATTTGATTGGTTGGATGGTAAAGAGTGAGCTAATTTTATTAGCATAATGTTTTGATCGGCTTTGTTTCTTAATTATTTACAAGTGACGTCATAGTAGATATGGCGCCGCACACTAAGCGCATGTTAGCGCGTGTATGAGGAACGTACGTGAACACGCATTAGAAGTCGTGCTTATATATTCGCGAGTTCAAAAATTCGCGGACACCGACTTTAGCGCGAAATCCGCGAATATTATCACGTTTACAGTAGTTGGCCAGTCATACATCCATAGTGCATTTACGTCACGATCTCCGGCAAGGACAAAAAAATGGCGGCACCCAAACGGTAGAATCGAGATGAAATGACCTTTTATAATTTCATTTATCAAAAAACGATGAACAAGATCTGAGAGTTTCTTGGTGATTTCAAACAACTAATATTATATTTTTCAAATGCACAATTATTATTTTTTGACTTTCATTGGTGATATCAATATCAATTTTTATCATATTTCATAAATAATTACCAAGCCCTTGCCCTTAATACACTGTACAGTAGCCAGCCTTAGTAGGGTGTCTGATCTCGCACCCGATGTCATGTGCTAAAATCCTTCCCATAGAGATTGCACGCATCCCTAAGCAGTCAACGTGCATTGCTCGATCATGCAAAATAGGTCAATATTTTTATTACCAAATTGAGATTCAAACCTTTATTGCTCGTGATCCTGAAGGTGATACTCAATAAATGTGGTGTCATATGAAAGAGCAGGTTTTCTCCATATTCCCCAAAGGGGCGTCATCTCGAAATTCTAAAAATATCTTGGTCAAAACAGCTATTTAAACATTGTTTCCTGGCTAGCTCCGAAATTGGCCACTTTTGAGATATGACGCCCCTGGCAATAAGTAGTCCCAGTCGTAAGGAAAATATCCATATGCTTATTTTTTTGCTAGCCCCCAGGGATCACAAACAATTACAGTTTAAAAATACTCTTCCCCACATTTTTTGTATCAGCTAAGTAGGGAGGCGAGAGCTCCGCGCCGGCCGAACCCATGGTGATAGCGCGTAAAATCTGCACATGAATATGCATCGGGCCGCGTGCAGGGCTCAAATTAATTTTTTGTCCACGGGGGCTCTTCCAAAAAAAAAGAGCCCCCGTGAGCCTTCTCACGGGGGCTATTTTAGTACTGACGGGGGCTCTTTTTTTAATACAAATTTCCATTGAATTGGTACCCATGATACTCTTTGCTATTTCATCATTATCAGGGGCGGATCTAGCTTTTTGCTAAGGGGTTTGACCCAATGACGCTGCGGAGCATCGTCCACGAGCCGCGTAGCGGCAGGCGATTTTTTGTTGTTGCTATTTTGAACCCCCGTAAGTGATGTTTTCCTGGCATCTACTAACACAATGGAGATCATAAAGAGCAGTGCATGATAATGACTTTTAAAATCAAGTAACAGTTTTAAAGGGGGCGGGGGGTTTGATCCGATGACGACGCGGATACTGTGTGGGTCTGGACACATGATGGCGTTTTTCCATGCACATCACATTTTCACTTGGCAACCCAATGGGGGGTTAAACCCCCTAGATCCGCCACTTATTATCATTTATTTAAGTCAGCATTTCCCTCTTACAACTTTACAAGTTACATAGGGGTTACTGTCGACTTTCATCCCGAGATGACATTCTCTCCGTTTCTTCCCGTTCTGCACATTCCCCCTTATTAGGCCTTATCATTCAAAGCAACCTTATGATTACATTATTTCTTTAGTCTTTACTATATCCTTCCACAACGTCTTTGGTCTTCCTCTCCTTCTCAATATTGATTTACTGGTCGACGTTCATTATTTGCTGGTCTTTGGAATCACCAGATTTCAGAGGATTCACGCTTTCACAACGAAAAACTTCTCCATGTTTCGGTCCTTGCGCGATATCGCCTCTAGCTCCAGCAGATATGTGGCGGCAGCGTGCACACTGGCCGCTACTACCGCGGCGCGGTATAGTCGCTGTTGATGGTCGCACTGCACTGCGAGCTCCCGTTGTTTGTATCGGTATTACAGTCATAGAGAATCTGATGTGGAGATGGGAAATATAGCACCCTCTTGCGGCGAATAAGCGCACATTTGTTTACAATATGGCGGCCTCTAGACACCGAAAATATGAGCGAAATCCGGCAAGCTAATCTAACTTCCATAGTTCCATTTCATTGGTTTAAGGTTTGAAATACATATTAAGTTGAAACTCAATATTGTGTGAAAGACAGAATGACAGAAAAGATCATCTTTATTCTATAATTCCACGGGGGCGATTTTTAATTTTGCAATCGCCCTCTTGTGCACTCTGACGGAGGCGATTATGTAGCTCACGGGGAAGAAACGCCCATCGCCCCCGTGTATTTTGAGCGCTGGCCGCGTGTCTACAAACCCGGAAGTGGGTGCCCATTGAAGACAATGGATTACCGATCGCGCATCAGTTAAGCAACACGCGTACGCTTGCACGCGTATGTGTACGCTTGCATATTGCGCAATTCAGCTGTTGTGCTAAATTTAGCAAAACAACATAACTCTGCGTGTACATCTTTTTCGTCGATTCTTACACAAAATAGATGAATATTGTAGGGAATTGAAGGGGCTGTAACTTTTGATAGAAACATCGGTGAGTCTTGAAATTTGAAATGTATTATTCTGAGTAAATAATTTTTTCAATTATCCAACCAAAATGGTGAAAAACGATCCAAAAGGGAAAATTGAAAAATCGTTCAGACACCCTACCTTTAATTTATAGACCTCTAGCCTAAGCAACACGCGTTTTAAAGACCTTTATAGACCTCTAGGAGTCTAGGCTCTAGCCTGGCTATGACTTGTTTAATGTTATGGTCGGCTGCCTTCTGAAGTTCTTTCTCTAAATTCTAAAGAGAGGAGCCGACCCTAGGCCTACCCAAATAAAATTAAGATTAAGAAGATTAAGAATAAGAGGCTAACGAACGACAGCCAAGGCAGGCAAAGCACTACACACTACACAGTACACTGCCCACATCCATATCCACAAGCACAGCACAGCCCTTGCGGCCCGACACCTACTGACAGTGACACCGACAGGCAACCGTCTTTTTTGACAAAATTAAATAAATTGAGTGACCACTGTCAGTGTCACACCACATTCTGTTTAAATTACCCGCCCTTAAGTTCAAGCTAAGTTTTCATAATCATAGATTAAAAAACCTCGTAAATCTATGAGTGCTTTGGCTAATTTGCCTTCAGTTTAGAGGTCGCATTCGGCATCGCCACCATCATTAATTGCCCGTCGACATAGGCGGGTTATCAGAGGCTTGCGAGCCCGCTGGGTTCTGGCGACAGTTGGTTCGATTTGCCTCACGAACCGCCAAGTCCAAGCAGACCATGGCATGGGCATATCATATGACACGAGCACTGGCATAGTCTACATTCATTTATTCTGCTCGACTCTAGCATTCTCTAATTCAACTTTCAAGATACACCACTCTCAGAACGTCCACTTTAAGTTTTAACTACAAACTTACCAAAATTATAAACAGCAATCTGAAGTCATTTACTCAGTTCTATGCATCAAATTTTGAAGATTGACGGCCGGCCGGATCGCGGAAAACAGCATCAGTAGCCTGGCAACGAGATCGAGACAGTACAGCGCGCGAAAAAATATAATGCATAAAAATATCGACGCGAGTACGGTGCGCGCATATAGAATTAGCACGCTATATGGCGCGCGCAGCTCGAAAATTGAGAAAAAAATATATTAAGCATCTGTAGCCTGGCAACGAGATCGAGAGAGCGCGCGAAAAAATATAAACCATTAAAATATCGACGCGATCGAGTACGTACGGTGCGCGCATATGGCGCGCGTAGCTCGAAAATTGAGAAGAAAATAATTTTCCACCAGTGGCGGATCCAAGATCATTTTGCGGCTGATGCACATTGTTACCAATATTATCTATAGGGAAAAAAGAAGAGGAAAACACTTAAATTAAATAAGGAGAGAGAGAGAGAGTATGTGTGTGTGTGTGTGTGTGTGTGTATGTGTGTGTGAGGGAGGGAGAGAGAGAGAGAGAGAGAGAATAACAGAAGTTAAAGAAAAGTTTAGGGGAGGGGCACGTATCCAGAATTAATCCTGAAAAGTAGGATTTTTTTTTTTACGGAGGAGAGGGTATTATATACGTACGTTCCAAGTGCCCCCGAGTAAGCGTCCCTCGAACTCCGGATCCGTCGCTCACCAGACCCCCTCCCCCTCCCCCTTCCCCTCCCTCTCCCCTTTAAGGCCCCTCCCATTCCCCTCCCACTTATCTCAACGTACGAAAAAGATGAGCGATTCACAATTTCACATAACAAATTGAAAGCATATTTCTCTCGTTAAACTATTTTTGTTTAATGACCTACCTTAACCCTTATCCCATGTCACGTCTTAATAGACAATATTTAATACGGAACTGGCTAGATAGGATCAGCTTAATAATTATTAATATCACGTGATGTCATGTCTATAAAACACAGCCGTCGGACTTTGAAATACACACCTTACGTGCAATACACGATAGATTTCTGTACACAAACTATATGACGCATTGCAGTCACATGCAAGTTTTACTTTGTTTATAATTATATAGCCTCCGTTCTTTGAAGACGACGGATTATTTTGTAAGGAAAAATTATCAACTGAATAAGCAATATATATTTTCACAGCATGCCGGTAAGTAAGATCACTCCTGGCATTTCTAACTTTGAGATTTTGATTGTCTGACATTTGTATTGACGAAATTTATTTGTAAGTATTTTGTAAGTTTATATATAAACAAACTCTTATAGTTTGCGACACTTTGTATGTTCCCTATAGCTGCCATCGGCTGCCAAGTCGCACAATCTCTTATTTGTTAACCTTAAAATTTCAACTTTGCATTATGTATTTCATGATATTCAAACCCAAGATGATAACCATACCGTGAAATCAAACTTATTTTGATATATTATTAACTCATTTTGTCTGAAGCGAATCACGAACTTGCAAATTAGTATGATATTGTTAAAAAAGGGAATTCAATTATCAGAAAGAACTTGGCTTGTGGGGAAGCTGAACTTTAAAAAAGGGAACAGATTAAGAGTGAAATGGCAGAAAATTCGGAAAAGGAAAAGGAAACTCGTGAATTATTGAAAACCAAGATTACTACGATCAGAATATGGGAATTTCCAAGTTTCGCAATGCGGATATGATTGTACGATGTCACATAATAATTATGAGATTCTCATTTATTTTGTATATTCAACTTAAACAGAGTATATATCGGTCTTTAATTTGTTATAATTGTAGTGATGAGATAGACATTTTCCGTGAAAAACTTAGATGCTTTAAAACAAAGAATTTTGGCCTGCACCAAAAAAAGGTAAAAAGTCCATGGGATATTTTCCACATTATGTGAACTTGGCTTTCATACTAAATGTAATTAGAAAACCTCTATAGATATATGTATAGAGGTTTTCTAATTACACAGTGCGTCCCAGAAAAAAACGAAACCGAGAATTAGCGATGTTGGTATCATAACCTAATAACAACTATAATTAATAAATGACACATATTTGTAAAGCTTACGGATCCTCCTCTTTCGTTTGATGCAAATCATAATGATGCATATTTCACGCATGAGTAATTAAAAACAATTTGAAGAAAGGGTACCAAAAAGTCATTTGGCGAACAGTATCTGAATTTCAAAGAGAAAATCACATTTCTAGAAAGTTCACTTCCTGCCGTTTCATATGACACCTCAATCAGGAAAATGAGCCAGGAATAACAAGTTCTGTTTGTTTAAAGTAATGCTTGCATTTCCACAATTGTATTAAACGAATTCGTTTGCATTGGCTGCCTGCCGTAGCAACAAACAGAGTTGACAAACGACTTAACTCCGTTTCGTTGACGATCAGCCATGCATGAAATCTTTCATCAATAATTCTCGGTTTCGTTTTTTCTGGGACGCACTGCATGTATATAGCTCTGTTAGTAAATTCATCAAATCATAATGATCGATCAAAGTCTGATTTTTTATCTCACAAAATACACAAATCATTCATTCAAGTGCGTTACGAATGGCTATAGTATTAGGGGAGATATGGGGATTTAACCCCGTCCCACACTCTCTTTGAAATATTCATTCACTTTTGAATAGTAATAGACTTTTTGGCAAATCAGAACAAGTTGATGACCTTTTTTTCTGTTGATTTGGGCGCAGCATTAATTGCCAGCAAAATTTGAAAATCCGACGACCAGGTTTTAACCTTGAAAGAAACCTCACCCCAAAACATAACTTTACTTATTCTGAGAGATTTATTTCATTCTTGTCCATTCATCTACAAGATTCCCCACCAAAGTGTATAAAAGAGGCAACTGAAGAATAATGTACAGTTTCTCAGCACGACATGTGCATCGCCATTTTATTGATAACATGACGGACTATGTGAAGTTGTTTCTCAAATATGTGTAGGCCTATTTATAGATGCTTCCTTCCTATAGGTGTGTGTGGTGATGAAGCATTTTATTCACTTGCTATATTATCCTTTGTTCTACATTTGCCAGAACGCGAATTGCATATTTAAGTAGGTGCTCTTCATGCAGGGTTGCAGGTTTCTCATAAAATATGAAATAGATTTGTCAACTTCTATATTTTAGTATTTTTAAATGTTCCCCTGTTATATATTTTTGACCAAATGTAATTTCTATCTTCTCAGCTATAATTTTTCCTCATTGAAAAGTTAAGGTTTTGTTTTAAAAAGCCTTTCCAACTATAAAGCTTGGTGCATGATACATGTATATAACTTCACATGGTACGTCACGTTTTCAAGAAAATGGCTGCGCTTTTTGTCATGCTAAAAGGCATTATACATCATTCCAATAATATCTTCATTTATTATCTTGTACATTTTCCGAAGGAATATTGTACATCAAAGGGCAGGAAATTACATCTCAATTTTCCGAATACCTATATAGACTTATTCTTTTGGCTGAGGTCTCCTTTAAGTTTGTTAATAAAATGATCTGAACCATCAGCCCCCCGCAATTCAAAATGATAAAGAAAACACCTCTGCCAATGGAAAAGTTTATTTTTGTGGCTTGGAAGCATTATTTTGTTCGCAAATTTGAAAATGCAGGGCCTCGTCTTAATGAAGAGTTGCGATTGATCCAAATCAATCGCAAATTCGCAGTCTTCTATCTCTCATGTACATACTGTAGTTGCGATTAATATAAACTTTTTGGGAGGACGGATCTTAGTTTTTTACCTTTGTCGAAAAAGCCCCCCACCCTGTTTAGAAATGGTTTATCTAGAGACATCCGTGTCTTCATTGTATACGCCCCTTTTCATCAAAATAATATCAGATTGTGGTTTGGCAGTCATACAGTGTCAGACCGAAGTCCAAATTCGTTTTCAATTTTAGCTGTGTTTGTTTATGTGTTTACGGCATCCGGAAATTATGAATACATTCATAATGCAGTGGCGTAGCAATTAAGAGAGGATACACATTTCGCAATGAAATCAAAACGATAGCAATAATAACAATATTTTATTATAAACCTCGCTTAAATCATGAAAATGAGATATTGCCAATGAATGTTGTGATGAATTCAAATCGATCTAGAGACTGAGCAATATTATATTTAAAGATTGTAATTTTCAAGCTTGGAATTTAGAGACTTACGATCTATTCTAACCAATCTCAATCTCAATAATGCATGGGTGTGTCCAGATTTCTGGGGGAAAGGTGGAAATTCCGAGAAAAAAAAAATCATCAAATGTTTACGTATTAATTTACTCGAAAAATCTTTGTCAAGCAAAGAAACAAAACAATTCAAAACGAGACCGATCATAACGTTTGAAGTGTATTCCTGGGGGAACTACCCTTTGCGAAAGAGGAGGGTAAAACACAAGACGGGGTACATTTTGTTTTCTGTACTTAATGGATGCCAATTGGGTTTTAAAGGGGGCACAGGCCAGCTGTGCTCCCCTAAATACATGTGAAGTTAGTACATTTTACTAGCTTCAATATCTCTGTATTCTTTTTGATATTGAATCAATGTTTGTTTACCAATTACATTTCTTACTCTAGCTCGGACATCACCACCATCACCACCACCACCACCCTCCTCCTCATCATCACCATGGTGGGCATCATCATCATCATGGACCTGGACCAGCCTTTGGCTTCATGGCTGGAGCCGCTTTAGGGGCAGGGGCGGCAGCCGCGAGCCGTCAGCCACCCCCACCCAGGACGGTCGTCAAGGAGGAGAAGACTATTGTCGTAAGTTTGGTTATTTATTCAGCGCGTTATTATTTATCATAAATGATGTGCGTTGAGACCTTTTCAAAGGTTTATAATTATGATGCGCTCTATTCGTGAGGTTCGTGATGAGGTTGTGGAAGGAAGGGGTTGGTATCATTAGGGAGGTGAGACCGTGATACAAACCTCCCTGGTATCATGTATGCCTTTTGCACTCAGTTATCTGTTTTACACTATAATTTTGAATTTTGTTATCAATTGTTATAAAAAAAAAAATTGAGAATTATCCTATTTGCTTGGTTTATATAAAACTTGAATTGAATTGAATTGTATACATTTTTATTATTATTTATTTTTTATTTTTGACGGGAGGGGGGTTGGGTAAAAGTCCAAGTTAAATGCAATGCAGTATTTTTGTACCCCTCTTTTTATTAAATATTCCAAAACGATTAAAGGTTATAAAATTCCAAACGTCCATAAAAGCATCAGGGGACGGGCGTCAAAAAGGAATAAGAAAGCCATATAAATGGTTAAAAATTCAAATGCGACATTTATTTCACGTAGCCTATTATAGCGTTATTGAACCCTATGCACGATGCCTAGCTACCTGCATTTTTCTATAAAACGTCATATGGCCACAACAATTGCAGAGTGTAATATAATACACAGGCTATGTCAGTTGTAGTGGATATTTTATATAATTTGCGGGTTGGTTTGATAGCTGGTACAGGGGGGTTGTCACGGAATACAATTTTATGGGTTATTTTCTTCGCCTCTTCCCTCTTCTTTCGTTTCCTCTCTAAGTCGTTGCTTCTAATATGAGTTATATGCGTGCCCCGTTTAAACTGTAACCTTTTGGTTTAGTAAAGGCGAGGGAGGGGGCACAGAAAGCAAAATGAGAGATATATAGAGAGTGAGGGAGAAATGGGAAAGAAAAAAAGAGGAAGAAGAAGAAAAAGGAGGAAGAGGAGGATGAATAGAAAGAGAGAGAGAGAGATGGAGAGGGGTGACAGAGAGAGAGATAGAGGGGGCAGGAGAGAGAGAGAGAGAGAGAGAGATCCGAGAAAGGAAATGAGATAACGAAAGAATGAAAAATAAAGAACGTGAAAATTCGACAAAGACAAGATAGAAAAAGATAATTTATTTGAAAACGGTGTTTTGTTCCGTTTAATTTCTTCCTATTTGCATTAGTACGTGACCAACCCACCACCTAGCTACCCGACCGGGACCGCCCCACCGCCCCAGAGCTACCCCTACCCACAGCAAGGTTACCCACAGCAGCCCCCACCATCCTATCCTTACCCGTCAGCTCCTCCGGCCACCGGTTACCCGCAACCCCAACCACCTATCAGTTATCCCTACCAACCACCAACTTCGGGTTATCCTCAACCGCCACCAAGCGGTTACCCGAGCTCTGGATATCCGAAATAGAATGAAAGGTATGCATAGTAACATAAATTACCTCGTTGTGATTATAATAGGCTAGATTTTACTTTCTTTAAAAAAAAAAATCACAAGGTTGTTTATTAACAGTGTCGAATTAAACGTAATTTCTTGTATAGGAAAATGTAGGTTGCTTAATGCATATTGGACAAGATTTTGAAATTATGCATGTGATTTAATCTTATATTTTCATTTATCTTAAAGATGTTCATCATTGTAATTTTCTTTTACAATGTTAACATGATTCACGCAGAGAAGTCTAGATAGAAATTTAGAGGAAATGTGAGAGTATGATGATTGAATTATACTTTTACATCTCTCTCTCTCTCTCTCTCTCTCTCTTTCTCTTTCAATCTATTTCCCACTCTATCCCTCTTTTATTCATGCAGGTACTGCAATCGAATGATGTCCCTATGGTCGGCTTAATAAATTCTTGGTTCACCGCCCAAACCGTCTAAGAATAGATTTTCTGACTGATCGTCACCGTCATCAAGAATCAGAGACCATAATGTTTCTGTCGCAGATGGCGCCCTAACCAAACCTTTCACATAGCCATTTATCACAGGGTTGGGCCAAATCGGTGTATGGGATAATGATATTATGCAATGCTTATGAAAATAATATAGAATGAGCGATATCATTATGAAATTTATTTCTTTCATAAACACTGTATATAAAAAAGCCGGCAAAATTGTTGCAAACTATACTTATTTTCGATATTGTTTTTAATCTATATTCAAGAGTTGGTTGTACTATGTAAGATACAATAATATAGAAAAATCATATTATTAAAATATATATATATTGCCATTGGGGGTAAAAATGTACTAGGACCCAAGAAAGTTCGAGAGTTAATTAGCTATTTACAATGTAAGATCAGTTCATGTTAGCTCAGTTCAGTATCATTTATTTACATCAAAATAAAAAATAAAAATACAAAGAATACTTCTTTTTTTCTTTGTGAAAATGAGAATATTTGCTTTCAGCACAGTACAATATAAATGACATTAGTAATAATAAAAATTAATGAAAACGTAGTATAACATGATATGAAAATGCATGCTTTGTATAATTAATGACAAGAAACATATAATGTAAAACGTATAATGGAAAAGAGTGATCCACTAAAAAGCAAAGCTTGTAAAACGTGCAATTATAGTTAAGAAACTAATCTTTTTGTTTTTCTATAATCAATAATAAGGGTAATAGAGGATCATAGAAAGGTCTAGAATAATTTGATATTTCCATTGTAAGAAGTAAAAATGTTTTATATTATTATCTTTTCGTTGTTGTACTATTGATATTACGGTTGAATGTATTTGGACCAAAGAAATAAAATGAGAATTTCTATTACATAGTAAACTCCGAGAATGTATTTTTTTTAAATATATATTGGTATTTGCTGTTGTTGTTTCATGTTTTGTTTGTATTTCGTAGAAACTTGCAAAATTTAAACAAAATAGTTATTATATTGTTATAAACAATTTCATGACAATCATACTGGTATGCATTATCGGCAATATGAGAATATAAGTTGTGTATGGTTGTCTGTATAGTATATTTACATAGAGGCAGAGAGAGAGGGGGGGGGGGAGAAAAAGAAAGCAAGGAAGGAACTATAAGGAGGGAGAGAGAGGTAAGAGAGAACTTGAGGTAAGAAAGAGAGAGAGAGAGAGGTGGAGAGGAAGGGAGAGAGAGAGAGAGAGAGAGAGGAAGGGGGTAATAATAAATTATGTACCGGTACGCCCTGAAAAGCCATCATGTGTTGCATTTTAAAGGGAACCAAAACCTTCATCCTAAGTTACCTTTATTGTAAAGTTTAAACGATTGAATAAGATTAGTGAAAAATTGAACAAAATCAGGCAAGGTATAAGGAAGTTAAAGCTAAAGAAATAACTTGTCACCAGAGGGCGATATTTAATTTGATGACATCATTATTTTGTGGACAACTCTCCATGCCTTCTGATCATGGAATTTCATGTTTTTCCTTCTTTCTTGTGATTGAGATAATCTAATCCCCTGAAAACAAGATATAGAATGCAGAATGATATTCTACTTCACATAATTTTATGAAGTCGGATATTGAACACAAATGAATACGAAGAAAATGAAAGAATTGTGAAATTCCATGATCAGAAGGCATGGAGAGTTGTCCACAAATGATGCCATCAAATTAAATATCGCCCTCTGGTGACAAGTTACTTCTTTAGCTTTAACTTCCTTATACCTTGCCTGATTTTGTTCAATTTTTCACTAATTTTATTCAAATCGTTTAAACTTTACAATAAAGGTAACTTAGGATGAAGGTTTTGGTTCCCTTTAAGGTCCCGAAAGCCTTAATGTCTTTTATCGTAGATGGCGTTTTCATACTACTGGTCGGCAACAGATTGGTGTCAAATCTATCTCGAGGCCTCTTGTTATTGTTTAAATATGTACTGGTGGGGGGACTTGGGGCGCTAGCTACCCCAAAAAAAATTAAACTATGACTTATTTTCAATTTCATACAAGTGATTTATAAATGTTCGTGATATCACTTGATTTTCAACAGAATGCGCGTTTCTTAATTTCCGTTGCAAACTGACACATTCCCAAATAGCCAGGAAGAGCATATGTTTTTTTATAGTCACTAATGGGCCTTAGTGGCCACTAACAGTAACAGTAGTAGATTGATTGATTTTTATTCGACAAGCTTCCAACATATACAATAATAACAGATCAGAAATAAGTCAGCTTGAACAGGATAACCCACGAAAGCTCGAGAGCTTATTTCCAGTGGGGTCCCCTACAGACATGTACAAAATTAATAAGTGAAAATAGTAATATTTACAGACAGATAAGAACCATAAAAAATTACTTATTAAAGATAATGATAATAACAACATTGAACTGATGATGGAAATGATAAAGAGTACAAGAAGAAAAAGAAGAAGGAGAAGAAGAAAAAAGGAGGAGGAAGAAGAGGAAAATAATGATGAATTTGTATAATTTCTATAACGTACAAAAACATAAGTATATACAAAATGAAAAAGTATGAACCGGCAGAAGAATACAAATTTCAATCATATAACATGTCATTCACTTCTCTTCTCTGACTCTCAAGTATTAGGTATTCCTTTAATTTCCTCTTAAAATGAGCATAGTTTTCTATTTCCTTTACACCATTGGGAAGGGAATTCCAATGTTTATGGCATTGTAATAAAACGAATTTCCAATACTACCTACTCTTTCTGGTAAGTTAAAGTTGAATCGGCTATTTCTTGTATTATAATCATGAACGTCAGTAACAAGATCGAAGTTGGATCGAATATAATGATTCGACCTAGTATGATAAATTTTATGCACGTGATGCAATACGAGTTGTTTTGATCTTTGGTCGACTTCAAGAAAACCAGCTTTAGAAAGTTCGCAGTAGCCAACATGAGTTCTTGGACCAGAACAGTTGATAAATCTCACCATTTTGTTCTGTATAATCTTCAACTTCTTTTGATCTGATTTGTTTATGTTACTATACCATGCAGGGTTAGCATAGTCAAATAAACATTGAATAAGAGCAAAACAGAGTGTACGTCTTGCTTTTAAATCCATACAACTTTGATATCTGTACAAAAATTTCAGACGAGAATTTGCTTTTTTTACAACTGATTCTACTAAAGATGAAAATGAAATTGCGCTAGCTAACTCAATGCCTAAATACTTCACAGACTCTTTCCTCTTGATTACTTGATTATTGTGTGTCACTTTGAATTCAAATGACTTTTTAGAACTACTCTTAGAACAAAACAAAATGCTTTCTGTTTTTCCCAAGTGTAAAGAAAGCTTATTATCAGTCATCCAATCGACACACGTAGACAGCTGTTCACTGAGCTTTTCCTCAATATATTTAGGATCAGGATTTGAACAGAGTAGTACGCTGTCATCTGCGTACAATAATAGTTTTAAGTCTTTTATACAAATACACATATCATTTATATAACTTGAAAATAGAATTGGGCCTAAAATGCTTCCCTGAGGAACACCGCATGTTATAGGCATTAGTTTGGAACGAATATCATGAATGGCCACTACTTGGTGTCGATTAGATAAGTAGGATCTTAACCACTCTAAACTTGCCTTATTAAAACCCATTAGTTGTAACTTATTCAATAAGACGCAATGATTAACTGTATCAAAAGCTTTTTGCAGATCAAGGAGCACCATACCAACAAAGCGCCCTTGGGAAGTTTCTGTCCTCAAATAATCAGTCAAATGAATTAGACATGTTTCAGTCGAATAATCATGTCGAAAACCAGATTGAAATTCATAAATTATATCATTTTCTTTGAAGTATCTTTCAATTTGAACACAGACCGATTTTTCTAGAATCTTTGATGCTACACTTAAAACACTAATAGGTCTGTAGTTGCTAACATCAGTTTTATCTTTCTTTTTATAAAGTGGAGTCACTTTTGCTATTTTCATATCCTCTGGAAAAGTACTCGTCAAGATAGATAGGTTCATTAAGTAACTTAGAGGCTTAAATAAAACCTTCGCACCATCTTTTAGAAATTTAGCTGGAATCATGTCTAACCCAGTACTTTTTGATACATTCAACTTACGTAACTCTTTGAAAACAAATTGTTCACTGATTGGTAATAACTCGAAGCTGTTTTCACGTATACCTTTTCTTTCGTAAAACTCACGAATACAATCATTGTCTGCGCTGAAAAAGTCTTTGGAAGGGGGGAGTTTGTCTACTAATTTGGCAGCCACATTTGTGAAATGAGAATTGAATTCATCAGCGATGGCCATCTTATCATGACATAATTCCCCATCAATTGTAATGACAGATTCTTGTTCTTTTCGCTTCTTATTTTTTAATCCTAAGCTTTTAAGATTCTGCCAAAGCCTTTTCGAATCTTGTTTATTTTCTTCTATCTTGTTTTGTAAGTAATCGAGTTTAGCCTTTTTCACCTCTCTTTGGACCATATTTCTTAATACTCTGTATCTTTTATAGAGCGTCTCATCTTTTGCTCTTTTCCTAAATTTTTGTATACTATATTTCTCTCTTGAATTAGGGAAAGAATATCTTTAGTCACCCAAGTTTCTGATCTTTGTTTTATTCTAATCCGTTTCAGTGGCGCTATCATATTCAAATTTGAGATAAAAACATGTTGAAATATTGACCATGCCTCATTTACATCTGTACAGTCAGTTATTCCTGACCAATCAACAACAGATAGTTGAAGATTGAAAGTCTCTTCTGTATATTTTTTCATGGATCTGATATCATTAGTCCTGTGATGACCTATAGCCAGTCTAATATTTTTCCGTGTACAGAAAGTAAAAGAATGGTCGCTAATACCTAGATCAATGACACCACTTTGACTTATTTTGTTTTCTTTGCTACAACCAACATGATCCAGTAGAGAAGAACATGTAGGTGTAACGCGTGTTGCCTCTTTAATGAGTTGACTAAACCCGTGAAGACTCAACAAGTCAATATATATCTAAGCCAGTGGCGATTTGTGAAGAAGACAAATATTCATGTCTCCTAAAAAATTATTTCGTCATCCTTCTTTAATGTATCAAGAATATTGGACAATTTCTCGATAAACAAATTGTTTTTCGGTGGTCGATACAGAACGCCAACAACAATTGGTTTTGATCTTGGTATAAGCAAATTTATCCACAGGGATTCCGTATCTCCAGTACTTATAGCATCCATAATATTAAATGCAATATCATTTCTGATATAGAAACATACACCACCTCCAGAGCCAGAGGATCGATCATGGCGTATGATTTTATATCCGTCTATTTCAATTTCTTCATCATTTATGGAATTGTTTAACCATGTTTCAGTGAAAGCAATAACAGACAACTTTTTTCTTTTAAAAGAATTCTAAGTTCCGATATCTTGTTTAGGATAGACCTCACATTAAGGTGTAAAAAATGAAGACCTTTAACTTTAAACTTTTCTTCAAATTCTTGATAAAGAGAAGTGTTTTCATCTATGAGGTTTGGCTGAATTATTCTTGCTATCGCTTGCTTTTCAGGTGTAACGCGCGTTACATTAAAATAGTTTTCTTTTAGTCTATCCTCATTTTGGCTTTCTTTCTCTAGACAATCGTCAGTAAATAATGAATCACAAAAGATGGCAGACAACATGTTAAACAATTCCACTTCTCATCAGGGCATTCATAATATAACCTGCGGTACTCTGAAAACTGATAGCTTGACAATTAGTGTGAAACCATTTTTACAATCAGAACACAGAAGGCCGTGTTGATTAAATTTGACTGGCTTATCACAGTTCCCACAAGGGAACTTATATTTCCGACCGTCAACTTTCATTTTCGGATCATCACTTGATTTTGTCAAACTTTCACTTAATTCAAAACCCTTCTTACAAATTGAAGATATTTCTCCCAATCTTTCAAGTCCACCTTGGATGGTCTGAAGGCTGGTTTTAACCGTATATCCAGTTTAGCGAAAAGTCTGGATGTCCGGCTTAGAGAAGAGCTTTAATAGAGAAGATCGCGGCAGCTCTAGGCGGTACGCGGGGGGATGCGCAGTCACCTGCGCCCAGGGTTTGTTATGGATGTGGCGAGGAGGGTCAATTCCGCAGGGAATGTTCCACAGTCGCGGATAAAGGGGCAGCGGGCCTTCCCCCTTCCCCGCAAAGAAAAAAAAGAGAGAGAGAGAAGGAAAAGAAGGGAAAGGGAAAGAGGAGAGAAAGGGAAAGAAAGAAGAGGAAGAAGAAAAGAAAATGGGAAAAGAAGGAGATCGGGGAGGAGGCGAAAGGGCCTTGCCTCCCAGGCTGTTGCCCCATCAAAAAAATAAGAGAGAAGGAAGGAAAGGGAAAGAAAAAGGAAAAGAGGAGATAGAGGGAAGGGAAAAAGAGGAAGAAGAAAAGAAAGAAGGGGATATCAGTTGCAATTTTCCCGCCATCAAGTTGTGGATCAGGGGGACCAAAGGCCCTTGCCTCTCCCCGCCCCGCCACAAAAAAAAGAGAAGGAAAGGGAAAGAGGAGAGCTAAAGGGAACAAAAAAGGGAAGAAGAAAAGAAAAGGGTGAAAAGAAGAGGAGATCAGTTGCAATTAATCCCGCCAACAACATGTGGATCGGGGCCGAAAGGCCTTGCCTCCCCTAGCAAACCTTAATGTGAGAGAAGGAAGGGAAGGGAAAGGGAAGGGGAGGGAAAGAGAGAAAGAAGATAGGTAGGTGAGATCAGTTGCGATTTTTTTTCTCCCGCCAACAAGGTGTAGATCGGAGGGTGCACTCACTGGCGTACTGAGGGAGCCAATTAGTGTCCTGCCAGTGTCACAATAAAATTCAAACGTGGTTCATTTCTATATCGATATATACCGGTGATTTACAAATGTTGCTTAAATGACATTATTTTCCGAGATTTTTCCTCACTTTTTAGTAAATTATGCTTTTTTATGCGTTTGTTGGAAAATTACAAATTCCTAAATTTAAGTCAGGCAAGAAATATTTTTATTTAGATGCCTACATGGCAGGGCCCGCAAAACGACGGGGCTCCGGGGCCTCGAGCTCCGCCCCCCCCCACTTTTTTGGAAAAAGTATACTAAAGAGAAATAGAAAGAAAGAGAGAAAGAAAGAAAGAATAGTGACCTGCCAGTGTCAGGAATTTATGAGGTATCAAAACAAAAATGCTCATCTGACCGTAATTAAACGCCTAAAACCCCTGAGCTTCCGAGGGCTCTGCCCCCTGGACCCTACCAATGGCCCTAAGGCGGCCCCTGGATACTAATTTGACCCTAATTTATTGCCTTAAACCCCTGAGCTTCTGGGGGCTCCGCCCCTGGACCTCACGCCAATAATAATTAGTGACCTGCCAGTGTCACAAATAGGTTATCAAAATATGCTCATCTGACCGTAATCAAATGCCTAAAACACCCTGAGCTTCCGGTGGCTCTGCCCCCTGGACCTAACCAAGGGCCCTAAAACGGGCCCCTAGATGCTTATCTGACCGTTATAAAATGCCTAAAACCCTTCCGCCCCCTGGACCCCACGCCAATTAATGACCTGCCAGTGTCACAAATAGGGTATCAAAATATGCTCATCTGACCGTACTTAAATGCCTAAATCACCTGAGCTTCCGGGGGCTCCGCCCCCTCGACCCCACCAGGGGGCCCAAGACGGGCCCCTGAATGCTCAATGACCGTTATAAAATGCCTCAAATTTCTGAGTTTCAGGGGGCTCAGCCCCCTGGACCCCACGCCAATTAGTGACCTGCCAGTGTCATGAATAAGGTATTAAAATATGCTCATCTGACCGTAATTAAATGCCCATACCCCTTGAGCTTCCGGGGACTCTGCCCCTTGACCCTTGCCGGGCCTTTGCCCCTAGACCCCACGCCGACTTTACACTACGCTCTACCTGATCGTAAATACTTTAGCCTCCCCCCACTCACTTTGAAAAACGTTCAGCGGGGCCTGCATGTAAGAGTGGGGTGATGCGGATTTTTTTGTCTGCAAGCCCCCCTAATTTTTTTGCTCATTACGCCACTGCTAGAGGACATTATACCCCTACATTGTGATTACATTATCAGGAATGATTTCAATGTTTGTTTCTCTCTTTACATGGTCCAATATACTGCTTAAGCATAATTCTTTTGCAGTTGGGTGTGATGGGCTGAATATTTATTTGCGAGCGAGCGAAGTGAGCGAACCAAAAAAAAGAGAAGATTTGTGAGGTCGCAGTGCAAGAAATTACATTGTATAAAGAGGAAAGAACAATCCTGATGGGGTTTTAAGCACAATCTAATCATGAAAGACTGAAATTATCTTTTATAAGAAACATAATTATATCAATTTTAAAATGCGAGCGAGCTTTGGGTGAAATTAAAGAAAAAGTTGCTACTATTTGCTTCGAATTAGGAGCACATTTTATGGTGAAAGGAATCGAGGGCACATATCCAAAGGGAAAAGGACACTCATTAGAAAAGAAAAAGAGCACATGTCAAAGGAAAAAAGGGAATTATCAGAAGTGAAAATGGGGCACTTCTCGCACCTGAAAAGGCGCACTCACCTGAGATGAATAGGGACACTTGTGAGAATGGAAAGGGGCACTTAATCGAAGGAAAATGGGCATTTGTCGAAGGAAAAGGGGCACCTATGAGATTTTGATAGAGGCGTCTATCAGAGGTGTCAGAAAGGGCATTTATGAGAAGGAGAAGTGGCTCTTATTAAAAAGATAAAAGGGGCATTTATCAGAAGGAAAAAGGGTACTTTTAGAAAGAAAAAGGGGGCACATGTACAAAAAAGGGGGCACTTATCAGAGGTGAGAAGTGGCACTCATCAAAGATGAAAAGGGGCACTTGTCAGAAGGGAAAGTGACACTTATTACAAAATAAAAGGGCATTTGTTAAAGTAAAATGGGCATCTGTCAGATTTGAATAGGGGCGATTATCATATGTAAAGGGTGGTAAGAGGCACTTATAAGAATGTAGCACGGGCACCTATTAGAATTAAAAAGTGGCACTTATCTGAAGTAAAAGGGGGCACCTTTTCTATGTAAAAAGGGGCACTTTAGGGGTACTTGTCGAAAAGTGGGGGTACTGTGCCACCCCCGGCTTTGCCGCCTCTGGGTCCAGGGGGCAGAGCCCCCGGAAGCTCTTGGGTTCTGAGACATTAAAACGCACAGATTTTCTTTTATTTGTCAAACTAGTTTTGCAGCAAAATCAGTTGATATAAGCACTCATTATTTTATTTAGTTTCAGTGATACGTAATTATACCCTAGTTACCTTGACGTTTTTTTCGATAGCCGGGCTGCGTCTTTTTTTAACCTACCGCTGCATTTGATTGGCTCAATAGGAACCTATACGTCATGCGCTAGTCATAAATATTCATGATACGCATGCACACAGAATCTGATGCGATAATTTATCAAATAATGAGATTTCATACAAAAATTACAAGTGCAAAGCTATGTTTACTTAAAATAAATGACATTGCGAGAAAATCGGGAGGCTTACCGTAAACGAATGACTACCCAGGTCGTAACTTGTCCATACTCATTGCGACGTATTGGTTAGTCCAGAATCTGGCCGATTTAATTTTAATCTCCACCTCATCGTACCAACGCAAGTATATATATATTCAAATATTAATATGCAGCTCTAGGATGGGTAGGTTAGGTTTAAAAATGTCGCAGCCGGGCTAGCTAGCCTTTTCCCAAAGGCCCTTATTGATATAATGAACAGTCGCTATACGACAAGTCAAGATAACATCCATTTCACTCCCAAAATAAAAATCATTTCAAAAATCAAAATAAATTGATAGATTTCGAGGGTATTATAAATTTTTGGTACTTATGATACTAAAATATCTTAATTACTGAAATGTAGGCCCAGTGGCGTAAATTTATTTTGTATTTTTTAAAACTGGTTTCATGCAATTTAGTGAATTCGGTGACAATTTTTGATGGTAAATATAATATATCGAATTCGATTTCATCATAAATTCGTACATTAAATTGGCGCCGAAATCGACGCAAATTTAAGAAAATTTTGAAAAATGACCCATTAAAATAACACATTTTCGGCGTCCCAGGGCAAAAGTGGCGTCCTCCCCCTCACGGAGGCCGCAAAAATTGCGGTGCCCAGGGGGCGAATTTGTCACTGAAGCCAACGATTTTCGATATACAGTGCATGCGTATAAAAAAATGTACCCAACTTTGGTAGCTTCATAACCAATATGACTTTGAAATCAATTTCATGATGAAGAGTAACTTATCTTCTGTCCAATGATACCCTATTCATAATATTCCTGCCACGAGTGAATGAGCACCAGGGTCTTTAAAAAGTGTTGTCGAAATCGCCTTATTCCAAGTTTGGGCTTAAGGAACCAATGTGGGTCAAGCCATATGCACGTGCTTCTTTGGTTTTAAATCCTTTTTAAAGTTAAATTATGCCTCTTGTTTTAGTGCTTTATTGTTTAAAATGATGCAATGTATCCAGGCTTTCACATAACCTTGTTTCAATTCACAGGATAACCTTGAACTATTTTAAACAGCCTATTATACTAAATTTTTGTCTCATGATATATAAGTTCTCTCTGCTCACTTGTCCACTGCGCCATTTCACACGCGTATACTATAAGGAGCATAAGGTGTTTATCTCGAACAGCGAATTAAATCTCAAAGGTTACTAAACCCAAAATGCATAAAAAGAACACATATGATGATTAAACATCAAAGAAATTGACAGCAGACTTTCATAAAAAAAGATAACATCCCAAATAAACTTTATCCATTTTGTATCACTCAATGAGAACGTTACCTTAAACAAGAGATGCGAATGAAGTCAAGATTGTAATCATCATAGCGTAGAGAATATCATAAATTTTGATTAAAGTTCACATAGGTTATAATTTTTTAATTAGAAGCTACCAAAGTTGGGTACACTTTTTTATACGCACTGTAGAAACCGTACTAGAAACCCTTATGGAGGATGAATTTCGTATTTATGACAAAAACTGTATCAGTTTAACCAATACCAATTTTCATTGATTTTTTTCTTTGTCACTGTTAATTTGGCGCCCCTCTAAAAGTGGCGCACGGGCACGCCCCACCCTCCGGCTACGCTACTGAATCTTACGTTACTAAGCAACATATCACATCAGACTCGGATTATATGCAGTTATACTTCAAGGAATGACAGGCTTTAATTCATGGGTGTCGATCACGGGGGATGGGGATATATCCCCCAATATTTCAGGTGGGGGATGGCCTGTACAATCATCCCCCAATAATTCACCATCAAAAAAAAAAAATGAAGAGAAAAATTAATGATGAGAGCCCGATGAGAGTAGTTAATGGTTATTACTCGCAAGATGACCATCAATATACACATTTTGCTATCTCATTTTCATAATACATACATATATAAATAGAAAACAAAGTAAATGAGACAACCGTATATGAGACAAGAATAAATTGAATTCTCGCTCATACGGCTTCATCAGGAATTGATGAATTTATTCAATTTATTCAATCAACAGCATCATAGAAATGCAGTGCGCCAAATGCAAAGCCGCAGCGTTAAAAAGCAACGAGCTAAATGTTAAGCGCGAAGCGCAAAAGTGCAAAAAAGAAGTAGAGGATGGGAGAGACAGATAATGAGAGACAGAGAGGATAATAACCCAGGTAGCAAGCCCATGTGGGAACCATCTGGGGCCCTAAGGCATCTGCACCCAAGAAGCATATGGGACCCATATGGGTAAACCCATATAAGACAGATGGGACCCAGATGGGACCCATACCAAACTGGGCCCAAATGGGTATGCCCAGCTTAATCCCATCTGGTACCCATATTGGTTAACCCAGATATATCCCATGTGGGTTAACCCAGATTTTCCCCATGTGTTACCCATATGGGCATATTCATATTCTACCCATATGTGTACGCCCAGCTCATTCCCATCTGGGACCCATAAGGGCTGGCCCAGATAGATCCCATATGGGTTACTAAATATTGGCCCCATATGGGATACATATATGGGTTCCATTTAATAGCCCAGATGGCACAAGTGACCCAGATCATCCCCATATGGGCCCCATATGGGCTTGCTACCTGGGAAAAAGGGAAAAGGGAAGAAACGGGCAGAAGAAAAAGGAAGGGGAAGAGAAAAGGAAGAAAGACAAGAGAAAGAGGGGCATATATATTCCAGCATTTCCTTCAGGGAACTGATGTGAATGGGCGATGAAAAAAGAAGTTGACTTTAAAGTAACCTACAATGAAATATTGCTCATGTTTATTTCTTACAATGTCAAAATTACTTTACGGGATCCCCCTCCCTAAAAAGCTTAGGCATGGGTGATGGTAGGTATGAGGTTAATGCATGATCAGGAATTATAGTAGTTGAGTGGATGGAAAAGAAGTGAGAAACAAGCTGAAGAGAAAGACGGTTTTGTCCAAATGGCAGCATGTAGGAGACGAAACTTTCAGTTTGTTCCCTGATTCATACTCAGTATCTATTTTGTTTTATTGATTTCATCCATTTCTTTGTTTATTTATATCTCTACATGTAAAACATTTGAAGAGCTTTTTTCCGAAAGGAGCAAAATCTTTTGATAGCAAATGGAGATAATGATATACATTTTCCTCTATTTACCTTGAACAAAATTATTAACCTAAATTACGAGAGAAATTATGAACACATGCATCTTTTACTAACAATTTTCCATAGACACCTGAACAAAATCGGGTAAACAAAGAGTTCTTTCTTAAGTTACACACATGGATCTAGTGCCTCTTGAAAATAAGCTCTTTGTATGTACATAAACAAGCAATACAACAGAATACTCCAGTTCGATATTTTGGAGAAAGATTATTATGTCACAACTTATTTTTGTTTTATTGAAAAGCTGATGTAGGCCTATGTATTGTATTCAAACGTAACAGGCATTAGATAGTTAAGGTGTTTTTGAAGGTTAGAATGTTATTAAGTTTGAAGTTTTGTTTATAACACCCTTCCAATAATAATGCACCTTCTAAGACTGGTTATAGTTTTTGGAAAAAATAGTGCTCTGGTCAGGGCCTTAGGGGAATATTATGCTTATATTTTAGAGCGTATCTGGTATGATAAGTATATCTGGGTGAAGAAGGAGATAATGGAAGTTTGTTGTTTGGTAGTTGGAACGTAAGTTTTATATTATGTTTTTAAGAAACAGACAGTTTGTATGAGATCAGGAGTGGAAATTTTCTGTCATTTTGAGAACCAAATTTTGCATCAGTGATATTCTGTTTCATTGAATTGAGTTTCCCGCAGAGAGGATTCAGTTGGTTTAATTAAAGAAGGAAGAGAGTCAAATGAAGAACCAAAAGCAATATGTTTTTCATTTACTAATGAGAACTATGTTTTTTGAGATCTCCTTACACAGAATATTGGAATGGGTTTTTCACGATGAATGTTGTTTGGAGACATCAATATTCATAAAATGTATGTTTCTATCACCAGGAAATAAAGAATTTTCTGTCTACATGAACCTTTCCTGGTTGCTTATTAATGCATTTGCCCACTGGTAACATAATACTTTCACAAGTTGATATCCCTCACCATTGGATTTTTTGTTGGTAATGTCTAAATTTCGTTTAAAAATAGATGATATCAGTCTGGTAGGCCTACACTGCAGGCAAGAGTCAGGACTAACATTTAGCATGTTATTAATTTTATTACCACTCTTATATTCTCTGAAATGTTATCTTTATTGAGGGTGACTTGAAAAAGTTAATAACTTGGAAGGGAGGGGTGCAACCTGCCACACGCTTCTACCTCTTGGTTGCTTTGATCCATTGCCGAAAATATTTTGGCACCTATCATCCCCCCAACCACGGATACAAATCGACACCCCTGGGCTTTATCATCGAAATGAATGCAAGCACAGAGTACGTTGATATAACATAGGGCTTCAAAGTAAGTTAAGTTTAACACAGCACGTCTAAGACTTGGTATCCCTTATATTAGTCACTGTCAAATAAAGGGCTTAGTATAAGTGAAATGGACGGTATTTCAAACGTTTTGGGACATTTTGGAATGTTTTCCATCAGCTTTAAGTTAGTCAAAATATTGGATGCACAATAATGACACTAAGGTAGGTAGTCATAACAAAGAAACCTTTCAAAAAAGGAAATGCCTTTCATTCTATATCCCGATTATTATAGTCATGAGGGCCTTTGCTAAAAATTATTTAAAGTGCGTATTTCTATGAAACTTATCAGTGTCTTTATCTTGAAAAAGATATTTAAAGATAGAAATAACTTGACCATTATGATTTTGGACCTTCGATATTAAATTCAGGAAAAAATGAATACACATGCAGGAATGCGATTGATTACACTCCAACTTTTCGTCTAGGTATCTACAATATGCACAACTAGTATGGTACGATCGTATTAAAAACATGTGTGCCATCTTAAGTGTCTCTTGATTTGAAATAATAATATGTATGAATAAAAAGGTACTAGTAGTCATAATGACTCAAACATACAATCCTAAAATAACAAATGCAATTGTTTCCCGGGGGTAACTTATATTCCAGCTTGTACATCATGCGCCTACACAAACACCGAGGAAAAGGTATTGCCGTTAGAGGCAGAACGTGCGTATCTCATTTTTGGTATCAAAACAACCACATTTTTGAAAGGAAAAAAGGTGGTTAAACCACTCATCGCGTACGTTAAAAGGGTACATAATTCATAAATCATACACACAAGATGACGAGAATAAAACGAGCACTATTTGATTGTTAAACCAGCACGCCGATATCACTGTTTAACTGTTAATCTGGAAAAATGCCACAATCGTGTGCAGAAAACTGCAGAAATAGAAATACTCTTATAGGGTATAGACATTTTCTAAAATTCATTTTCCAAAATTTTTCGATAATATGTTAAGAACTGATTTTTCATTCCATACGTAGCACACTCGTACACGGGATAATCTTTGTGTTCCTATTACCCGTTCTCAACTATAAGAACCCATTATATCCATTTTACAGGAGTACATGAATGAAATTCAATTTGTAATAACCTTAAATCCAGCTCCACACTTTCTAGTTTTAGAACTCCATTCAGACGTTACATCTTTTAAACAATGTCGTCCTTGACTGAATAGACCCTTTCTTATCTTTCTTCCATTTCTCATTCTGAACTCTCCCTTTTTTGGGGTTATTGCTCTTGTGTGTTTGTGTGTGCTTGTGAGTGTGCATATACATGGGTGATACCTGCCGATAGTTAATGGTCGGTCCTTTTTTTTCTTTCTTATTCTTAATGTACGTATATATATATCTAGTAAGTTATATTTATTTCGCTATTTAATTTGATATTGAGTTTACCTTGACAGGGGCCTCATGTACAAGCACAAGTTACATCTTAGAGGTCCTGGCCTATTATATATTCTGTATTTATGATTTGTAATGGGTTTTATGATGCCAAATAAACTGAATTATCATAACATTAAATTTAGAGGAATAGGACCAATATTAATTTGTTCTGACTCCGTAGACTTTGTAAGAGGTAATATTTCCTTACTCTTTTTCTCTCTGTGTGACCCTTTCTCTAACTCCCACTCTCTCATTCTCAATCTCTCCCCCTTTCTCCCTCTCCCCTCCTCTCCCTTCTCTCCCCTCTCTCTCTCCTTTTCTCTCTCTCCTCTCCCCCTCCCTCTCGCAACCTCCCCCTCTTTTTTTATATATACATTTTTAATAGTTCTCTGGGACTTTTAAAGACTCTGTTGATCCCTAGATCATCTGAGGTGACCTCTGCTCCCGGATGAGGAAAAAAAGATCATGAGTTCAAAATAACAGGAAATAACACCCACCTCGTATTCGGCCTAGGCCTACTTTGTGAAAATATATGGAAAGTCCCCAACCATGATCTCGCAAACAAAGTGTACTATCTTTGCTGCAGGCCTAGTTGTACTAGGCAGATATCCTGGATATCATGGATGTTATACTTATTAATTTCCATACATTAATGTCTTTGTAATGCATGTTAACAAAACAAACAAAAAATGTCAACCATTTTTGTCATTTCCTGTGCAATTATTTTCACATCCTGGCTTAATAGTACATAAAAGGTGCCTTTTCATTTTCAATATTTCAGGACATGCATGTGCATTATGATACATGCAGGTATAGTTGGTCAAGTAAGAATACATTTTACAGCATGCTTACTATGAATTAATTAAATCGCCATTGAATCTAAAAGGTATTTTATACTTCATTGGATATTTAGAAGAAATAAGTGGGAGGATAGCTTCAATTTTTTTTTTTTTTAATCAAGTGTATCCATAATGATGTGAATATTTACATGTATGTTTGTTGCATATGATTCTTTCTTGGTATCAAAGCTGTAATAATTTCATATTTATGATTCAACATAATACTTGTACCTTTGTTTGTTAAAAAGCAAAGATTTCATACTTTTTTCAAAATGGTAGTGTAAAGAATAATGTAAGATTGATGTTAAGGGAAAAGTACTTCAGGATGTAACATTTATTCTCTATAAGTATCAACTAAAATGTAAGTTTTCAAATGAGATACTATTTTGTCCCCAGATGAAATAAGTAATGGATCTTTTTGTTAAATGTCAGCAAAATATCTGAATGTTCATGTGTATATCAAATCTTGTACATGTAGTTTCTATGGCTAATATAGTTTGGAGGACTTAGAGATAGGAAAACTGCTGATTGATTAATTACTCTTCTTTGCATTGTTCACTCTATTTTCAATCTGGTAAGGAAAGGGAAAATTAGTAGAAACCAACAAAGTATTTCCAAAGCAATTACATTTCTCTTATCCTGTAATGTATCTTTCTCTTCAATAAAAGCAAATGCGAGGGTTGTCCACATCACATCACAACTACACAACAGTTTAATTGAAATTAACATACATATTACATGTACATGTGTGTATTGTGGAATAACTTAGAAGATCTCATAATTTGTTATTATTAGCCAGTTCATTTAAATTTCACCAATGCATTTCTTCAATATTTCTACTTTTCCTCGGAGCATATGTTGTGAAGTTATGGATACTCCTTGTCAGTTCCATCATGTTATGTCAACGAGCTTACACTGTATGCATGTACATATCCTTTTTGCAATGTACATGTACTACCAAAATGTTAACAATATTGTTTTAGATATAAAATATACAGTTAACAAGTGAATTATTCATACTCCTTGTAAATGTGATTTTTTTTTTTTTTTTTTTGGGGGGTGTGTATTTTTTGTACCTTAAGAATAAAAGGTTGACTGGGTGAATTAGGGCCCTTTTAGAAATAAATGTACATGTAGTTGTAACATTTTCAAATGGATGAAAGTTTTATGGTTGTAATTGTTTAAATCAAGAATTTGTAATCCTGTTTTCATGTTTGCACAATAGTTGTGTTAAAATTGCTATTAGAAAGTTAAAACTTTTAAAAATATGTCACATTGAAAATGGACTAGACTGAATAATTTTAAATATGCAATATCTATGAAAATTATCAACTGCTTCAAAGTATGAACCACAACACTAAGAGTGGTTTCCAGTGGAACTTACATGATTTGCATATTTAGACCTATGTTATCGAAATGTAAACTGAAGGCTAACTTTGGCCAACAACACCAAATTCATTGAAAACTTTACTGTGAATAGATGAAGATGATGATGGTAATAGTGATGATGTTGGTGGTGATGATGGTAATGATGGTAGTAGTAATGATGATGATGATGATAATGAAGGTAGTAATGACGGTGGTGATGATGGTAATAGGGATGATGATGATAATGAAGGTAGTAATGCTGGTGGTGATGGTAGTAGTGATGATGGTGGTGATAATGATGATAATGATTGTAGTAGTGGCGATGATGATGGTAGTAGTGACGATGATGGTAGAAGTGATGATAATGATGGTAGTAGTGATGATCAGGGCCTGGCCCCCAAAAAAAAAAATTCTCACGAATTGGGCCCCAAAAAAAATAGTGCTTATTCACCGGCTGGCTAAGTCGCCGCTAAATATTTTCTCATGAATTGGGTCCCCCTCCTGCCGCCGGCTGGATCCGCCCCTGGTGATGATGATGGCACCAAGGATTATGATGATGATCTTGGTGGTGATGATTTTGATGATACTTGTATAATAATGATATTTATACAATAATATAAATACATGTACTAATAATCATGAAGATAAGGGCCACATAATCATATCCCACTCCTTAAAGCAATTTCAATTATTAAAAACAAGTAAACTAATACTTTTTAATTGTGCATTTTAAATTCAAATATTTTGTATGACTGGATCGACACAAGTACATGTAACTACAGAAACATGCAATTCAACAGGGCATATGAATCATCATTACCATCACCAATGTCATCATCAACCCCCTTCCCCTCTTCTCTCTCTCTCTCTCTCTCTCTCTCCCTCTCTTTCTCCCTAGGCGGTAATCACATGAATAGAAATGTTGGTCACATTTTAACACTAAGTTGATCGGCATTGATGACCGAACAATAATCACCATAGTCATCCAAGCAATGTACGAGAAATTTTGTGAAAAAATAGCTTATTCGGGTGCAGCGACTAAACAGCCTTTTTTAAACTTCTTCCTTTCTTTCTTTTTTTTGTTCTTGTTCTTTCTTTTATCTTCTTCTTTCTCTTCTTCTTCTTCTTCTCCAAGTTCAGAAATCAAATATGCACTATATTATTCAAGATTATTTGGTTATCAAAGTTTGACATGGTACATTGCTGTCGATGTTGCTGTGGTCCGATTTGTCTCTATAGTCAGGTAGCTTTAATAGTGAAATTACCATTACTTGCCGGATAAAAGCACCATTTTTGGTACAGGGCTTCCTCAGGACCTACTAAACGATATTAGGCTAGAGCCCCGGCAAAATTTCAATTTAGGGTGTGGGGCGGGGCGTATTTTGGAGCCCCAAATAATTGATTTGTTGTTGTGCAAATGCCATTTTGGTACACGGCTTCCTTAGGACCTACTGAACGATATTAGGGTAGGAGTCCCCGGAAAGAATATCATATAAGGGTGTGGGGCGGGGCGTCGCCTCGTAGCCCACAAATAATTTAGAAGGTAATATAACATTGGGTTTTTGTTGTACAAACGCTATCTTTGGTACAGGGCTTCATTAGGACCTGCTGAATGAGGTAGGGTATAGAGCCCCGGCATAACTATTCATATATGTGTGATTGGGGGCCCCATGGCGTTTGTACAACAAAAACGCAATGATATATTACCTTATAAATTATTTGGGTGCTACGAGGCGATGCCCCGCCCCACACCTTATATGATATTTTTGCCGGGGCTCCTACCCTAATATCGTTCAGTAGGTCCTAAGGAAGCCCTGCACCAAAATGGCATTTGTACAAAAACAAATCAATGTTATAAACTTAATTGGGGGCTCCAAAAGACGCCCCGCCCCTACAACCTTAAATTTAATTTTTTGCCGGGAGCTCCTAGTCTATTATCGTTTAGTAGGTCATAGGAAGCCCTGTACCAAAAATGGTGCTTTTATCCGGCAAGTAACGATAATCGATAAATTTGACGCTATTACTACTGCACTTTGCAATCAATATGTCAAATAACGCTTCATATAGTAAACGAGTCTGAAGAAGGAGACTATAGGCCACTTGCGTAGTTCAATTTCTTTATTTGCGTTAATTGCAAAAGAGTCAATAGAGGGCGTTTTCCAGTTTGAGCAGCGGTACATAGTCTCATAATTCTGTCGCTGTAAAGTTGGAAGTAAAATATCCGAAGTAACTGAGGCAAACCCCTATTTTTTTCTTCAAATTTACCTTTAATTTTGTTTTGCAGATGAATAATTTTGTGACGGGTCGCATATCATGATTGTTAAAGAATAACAACACTCTCTATCTCAATATTTCAAAGTGCATGTATATTTACGTTTTTTATACCAATGTTTTTTATTTTATACTTTTCCGCTTTTTCTTTTTATTGTCATAAACAAGAAAGGATCAATACTTATCAATTGAATTCATTTAAAAGATATGTTTGTATAGTTTTATTTGTTGCATGATGCCTAATCTGCAAATTATTCATCATGATAATCTTCCATTTAAAGAAAATATTTGTTCTTCTTCTTTTTAAATTTGATCGGTGGTCGTCTAATCGGACATTTTAGAGAAGGAGCGGGGATTCATTAATTTGTATTAAGAACATCAGGTAAAACACCCAATAGGGCTTAACTGCAGAATAATCCACCATCCATTATAATGAATTAGGGTTGGGGTTAGGGTCAGTGAAAGGGGCTGGGTTCGAAGTAGGGTTAAGCTAGGACTGGGGTAAGGTTAAGGGTTAAGACAAGGGTTAGGGGTATGACTAGGGTTAGGACTAGAGTTTGGACTAGGATTAGGGTTAGGTGTAGGACTACGGTTGAGGTTACAATTAGTGTTACAGCAAGGGCTATGTTCAACCCATTCAGCTCATTTTGGATTACCTAAAAATCCAGCTTTTAAACAGGTTAAATTTAAGATGAAATAAGATTGCCTTCTTTATCCAATCTTGTTTCCCTGATTATCGAAGTTAACTATTTTTCAATCCAAATGCAGCTTTTGATGAAAAATTAAAAGACATAGGCCTACCCATACCTGGTGCCCCCTCCTCTGAATTTAATCGCCGGAAAGTCGATCGATCGACATAAATAAGGAAGGGTAGCATTTTATTTAGAACATCAGACAAAACACATGTTGGGGCTAACTGCAGAATAATCCACAATCAATAATAATGATTAAGGGTTGAGGTTATGGTCAGGGAAAAAAGGGTTAGTACTAGGTGAGGTTCAGGGTTAGTACTAGGGTGAGGTTCAGGGTTAGAGTTAGGTTATAGGACTAGGGTTAGGACTAGGTAAGGTTAAGGGTTGGGTCTAGGGTTAAGGTTATGTCTAGGATTAGGACTAGGGTTAAGTTTAGGACTAGGGTTGAGGGTTAGGTTAGGTTAGGTTAGGGTTTACGTTCAACCCGTCCAGCTGTTTTGGATGATCTATAAATTCAGTCTTTAAACAGGTTCAGCATGGAAATGCAAATTTAAGATGAAATAATTTGCAAATCTTAATAGATGAAGATAACCTAATCTTATTTCCCTATTATCAACATTAACCATCTTAAATTTCCATCGAATTGCAACTTTTAATCAAAAGCAAAGTCATACCCACCCTGCCTCCCCGTTAATACACATCCAAGACCATCCAAGACACATTAACGGGCACTGCCTCCCCGGGGTAAGTCGCTATTCATAAGGACCATTATTCATAAAAACCGCTATTCATAATTTGAGAAAAGGGTCATTATTCATAAAGGTCATTATTCATAAGGACAGCTATTCTTAATCGAAGAGGGTCGCTATTTATAATATGAGAAGAGGGAGTCGTTATTCATAAAAATGGAATAAGCAACAAAACGACAAGAGAGTTGAATGTTGGCTGGGGCACCCCATGGCTGTGGCGTAGCTATTATGGAAAGCAACGCTCTTCTCGGATTATGAATAGCGACTCTCGTCTCATATCATGAATAGCGACCCTCATTCTGCATTAACTATAAATAGTGACCCGCAATTCATCTTATGAATAGTGGTCCTAGTGACCCCCGATATAAATTATGAAGAGCGGCCCTCATCTCACATTATGAATAACGGTCCTTATGTCTTCATGAATAGTGACCCCTTCGTGTTTTATATAGGAAGTTACACGTTATGAATAGCGAGGTCACCCCCCACCCTTTGGTGTTGCAGATGGGAGGCCTAACCAAATATTGAAGGGGATATTGAAGGGGGAAAAGACGGAGGAAAAGGAAAACAGAAAATCAAGGAAGATGAGAAGTGGAAGAGAAAGCAAAAAGAAGATGATATGACACCCTATGGGCCCCCTCACTCACTCCTACACCATCAAATTGTCGCTCTTGCTATGCTACATCATCACATGCCCTCATTACAACATAAGGAACTACGAACCGACTGACACACAATCGCTTTCCCCTCTGTCGTCTTACTTTCATCATCATTCTTCTTCATCATGTCTTCACAGTTCCATCTGTTCCATTCTTCTCATGCCACCCCTCTCTCCTCTTCTGTATTTCTTCCTTCTTCTTTTTTCTAACTTAACACTCTCTCTTTAAATTGTTCTCTCCCTGACACTTTCTTTCTCTTTCAGTATTGTTTAATTATGTTTCTATGATGAATCTTCATATAATTATTGTGTGTATTATGAATAGGCATTCAATTTGCATTTTATTATGGTTCGAAATCAAACAAATCTTCAGTATTTACTTGTCATAAACTCAATTAATCAGCCTCAATTTCTATTTAAAATATAAATATACCTCACTTAGCAATAATTACAAAAATAATAATAATGACAAAACTATTCTATTTGTATCATTAATTTGTTTGCAAGTATGGGATATGTAATAAGTTGTGATCTATTTTACTGTGTATTATTTGTACTTGTCTATATCTAAGTTTTGTTGAAATGCTTTTTAAAACTGAGCTTGTAAAACTTCCAATGTAATTTAGCTCTCGGCTACCATTTCGCAGTTGTTCTAATAAAACTGTTCTCCTCCTCCTCCTCCTCCTCCTCCTCCTCCTGCTACTGCTACTGCTACTGCTACTACTTACTACTACAGTCAGAGATATCAACATGCACACCAAACAAAAAAATAAAGCACATATAAAACAGACTTTGTTTGGGTATTCCATGATGTATACTATAGTATAATACCTCTTACAAAATGTGAGGAAAATTGGGTTTTGTGACACATGCTCCTACAAAATTGCTTCACATTAGTGCCCAACACTAAATGATTTCCTTACTTCAATCCTGGACCAATACTATATCTAACCCTCAATCTCACTTAAATATTAATCTAACCTTAACCCTAACCTTAACCCTAGCCCTACAATTTTCATAAAATAAAGCCGAACAATTGTCACCACAGCAAATCTCGAATTGCAGCAAACCGACATCGTGTTCCTGAAATCATATTTACTACATGGTAATTTTTCTTCATTATACTATTATATTTCAGCATGACCTATGTACAATAAACCGATCTGATTGTATACTTTGAATGGAATGTATTGCACTATTATCCCCACAAAAAATAGCAAATGTTATTGAAATAATGTATACATTTACACAGGTGATATATCAATAGCCTCATACAGAAGCTATGGCGTATTAACATGTTTACAACTTTACAATGCTTTCATTTGTTACATATTTAATGTACAAAGAGCAATAGCTACAGTCAGGTTTTGCAATCCAATCCAATCCAATCCAATCCAGGTATTTATAAAGCGCCAATATCTAGTTGCCTAATCAAAGGCGCTGATGAGACCTGAAACATAGCACAAGAGGTAATACGGTCAGTCAAAGTAAATATTAAGAATGAAGTAGGGACTTGGTCACCTTTGAATAACAGAAAACTTACGTAGCTTTTAACCAACTAATTTGTGAAATTTGACGTGGTTACAGAAAAGAAAGGAAGCCATATAGGAATTTAGATGATGACAGGGGAATAATAATGTACCTCATATGTTTTAGTACATGATTACAAAACTAATGATAATACAAATTAACTATTATACAAATAATTACCATCAAGTAGCATCAACCTCTCAATGTACTCTACAAACTTTCAAACATTTAAAAACATTTTCACAGATTTATACCTCAATATATCATCTCAAGGTGATTTTACCCCTTCTCCTGTCATTCTCTATCCTAACATAACTACAATGTGTGTAGTTATGTTAGGAAAGTAGAATATATGGTACACATTTTTTTGGAAGGCGTTTTTGTAAATGGGCATCCCCTATCCGTTTTGATTTTCTGGGGCCATGCCTCCCTCAGTTGTATCTGAATGCTTTTGTACTCAATCTTATGATTGTAACAAAAAAGAAGGAATAAATGTTGTTTTTCATTGAAGTGAACCGAACCTTGATTACCTTTAAAGGGGTATCTCACTGAGCGGCGAGTGCTTGGGTTGCGGTGCTGGGTTTCGCCAGGGTTCGTAAAGGTTGCAAAAGTTTTGTAAAGGGTTGCAAGAAAGTTTTCATTGTTGCAAACAGTTGTTTTGTCGCAAAGAAATTTTGAACATGTTCAAAATTTCTTTGCGAATTTATTTTTCCGCGAAACAGTTGCAAGCATTTGAAAAACAGTCGTAAGCGTTTGCAAAACAGTAGTAAGCCTTTGCAAACGGTTGTAAGACGGTGTCACTGAAGTTCTTTTTGATTCACCAATGCTAGCGACCACGTTACCATATGGTTCCTATATAAAATCGACCCATTGAGTACCAGGAGTTAGCAAAAGGTCCCAAACATTGGCAAATAGTTGCTAATATTCGCGAAAACTGTCGCTAACATTTGCTTACAGTCGCTAATATTTGCCAACCACCTTTCGCAAACATTCGCTTAAATTTTGCTAATTGTCGCTAAACATCGCAAAGTTGCTAAATGTCGCAGAGGCGAACCCTGATTTTGGCCAACATTTGTCAGAAAAGTTGGCGAATCCAAATTTGCAACGTTCATAAGCATTCGCCGCTCAGTGAGATACCCCCTTAGGAAACTTCACTCCAAAAATAACTTTACTTATTCTGAGAAATATATTATATTCTTGCAAAAATAATCTACAAGATTCCCACCAAAGTGTATGGGAGAGGCATAGAGCAAGAATAGTGTACAGTTTCTCAGCACGAAATAGGCATTGCCATTTTCTTCATAACATGAAGTCGTTTTATAACAAGTAAATGTATTCAAATTTATGGATGCTTTCTTCCCAGTGTGTGTGGTGATGAAGCATGTCATTCACCTTTTTGATTCCTTTGTTTTAATATTAAATTGCCAGAATGCAAATTGCCTAGATGAGTTGGTGCTCAACCAGGGTGAAGTAAAGGTTTTCATAAATGAAATAAATTTGTCAACTGCTCTATTTTAGTATTTTTTAATGATGTTAATGTTATATATTTTCACTAAACATAATTGCTATCTTCTCAGCTATGAAATTTCCTCAACAATGAAAATTCATTTGTTTGTTGTTATTATTGAGGTTCCTAATAATAGATCTTTAATATACCACTGGATTCATGGAACCCAGTGTTTTAGATCTGCAAAAGGGACAAACCATCTTTACATGTACCGGTACATGTAAGCTAAAGCTGCCAATATTGCAAATGACAATATGCACGGTATCATAAGACTAATAATACAACCAATAGAGTTTCAATACTCGCCACAGTGAAAATCAGAACCTTGAAAGACATCACCTGACTATCACAGAGGTGAGTACAAAATCTCAATTTCATTTTTCTTTGAATTAACCTTAGCACAAGGCTTCACAAGGTGCTGATCAAACTGGCCCCATGTTAGTCTACCGGTACTCCATGTACATGTACTTGTTTGGGGGTAATTTTTCTTCTACAAGAGCCATGCTATTAGCCTCTGCCAGGTCCCTCTCAGTGCACGTGTGAAGCAGCGTAGACCTTGTACTTGAAGGGATCCAATATGAAATCTGTTGGTTTTAAAATTAAAGAACAGAGCTCCCATTTATTTTTCGGTCTCAAGAACAGTGTGAACAGTGCTAATAATGTATCTTGGAGTACGATTCATCCAAATGTCTACAAATTTCTTCTTAGTTGAATTTTTCCCTATCATACCATACAATACCATACTATCATATCATATATTATATCATATCATATAATATCATATAAACAAATATGGTCTAGTATTTATTATTCTAGAATTTGTTTGTAATCTTGTACACTGTATTGCCAATGCTAATTGCTAACAAATGGGAAGGTTCACATTTTTCCCATAATAATTATCTATAACATAGCAATCTATAAATTGTATTATATGCAATGCTCTACAATTTCTATGTGGATAAGTCACAGTACAGCGTTATATATCAAATGAAATCACTTTCAGGAACAAAACAATTAAAAATGTTGAGTTATTTAATACCATAATTGCTAGTATATATTTTAAGTAAACACAAATAAACTCAAGTGTTTGGTGTAATAGGTTATTTTCATACTGTAAATATATTTCATGCAAAAACATTTTCCTTAACTGCCTCTTTATACGTGTAAATAATTTCATTCTCCTGCTTTGACAAATTGTATTTCAATAATAAACACTCTCAGAATACAAATTACACACATTACGTGTTGTTAAGTCGGGCAGGCCACAATGTTTACCCAACCTACATATAGCAACAACTACCGGTAATTCTCGCAATTTGCATTCGGACTATTGAGGTACAATAATAGAAAACAGGTGAATGTAATAGCTCATCGCAAGGTACACAGTACACGTATGTATACATTTGAATACATTTTGAAAATGGTCTACTACATGAGCATACTAGTTAATTATGATCCAAAGGCATCAATTGTACATGTACATGTGCATGCAGCACGTAATAGCCATCAATAAAAACTGGTGAAAATGGGGTAGGAGTCTTAAATACCTTGATCATTGAACAATCCTAAGTTTTTATTACAAAAAATTTACAATCCACCTACATACCTCATATATTTCATGCTATCAACCTGATCTACCACTTCCTCAAAGGATAATCAAGAGCCCCTTGTCACAATCGGTGAAGTACACATGCTGTTTCTTCTTCATCTTGACAGTCACCTTGTGCCTTTGCGTTGATTGTCATCAAGTGTCTACCTGCCCCTCTGAAAAATGGATATGCATTTTAAGAATTATAAAATATATCAAACATCTCACATATCATACAGAATACAGGATCAAAAGAACTACATATATTCTTAATTTCTTATAATATTTCAGTACATATGTGCAGTTGATAGATCAATATGTCTACATGCGTACAGTACATGCTGAACCAATTATTGGAAATTTCTTTGATAAAGCCACAGAAATCCATGTTATGTAAGCAAAGGATGTATATATACAAATCTTCCAATAAATATTTGCAAATAGCATCTCAGGTATACAAAACAGTGATAATTACACAAATTATGTTGATCTATGATCTATGATCTTCCTATCAAACATTTTAAAATGAACTTACAAATAATAACAATTAAAATTCTTATAAAAATACGATAAGGCATTTGAAATTTATCATTACAGGTATAAAGATATCATTACACATGTAATTAGTATTGTCATGCATTTATTCACTTCATTTTCATAAAGATACAATCTTAGCAAATGAACAACATAATAAAATAATAAGGGAAAACAATATAATTGGCAATGTATTAGAATGTTTAAAAATGAAAGATAAAATACACAATTAAAGAAAAAAATCTTCAAAAGACTGATGGCTTTGTTGTGTATGCGAATGTTGTTGAAGATGTACACCCTGTATAGGAGACAAGTTCATATTTAATAACAATGCGATTCAATCTCTATATGACCATAGGATTGAATGTACATGTACATGTACAGAGTACTACAAAAATTGCCACATTAAAGCTAATGTCAAAAGGACTTCACAGAGGATTTGAAAAGACTAAAATGTGATTTAAGTTTCATGAGCTGCTATGTAAATGATTCAGTGTACTGAGTACTATTCTAAAAGATTTTCGGTCACATCACAAGACATTATACAAAGCAATATTTTAGAAATTTTAACTAACAATTTCCTGTTCAGTTTGGTTTTCCTACATGTCTTGTATGGCTGGTAACACTTTGTCTATGCACAGCATGTACTCTCTAGGTGAAATTTTACAGGAACCAGTAGTGAATTTGATCTGTCTTTGCTTTATACCTTCATGTATACAGTAGCAGGTAATTTTAACATGCATTTAAAATGCATATTTTGCCCAGTCCGCAAACTAACAGTTTCGAGCAGGCAATATTTCCTGATATTTTCACTCTTTCGGGTTTCACCATTGACTTTGAGTACAAAAATCGTGTTCCATATTGAGCCCATTACGTATTGGCCCAGGAACACAAACAGCTAAATCGCCGCAAAGTTTGAGCAGACTATCATGCGGCACGGTAGTAGGGTATAGTATTAACCGTACAGTACCCTTTCCTGCTTTACAAAGGAATAGGTAATAATTAGAATCTTTTGGGAGATACAATGATATACATGTGCATGTATGTACGTGTATTGGGGCAATACAGGGTGTATAGGCCAGTATTGACAAACATGTTAGCTCCTGATAGGTTACCATTTGTAAATCTTCTACATACAGTATATTATATAGAATGACAAGTACATAATGTACCATATATTGCTCCAATACTATACCAACATATTCCATTTAGAGAGGCTGCGTTGTTGTGAGGGAAAGTTTTTGCCCTGAATTTTGTTCACATTTTAATTAACATAAATTGAAAATGAATTAATGTGACACCTACAGGGTGTACATGTATATCAAGATTTTTTTCAAAACTACTGCAGCTACAATGTACCATTAAAAAAAAAGTTAGGCTATTTGCTTTAGAGGTCAGGGTCAGCAAGACAACCATTATTGGAAGACATTGGAAGATCACATTACCAAAACAAAGTACCAGTATTCAAAATTTTACAATTATTTATAACATTTGAACTACATTGCTCACTTCAGCACTGTATGAAAAGAGAGTGACTTGTCTGATTTGATTTACATTTCTTTAAATATACCGGTAGCCCAAAAGAATACTGGTGCTATTTACATTACATTGAGAGGGAGAAAGGAAATGGCCCATAAATTGTAACTGATCCCACGTAAATCTATAATGTAGCCTCACAGATCACTGAACATTGTATAATAAATTGAAACAGGATTTTCCAAAGATTATAATTTTGTACTACTCAAAATAGTAGGCTTTTGACCACTACTATTTAATACAGGTACAGGTCATAGTTCATCAATACTTCAGAATTGAAGCTGCCAGGAGAGGAATTTAATCTATTTCTTTTTATTAGTATAAAGATGTTTAAATTTTATGATTATACCTCAGATAAAAACCTGTTTTGGTTTAGAAAGTGATTTGAAAAAAGACACTCGCAACCAATTTCAGAACTAGTAAATAGAGCTTCAAATGTAGATTACATGTAAATGTCACAGATAGTAAATACTTGAAGGAAATAGGCATTTATGAAACAATCCACCCTGTTTAGAAAGTTGGTTTTCTTTAATATCACTTATGAGAATATAATATATCCTTTTTATTGTGTAATACATGTATGTAGACCTACATGTATTTCTCTATGCAATGATACCCAATTGATTGTGGTGCAGTTGGTGCTATTATTGAGACTTATCATTTTGAGAGTTTCACCAGATCTTTTGGATAACAAGATATCTGTTTGGGTGCAGAAATCTACAATTTCATTAAAATATGTATTTTAGGATCAACATTAAAAGTAAGAGTCACTATTTATTTAGCAACATTGTCACCTACATGTATCACATTTCCCATTCAGCAGTATACTGCACATATCAAAATTACAAAATCCATATAATTTAGGCACCAATGTATAAAGAAATTCATTGGTTAAAGAATGTTATGCAATGCTCTATGCAAATGATGAAATAACAAACGACAAACTTCTAAAAGTAGTCATACAATCATGTTGACGGAAAATTAAAATCAAAATTGGAAAATAGGCAAGGTCCTGAAGTTGGATGTCTTTTGTTATTCTTGTCTGCTGAAAACAAAGCTACATGTATTTAAATACTGTAATACAGCTTTTTGACAAAGCTTTCACAATAAAGGATAACATCATTTCCTACACTGCAGAATCAACTCTAATCGAGACATACATGTACATGTAAAGAATAAGGTGTGTTAATTTTTGTTGCCATGCATTAATAAATATACAGAGTATGCTAAATTGTGTTATGTTTCAGCCTGAACACATATCACAGAATGTCTGTTGTATGATTGTTAAATGTTGGTATTTTTATACACTCTACGTGTAAAATGGATATTCAACATTTGAAAAGTTCTTTAATACAAATATATTTATAGGGTTGATAAAATGTTACATTTCTATTCAACATTAACCACAAAAACATTTTTAACTGTTGGGTGAAATATTTGCTCACTGTCCACTCCAAAATAACTTGCCTTTAATAGAACCAGACAAATCAGACAAACCAATCAAAAAAGTTTGAGCAAAATCGGATACCGGTAACTAATAAGAAAGTTATGAATTTTGAAAAAGTATGTAAAATAAAACAATGGAAATCACTACACAAATTACCAATTTGGTTATCAGTTTGTGACGTCATGTCCTCACTACTTATCAATTGCTTTATATAGTTTAAACCCATTAATTTCCCTTTTTATCCCCCAAAACTTGATTTCCCATGCCTTTGCCCAGGTTATATGATTTGTATCATATTGCGTGCATGACATTTCCCAAAATCTTTTATAAATTTTGAAGAATTGATACTATTTTTCTGAATATTGTATTTCATAATTATTGATTTTTATATAAATAGTTTATCAAAATTCAAATTTTTCATGATTTAACTGGAAAAATATCTATATTAGTGCATCCACACAAAAACATATTACTATCAATCTAACTTGGATGCTGGTGTGAAGAAATAAGATTCTTAGGGGGAAAATAGGAAAATTATATTATCAATATCAAGAAAATAATTAGTGGATAGTGAGGACCATACGTCACAGACTCATGAGTGAGTTGCCAATTTGTGTAGTGATTTTCAAAGTTTTCTTATTTCTTATTAGTTTTCCGATTTTGCTCAAACTTTTTTTGATTGGTTTGTCTGATTTTTCTGGTTCTATTGAAAGTAAGTTATTTTTGGAGGACTTGGGCTTTAATAATTTTTCTACTAAGAGTTGTTCAGTAATTGAAGTTATGAAAATAATAATCACTATACATTCCTTCTTGTTGACCTAGCTAATGACTTTGACTCACTCCATACTTAAAGTGACTTGGTAACATTGTTGAAGGTTGATGAAAAAACTGTGTAATTTTTGTATGAAATGTTACTTATTATATTCCTTCTACTGTACTAACCCTCTAGCATGCAAAAATCCTGAAAAAATCTCAAATCACAAAGATATTTATGGTTCTTTGAAGGCGTCACTGGTCAACACCTTCTAACAGTAAATTCTCCCAAACAATTTTGAATTTTCCCAACCATTTTTTCATGAACATAAGACATATAAGTTATTTTAAAATCTTTCAACGCTTAAAAACAGGAAGAAAAAATATTAGAAAGTTGTAATCACTTAACATTCACAACCAGCATACACATGTACAGTAAGTCATTCTACTGGGACATATTTGGTGTAAATCTCCATTTGTTTCACACTTTTAAAACAAAATTTACAGCATTTCAGTCCCTTTTCTCTCAGAGCTGTACTAACAATATATTCAGAGAGCTCAATAGGTCCTCCAAAAATGAAGAGGTTCTATCATAGTCAATTAATTGTTGAATGGTATGAGAGATTGGTCCAACATTACATCACAATGCCGAATCATCAATTCGAAAATTTGAAATTCATATACCGACTACAAATTTCAAACATTAAAACCTTACTTATTACTTGTCTGAGTTTGTTCAAACTTTCACCAGCCTGCTTCTGAGTATTTTCTGTTTCCTTCAGAGCAACTTACTATTAGGGTCACATTTCCCTTTAAAAAAAATGTGACTATCAATACTTGCTACTGGCTCTCAACATTTAATATGTTTACTAATTAAATAAAAAGGGTCACAAATAAACATTAAAATTGTAACTTTCAATACTCTTTTGGTGTTGAATAACTTGAACATCAAGTGTCATGTGATGGTAAGGCTCTATTAACCTTGTTACCCAGCAAGTCTTCAATAATATTCCAATTATTTATACAATATCTTTTATTGTCATTAAATTGTTTCTGAAATTATTTAGTGCTGTGAATTAGTGTGTAATTTCCTATCCGTGTACACGGACAATTTATCCGTGCGTGTAAATGTGTACACGGTTATGACATTTACCAAAAACAAAAGCAGTATTTCAGCCACATTCATGTACATGTATGTAAGGCCAGCAATCCAGCGTGCATTCACAACAACCATTTTCTCTGTAAAGTTGTTACAGTAGTAACAGTACTGCACACAAAATCATCACGCTCATGGGAAAGTCAGACCGCAATGATTGGCATTATTTGCACGACGACAAGAGAAGAGACTAGAGTCACTGGATGGCATTGGAAAAGTTGTACAGTGTATGGAAAGGATTATTTAATGAAGTAGCAGTGGAATTTAAACTTTATTTTTAGACTGATGACAGACATTTTTGTGAAATATTGACTTCAGCAATTTATAATGCTGAAAACGGGTGATTTTTTTTCTTCGTTTATCCGTCTCTAGTGAATTTTCTGCATGTATGTGTAGTGGTGGTTCATGCTTGCACACGGTCACAGCACTATTTTGGATAATAACTTAATCTGGTTCTGCATAATAATTTATCAAATATCTTCTGCATATTCTTATATACCTTTTTTATTATCTTCAGAAGCATTCATAGAATTGTTTATATTCATTGCATATCAACCGAACTAACTCAAATGTCATCCAAGAATGGTGTTGTTGTTGTTTTTTACAGCTATTTACAGTTTATTCCTTTTTTATTTTCAGGAGATTTTTGTTATAAATAAGTATTTGCTACATGTACAGTACATCAACCTTTAGGGCCAATTAAGTGTCATCATTGATTTGACGGTATGTGAAGGATTCAGATGGAGGAGTTATTATGTGGTTATTTAATTGGAAAATTGGAAAGTGATCAGTTGCATCACAATAAAGAATACCAGGAGTTACATGTATACTGGCACATACATTATTTTATTAGAAAAGATTTTGTCAATCAGAGATGCAGAGTTCTTTAATAGTTACCCTGGTATAAGGTATAAAAATGTGAGTAAATCATACCAACAAAATCATTACCACTATTTTGCATAATCATGGTCAATGTTAACATTAATCCTTATATAATCATCTAGTGTATAAGTAAATATTCGCATGTTTGATTTGGGTTTCTGTATATTTAACTACTATCAGCTTGCCAATTTGATCAATTATTTCAGTAAAAAAAGATTCAAAATCATCTGACTGAGTCATGATGTCATCTCTAACAGTAATGTCAAGAGAATCTAAAATACTATAAACATGGCATACAAGTGTAACCTTGTTTATTGAACAATAATGAAGTATTTTCATGAATCCATGTTTCAGAGAAAGCTAGAGAATGAAAACTCAAAGAGTACCGTACAAACTCATCAATCTCATTAAATTTCTATGGAGATTCCTTGAGTTAAATAAGGCTATTTGTTAATATGTCCTAATTAGGGATTAAAACATTTAGATTATATTTGTTGTTTTCTTGAAAGTTACTATTTACAAGCTTTATTTAATACAAGTTTACAACATTATTGTTTTTAAGGTTTTGAATTTACCATTATACCCTTGATATTAAGCTCAATGTCAGTAATAGAGAAATAAATTTGACAAACATTATTAACATAATTGAAACATGCAGCCTGTGCAGGTAGTAGCATTTATCCCTTTTCATAATTGTGTATAGACATGTACAGTACATGTAAATTAGTAAATAAAAGAGTACATGTACAACTTCTAAATACATATTACAAAGACCAACATTTATTTGTTATGATACAAGTGAGAAGAAATGACAATAAAATTTTAGTAATAAAAATCTTGATTAAGAGAGTACATTTAATATGCACTTTATATGTGAAGACAATAAAACAAAAGATAAATAAATTGAAGCAAAAAAGAAGTAAAGTATTACACTTTAAGTTTAAGACTCTAAAGTGTTGGGAGATCAACACTGGATGGTAAATTACTTAAATTATCATATGTGAAAGAGGGTGTCATTTAAGGCATATTTCCAGATTTTCAAACAAATGTGTTCAAGTCAAATATTGGTGAAAGAAATTAAGATACAAATGTATGTTTTCTGCATGCAACAGAAAACCCAAATTAAGTATTCTTTTTAATCAATATTTGTCCTCAAACACAATTATTTTGAAAATCCTTGCAGAAATGTGTCTTAAATGACACCCTCTTTCACATTATGATACAATTTAAGTGATATTTTGCCATCAAATTTTAGGCAAATTTGGGGCTCCCAACAATTTAGAGGGGCTTTAAACTGCAAGGGAAGTGTTTAATATAGTTCACCGTACAAGAGATGTACCAGCCAAAGGTGACATTATGTATTTAAAAATCCATTGCACGATTGCATTCTATCATCTCCCTGATTGCAGGCAAATGATCAAGATCTTCTTTGCATGAGATTAGCTTTTTTACATCTTGTTATAATTTATTAAGGGGGATGAGTGCAATTACTCATCCTAACTTGTCCTCGCAGTGGTTTAGGACAGGATCTTGTCAGGATAGCAGAGCAGCATTTTCCTTTTGATAGGGTCTTCTTGGATTGATTTTCCAATAAGTTTTCTTCTTCCACTCAAAGACCAATGCAATTTGTGTACTAGTTGAATTTATCTGTAATTGGGCAAGATTTCGTCTCTATACGTAAGGGTTAGTGAGGGAGGCTATAATGCAGTTTAGTGTGTGATCACCCATCTCAACTCGCAAAGAAGCTTCAAGAAAAGGGTCAGATAAGCTGAAAGTACCGGTAAGTCCTTTATTTTGATGTTC